>CM061066.1:39573643-40173643 GCA_030762895.1 Sophora flavescens
TATGGGCATTTTCTAAAATTAAGACATGGGCACATAGGACTTATGTTAGAGAGTTATAAAGATTGCGTGTTATTCTTTGTAGATATTTGCCTCAACACCCAACATTTGATCGGGTGGTGTCAGAGTTAAGATTTACTAATAAACAAGTGGTAATGGGTCAAGATTACTACGTAAATAAGCACACACAAATAGATCTTTTTGAAACTTAACAAAAGCAATATCAAACCCTACAATATATAGAAAAAATAAACTCAATAGTTTAGTGGATACAAGATTCACGCAAGAGTCACTTGCTCGGTTCACTCTTCTTCCAACCAAGAGCTACGTCCCAAATTCCTCTCGACCCAAGGGATTTATCCACTATTTTCTCCCAAATATATTTCAACCAAGCACCAACACTCTCCAAAGCATACATTATTTTCTGTGCCCTTCTGTGCTTTAACTCTAATAAAGAGATTTAATGTCTGACTTTCTTAACTCACAATGTGCTGAATATGATGTTTTAAGATCGCTTGAATATTACAACAAATATTCAAACTAAAGTAATAAAAAAAGTGGATTTTGATCTTGAAAGAATATTAGAATTGAGCATTTTTACACGTCATAAAAGTTATTCTTCAGAACTTGAGGTCTTCTTGTTTATAAAGGACTCTTCTTCACTTCTCTGTATTTCTTCACCTACATTGAATAATCCTGCTTGAGATACATTTAATGCACGACGTCTGGCTGATCAGAGCTTGATTGTGGTAATGTTGAATAAGTCAATTTTGACGAATAGTAGCATGAAATTGGCGTTCACTCTCTGAGCATTACAGCCTATGAGCACTTGTTGTTCCTCATCGTGTAGTAATCCTATCCTTTTTATTGGCCATAAAGTCACACAGGCTGTGACGTTTACAAAGATTCTACTTATCTCCGCTTTTGCATTTCTTGATAGGTACTATGTTTCTTTACAAACAAGGCAGAACATTCAAAGCAATAAAACAAATGCGAAGAACAAATATCTCCTATTCAATAAATATCAACTATTTTTCAGCAATTCCACAGATCTAGATTGCATTTAATTCATTTCAAGGATGGAGCTCTGCCTAAAAAGAAACACCGGCTCCGCTAGTAATGATACGCGACTAAATCTGTTCACATCGCATTTTGCCTGCCCCACGCACGGCATATCATCTTGCCCATCTGTTTCCTCACTGCGGCCCCTTAACGAAAGTTATAAAGATCTCCTGGCCTGGTGACGCGGGCGCTTAGAGCCTGCTCTACTAGATTATTTTATTTTTCAGCTCATTTACTTTTACTAATTACTTTACCCGCTTACGGGGCAAGATGGACGCGCTGCTGAATTTGTGAAGCTTTTGACCTGCTTGTATCTAACAAGTTATTTTGGTATTCATCTAGAAAACACTTAGAAAGCATCTGATGAGAAACCAATGATTTAATTTGGTAAATTTGTAATTTACCAAGGCAAGCAAACTGGGCCTACAATGGTGGGTGATGTATTTTCAATGGAAGTTTATCCTATGTTTACTTATATTAAAAATATTTTTTAAGAATTGAAAGCGTTACGTTAGATCTCAAACTAATACTTTTGCCAAAGAAATTTAATCCTTTTGTTATATTTCAAAACTTAGAGATTATTAAACCAAACCACTCTTTGGTTCCAACAATCTCCCCCTTTGATGATGATAAAACTAATTGAACTGAAAGGGAAGTCTAAGAGAGTTTCTTGCAGGGCTCTCAAAGACAAAGCATTCAAATATTTACTTAAAAAGTATATGAGAAACAATCGCATGTAAGCTTAACAATTAATTGCAATAAATGTATCATACTTAGAATATATATAAAACATAAGTATCAGAGCAAAGAAATACTTGAAAGTAAATAACAACATAAGTATCAGAGCAGTTTAGCAAGTAGAAGAGAATACGCACATGCAAACAACAAGAGCTTTTCAAAACTCCGACTTTATATATACATACTTCTTTTCTTTCCTTTCTCCTTTTTGTCATCATTTAAAAGGTAAAAGGAGAAGACCATCATTGGCTAGTATAAGAAAGAAAAAAATAAAGGTAAAGGTTAAGCAGAGGAGGTGGTGGATAGAGGATGGTTCTAGGCTTGACTTTTCCTGAAGTCCTTGAGAATTCAAGCATTTTATTCACAAATCCTCCATGCAAGCTTGAGCCATTCCAGCTTGAACTTGTCGATGGACATCCCCTCCCCTTTAATCTCTCTCAGCCATCTTTTCAACCTTTCATCAACTAACTTGCCAACTTCTTCATCGATTGTTTTCCCAAGAAACCTCTTCAATATTAGATAGCAAAGCCTCGTTGCCTTGAGCTTCTCTGCAAAACCTTTGAATGTGGCTAGTGTTCTTGATTGATCCAAGGGTGAATCGCAACTAGAGCTGAAGTGCTGGAGAAGATTGTCTTTCCGATGAGCTCTTTTGATGAGTGGATTCGGCTGCATCTTCTAATCCAACAAAGAAAGGACAATTTGACCATGTTCTTCAAAGAATGTGCTCATCCGTGCAATAGGCTCTGCAATGGGGCTCGTACTCCATCGATTTTCTTTGCCCATCTAATGGGTTGAGAATCTCCAATACTCTACTATTTATAGGAAGTCCCCAGAGGTCTTTATAGATCATATATCTGAAGTGTGAGACCACACTCCTTCCGAATTCTCCTGGAATATCCTTCTCTCTTCTTCTTCTATTGCACTGTATAGGAGTATTTTTCCCTAAAGGTGTTGATAAATGCGGAGATTTAATTCAGCAGCTCTATGTTCATTGGTCAACTCAATGGATTCATTATAAAGGAAATTCATTAATAGTCAAATGTTTTTCGATCAAGATCATGGGTATTGATTCAACGAGGGGTACTCCCTTGAATCTTTGCTTTTCATGTCCTTGTCCTTATTTAAATCTAACATTCGTGTGATTGGACAGATCCCGTAGGGCTTGATTCCAATTCTAGCTGCTTCATTGTGTCTCAAACCAGATGGAGGGACAAAATGCGTGGCTCTATCAGATCTGATTTGACCGACCTCATCACACATTTCACAGACGCTCGATTCAAAAGGTTACAGTTCTCCCATAGACTTTGGGATGCCTAAAAAGATACCCATTTAGTGTCCCTTAGCACAGATCACTGAACTCTGCTTGAAGATCTTGCCTTCTCGTGAATAGCAGAAGACTTTTCCTATTTTTTTCGGGCCAAATTTCCCATGATGGTGGAATATATGTCCCTCAACCCAATGTGGAGTGTGCAAGGAGGAGTTTACATGGAAGGAATTCTGCCTTAAGTTTATTTTTGAAGGGGGGAAGCAAGATTTATTTAGGAGGTAGATGAGCAATTAATGGCTCCTACCAGTTGTGGGCATTTGGGAAGGCACATTTTTATTAATTTATACCTGTGGACGCAGGTAGGTAAAGGGCTTCAACAGACGTATTGATTTCTCCTCATAATTGTATAGAGATAACCATCTGCTGGGCAAATATGTCTGCCCGTGCTAATGAGAAAAAAAAAAAAAAAGAAACAGAATTTTTCAATCCTTTTATTGACCCCAATCCCCGGCCTGCGCGGTGCTGCGATGAGCCGGGCAGCGGAAACATGGTTCCACGTCTGGGACTACACTCATCATCCTGGGCCGATTTAACCAGGATCACCCGTGATGTATAGCCAGGTTGAAATCAGGTTGGTTGGGGGTGAAAGGGTGGAACGATCATTTGAGAGTGAGACAGTACGCCCATCAATCCTAGTTTCTAAACTAGACACTAGGTATCTACTGCCATTTTGAAACAGGATCATTAGCAAGTAAATGGTTACCTTAGAAGTCTTAGCTGATCTAGCTTTTCTGGTTGCCTTCTAGGTTTTGTTGGAACAATTGTGAACAGTATTAACGGCCTCTAAAGAGCAATGAGGTCTTCTCGCTTCTTCGCACTGAACCGAGCAGGAATGCACATCCCCACGCCTTCCTCATCTTCATTGCAGAGTTGATAACCCTTCTTGCTTCTTCGCAGTGCGGCACTAAGGTTCCTGTACATCCCCGGCTGCTTTATGGATTAACGACCGTCCCACACAAACCAACATTTTAAGTTCTTTTTAGCGTATTTTGTCCTCACTCACACGCTCTAGGGGCCAGGAGGTCACCATCCTTAATTGTTCTAAGTCAAAGCACGCTTAAATGTGGATTTCTTGAAGTGATGGGCCCTAAAATAAGATGGTATCTGTTAGTATAGGTAGTACTGTAATCAAGATCATATAAGCCATCTTCATCGTATAGTCTCATACCAGCCTAGGATCCCTCCTTTTATCTACAAAGCACTATTCATCATGCCTTCACTTAGAAGGCCCTGCAGAGCCGCTTCCTTTGATCACTATTACTCCATGACTACTCTCAATTCTGTTACCCGGTGTCACATAATGTAACACTTGGTCATTGTACGGGTTAACTATCCCATGAAAATAAATTAAAATTATATTTACAGTTTTTCGGAAAATTATTTTATGTAAGTCAGAAATCCTGAGGTAAAATTTTGCTTCCATTAAATACTTTAGAAATATGATATATATAAAACATTAAAATGCACATTACATCCAAACCAAGAGATATTTACATTCATAATAAAGACTCAAGGTATTACATCTTTGTCAATCAAGCTTCCATTTCCAAAATAGAAAATTAAACTAAGATTAAAGTACAACACCAAAGTTATCGACGAAGATACACACCACCTAACTAAGATTCCTGTCGGGTCGTCATAAGATTACGGGCACCCATTAAGTCATTCCCACAATCAAAATACCTTCTTCATATCTAAAACGAAGTCCTCGAAGATTTAATAGGAAACTTCTTACCCATCTTATCAGCAAATAATGTACAACAAGAATAATAAGAACCTGGAGGTCGGTAAGGGTAGACACCAATATATGGACTTTGATAAGATCACCCACTCGCGGGCACAAAATAGCATAGTCATGATATTCAGTATATAAAAATTTATCAGAAAAATATATTAATTTAGTTAAAGGGTTTCATACCGCAATCATCACAATTAATAAAATAATACATAATATTTCAACATTGGACACACAGCCGAGAATTCCCGCAACATGCAACATGAAACAAATATGGTGACTGACCCCCTAACCCGCTCATCCCATCACCCCAAGTATGCCAACTAGGACCTCTAACCCGCAAAATAAACCCCCATCATCCATATACCATCAGGACTCAACCTGCGACATATTGGAATCACAATCATAAGACATGCCAACAAGGACTCACTTGGGTGACATACTAAAATCACCACATCGTATACCTGACTTAAGATTCAATCACCATCAATCTGCCAACTGGACTCTAACCATGACACATTGAACACAACCATAGACATGCCAACAAGGACTCTAACCCGTGACATACTAATACTCCAAAAATTAAATATGCCAGCAAGGACTTTTAACCCTATGAAGGGGACACCAGGGAGAAAACACTTATATAAAGTTCCATTTCACAGAAAATCCCTCCTTTGAAACCATTTATAAAATGTCAAATCATGAGGAAATTTACTTTTCTCAAACTCTCTTTTCCTCTGAAAACCTTTATCAGGAAAAACATCAATTTCTTGAAAAAGAACTCATTTCCACAACTTATTGTTGTCCAGAATAAAAATATTATTTTCAAAACCTTTCATAAATAATTTTCCGATTTACCATTGTTTAGCATTAAAATACTTATAAGTCAAAAAAATTAACTATTTCTTTTAAAATTATTTTTACACTTGAAAACATTGCTAGAAAAGAATATCAACTCTTAAGAAACTTTAAACGAATAAAAAAAATAATATGTGTTTTTAAACGTTTTTATAAAACTTTATAATCAAATTAAAGATGACTTTCACCCGTAAAATAAGTATTCCAAATTCAATATTACTTTATTTTGGTAACTAATTACTCAAAATGACGTTTTATCTATTGATGAATTTATTTGAGAGAAAACCAACTCCACGTGAAAAATTTCCACGGTTCCACCCAAAATCATTAAAGATTACTTTTAGACTTTTACACCAATTTTCCACCATTGCTTATTTGATTGAATATATGTTTATTAAGCTTTATTCTCGAAATTAATTAATACTGAATGGCCAGTTGCACAATCCAGCACTCAACGACAAATATTCACCACAACACAATATAGCATACATCACAATTATGATCACATAAATATTTATCAAATCCAAAGCATATAACAAAATAAACAGTAAAACAACTAAAGCCACATAAATTCATAACAGATAATTTCGGAATAACTCCCAGATAATGTGGTTATCTAAACAAAAATCCCCTCATGCATGCTCCCCTTAATCTTGGAAATTCAAGCTTTGGTTTCACGAACGCTTCCAGATTCGAATCCGTTTCTCCTTCCGCACAACAAGGATAATCCACTAAATTTATCTTCAACCAACGCAACAAATAATTATCAATCAACCAAATACACCATGTCCTACGCTAGCTTGGCACATGAGGTTTTTAGTTGGCTAGACATGATAAAATTTTGCAAGCTTTTGGATTAAGGATCCTTATGCAGATTAACACATAAACAAAGCTTACTTTAACAAAATTGAATCGGAAAACCATTTTAACCACAAAATTTAAGATTTCGGCCATGACCACGGATACTATGGCTCAAAATTTCTAAAAATATTAAGCTCTTTTGGATTAGTGATCCATGATCACCAAACCCTAAAACAAATATTAACATACAAAGATTGAAATCAATTATTTCACCGCTTCAAAAATGAATTTCAATATGATTATCAAAATTAGCTAGGGATCCTGCAAAATTTCCCACATACTCTTAGATCCATGACTTAGAGGAAGTATAGAGTTAGAACAATGACCATAAGTTGAATACAGGCAAATCATCCAAGTCTCTCAAGAACATGGATAAGCCTTCACAGAAAATAGGTCAGGATTTTATAATTCATTAAGCTCTTGGATTTAATGCTATAAGTACTAAGAGATCAAATCAAGTGTTACTTTAAAAATTGAAAGGAAGTTCTCCCTAGCTTCATAGAGCATAGTTTTCAACCTTTAGAAAAGGGGAGAAATTTTTGTTTTACCAAACACTCTGGATTATGTTATTAGAGATGATAATCTAACCTATAAATTGATTTGCTATTTTAGATTTTTCTAGATTTTCTAGACAATTTCAAAGTTTCTAGATCTAGGAATTGAAAATAAATGAACAAGGGAATTGAGATAGTGAAATAATTGAAGAACATGATCATGGTTGAGGAGATGAGGTATGTATACTTATGGAATTGAAACGGCAAGGAATCGGCTATTTGTTCACAAACTCAACTATGGTGCTTCTTCGCTTTTTAGAGAAAACGTGAGATGATGAAGATGAGTTAGAAAATGACTAAGTGTGGATGCAAAGAGGCTGCACGAGATTGATGAGTTCGAGGAAGTTTTGTCCAATCAAAAACTGCCTTGGGGACAAAAGATAAAAATCATGGGGACAAACTTGTAGTTCCATTAAGAATTGATGACATTTTGGACATTTAGCACCTAAAGCCATACAATGACAAAACATGTGGTGAGGATTGCTTGGAGATGCCTCTGATTTCATCCAAAATTGTGGGGGCAAACTTGTCTTCTCACTGAAAGTTCAAGGGTAAAAAAAAAAAAATAGTCCAAGGGCAAAATGGTTTTCTACACTAAGCTAAAGAAAATATCTGGGAGATTTTTGTTTAAATGTCCTCATGACATTGGTGAATCATTCATGACTCACCACCACAGGCAAGAGATCCCACCATCCAGATGGGTTTTTTTGTCTACGCACGTGGTTCCTGACTGGCAAACATTGGCACGACTAGGGTTTACGCCGAATCGATATAATAGCCTATTTATTTTGAAAATTTTCAAATAACCTATATCGTTGGAACTTAGATATAAAATCTATTCATTTCGTTCCGTGCGAGAAATTGTTTTGATCAGTAAAATCTGATCATTCAAAAATGCGACCCAGGAGTCTAAAGGCGAATTTTCAACCCCACTTTGGTTTTCCCAAAATCATTTTCAAGTTTCCAGATAAAATATAGTTTATTTATATTTATACCGAGTATTAGAAAGGAAAAATCGAGGTGTTACGTTCCTGATAACAATCTATCTGCATGTCTCTTATGGGAGCTTCCTTAGTGCGTGATGGTCTTTTGCCTAGTTACCCTTGTAACTCCTAGGACTTCATCATTGTTTTTTTCCACATATCTCTTTACCATCATTAATCCTCGCTCTTGCCATTGCAAGACGAAGATGTATCGAGGTTCAAGTGGCTATATTCATTTTTCTAAATTACATGGCGAAAGACATTGGTTTTTCTTAAATCAATATCTAAAGCTTGCTCCTGAGATTCTTTGCATCAGAATATCATGAATTCTTGAGCCTGAAAATCTTGGAAAGAAAATAGCGTAAGAAAGGAAGTCCAAAGCAGAGTCTTTTCTTATTCATCACGAGTCTCAATATCTTCGATGGAGGATTTCTTGGAAGATTGATTTTTTTGTTTGCTGAAAAGAGGTAAAAGACGGAATTGTGTAGAAGAAGAGAGGGTTGTCCATAGAGTCCAACTTGTGAAGAACCACGCCTTGTTGAGAAGGCGAGAAGGAGCGAACATGTCCTTCATTTTAGACGCCTTCCAGAGGATTTCCGAAAAGATCTTCCTTCATAAGACAATTCAATAGTCTCGAACCACAGATCTTCTTCCGGCTCTAAGAAAGTGAACTCTCCTGAGGACAGGAAATGTGCAGAGCAATAGTCTTCTCCGAGATTACAATCTTAACAACACCATTGAGGAAGAAGTCGATCATCACTTTGACGTTTCTCCGAATCCCCGTCCCAGTTTGGGAAAAGACAGACCTTCTCCAGTGAAGAGCGTCCCTAATTGGTACGCATTAATATATTGACAGGCTCTAGATTGTAATCTTAAGACTCCAAGGTATGAGAAATGATGCTCGCAGCCAAGTTGAGCTTGGGTCCACGTTAAAGGCTAGAAAAAAAGCTCATTTTAGGTGGACGAAAAGGCTTGGTGTTTGAAGCCAGAGATAGGTAGCCTCGAGGTTATGGAAGGATAAGTTTTTTCAAGAGGAAAATGATTACTTTTAGTTTAATTTTGAATATCAAAGTTTTTAAAAAAAACTTTTGACACGACATGTCATTATGATAAAGCACTTGGTAAACCCGGAACTATAAAAAGGTCCTTGATGGGATTGATGCAAAGCACAAAACATAAATAGAATAAGCGATAAATTTGTCCTGAGACAAAATAATAGTATTTATTAACACACAAAAATGTTAAGCATAGGCAGATGGGAACAAGTACCCAAACGCCCACAATGGACGCGAGAATCAATATAGATGGAGTACATATATGGGCGTGCAATGCAATGAGGGCTACGAATCTCGAAACAGTATTAGACAAACAGGTAATCAGACGCAGGACATAAAACACTTTTTCGAGATCGGATGGCTAAATTAATCCACACATATCATATTAAGATGCTTCCTAATAAAGATAAATCTGTCCTTCCGCAAGAGGTTTAATAACTAGACCGCCATTGATATTCGATGCTAAAATTGAATATCAATCACACTTTTTCACACAAATCCTAATAAAATGATCTTTAATCTTACGTGTACTCTAAATGAAAAATTGATTCTTAGATAGATTTATTGCAGTAGATATCATACGTATCGGAATAAAACTTACAAATACATTGTAGTCCTCCAATTGATGTTTGATCCGTATAGGTAGAGCAATGACTTGCACATTGATATATACTCTCACAGTTAGTTGCTTGATAAAAGCAAATGGTATTTTTATCTTTTGCTTGACCAGACCAGATTAGCTCCAATGAAGTGACATTCTCCACTAGTGCTTTTTTCTTTTCAATTCTATCTCCAGAATTTCGCACCTAACCCAACTAATCTAAATCTTCATTTTTTAAAGACAAAACCAAGATTGGTGAGTACCTTTTAAATATCTAAAAATTGTCTTAAGCTGTTTGAGTAAGTGAGATTCTCTAGGATCGATTGAGAATGGAGCACATAAACATACACTGAACATAATATAAGCCCAGACGCAGTATAAAGATAGTGAGAGAGATCCTTTTTCACTGCATACCTTTTTGGTCTACTTTCTCATCATCTTTGTTCATTATGGTAGAGGTGTGCGAGGGAGATAATAAATCTCTAGTGGTGATGTCTTGTAATTCTACAGTGATGAGATGTATGATCAATATTTGCTAGAGAGTTTTGAAGATAATAGGCTCTACTTTATTTATTTATTTTTATTATTTCCTTTGGGTTTATTAGGAGTCCCCGGTTGTGAGGCAAAAACAATTGTAAAGAATTATTATGTTTTTTATTAATTAATATTTATAAGGCACTCAATATTCCATTTTTATAATATAATGATTTATTTAATACTATTACTTTATTTAATTATTTTGAATATAGGAGATATTTTCCAACTTAAATTTATTACGAATACTTTCATGACTCAGATTATCTATTTTAAATGTTTTAAAGGTTTTTATAGAAAATTAAAACTACAAAAAAGGTCATTTAGCGAAAGAAAATAAGTAGCCCAATTCTTGGTTGCTTTTTTAAGCCAAATAGCGGCCGATTGTAGGATCTCATGAAACCACTGCTAGAGTTGATTCCGACAAAATAAGCGGCCCAGAAATAGGCGTAGAGAGATATCGGTCGCTATGCCATTCAAGCAAATAAAGGAAAGAAAGTCGAAATTTATGAAATTTTAGCGAGAAATAGCGTCGATTTAAATGCAATGGTCAAACTTTATTTATATTAGCCACCGATTTTAAAATCAGTCGCTAATTTTATAATTCATATTTCAAACTTAATTTTATATTACTAGTGATATTAATTGGTAGCTAAATGAATCTTATAAAAATATAAATAGCGCGTGTTACGACGAAATTAAATTCGATCGCTAATATTATAAAATTCAAATTCCAAACTAACCATAGCCATTGAATTAAGCGATCAATTAATCCAGTCGCTAAAAATGAAATC
Organism: Sophora flavescens; assembly: GCA_030762895.1. Taxonomy (NCBI): domain Eukaryota; kingdom Viridiplantae; phylum Streptophyta; class Magnoliopsida; order Fabales; family Fabaceae; genus Sophora; species Sophora flavescens. The sequence continues at coordinate 39,584,743 of CM061066.1, forward strand.
CCTAAATCACGAAATCTCCCATTTTCTTCCTCACTTCTTCATTTTCCTCTCTCATCTCTGCTCTGCCTCCACCACCGCGCCATTCAAGTGGCGTCTAACCCTGTCTCCGTCTCACACCCGCATCCTACGGCCTACCCAGACTTTCGATCGGCCACCACAGTATCACGGTCAGTCATCTCTTACCTCTCATCTCTTCCTTTCTTATTTTCCTTTTTCCTCCACCTCTCGTCTTTGGTCTTTCCCTCACGCAGAAACAGTGCCACCAGCCTTGGGGAGCTCCAGACCACCATAGGGACAAGCTGCAAGGACCACTTAGCGCAAAGTATCCCCCCCTTCCCTCCATGTATCCCCTTGCCCTTCTAATTCTCCGTTTTATTGTAATTTCACGTCTACAAAATTCTTTTTGCAACAATGATGATTACTGTTTTGGTTGCTTTGTGAGTGTGTCCAAAAATGCAGTGCGGTGGTATGTGTATTAGGAGTTAAAAATTTTAAAGGGTTCATCTTTTTCTTTTTCTCTCCGAATTTGAGAAGCTGGTGACCACCGGACTGTTGCAAATGTCCTAGGTTCGTTACAAGTAATAAAACGGTAAGGCTCGGATATCGTTCTCGGGGATCATGGATAATTACTTCACCAAGAAATTAGACTACTATCTAGGCGATCAATTTTGGGTGGTAGCTGCTATCATCTAACAAAGCAAACAAGAATAAAATGTTTTGTTCTTTTTGGAATTTTATCAAAGCTTAATATGGACGGCAAATGAATAACAAATGATAGAGTGTGTCAGGTTAGACTAGGCTAATCCTCCCCTGATTGCTATGAAATGATAGATAACACAGTCCAATTCAATTCTGAGACCAAATCTTCCAGTACCAAGCCTAATGTCTTAGGTGGAATGAGCCTAAAATCCCAAATTAACCCCCTAATGTCTTGAGGTGGAATAATATGAGAAATTGCATTAAAGTCAAGATTCATAGGGTTGAAAGCACCTCAAGACCTATGTCTAGGCTCAGAACGTAGCATTTGATTCATGAGCATGCCATACAGCTAACCTCTGATTATCTATTAAGCACTAATCATTCCTAGGGTGGTCAGGCTAAAGCATTAAGCATGGAATCAAACACTCAAAGAAAAAGGAAACTGCATTATAATGAAGTCATGTACAATCAAGTTCGGAGAAACAATCATCTAACCCCAACAAAGGGGAATTTAGCTACACATCATCAAAGTAAAGGAAAGGTGGGCATTTTACGGACATAATCAGGCCCTTGGTCGGCGAGGAAAGATAACTCGCGAGGCCGAACCAAAAGTGTGCATTTCCGACGTCCCGACCTCCGCGGGTCGGCGAGGCAAACGTTGTGCGAGGGGCCAGAAGAAAGGCTGGTTGTTGCTGATCAGGCTTCGAGGTCGCGTAGCGAGATCAGGTCTCGCAGGCGTAATATTCAAAATCTGGTTTGCTCAATTTCTTCTTTCTTTGCAAGGCTCTCTTCATCCAAGCCCTATCAAGGCCAACTCTTGAGCAATTGCTCATAGAACTCCTGCAAAACAACACACCTCCCATATCCGTTTCCAAAGGAAAAACTAAACAAAATCCAACTAAAATGGCCTAACTATATGTAAATGCATGCAGAATGTACATGGAAAATGAGGGAAATCACACTCATCAAATCACCTGACTTAAGGCTTTGCTTGTCCTCCAAGCAAAACCAAGGCTAAGATGAAAATAATCGTAGCAATGATAGTGAACTAAGAGCCCGAGTAAAATGATCAGGTAACGGGGCATTCAATTATTTCAGCAAGAGACAATCAATTAAGTCAATTAGGGGCTTAGTTATCCTAAGACTCATTTCTCAACCTGTGAATGGCACTCTATCTCATGAAGCTCACTCTTAAGCTTGTTCATTTTGTGGCTCTCTTCTTGCCTCACTCACTCCAAGTGTTAAGGGAATATGACATTTCACTCCATTTTCCTCAAAAGAATGATTCCTACCATAAACTTTGACTATCAACCAAATCTTTACTTTATTAATGAAAACATCTAAGAATCAAGAGAGTCTTATTCTTTAGTTGCAATGAGGCCATGGGATTAATCATTAGGTGGGGTAATCAAAAAGGACATTTCAAAAGGCAAACCAAGTATCAACATTTCAACACATGCACCTTCTAAAATACCTTCTTGGGTTTTTCATTCATTTTTCCACTTTTCTTTCCTTTTTTCTTTTCTTTTTACTTCTCATTCCTTTTTGTCATCCTTCTCCATTTTATTTCTTTTCTCTTTTTTTTTCTTTTGTTTAGAGAAGGAGATTTTTCAATTCCAAGAAGAAATAAATTTTTTAGATCCAATTTTTTTTTTTCATCATCCCAAACTTTCAACTACATTTTTCCAACCCTTTTGCACAGTACTTTAGAAGGTCCCTACAAGCATATTTAACACAACATTTCAGGGTACCAAGAAAAGCACTGCTATTCATTAGTAGCTCAAATGGGGCAACTACGGGTGGCATTATTATTCAAAGCTCGAGAAGGCTGGAAAAATACCATTTACCTCAATCCTTTTCCAAATGTTCTCAAAAATTTTCACGCTTTGAAATGGTTTCAAGTCAAGTTCTAGAGAAAAACAATCCAAGAGGAAACAAGACTGCACAAAGAATGGGGGCAGATTTGGTAGTACCCCTAATGTGGCTCAAAAAGCTCACATTTATCAGTTTCAAAAACTGAGGAACACAAGTCCTAAAGAAACACATGCTAATCATCAACTATCCAAGACCATCTCAAGAATTTTTATTTGGCCATATCAAATGAATAGAAAATCAGGGTCAAAAATTCACTAACACGTATAAACTGGCACTGGGTTCTCACAATCATAAGCTCCATCCCAAGCGAGAGTAACTTGAATCATCGATCATGGAAGACTAAACCTATATGAATGCAAAATGCAACAATTTAAAAATTTACACAAATTACCCTACCAAGCTTAAAACTTCATTGTCCTAAATGTAAATAATTAAGTTAGAGAGGGGAGAAAATTGAATAATCACCAGGGTGTAGTGGTCCTGGTTCACACGCTTTTCTCGGGCTTTGCTTTTCTCGCCCTTTTATCTCCTTCCTTCATTCAAAATCTGAAAGCACTTAAAAAAACTATTAACAAACCTTCAGGCTTCTCAAATTATTCAAGAGGTTAAAGCAAAAACAAAACTATTAAGAAAATGAAAACAACTAAAAAGAAGAGTTAAGAAATGTTGGGTTGCCTCCCGATAGCGCTTCTTTAACGTCACTAGCTTAGCGGAGTAGATAACTTCTTTCAGTACTTGGGATCTGCTGGACATAGGAATTGTAAGAGCACTTTTCTTTCATGAAACTCTGTAGAGCTGATTTTTCTTAGAAGGCCAACAATTGGGTTTCACGTTTGCCTTTTTGCCTGGGCCTCTTGCCCTTTTTTCTTACTCCTTCCGGTGGAAGTTCTTTTTTCACAAGATGAGCAGAGCCAACTTCCTCTCAAACGATACATCATTTGTCTGCATAGCTTTAGATTTGCTTTCATATTGGGCTTTTCCTTCTTCTCCTGGAGTAGAGGTGGTGTTGATGCAATGACTTCCTTATCTATCCACCATATCCATGCGGAAACACTCCTCTTTCTTGCCGGGCGTACACGCTTCCAATACATTGAGTTACTTCCCCTTCTTGCACCTGAATTTCAAGCTGTCCTTTTTCACATCTATCAAAGCTCGACAGGTGGCAGGGAAAGGTCTCCCAGTGAAGCGGAACTAGCATCCTCCCTGTCTAAAACCACAAATACTGGGAAGATTAATTTATCCACCTTCATCAACAAATCCTCCACAATTCCATAGGGATATGTAATGGAGCGGTATGCAGTGGAAGAGAAATCCTGTTGGTTTTACCCCACAATTCAGCTTTTTGAAAATGGACAAGGCATAAGGTTGATACTTGGCCTAGATCGCTATGCTCTCCCAATGTTCACATGACCAATAGTGCATGGGATAGTGAAGCTACCGGGTCCTTCATCTTCTTGGTGGCTTCCTCGAATTACTGCTTCTGCACTCTTCAAAGAAGCATAATTTTCTCTCCTCCACTACCTCTTGTTTGTAAGAATCTCTTTCATGAATTTGGCGTAGGAAGGCATCTACTTCGAAGAGCTTCAGCCAAGGGATGTTGATCTGTAGCTTTTTGAATCCATCCAGGAATTTAGAAAATTGTTGGTCTTTTGATTCCTTCTTCATCGGCGGGGGTACGGGGTTACCGAAATATAGGGAAATTCTTTGGGATTATCAACCTCTTCCGAGATCCATCTTTTAGTCTTCTTCTTCGCAAATTCTTCATCACCAATTTCTCCCTCTCAGTTTTCAGCTTCTACAGTGGGATGAGGTAATATCTTGGGAAATTCAGGGTTCTTCGTTGTTTACCTCTTCAATTGCACCTTATCAATTCAGCATCACTTTTCTTTTCTTCTCTCTTTTTCTTGAGGATTTAACACTCTCCCACTTCTTGTGATAATTGCCGTACAACCTTCCTTTGGATTCTTCTTGGATCCCACGGCAATTGTCCTTGAGGGTCTTCTGCCATTTGCTTGCAATCTGTCCTACCGGTGCTCAAGATTTTTATGGGCATTTGATTCTTCATAGTCTTGAGTGCACATGAACGGCCCTGAATGTTCTCCAATTTGGTGAACTCTCTTGAGAGGCTGGCATGAGAACTCAGGAACTTTGACCTTGTCTCCACCCAAAGTTAGGATGGTGCGCCACCCAGGATTGAGTGTTGGAGTAAGGATCATTTCTAGGCCCTTGGTTGCCCTATAATTTACCTCTTCTTGTCCAAAACTTCCAAGCCACATTTGATCTCACAATTTCCATTTGCATGGTTACCTCCACAAATCACACCTTTGGTGCCTTGAACTTGGACAGCTTGTAGTTGACAATTCTGCATTTAACCGAGCCCCAATTGCTTGGTAAGAATAGCCATTTGTGCCTTGAGAGCGCTAATTTCATCCAGCTCTAGAATACCTCTCTTGACCATTGATGAGAACTAGGCATTTGATAATCATTATTAGCCATGTTCTCAATCAAGTCCTTTGCTTCTTCCGGTGTCTTCTGACTCAATGTCCGCTCACTGCTTCTATCATACTTCTTGAATCCTGGTTGAGCCCGTTAACAAATGTTGCAACTTCTTTGCCATGTCTCTAATTCATGATTTGGACAAGATGTGAGCAAAGACTTGAACCTCTCCCAGGCTTCATAGAGTGACTCACCATCCCCTGTGTAAAGGCATTGATCTCGGATCTCAACTAGTCATTCTTGATGGAGGAAGAAAGCGAGATAGAAACTTGCTCACCAAATCATTCCAAGTGACTATGCTCCCATGAGGATGAGATTGAAGCCATGACTTAGCTCTATCCCCTCAAAGAGAAAGGGAAAAGCCTTAAAGCGAATGGCCTCATCGGAGCTCCATTTTAGCTGATGGTGTCACGCAGCTCAATGAAAGTACCAATGTGAGCATGAAGTCTTCACACTCAAACCTCAAGCGATTCTCTTGCCTGAGATTGAGCGGTGATGCCTTGATTTGAAATTGTTACGCAAGCGCTGCGGGTCTCACAATCGGAGTTCCCACATCTATCAACCCTAGGGAAGTGTAGTCCCCCATTGTCCTTCTTAGTGCATTATTTTCTGCCATGGTAGTGACTGCTATTTCAATTTGTGGTTCTTACACACTAGGTAGCTCAACTTGTGGCTCTTATATACTAGAAGATGCTCTTTCTTTATTATCTTGCCTTGGCTTCCTTTCTATTCTGTCTACAAAACCTCTCGATCTCGGGATCAAATTCAAGTTCACAGGTCGATTGTACCTGCATACAAGGAGCAAGCGAGTGGCGCGAAAAAGAGAAGAGCGGAAAAGCAAGAGAAAAAACAGAAAAATACAGCCAAGAGAAACGAGAAAACAAGAAAGAAAAAAACACAGATAGGAAGATAGTAAAAATGCCTAAATTAGGAGTCCCACTTTGGTACTCGTGATATTGGCAAACCGATCCCCGACATGCAGCGCCAAAAAACTTGACACGGACTCGGCAAGTGTGCGGGTTCGATTGCAAGTAATAAAAGCGGTAAGGCCCAGGATATCGTTCTCGGGGATCATGGACAATTACCCCTATAAATTAACTACTATCTAGGCGATCAAATTTTGGGTGAAGGTAGCTCTATCATCTAACAAAGCAAACAAGAATAAAATGTTTTTGTTCTTTTTGGAATTTTATCAAACGTTAATATACGGAGAAATGTGAATAACAAATGATAGAAGTGTTAGGGTTGGACTAGGCTAATCCTCCTTGATTGCTATGAAATGATAGATAACACAGTTCCTAATTCAATTATGACAACCAAATCTTCTCAAGTACTCAAGCCCTAATGTCTTAGGTGGAATGAGCCTAAAATCCCAAATTAAACCCTAATGTCTTAGGTGGAATAATATGAGAAATTGCATTAAGAGTCAAGATTCATAGGGTTGCAAGCACCTCCAAGACCTATGTCCTAGGCTCATGAACTACTTGGCATTTGATTCATGAGCATGCCTTAACACCAACCTTTCAGTTATCTATTAAAGCAACTAATCATGCCTAGGGTGATCAAGCCTAAGAAAGCATTAAGCATGGAATCAAACACTCATAAAGAAAAACTGCATTATAATCAAGTCATGTTACAATCAAGTTCGGAGAAGAGCAATCATCTAACCCAACAAAGGGAATTTAGCTACACATCATCAAAGTAAAGGGAAAGGAAGAGATACAAAAATGGAGAAAGTGAGGAACTCCATGGAAAATGCCCGATGACAGCCACCAAGAGCGAGAGAATGCCTTCTTAGGGTTTGCAGCCGCCTCCTTTCTTTTCTAATCCAATCCCCCTTTTGCATTCCGCATCGGATGGCTTCTACCGGGGTTCTCGAGATTCGCTCTCACGGGCGAATGCACTCTCGCGGCGAATATTAAAAATCGAAGCTTGAGTTCGTTCTTTGGCGAGTCGAGAAGATAACTGAGGCAAACCAGAAAGTGTGCATTTTGGAGGCAGTCAGACACCACGGGTCGCGAGGCGAAAGATAACTTCATGAGGTGAACCAGAAAGTGTGCATTTTCCGGAGCAGTCAAGCCTCTCCAGGTCGCGAGGCGAACCGAGAAGGCTGGCTGTATGCCGGTCGGCCAGGCTTGGGAGGTGCGTGGCGAGATCCCGGTCTCGCGGGCGAATATTCAAAACTTCTGCTTTGCTCAATTTCTTCTCTTTGAGGCTCTCTCTTCATCCAAGCCTTATCAAGGCCAACTCTTGGGCAATTGCTCATAAATTCCTGCAAAACAACACACAATACCACCTTGTCCGTTTCAAAGGAAAAACTAAACAAAATCCAACTAAAATGGCCTAACTATATCAAATGCATGCAGAAATGTACATGGAAAATGAGGTGAAATCACACTCATAAGAAGAGAAGGAAGGAACTTTGAAATTTTCCTTTTTTTTGTTCTTTGTTAGTGGTCATTATATTAAAAGGAGGAGTACTCTAAATTTGGCTTGTAGCATCAACATAAAAGTGGAAATTGTTGTCACTCTTTTGGAGTCTCTCCTTGGTAATTATAAATATTTGTCATTTCTGATAATCTATTTGAACACTCATATTATGCTTCGTGAATTTATGCTTAGAAATTTGATGTTTGATAAACTATGAGTGATTGGCACCTAGGATTTGTTTTTGTTAATAATATAATTTCACTCTTAGCTACACATTGAAGAGACTTCTTTGCTCAAAGAGTTCCTCTTCTCTTCTTTGATAAACCTTGTGTTTCTTTGAAATCATAAAGGAAATTCGTCAGCAGGGTTGCTTCATTAGCATTAAGGTGTGCAATATTCCCGATGCCACTTACTAATTCAAATGACCCATGCATGCATCACTTTTCACTTCACGCTTTCTTTTTCAAACTATATTATTGGGACTATTAAAAACTTTAAAACTGTTGCTTGATTCATATTGCAATTATTGATGACATTTCAAAAAACTTCCCATCTATTAGTGCCAGTTGACACCAATATAAAGATATTTTTATGCATACGAGACCTTTTTTCATCTTTTTCATGGCGAGTGTTTGATAATTAAATCAAGCCTTTTTTTAATCACCAACAATTAACCACAAGTCATATTAGTCAAATTGAAGTCTACTGCGCAATGCATATTAAACAAGGAACTTTTACTGACTCATTATCTACTTGCATCGTTATCATGATTCATGTAGAATAGTCATATTTTGTGTGCCACCACCTAAGCCTTTCTTATCAATTAAGTTTGTTTATATTTTAATATTTTATTATGAAGTGTTGCCTATAAAGGCCATGGTTGTACGTTGGCAATTTGATGATGGAATGAATCAAGAATATGAGAACATAAATTTTCTTCTCTTCCTTTATAAGTGTTGTGTGAGTTTGAGAGTTAAAAATGAGAGAGAACAATTATCACGGGTGAGTTTTATGTGTTTGTATAAACACCGAGTAGAAGTCAGTGCGGATGATTTCATGAATCGTGACACTTGCTTTGCCGATCCAAAAACATTTGAAACATTCTTTTTTTAGTTTAGTTTATTATAGTTAGTTTACATCCTTGATTAAAACTTAAATTTTGTGTTTTGAATTTTGTTTTGAGTTCTCGAGACATGCAAATATGACAAACCACAAACAAATGGAATTTGTAATTTAAGATTTAAACCTACCTCATCTTCCAAGAGTTAGGTTTGGGAGAGAAAGGTTTCTTAGTACTTTTCTCCTTTGTTTCCTCTTCTTCGAAATAAAGGAGATGGGGAGGAGAGTATAAGGAAGAAGGGAAGTTGCAAGTTGTTCTAAATTTGCAACCGTATATTGTTGATTCTATTTTATATTAACTTATGTGTTTCTAGTCTTATAAATAGTTGTTTGGATTACTGTATATATAGAATGGTGATTTGATTTGAAATGACTAATTTCATTTATGCCGATAGGTCCTTATTGTCATATTCTTCTCTCTGTGCTCGGCTCCTCCCCTTATCCTTGCTCGGTTGTGTTTTTTCTCTCTCGGGTAAGTTCTCGAACACTCGGTGTAATGTATTATGTGAATTATCGTGTTGTTTGATAGTGGAAGTGAAGCTCAATAGGATGTGATCTTGTACGATTGTATGCTGATAATTTAATGTTTATGCATGTGTTTGTCAATATGTGTTGTTTGTTGGTGGAGAGCGGGCTCAATAGGATGTGATCTGTCAGAGATGCGGGATCTGGTTGTGTCTGCTGATAATTTAGAAATTATGCATGTGTTTGACAATTAACTACTACTTGTTAGTGGAGAGCGGAGCTCAATAGGATGTTTGCTACAATATTTAATCTAAGTTTGTATTGATTTACTTTGCAATTTATATAAGCTCAACAATGTTGCAATATTTATAGGTTAATGGTTTTATTTTTGTTATAGTTAATAATTAATTTACAAAAGCCTTAGTTTCCTATTTGGGATTCAATATTAATGAGCATGCGTAATTATCAAGGTATGCATGCTCATTTATTGAATCTTGAATTGTCCAAGTGGGACAGTTTGGGAAAAACCTTTTTCACACTCGTGCAATAGTCATTTCCAATGTTCCAAATGCTTATATACTAGTTGAAATCTCGATACGATGCATTTCCTTTTGTTCTCCTGGTGCATGCTTGATCGTGGTGATTCTCCACCGTGCTCAGCGTGTAACCGAGGCCAGATGGGAAATGCTCCATTTTGTCAAGTATAAGGTATTTGAATATGGGAATAACTATTAGTAGCGAGTGTGGAAAGTTTCTTCTCGAATGGGATAGAGTTCATACCTTGTCATAAGAGCGAGATTGATGGAGTTATTGGAATGCCCAGTAATATATAAGTGTTATTGTAGGATTGGTGGGGCTATTTAATTGCCAGCAATGGATATTACGGAGACTCGGAAATGGATGTATCGTGGGTTGGATCGGAATAAACGTCTTAGGGAAGGTATAGAGTTGAAGTGGGTGAGTTTATAGAGTTTGTTGTTAGTCGGGGAGATATTTATCTCTGGCGGTGATCAATTGAGGTGTCCTTGCAAAAGATGCAAGTGTCAATCTTTCAAAGCGTGGATGGGTTGTAGTCGATCTTTATGAGAAGGGTGACATGACTTTACGCACACGTCAAAAGCGCCGGTTTGTAAAAGCTGCGAGTTGGGAAGCGACAACTCGAGTATCTTCTCACAAGGACTCTTGGATTGTTATTGCGAAAAGTCGGTTTTGGGGGGGGTTGGAATTAAAGATTTAATTTAGAAAACGATTAAGAAAATGCAAATAGGTGATTGTCAATAATTGAAGCGACTAATCTCTGTTCTCGGTTTCTCACTATCTTCGGTTCAAATAAATCCAAGCCCTAAGCGGATTCTAATCCCTTTTTGATTGTAGCGACAATTAACAAAGCGGCAGGCACTACGAGGCGTATGTTCCTAATTCGAATTAAGCAAGCGGATGAAGCTCTACGTGAATTAAGCAAACACGAATGAACACTACAGCGAATTAAGCAAGCGCGATTAAGTATAGGAACACACAATCATCGAAACAAATCAATACACATTCTATGCAATCTCGAATTAAGCAAAGCGAACATATAGAACAATATTGAAAGAGAATAGCAAATCAAATGGGAATTACATAACCTCAAGTGGCAATCGCAACCGATTCTAAGATCAATCCAAGGAGTTTGTTCTCCATTACAAATATATCAAAGACCTGATTCGCAGCCGTCTAATCTAAAAAGGAAAAAAGATGATAAAAACCACCCTCAATCTGCCCTAAAAACAGCAATTTATATCCTTCATCATTTACGCGGCTCGAAGGCGGAATAGCCTCTCGTGTGAATATTAAAGATGGCGCCGATTTGAATTTGGATTATCGCGAGGCAAATAGTGATTTCTCTGGAAGCAGGCAGAAAAGGATCTTCTCATTACGCCCGTGATGAATATCAGGGCCCGGCCGTGATACCTTGGTCCTCAGAGCTCGCGTGGCAAGACATAGTTCGCGAGGCGAGGCAGAAGGATGACATTCTGCTGAGGATGGTCTTGATCTTGCGAGGCCAGTAGCTTCCAGCAAAGCTTCCCAGACTTGCATTTTCCTTACTTTCTCCATTTTCTTGACTTTAAGTGTTTCCATTTTTAACTAAAACATGAGAATGGTGAATGCTTTATTTGACACAAAAACTAACTAAAAGGTCCTAAACTACTTAAGAAACTCAAAATGTTGCTTGAGGACAGTCAAATCCAAATTTGGGCTAAAACAGAGATTGAAACTCGAATAATTAGTTGTAAAAAGCCATGGTCTTACTAGTTATAAAACTAGTCAGCAAAAGGGGCGATCAAAGGGCTTCATGCGATTACTATTGATGGAGTAACCATGGTGAGGCGTTACGGCTTAAGCCGTTGTGGTTTGAAGGTTCGTACTATGGAAGTGGTGGCCAGGAGGGAAGAATTGAATCCATACGAGCAGATGATAATGGATCGTGCTTGGACCATCGGTTGGTGTTGTACTTAGAAGAAGATGGGGGATAAGATGGTGGAATGGGTTCCCGATACATAGAGGAGAATCCGAATCCCAAAGCTCAAGATTCTATGATATGTGAGTCTTGCCACGATCTCCATTGTGGGAAGGATCCGAGAATACGAGTTATGTGCATGGAATGGTTGAGTATCAAATCGGCTACGATATGCAAGAAAGTCTGTTTTAATCACCTCACCGGTCGAGTGTCAAAGGCGTTGCGAAGACAATCGGATGCCTACTAGTTTTTATCATGCAAAATTGTGGAAAATTTGGAGTGCAGGGGTGTTTGAAAATTGATTGTTGCGAATGGATGTATGTTGTACTATAAGGATGATTCAGCGAGAAAGCATAACATGTTGTCGATTTTGTGGTGCGGATCGATATAAGACAACCACTAGGATGGGCATTGAGAAGAAGAGGTCGCTAAAAAGATGTGGTACTTTCCGCTCGTGCCAAGAATTACAAGATTGTACTCTTGATGGCCTTTGCAGCTCACGTGAGGTGGCATAGTGAGCATGAGAGGAGGCAAGATGTCTTATGTCATCCATATGATGGAGAAGCTTGGAAGCATTTTGATAGGGTTCATATGGCATTTTCCGAGGACCCCACGATGTCCGATTAGGGTTATCTACGATGGATTTAATCCTTTTGGGCAATCGGAAAAGCATACTCTTGTTGGCGGTTATCCACGACTCCATCCAATCTTCCCCAGGGATGTGCATGAGGCGGGAGTTTGTGTTCTACAGTCATAATTAGGATCCGTCTAATCCAAAAGGTAAGATTGATGTGTAATTGCATCCGCTGAAAGATGAGTTAACAATGCTATGGAATGATGGTGTGTTGACATATGGCGTATCTTTGAGGCGAGAATTTACGCTAAGCGGCTTTATGTGGACGATCAACGACTTTCCGCTTATGGGATGATGTCGGGTTGGATGACCGCGGGAAGCTTGGATGACCAATATGTATGGAGCGATCGAAGGCGTTCACGCTAAAAACGGTGAAAGATCTCATATTTTGATTGTCATCGTCAATTCCTTCAGGAAGATCATCATATAGGCGGAACAAGGCGCATTCAAAGCGTTGTGCGGAGACAACACCGCCTCCACCACGTTTGGTCCCCTAATGTATGGGCGGTGATGCCACCGCTCATCCATGAAACCAAGGAGAACATATTCCGATTATGGCGTCAACCATAATTGGACAAAACAAAGTATATTTTGGAGGTTGTGCGTATTGGAGGCCGCAACTACTCCGTCACAACATTGATGTCATGCATCTTGAGAGGAATGTGTTTTTGAATGTGTTTGACACTATGAGTGGACATCAAGGGAGGACAAAGGATACAAATAAAGAGCCGATTGGATCAGCTGACATTTTAATCGAAGGAGCTTGAGTTGCGGGGCCGGTGGTAGTGGCGGACTTATCAAGCCGAAGGCAAGTTATACACTAAGCAAAGCACGAAAGTGGTGAATCTGTAAGTGGGTTAAAGAACTAAAGTTACCAGGATGGGTATGCTTCCAATCGGGTAGATGTATTGACATTAAAGAAGCAAAGTTACATGGAATGAAGAGTTGATTGCCACGTGTTCACGCAGCGGTTTGCTTCAATTGGGTTCGGCAGCATTCTAGAAGCAAATTTGGAACCCACTTGTTGAGCTTAGCCATTTTTCAGGGATCTTACATCGGCAACACTAAATGTGAATCAATTAAAGTATATAGAAGTCAAGATACCCGTTTTGTTATGGTGGAGCAAATCTTCCGAAGTTTCTTTGATTCCATGGAACACCTACCGGTTCATCTACCTTACGAAGCAAGAGTTGGTGGCTAGAGTCCAATCCGTTTGGATGTATCCATTTGAGAGGTAAACAACATCAACTATTTTACTTAATACATATGAAATTCACGAACACGAGAGCGTAGTTTAGCTTTCCTAAAACTAGTAATTATTTCTATGTAACCCTACGTAATAGGTTCCTGCCTCCCTTAAACACAAAGTCAAGAACAAGGCACGAGTGGAGGGTTCCATTTGTGAAGCATACTTAGTAGAGGAGACTTCCACTTTTGCCTCTTATTTCTGTCCGGACGAGTTAACACGAGAAGGACAAGGATGCCTAGAAAGCGTTGATTCGGAGCGAAGGAAGTTCAACTAGTCCTCCTATGTCAATATTCAACTATCAGAAGGCGATTTAGTGGCAAATCAAAAGGATATTTCTCGGAGAAGCGTGACATTAATGCTGCTCATCTGTATATCCTTCAAAATTGTGAAGAAGGTCGCGCCATATTTAGAGTAAGTTTCTACAATGTCTTTTATAAGTTCAATTGACATTTATGATTATTAATCGTCTGTTGTTAATCTCCCATATGTAGGATGTCGATAATTTTTCTAAGGGATCTCAACTTTGACATTTCAAGCGATCAGGTTGATCGAGAAATTACTTCTCACTTTGCTATGTGGTTCGGTAAATATGTGAGTTAAGCATCTTCATTTGTTGAAATACATTTTATCTCCTTAAATATATAGCATGTATAAGAATAATATAATATTTGATTTTTTAGGTACTAGATCCATAAAACAATGTTCAAAATCAATTGTTGACAAATTTGCCATGGGGGCCTACGGATGGGTTACATCATGGAATACTTATATTGTAAATGGATATAAATTTAACACAAAAACATGGAATGAAGGAATGCGGGCGTGTAACTATGGTGTTTGTGTGTGCGAGCCTTTGATGGTAATGTAGAGGATGATTTCTGGGGTTCTAAGCGACATCCTTGAACTCGATTATACGGTTTCCCCGTGATGAAGTTAGTTATCTTCAAGTGTGATTGGTTTGATCCTCCTCTTGGCGTAGGGACAAAAATAGATAAAAATTATGGTATTGTTCAAGTTAGAGCTGCCTAGAAGGTATAATAAGGCATATGACCCATTCATTTTTTCCAGCAAGGGGAGCAAGTTTTATTACCTCGCCATATCCGAAGGACATCATGGCTGGTTGGGTGTTATTAAGATAAAGGCTCAGTAGTATAATTGCGATAATGTAATCAACCAGTCTGAAAAAAGATGCTCGTGCCAAGATGATGAGTTCAAGACCCCACGCTTAGTTGCAAATTACTGGGACATTATTGTTAATTCTCGGTGGACATTTAGGAAATGGGGAAGAGGTTGAAAGAGAGTTAATGGATCAATCCGAGTTGGCGCATCTAGCGAAGGTACATTCAGATCAAGTGATCTTGATGAGAGTGAAGGTGAATTTAGTGCGGAGAATTCTACTTAGGTAATTTATTTATGTCATAATTCATTTGTAAATGTCATTCTACTTAGGTAATTTATTTTTGTATTATTTACCTACTGTTGTGTAATCATCTTTTCATTTTTTTTCTCAGATGGCAAATTCCTCCCAGAGGTAGGGGTAGTCGTGGAGGTCGTCTTTGCGAGAGTCCCTTCGCTAGCCAGCCCCCCGGCCTTCAGATCGAGACCACCCTACCAGCACCTCGTGGGCCGGGACACCTCGGGGTGATGGGTTGCATCCCCTACCCGGCCTCATGTGGTCGGGACACGGCCGCACCCCTCATATCCACACCGTGCCAGCAGGACCATCATCATCATCGGAGACGGAGAGTCGTGGTCCATCAGGCGAGGAGGATTCTTCTTATCCCCGGGGGATAAAGTATGCTATTAAATTATTATATATATATATATATATATATATATATATATATAGTATCGTTTAATTTCTATTTACATGTTTTTTTAATTTATTTATAACATTTATTAATTCTCTAATTTTCTTTGCAACTATACGCTTGAAGGCGCCCCCTACACATTCTATATAGAAGATCATGCGGCCTTAAGTTTGATGGTCCATAGCCTGCATGGAAGGCCATCCCAGAGGGCCATAGGGATCAATTGTTTCTAGAGTTTAAGGTAACAATTTATTAAGTTATTTAAATTAAATTTACATTATATATATGTACACATGCAATTTCCTAACAACTGTAAGTTGCGAGAAGAGTATAGGTGGGACTTAGCTTAGAGGCTCAAATGGAACATATTTGAGCATAAAGGCTCATTGGTCATGAAGAATCCACGAACAAGGCGAGGAAGGGTCAGAATAAGGGAAGTGGGTGGATCCTAAGATCATGAGGCAGTTGGACAGATCTTGGGCTAATGAAAGTTCGCAGGAGATCCAGGCCCACGACTGGCGTATCGAGCTTCGATGGTGGCGCATGTGCTTGGGCCAGGTGGGTCTAAATCAGTAGCCACCCACTACAGTGAGTTGGTAATACATTAAACTTTTGACTTAATATACTATTTAATTAATTAGTTTTCATTTTAATTATTCTTATGAATTTAAGATTATATTTTTACGTGCGTAAGCCACGAACAAATGTGAGCCCACCTGCTATGGAGTTGGTGGAGAGGATCGAAGAAGTTGAAGTGAGGACATGGGTCCGCGACAAGGCTCATAACTATCTTTGTAAGCAAAAAAATAATTTAGTGTTTACTTGTAATTTATTATAAATGATTTGTTAATATTGGATATAATTTTAATCTAAATCTCTTCACTATACTTTGTAGGTGGGCTTCAACGAGAAGAAGGATGATGCCATATCACTGCCCCAGTCACAAGATGAGGCTTTGGCTGTGATGGGCCTGCTCTCTGTCTCAGTGTCGATGATAATGCCATTTATTTGGAGGTGTCGTCGGGGCGGGAACAAAGAAGGGGCACGTGTATGCCTCGGTTACCTGAGGCCAGTTTATCGCTTCATCATCGGCCTTTGCTCCTTCCTACGCCGATCCCAGTCCCTCGGAGCAGTTCCACCGTCACGCAGGACACCATCACGCAGGTGACGCGGGTTCGGAGAAGAGCGAGAGAGAGCGGCAGATATGGCGAGCAGTTACCGCGATTGATTCGAGCACTGGCCGGTACAGGCAGAAACATCAGCGGGGGCGGACATCCTGCGGGCGGTGTTGAAGCGAATGAGGATCAGAATCCGTTCCTCAGGATGATACT
Source organism: Sophora flavescens (assembly GCA_030762895.1). Lineage (NCBI taxonomy): Eukaryota > Viridiplantae > Streptophyta > Magnoliopsida > Fabales > Fabaceae > Sophora > Sophora flavescens. The sequence continues at coordinate 39,601,349 of CM061066.1, forward strand.
CGGTGGATGCCGCTGCGTAGCCGCTCCTCGATTCCACGCGAACACGATCTTGCTACTCGGAAGGGACGATCGCTGAGACGTCGGTGATACGGACGCTAAGGATGATTGGATTCCTCCATCTCCCCTCATCATGACTGATTTTTTCCATATTTTTGACTTTAAGCGATTCTTGTACGACATTTTGGATTATTCTTTTTATATATGTTTATTATTTCTTATGATTGTATATTTCCCGTAATTTGGTGTGTTTTATTAGTAATTTTGCTAGCGTTTAAAGAAAATCAGAAAAAATATTATTTTAAAAATTAAAATTAATAAAAATTAATAATAACCAGTTTAAGCGAGGAATTAGAAACCAATAATTTGGTAGCTAAACTTTATTTAACATTTATAGATGTGGTATAGTGAATGAAAATCCGTCGCTAAAATAGGTTAGTAACCAAAATTAGCGGCCGAACTAGCATGCGATTATCGGTCGCTGAAATAGGTTACCCAAAAAATGCGACTAACCTAATAGCGACCTTTATTATTATTTAGCAACTGTAAATTGAGTCGCCATTTAACGCATGAAATATTAATCCGTCGCTAAAATCTTAGCGACGGTATTCAACCACCACCATTAATCGGTTGTTAATTTGGTCGCTAAATTAAATAGCGACCAATTTACAATGTTTTAGCGGCCAAGATAATACGGTCGTAAGCAGTTGTTTTTTTAGTGTAATTTGGGCTACTAATGTAGCGAAGAGCATTACATTTATGGTATCGAGGCGGTTCGATTCTAAATCGAATTTGTGGTATGGGGCTTTTCTAAAAATTAAGACATGGGCGCATAGGACTTATGTTAGAATTATAAAGATTGTATGCTATTCTTTTAGATGTTATAGGCTGGCTAACCCAACATTTGATTGGTGGTGTCTGATTTATGACGACTAACAAACAAGGGTATAGGTTTTGTTAGAGACACCAATTTTTTTGGTGAATTAAATTTGTCATGTGTTAGAAACTTTGGAGTTGGTGATCCTTGATTACCTCTTGTTTTTGTGTTGTTTACCTCCATTTCGTGTTTTAAATTGTTCTCACGTGTACAAGACTTGTTCTATGTTGTTGATTTTGATTAAATATTGACTGTGATTGAATTTACACGAGATTGTTTCTTTTGTGCTAAAAAATATTTTATGATCATAATTCTTGTCTCTCTAATATATGTAAGTCAATTTATTTTCTAGTTGCTTGTTTATTTATTTATTTTTCGAGTGTTTTAGATGTTGAAATTTTAGGAACGAAATTTCTTGAAGAAGGGGAGAAATGTAACATCCTAAAATTCAATATAATTTTAATATAGCCTTTTAATAAAAAGTTTAAGTTGATATTAAGTTTAGTGTAGAAAATTATTAGCATGAAAATTAATTAGAATTGTTTAATAATTTATAAAAGAAATATAAAGTTAAAAAAAAATAGAACACAGACTGGTATAGGAGAGTTGGACGGAGTTGGAATTTAGTTAAATAGGCTATTAGCCTTTAATGGTATATAAGAACCTCACAACTAAGAGAAGAAAGATTCTTGGGGTAGTAGCTTTGTTTTCTCTAAATAATTTTATTGCTTCTTGGAGGTCTCACGAAGTAAGTAAACACCATTTTCCTTAAACTTCCATGGTATAGATTTACAGGGTTTGAGTATGAAATTAAAGAGTAATTATTTGGGGGTTTTCTTTTAAAATTAAATTGACGTTTTATTGGTGATTAATTATCATGAGATTGAATATTTACATGTAGGATGATTTGATGATTATTATTTTATATGTCTTTTTGTGATATATGATGCCTCAGTGTTGTTTTGGTGTAAATTTGATGAATGTTAATGCATATGACATGATGCTATGTATTGAGGTTATTTTGGAATGATTGTTTGGTTAGATGCGTCTGTTTGTTTATCTCCCATGGGAAGAGATAATCATTTGAGATACCTCCTTAGGAGAGGCCCTATCTCCAGAGCGATGCTAAATTGGTCTATGCGAGAGCCTTTGGCAAAGGGGCCTCCTTCAAGGAGAAGGCAATAATGATTATTGCAGGGTATGCGTACTTCCTTCGTAGAGATGGCAAAGGGCCTAACTCGTAGCGATGACGGATTGGCCTAATGCAAGCGATGACAAAGGGCCTCCTACATAGGGGGGCAATGTTGAACATTGCAAGGTTGTGGATACTTCCTTCATAGAGATGGCAAAGGGCCTAACTCGATAGCGATGGCGATTGGCTTAATGCAGGCAATGGCAAGGGGGCTCCTACAAAGAGAAGGCAATGAGATGTCATTACACTCCATATGTGTGTTTTGTTGTTATTATTATTTGTGTTATGGTTTATTTACGTTATTATTTGAGATACTTTGAAATTATATTATTTTTAAAAATGGTGGATTACCATGGTTGTTTTTAGATTCTATCAAGGCATGAAAGCAACATCTTTTCAAAACCTTTAAAAAAAAATTGTTTTTCTTACTGGGATTATAAATCTCATTAGTGGTGTTGTCTTTCAGAGTTTACGGGTGATGCGATAGATGATGCGTTGTTTTGAGAGAGTCTTGAAGATAATAGCTCTACTTTATTTATTTATTTTTATTATTTACATTAGGTTTATTAGACGCCTAGTGTTTTGAGGCAAAAACAATTGTAAAAAGAGTTATGTGATTTTTATTAATTAATATTTGATGAGGCTTTATTCCATTTTAATATAATGATTTATTTAATCTCATTACTTTATTTAATTCTTTTGAATATAGGATATATTTTGAACTTAAATTTATTACGAAACTTTTATGACTCGATTATCTATTTTAAATGTTTTAAAGGTTTTTATATAAAATTAATTTGGGCTACTAATGTAACGAAGGTGTTACATCTTCTCCACCAACAAATGTGCATCGAGCTCTATTCGCCCGTCCCTTCTCTCTCCTCCACTTTGTGCTCCGTCATGCGTTTTGCTCCATCACGCCCATGCCACCTAGATCTGCTAATATAGTCACCTGAGAACTCCGTCACCGTCATTCGGTTTCACATAGTCGAGCATTATCGCCGCCGCCACATTCGAGCTCGTTTCCTAGATATGTCGCGTCATTGCCATCCCATGTTGCCCAGTCACCATCGGACCTTCTCTATCTTCCCTCAGTTCTCCCATAAAAGATAAAATGTAAAAGTAGAATATATTTATTTTGGTCATTTTATTCTTTTTTCAAAAGGGAAGCAAGTATACAAGGAAAACTACATGTATGAACATACAAATACAATACAAAAGGGTATAATAGACCAAGAAACAATTTTTCGACCAATCAAACATATTTTTTCTACATGCCGCCTTCTTATTCGACAATCAAAGTGGTGCAAGATTGCACCACTTTTCTTGATGGTGCAAGGTAGAAGGCACCTTCGAATACAAACACTATCCTGCAAGTTGAAAGAAGGATCAAGATTACAGATCGAACAAGACTAAGAAGTCTCACTTCAAAGAAGTGTCTATCTCTCTCATATCGTCTAAGCTTCTTACAAGTCGAATCACTCTTCGTCATATTAACTTGTTTGATTCAAAAGATATTCAAGCATCTACAAGCTAAGAAGATGTGAAGCGACTAAGTCACCTACGGTATTATTGAAGCACGCGCTAAGGAGAACAACTCTCTATGACGGAATCACTTAATCTCGATTCAAGAGTAAGAGTGATTTGAAATATAGTTAATTAAACTTGAAGGAAGTTTATTAATATATTTCTTATCTTGATCGAAATCATGAAAGGAGAAAAGACAAAAGGGAAAAGTTCTGAGAACACATTCCTTAAGTAAGAAAGAGAAAAGCTATTTTATCTCGATTTTCTAAGTGTTGCACAAATAAGGAAAGAACGCTGCCCAAGCTTTAAAAAGCTTATCTCGTATACTCTGCTATCATCAAGGAATCTCCACTTCAAAGAATTTATTATCAAGTCAGAACGGCTATTTCTGAAGAACAAAGCTGAAGACTTTCAAAATGCATCTCAACGGATCTCTGTGATCAAGTATAAATAGAAGAAGTCGAAGACTGAACAAAGTAGTGAAAAATGAGTAACACGATAATAAGCAACCAGAGAAAGCCAACATCTATTCATCAGTGAAAAAGCTATATTACTCAAGAATATCATTCATCTTATCAAATCTATAACCGAAAGTCTTGATCACTCACATATCTTCTTTACACTTTGAAAATCATTTGAAGAAGAACTCATACGCAACTCACCAGTTCAAGTTCATATTCACTCTGTAGTGTTAAAGGGTGGTTGAATTGCCTTGTAACTTTGAAGTCGTGCTTCAAAACTCTCTAAACTGAAGAGGCTTGTTTTAAGAATACTTGTTGAGCTCGAAGAGCTAGGTGTGCAAACAATACTTGTGGTTGAGCCTTAGAGAGGCTAGTGTGCAAATAATATACTCCGTAACCTTGATCGGTTATAGTGTTAAAGCTTGGTGAAACCAAGGTTGGATGTAGCCCAAAGTTTGTGGGTGAACCATGATATAAATACGAGTATACTCTTTTTCTTAACCCTTATTTTACTATTCAGTTTGTTCAAGCTGTTTTTAGGTAACTAACTCGGGTGTGTTAAATAGTTGTTGATCAGACTTGTTGAGAAAGGCATCTGTCTTTAACCATCATATTTATTGATTTTGTTTTGTGCTTCTTCCCACCCCCCACCCTGCCCCAGTGTTGTTTTGTGCCATTTCAGGGAATTGAACATTTATGCTACTTGCTAATTTAGGTTAGGGTTAAAATTGGAGATTTTGTGATAATTATATCATTTGATGAAATTAATTGGTTAAACATGAAAGTAATGTATTAATTTTGTTTCTTTAATTGCAGGAGATAATGAAAAAATAAATTGAAGAGAAGATTATCATGATTCAAATGAGCAACAACCTTCATTTGATTAGATATATTAACATGGATGAAGGATTGTCTAGTGACTTATATTGAGCGAAGTGTTCAACAACGTTGACAATGAGTTTATCATTCAATGATTTCAAAACATGACGTCATTTAATGGGCAGTTATGAGATATGTAATTTATTTGATTAGATATATTAACATTTTTTGATTTTAACATTCAAGTTTTTATCTTATATATATATATATATATGATAATATTTATTATTAAATATTTTAAAAATATGTTGCCCCCACTATCTGAATCCTAGATCCACCATTTATGAACCCCCATCCTTTTTTTTTTTTTTTTCTGTAATCATCGAAACAAAAGCAACAAAAAAAAAAACTACACTACTGCTGGGGTATAAGACACCCCATTCACATCAGAAGCAAGCAAGGCAGCAAGCTCCTCAGGAGGGACTTCCAACTCGACAGCATCAAAAGTATCCAAGCCCACACTATACCGAGCTAAATAATCCGCGCAGGCGTTAGCAAGTCTGGGAACAACATGCACAAAACTGATTTGCCAGTCTCTTTATTAAGGTTTTAACAGCATGAAGAATAGGGTTAAGATGCGTAGAGTTTAACTTCTCCACCACCCCTTGCTATCACTCTCAACCATTATCCTCCTAAAACCCTTCCTCCAAGCTATATGCAAACCAACCAAGACACCCCACATCTCTGCACGTTGAGCATCGCAGAACCCTAGCCTCTTCAGGAAACCATAAAGCCAATCCCCACATCATTTCTTTAAAGGTCACCACACTCCGTTGACCCAGGGTTCCCAAGAAGCTCTATCAATATGAAACCCCCAATTTGACACATACATGCTATAGAACTTTTTGACAATGTAAAGGTGCAGTCAAATACCAGTTTTCCTGTATGTGATCTAGGGACCAGTATATTGTTCTATTTGAACTATAAGGGAAAAGTTATTTTCGTTATGACATTAATTCATCCAATAAACTTGAGGGTGGATTCGGTCTTTAGATGGTCTCTCAATAAGACTTGGAAGGAGATGGCGTAGCAACAAAGACACGAATATTGGGCTTCTTTTTTTCTTTTCCAAACTGGTGTAGTTTTAAAAATTAATTATCAATTTGGGTCTTTTTTGAAACCAATTATTAATGAAGGGTCATCTTTGACACGTTGATATTTTTTATTATAATCATCCCAGGCGTCAGGCGACCCACCAACTGCGCGCTTCAAATGTGCAAGTTCGATTGCGCCTTCTTCAAATGTGCCGGATTGGCACCTCACTTTTCGTAATCTGTGCATCACTAAAAGACAAGACAATCCACTTTTTACAATTTTTTTTAAATTGACACCAAAGGTGCTAGTCCAATTTTTCGTACTCCGTATCACTAAAAGACAAATGGAAATCCAATTTTTCATATTTTTTGAAAAAATAAAAAAGATAAAATATTAAATTTAAATTTAAATTAAATAATAATAAATGCTAACATCTAATTTAATTAAATAAATAATAAATAAAATATCAATAGTTTTATTAAATGATAGATTTAAATAATAATAATAATAAATAAATAAATAAATAAAAGTCTTACATGTCTACAAATAAACTACTTGTCATGGCGAATCTGAATTGGCGCATGGATTTTTCAGAGGCTTTTGTTGAGAACCTTTGTCGCTTTCACTCGAGATCACAATCATATCCTTCTTAGGTGTGGTGGCCGTCCTCGGTCTAGAGGTCCCCGCCCCTTCCATTTGAAGCAGCTTGGATTGTTAATGATCAGTGCAGAAAGTAGTTGAAGATGCCTGGTTAGCTAGCTAGAAAGGATAACCCCTTGGAAGCTCTCGACAAAGTTAGGGAGGATTCTATCTTGTTTAACCATGAGGTTTTTGGAATATTTTCAAAAAGAAATGCACCGGTGAAGCCGGTGAAAGGTATTCAAAAGAGGCTAAAGAGTGTGGATTCCTTGGCTCTAGTTCACTTAGAGAATGAATTATAACATGATTACAACCAGATTACATTTCGGGAGGAGCTCCTCTAGTATCAAAAATCTAGAGAAAAATGGGTTAAGTTGGGTGACAAGAATACTTCCTTCTTTCACGCTCAAAGCGTTATAAGGCGAAGAGAAATAAAATTCATGGCCTCAACCTCCCCAATGGCATTTGGGTAGCGGGTGATGGTATCCTTCAGGAGGAGGCTCAAAAATACTTTCAATCGCTGTTTTGTTCTCCTCCCAGCGCTTGCCTAACTAATTTTCAGGTGTCAAGCATGCCTATTTTGAAACATGAGGATTGTACCAAGCTTGTAGACCCTGTCACTAAAGATGAAGTTTCTAGAGCTCTCAACATGATGAACAGTATAAGGCCCCGAGTCCCGATGGTTTCGGCCAATTTTCTTTAAGCAATATTGGCACATTGTGGGGGATGACATTTGGAGATTAGTGAGTCAAGCCTTTGCTACTGGTTATTTCAACCCTTCCATTGCGAAGACTTTGATTGCCCTTATTCCTAAGGTTGATAATCCATGTAACTTTAAAGAATTCTGGCCTATTAGCTTGTGTAATACAATTTACAAAATTATTACAAAGGTGATAGTGAATAGAATTCGGCCCCTTTCTCGTGATTTAATTGGTCCTTTCCAAAGCGACTCCTACTAAAAAAACCTATTTAGCGGCCGAATATTTCGGTCGCTAAACTTGATAAGTCGGTTGCTATCTTGTATAAGCGGCCAGAACTAACTGACGAATTAAGGGGGTAGCGAAACCCTGGTAGCTAAATGTTTAACGCTAGAACTTATATTTTGTCAGCGGATACCGCGACCGATATTTGGTCGCAAAATTATATATTTGGTCGTCGTATAGTTGGTCGCATGCCCGACTCGCCTAATTTGGTGATCGATATTCGGTCGCTATTTGATCATAAATTTTGATTTTCTTTTTTTTTTAATTTTCCTGTAACTTAATCCTGCCAGAGCCAAATATTGTTTTTCAACTATTACCCCATTGATTTTTAATTTACGATATAAACAAAATACACCAATATTTTTTTTAAATAAATAGAAAATGTAAATATAATGTACTAACGATCCAAAACACCACGAGTCAATATGATCAAGAAAACATATACATTAATTAACGCAAGTTTAATAATGGTTTATAAAAAAGTTTAATAAGTACTAATTAACGATCAAAACATAAAAATACACCACAGTCAATAAGTACTAATCAAAATATCAAAACTCATTAATCTTCCAAAGGGATGAACATGTAAAGCGATAACCCCCAAGGTACTTAAACTTTGCCAATGCACCAGTGGACAACAAATACAACTCCCGATACCATTTGTATACATTTGCAAAAATATGGGCGATCCTCATGGATTACTATATTCCCATTGAACAGATTTCCGCTTTGGTCTTAAATAGACACAACACGCGGTATTTGTTGTCCCCAACGACGGTAGAATGATCGCGGGATTGAAATCAAATCCTGCAAATACACAAGAACAATTTAGTAAATGATTAGTTTATGCCTTAACCATCATTACGTGAATCCGATCGTTATTCTTAAGTTGATGAGATCTTGTCACTGGTCTATATGGATGGCTGTCTCAAAACATTTAGTCGGATCCATTTTACGATAAAGCGATAAGGAAAACAAGTCATATGTCTAAACTTCATCAAGTGATAATAAGAAAAGATGGAAAGATCCATGTAGCATACTAGCATGTTAAAATAGAACAAAGAAATGCAACTTCATATGCAACTTTCTGATTAGCAAACATAGTAGTTTTGGGAAGCGGATGCTTTACGTCATTTTGAAGGATGGTCATAGAGAGGACTTTTCCTACTGGAAGTGCCTAGATAACCTAGTAAGGATGGTCATCAACAACTATTTCCGGAAAGCTCCATTTCCTAGTGAAACAAATGAGTAGAAAACCAGAGTTGCTTTGATAATATTGTGTACAGAGTGCTTTCTAATGTGAATAATGTTTGAATGATGACGTCACGTCATGCATGTGCTGGCAAACTGTGCCTAGCCCTTCATTTTATGTAACCCTATACTTAATCCTTCATTATCTAAGAGACTCGCTTTTGTTGGCTTCAAGAAGAGACTTTCTTAAGCTCATGGACTTTAAATTAGTAAATGAATAATGATCTTATTAACAACAACAAAGTCATGCCATTTACGAACTAATAACACTTTATCAATTCATTCCAATGCTTATAATGTAAATATATACAAATATGATTCCATAATCATTTCCAAACAAGTTATCAATAAATACATATCAAATTATTCTAATTACATTGATTCATTGTTATTGAAAGATTTTTATTTTAAAGAGAATAAACTATTCTTCATAGCAATCCAAATGTATGAACATGCTCGGATATAAGTACTGACCTTCAATAAATTTACATCATCAAACAGAAAAAGAGATAAGTAGAATTACCAAATGAATCCGATTCAAAATGAGTGAAAAGCTCTCTTGGAATTACAGGCTATAATAATGTTTTTAGATCATTTCATACTCCAACAAAGAATATTTTTTGTTTACAACGAAGTGAACAAGAACTTGAAATCCCTAAAACCCTCTTTTGAAATTTTTGAAACGGATTGGACAAGAACCAACAAATTCATGGATTCCAAAGCGAATCAAAATACAATACAATCAGAATGCATACACGTACAATACAATATGAAATTATTCACGGCAAGTAAGCAATTTGCATCACAGAGGCTATAGATCATACTATTGTGAGATATTCCCGAGGCAATATAACAGAACAATGAACGACCTTCAAAGACATAAATTCAGCCAAGATATGAAAAGATAAACAGGACCAGAAATTACAAGTTCCATATTTAATAGAAAACACATCATTAACAGGGGACAATCTTGTTCTTTGGACATGTTAAACTAGAATGGTCTTCAAACAAGCGCCTCAGTATTGGTCATTTGTTTGAACTATAGCCATGAACTATCCATGTTTGAAATTGTAGACACCTAGCACAAAACAAATTGAAAATCCATAGCACACATCCTCACTAACCAATTTAGATGCATTTCACAAAGCGAATGAATCTAAATCAAAGACTAAGATCTTTGAAATGGAAGGTAATTTCACAGCTAATTCAACAAGAAGCAAACGAGAAGGGTTCTCGATTAAATTTTCCCGTTAAATTGGTACGTCAATAATCAACAAAAACCAAAACCTGTTTATGTTTCGCAGATCTCACAAAAGCAATGGCATTACGTGGCTCAAGTAAACATCAATTCTAATCTCACGATCTTGACTTTTGATATTTCAATGCATTCAAAAAAAAGTTACAAAAACAGATTTCTCGTGCTTTCTCAATGAGAGCTTCCTAATCCTAATAGGAGTGATTAAATAATGACACATGAAAACAAATGATCATCACAACTCACAACTCACATGAAATACACAAGTAGCTCTTCTCAGTAGTAAGCAATAAAGCAAGCAATGAAATACATACAATCCACAAAATTTTTGAAATGAAACAATGAAGCAAAATAAAAAAATTGATACATAGAGAGTCCATGGTTACCTCAAGGCAGAGCAGGGAATGCACAAAATGAGGAGAGAATAGGGTAGGAGGAGCTCTGCGCGTGGTGACCGAAGGGCTGCGTGTTGGTAGCCGGAGTATTGGTTGGCGGCCTGAAGCGGGAGGGGGAATTAAAAACGAGAGCGGGGAAGAGGGGAAAGGAAGAGAGGAGAGGAAGAGGGAAGAGATGGAAGAAGAGGAGGAGGAGGAGGACGGAGGCTTACCGGAGATGGCGGTGGTGGCGGTGCGCACTGCACGGTGGTGGCGACGGTGACTGGCGGCCTGAACGCGAGGGAGAGAAAAGGTGTGAGGAAGGAAGAGATGGCAGAAATGAGGAAGAAGGGAAAGATTTCACGATTTTAGGGATTTATAATTTGGCGACCGAAATAATCGGTCGCTAAATTGATCCATGAGATGAGTTAATTTGAAATTTGAATTCATAAATTTAGCGACGGAGTTTTAAATCGGTCGCTAACATGCGCGGTTTTAATTTTTTTTGTGGTTTAGCGGCCAGAATTAATATCGATCGCAAATGTAAATAAAATTTAACCGTTACATTTAATTCGGTCGTTATTTGGTCGCTAAGAATACATAAAATTTCGACTTTTAATAGTTGCATTTAATTAGGTCGCTATTTGATCGTAAGAAGACATAAAATTTCGACTTTTAAGTTCCTTTATTTAGCGACGGAAATAGCGACCGATAACCTCTGCTACCCTCTATTTGGTCATTTGTATTATCTCTAATCGGTCTTTAATGTAGATCCTACAATCGGTCGCCATTTAGTGTAAAAAAGCAACGAAAAATTTGGTCACTATTTTCGGTCGCTAAACAACCTTTTTTTTGTAGTGGCTTCCTTCCTGGTAGGGACTCTGATAATGCTATTATTCTTCAAGAAATTATTCATGACATGCATAAATCAAAAAAGAAGAATGGCGATGTGGCTTACAAAATTGATCTTGAAAAAGCTTATGACAATGTGGATTGGAAGTTCTTAAAAGGTTGTTTGACTGATTTTGGTTTTCCTCCTATGTTGATCGAGTTAATTATGCACTGTGTTACGTCTTCCTCTTTCTATTCCGTGGAATGGTAAAAGATTACCTAACTTCTCCTCGAATAGAGGCCACAGATAGGGTGAGCCCCTCTCGCCTTATTTGTTTGTTATTTGTATGGAGAAATTGTCCTTGGCTATTTTAGATGCAGTCAATGACAAAAGGTGGATTCCCTTGAAAATGTCTAAAAATGGGCCAAGCATATCCCATTTATTCTTTGCAGATGATGTCCTTCTCTTCGCTAAAGCTAAAAGCTCTCAGATTAGAGTCATTGCAAATTTATTTGAGAACTTTAGCAAGGTATCGGGCTTGAGAGTGAGCTTAACGAAATCTAGAGCTTTTTATTCCAAGGATGTGACTAAAGCTAAAGTCGAGAAATTTACTACGATTACTGGGATCCGTAGCACCACTACTATTGGTAAATATTTGGGCTTCCCTATTTTTAAGGGTAGAGTTAAAAAGAAGGATTTTGATTTTATTATTGAAAAAATGCAATCTCGCCTAGCCTCTTGAAAACACAGGTTCTTAAACAAAGCTGGTAGATTGGCCCTTGCGAGTTCAGTGCTTTCTTCCATGCCTTCCTATTACATGCAGATTTTTTGGCTTCCTCAATCTACATGCAATAGAATTGACAAGATCACGAGGGATTTCTTTTGGAATTGGGTTCTTCTAACAAAGGTATCAATCTAGTGAGTTGGCAGAATACTACCAAACCAAAAAGCCTTGGCGGTCTGGGCTTGAGATCGGATAGGGATGCAAATGTTTCTCTTTTGGGTAAATTGGTTTGGGACATCTAATAGAAACCCTACAAGTTATGTGTCCAGCTAGTAACCAACAAATATATAAAGGATGGTTTGTTTCAAGACAGCGGTAAAAGGCCAGGATCTTATGTGTGGAGCTCACTTTCTAAGGCCAAAGACATTCTCAGAGACGGTTATATACGCTTCGAGTTGGGGATGGCTCAGCGTCATTTTGGTACTCTCCCTGGTCGAGCTTGGGGCCTTTATGTGACCATGTGTATTTTGTGGATATATATCTAGGAAACCTCCCTCAAGATAAATGAGTTACTTTTGAATAATAACTGGCAGATGCATTTGATTGCCACCATCCTTCCTGGCTACGTTAAAGATGTGATTAGAAGCACTAAGGTTCATCTAAACCCCCAGATAAATGATTGCCTCCAACCTTAGATGTTCTTTTTCATAGAGGTATCTATGGAACTAGCTTATCTCAAAGGTGTTCAGGGAATGTTGAAGATTTCCTTCATGGTGTCAGGGACTGTGTGCACTCCAAAAGGCTGTGGATGGCGTTGGGTTTTAGATGTAGCTCCTTCTACCTCCAGATGGATGTTCATGCTTGGCTTAAAGATAATGCCTCTGGTAACCGAACTCATACCTTCCAAGCGGGTTTATGGTGGGCCTGGAGAGCGAGAAATGCCCATAGTATTACTAAGGAAATTATTCCTCACTACAAAGTAATATCAGAGATTCATTTCCTTGAGGCAGTTCTTCAAAATTGTTTTGCGGTTCATGGCAATGTGCAACGCATGGATAACTGGGTTAAGTGGAACAGTGTTGATGCTAGTGGAATTATTTTAAATGTTGGTGGTAGCTGCATTGGAGGTACGTGTAGGATTGGATTTGGTGGTGTAATTCGTAATCATGCTGGTGCCTGGGTTTCTGGCTTTGCAAGCTCAACTGGTGTCTCCGAGATCTTGCATGCAGAGATATCGGCTCTCTATCATGGGCTGCATTATGCTTGGAGCTTAGGTTTCGGTCAGATTACCGTTTACACGCATGCTATGTCTCTTATCTCTTTATTAACAAATCCTTTTCCTCACATGCACAAGTACGCCTCGCTTCTAATGGATATAAAAACTATGCTTCAGAGACGATGGTTAGTGCGATTGGAAGATACTTTGAGAGAAGGAAATTTTTGCGCGGATTTTATGATAAAGTTGGGTGCTAATCAAGAGAAAGGCTGCAAGATTTTTACAGCACCACCACGGGGTCTTAGTAATTTCCTCCTTGCGGATATGACAGGTGTAGAGTTCCTTAGAGTGTAATTTTGCTTTTTACTTTCCTTTTTCCTTGTTTCACCCCCTTTACCAAAAAAAAAAAAACTATTTGTCATGAAACACACACAATCTTTATACAATGCATTCCTGTCATTAAAACTTATCTAAACCACTGTTCATTTGTTGGTATATAGTATTACACTCTAGATTATTTATTAATAGAAATATAAATATTTATAATAAAAATTTATATATTTAAAATTTATCTTAAAATAAAAAGTCCAAGAAGCAAGCAACAAATGGAAGCATAAAACTTTGAATGGGGAGGGAGGTAACGTTCTGAAGCAGATGGGGAGGGCCTGTAAGCAAGTTTTAATGACAGGGATGCATTGTATAAAGATTGTGTGTGTTTTATGACAAATATTTTATTTGTAGACATATAAGACTTTTATTTATTTATTATTATTTAAATCTATCATTTAATACAATTATTAATGTTTTATTTATTAATTTTAATTATATTAAATGTTAGGATTTATTATTATTTAATTATAATTTGACTTTAATTATATTTTGTCTTTTAGTAATGCTTGAAGTGCGAAAGAGTGAAGGTGCCGGTTGGACTTGCGCCTTTGAAAGCACTAGTCCGGATTGGCGCCTTTGGTGTCACTACAAGAAATTAAGCTATTTCCCAGGGCTTTTTACCCAGGGAAATAAATCCCTAGGAAATTTTTACATTTCCCACGGCCAAGACCCTCAGAAATGTCTCGTTTGATTTCCCACGGCTTGTCCCTGGGAAAAAGAGGCGCCAAACATTCCCGCTTTATTTCCCACGGGCTGGGCCGTAGGTAAGTAGCAATACTGTTTCCACGGATCGAGCCCTGGGAAATGGCTCAGTTTTCCCACGGGCTTAGCCGTGTCTAGTCAATACGGAGTTTCCCACAGAAGTCCCGTCGCAAATCAGGAGGTGTTTCCCACGGCCAAGCCCCTGGGAAAGACAGGCGGTGTTTCCCACGGCCAAGCCCCTGGGAAAATCATCTTCCTCCTCTTCACTCGGTCCCTTCGCGCCTCAGCTGTTCACACGGTGTTCGCTCGCATCCTTCCTTTCCTCTTTTCCTGAAGCGCCTCCTCCTCTTCTTCTTTTCTTCCCGGCGTGAAGGTAACTCCTCATCCTCCTCTTCCTTCCTTTCTCTTCTCTTTTCATTTCCTCCTTCTCAAACGTTCTTCTTGTGAGTGGTAAAGGGACGATCTCACTCACCGTCTTCATTCCCTCAACCGCCGCCATTGTCTTGCTCCGTCGCACGCCGTCCATCGCCGTCCTCTGAGGTTGGAGCAGACACCAACACAGCAACAGCAAAGGGCCGTCGCAATCGCCATATAGGTAACTACTTTGTCCTCATGTTGGCTTTCATTCTTGTCAAATGTGATGGGAACTGGTAGCAAATCTGATTCATTCTATATTCTCTTTCTTTCTGTTCATTTGAAGCAACATTGTTCCTTAGAAAAGCCAAGTTGAAAGCATGAGCATTAACCTCCATTTCCTACTTTGTCTGCAAGTGCTTTTTTATTTAGATGGTTTGTAGTTCAAGATTTTCGAAGTTATGTGACATTTCCTTTTCTCTTTAAATTCATGCTATGGTTTTCTGTTCACTTCTTTGGATTTGGTGCATGCGAATTCAATCTTATGGTTGGTTGGTCTTGATAAGGGACTAGCAATTAAGATATCGTCTTAATGATATTAGCAGGGAAGTTCCATCTGTTCACAAACCCACCACTAATTGAATATTACTTCCAATTAAACATACAGGGTGTAGTCTGTGACTTTCATTCTTGTGTGTTTGTGTAAATGCCCACTTAATAGAATATATGCATCCGGTTCATGACCAACTAAAATTGGGATGGGAAACGTTGCACAATGTATTTATTTGCAAGACGGTTCCTTTGCATGAAATTTCTTCTTGTCTTGGAACCAAGAAGGAAATGACACCTTTAAAACAACATTTGTGGTAAAACTCAAAGTTAGGTGAATAAAGATGAAATAGCATTTGAGAACTAGCATCCGGACAAGGTTTCTTGAATAGTAGTCCAAAGAAATTCTGCTGACAAGAAAAGGGCGGGAGGGGAAAAAGCGTAGTATATAGTAGACGGATGAGGAATGTCGGTTTGTTTGTAGACTGTTATAGTGTTTATATGTTGTTGTTATGTATGCTAATCAGATATTAAAGTTGATAGCATATCCCAAATTACTTGGTGGATGATTGTTGAGTCATGCCTGTAGGATGCAAATGTCAGATGTATCCTTTTCATAATTTACAATGTGTGTATGTCAATAATGTGCATTTGTGAGTTGGGACTTGGGACATGTATTTTGCAAGTCTTGTTTGGCTCTGTATGAATGTATAATTACAAATTTTAATGCTTCGTTGCCAGTTTGTTTAGCTAGCTTTGTATCTTTTTTCTCATTAATGGAAACTCAAGGGTTAGTGTCAATGTGATTCTTTGAATGAGAAGTTGTTGTTCGGTGTTGTGCAGAAGCCCGGTTTCTCTGTTTGCAAGCAGAAAATACATCATTAGTCTTTTTCATTTTCCTTCTTGTTTCAAATATTATTGGATCTTGTATATTTTGGTGGAGGAAAAGCCAAAAGCTCTGTATAACTAAATTGGTTTAGGAGATGGAAATATGGATAGCTTGAAACTTGAAAGAGGAGGAAATAAAGAAATAAAATGTGATTCCTTCTAGTGTGTGAAATTCATTGAGAGATTGTACCCAAAAAAAATGTGATTGCTATTCTCTTATTGTTAAAATTTATCTGGATTTTTTATTAATATGCAGAAGATGGATTGTTATCCTTCGAATCGTAGTTGGGTGTATGATAGGCTATATCCGAAAAGAAGGGGTTTGAAACCAACTTTCGTAGATGGGGTTGAAGAGTTTGTTACCCAAGCAAAGCGACAAAAGTGTTTCATCGATGATGGAAACCGAATTAGATGTCCATGTGCTAAATGACGATGTCGAAAGATTAAGAGTGAAGACCTTGTGAAGACTGACTTGTATATGAATGGGTTCCAGGAAAATTACTGGATTTGGACTCTCCATGGTGAAGAAGTGCCACATGTTGATTTAGGGGTTGACGAGAATTTCACGGGTGTCTCAAGCACTCGTGCAGATATGGGATGTGGGGAACAGTTTGTGTCAATGCAGGAGATGGTGGTTGATGCTCTCGGGGTAAACGAGGCGCATGATTACAATAACATGAAGATCTTCTCGAATAAGGAAGCACAAAGATTTTATAATCTTTTAACCGAGACAGACAAAAAAGCCATTGTTTGAAGGGGCCTCGGACTCTAAATTATCATTTGTGTGTGAGACTTTTAGCTTGCAAGTCCAATTGGAATATTCCTGAAAAGTGTTTGGATTTTTTATGAAAATGCTTCAGGACGTGACACCTATAAAAGGAGTTGTACCAAAGAATTATTATGGTGCAAAGAGGTTAGTGTCGAAGCTGGGATTGGAAGTCAAGAGGATTGATTGTTGCATTAATGGATGCATGTTGTATTACGACAATGAATTCGGCATAAATGATGGAGCTTTGGTCAAATGCAAATTTTGTCAAGCTTCGAGGTATTGCCCTCCCAAGTCCGGGACAAGTAATAACAAACCAATTCCTGTAAAGGCGATGTTCTATTTGTCAATAGTTCCAAGGCTACGAGAGAATGTTCGCATCAATGCAAACTGCGGGAAAAATGACATGGCACTTTGAGAACAAAAGAACTTGAGGCGTCTTACGGCATCCATCCGATGGCGAAGCATGGAAGCACTTTGACCGGGTACATACTGATTTTGCTTCGGATCCACGTAATGTACGACTTGGTTTAAGCTCCGATGGTTTTACCCCGTATATCAAGCGTCGGCTTCACCATATTCTTGTTGGCCGTAATTGTTACTCCATACAATCTTCCTCCGATATGTGCATGTCGAAACCTTATATGTTTTTGCGTGTCTCATCCAGGACCATCCAATCCGAAGGCTGGTATTGATGTTTATTTACAGCCTTTGATTGATGATTTGAAGAGGTTGTGGAGCAGCGTGTTGACGTCACGATATCGCAAGGAAGGAAAATTTTATAATGAAGGCAGCTTTGATGTGGACCATTAATGACTTCCCCGCTTATGGTATGTTATCCGGTTGGGGGACTCATAGTAAATTGGCATGTCCACATTGCATGGAGTATACAAAGGCCTTTACCTTGAAACACGGGGAAAAGTTCTTGGTTTGGCTCGCATCGTATGTTCTTGAAATGGATCATTCATTTAGACGGAATAAGAATGCCTTCAAAAAGGGGGAAGTTGAAAAATATGCCACCGCCTAGGTTCAAACCGGAAGAGATTTGGAGTAGAGTAAGAGAACTACCAAAAGTCACCTGGTAATGGTCGTGTGTCCAAATTACAAGGATACGGGGAAGGCCATAACTGGACAAAAAGAAGTACTTTTGGGACCTCCCGTATTGGAAAGATAATTTGTTGAGACACAATCTCGATGTTATGCACATAGAGAAGAACTTTTTTGATAACATAGTAAACATTGTCATGAATGTCGGTGGGAAAACCAAGGACAATGAGAAGGCAAGAATGGACTTAGCTTTGTACCGTAGGCGACCGGAGTTGGAGCTAAAGTCGCAGGCTAATGGGAAGATGTTAAAACCGAAAGCTAGTTACACTTTAAGCGTCGATGAAGCAAAGACCGTTTGTCATTGGATAACGAGAACTTAGGATGCCAGACGGTTATTCTTCCAACTTAGCAAGATGTGCCGATGTTAACAAAGGAAGGATGCATGGGATGAAAAGCCATGATTGTCATGTATTCATGGAATGTTTACTTCCTATTGCTTTTAGTTCATTGCCCGTGCATGTATTGAATCCAGCTCACTGAATTGAGTCAATTCTTCAAGGATTTGTGCTCTGCAACGGTGAGGGAGAATGACCTGATTAGGATGGAGCAAAATATTCCCATAATTCTATGCAAGTTGGAGAAAATATTCCCCCCTGGTTTCTTTGATTCTATGGAGCATCTCCCAGTACATCTCGCGTATGAAGCGAGGCTTGGTGGACCGGTTCAATATAGGTGGATGTATCCATTTGAAAGGTAATATAACCATCATAGAATTTTAATTAGACTTTTTTCCATTCGAAGTGAAAGGATATGACTATGAACTTCTTGTTGTTTTATAGATTCATGGGTGATTCGAAACGGTCGGTGAAAAATAAGGCTAAGGTTGAAGGATCAATCTGTACGTCTTACTTACAGCGCGAGACAACCCATTTTTGTTCCCATTATTTCAAGAACTTCATGTTGTCACCAAAAAATAGTAGGAATGAAATGGAAAGTGAAAGTGAAAGACATCTGTTAACCTTGTCAGTCTTTTGCCAGCCTGGTCGTGCTTTAGGGAAGGAGACCTCTCTCGGTTATCGGACAAAGAGAGGAAGTCGGCTCATGTTCATGTGTTGATCAATTGTACCGAAGTTAAACCATACCTTGAGTACGCATTTCGTATCTTTTTCTTTCGAATACCTAATAGTATATATTTTTGTGCTTATAATATATATTGTCCAACTTTACAGTGCCTTCTTGATATCTGTAAACAGCGAGCAAGAACAGTCCACTCGTATACATGCTGAGTTTCCAATCTGGTTTAAGCAACAAGTTAGTATCTTAAAAATCTTTGAATTATCCATTGTGAGTAAAATGTAGACATGATTTTTTAGAACTGACATATGTAGGTTTACCGTGAGCAACCAACTCCCATCAACAAACACTTAAGGAACTTAGCCGATGGTCCTAATACAGAAGTCAAAGAATGGCACACTTACTTCGTGAACGGGTACAAATTTCATACCCAATCATGGACGGAGGGCAAAAAAACCATCAACAGCGGGGTCCATGTAAAGGGTCTCACAGAAGGAATTGAAGATGACTTCTACGGCGTGATCCAACATATATATGAACTGGTGTACCCTTCTTTAGACTATACTAAAAGAATAGTTCTATTTTATTGTAACTGGTTCTATCCGTCCGGTAGAGGCACAAAATTTAACCCGAAATGTAATACTGTGGACATCCGAATGAGTAGAAGATATCAAAGGGATGATCCGTTTATCATAGCACAAAATGTGAGACAGGTGTATTACGTACCTTATCCACCAACTCGTAAGGACAAACGAGGTTGGTCCGTCGCCATCAAGACAACACCAAGGGGTAGCATCGAAGTGGATGATTCGAGAGGGAGAGGTGCCTTATCAAGTGGATGTAATGTCACATGTAGTGAAGTCATTGAAGTTGACCCTATTGATGGCTTAGGGGACTTGCAAGTCATTTGGTGAAGAAGTGAATATCGCCAATTTGTCATCCATCCGGAGCATTTGGATGAAGAAGACGATAATTCCACGAAGAACATGAAGAGACAGGATCTAAAGATGATGAGGAAGAAGATAATGACTCAACAGGACCTGAAGACGACGACTCAAATTCTGAATAAATCGTAGTTAATTTGTATTAGATCTTCTGAAGACTTTATGATTTGGATGGTTAAGTTATTTTTGGCTGTTGGATTATTAGTTAGTTATACTTGTTGACTTTATGACTTAGATAACTTATTTTTGGTTGTTGGATTATTAGTTAGTTATATTTGTTTACTTTAATGACTTAGATAACTTATATTATTGCTATATCTGATAACTTTTGTTTTAACATTAAATTGCTCTTTAGACATGTCTGCAGGACGTGACCCAGCTCCACCCATCGATAAGGGTAAGGGTATTGTGGTTGATATCGACCCCCGTCCAAATCCCCCGTCGTCGTCGGAACGGACCTTCCACAAATTTAGTGATTCGTGAGTCTATAGATGGATACTCACGTATGCCTTCAACGCTTACCTCTGCATCGTCAGTACAACACCCACATGTACCTACATCGCGCCCACCACAACAAGCACCTTCACTGACTCCACGTGTTGCACCTACATCGCCTCATTTCGATATGATTCCCACCCGGGGTCACGACACATGCACACTATAGAGCATCTCCTTCGGCATGTGTGGATGAGGAGCAACAATATAGTCCGAGCTATTCACGCTCACCTTGATTGCGAGATGTGCATGAGCAGCCGGAGGAGTCGGTGGAGCCGGTGGAGCTAGAGGAGCTAGATGTAGCAGAGGTAGTTGAGCTCATGCCCGATGGTCGACCTATTATTAGGCCTAGTGGTAACAGGTAAGAATTAATTAAATTTCTATGTGTTTGGTTGATTCATGCATTGTATCATAATTTATTACCATGTGTTTGATTGGTTCATGCGTCTTTCTTGTTAAGGTTCCTTCCTTGTAAGAGAGCGGCGAGTGCCATCGCGTTTGTTATCCAAAGCAAAGGTATCATAGGGCATTTACATCATGGGGAAAACTCACCGACAATGAGCGGATTAGTATGTTTGATGCGTTTAGAGTAAGTAGCAAATTTCAATTTACTTAATGTGGTTTTTATTATTTCCGAAACTATTAGTATAACAATTGTTATTTATCTTAAAACAGGTCGGGCGGCATGGAGGAACGAAGATGAGTCGAGAGATCCAGAGGATCTTTCACCATAAAGCCTCCGAACGCCTTTTCGATATGCTTAGGGAGGCTCGTGAGAGTGGCATACAGCGATCCTGGATTGGAGATGGTATTTGGGAGGAGTTGCGTCGTTATTGGGCTTCGATCAATTTAAAAAAATTTCTGCTCGGGCAAAGAAAAATAGAGCATCGAGAAAAGGGTGGGAGCCTGCACACGGGAGGAAGCATTTCCCGGTCGCGGTGGGCGAGATCGTATGGTATGCTCATACTATCATTCTTTATGCATTAAATGTATTTATTCCAACATCATAGTTCATTACTTGTTATCTTAATCATCTATGCTTGTGTTATAGGCTCGCCGGTATAATCGAGGAGTACAGATTCATGAGGTTCACAAACGCACCCATACTAGGGAAGGCCTAGGCGAGTACATAGATGAGCGCTCCAAGCGCACTCGGGTAATATGCCGTTTTGATTTTTGAAGAAGCTATTGACTTTAATAGATATTATAACACTCATACTTTACTGGACTTGAGAGGCAGAGAGCCTCAAATGTTATGACTAGTTTTAGCATTGGCTTTTGAGCATTGGCTTTTAGGGAGTTGAATATATTGCTTTGTGTGAATCTTATTAAGCTTTTGATGACTTGCAGTTTTAAATTGTGGTGTTCAATTTGTAAAGGTTGAGGTTTAGGGGAAACTCTGTCCAATGTCTTGCATAATTAATCGTGTAACATACTATTCATGTTTTGATTAATGAGTCTCAGAGAGTCACTTTATATTTGGACCTATTGATACCGCCCTGACATTGGAAATGTTATAACTAGTTTGGACATGAGAATTTGTGTGCATCCTATTGAGCTTTTGATGATGATTTATGGATTTAAATTGCGGTGTTCTGTTTGTAAACATTGGGATGTTGTAGTTTTAGGGGAAACTCTGTCCATTTTTCTGCATAATTTATCTTGTAACATATTGTTCAAATTTTGATAGTCGATGTATTGTAATGAGGAGGAGTTTCATGAGAGGATGAGTCAACATAGGTCTCAATCATCAGCCTCTTCACCATCCACCCGGCTAACCCACGGGAGGACGAGCAGCTTGCGGCTGAATGTTTGGGCGAAGTCGTCGGCGGCAAGTATAAGGGTCGTTTATGCGGTCTTTGGGGACCTTGCCAGCAACTATCGGAAAGGGGCCTCGCGCAAGTTAGAGCTTAGGGTTGGAGCGTCCACCACATGCAGACGTTACCCTCAGGAGTCTGCGGAGATTGCTCAGTTGAGGCAGATGTTGGTCGCTTCCCAAGAGAGGGAGCGGCGAGAGGATGAGGAGCATCGTGTGATGATGGATACGATGCGACAAGCGATGGAGACAGTCACGGCGATAAAGATTGCGGCGGCCCCACGGCGGCAGCGACCCTAGTCGGGCGACCCCAGCGTGCTCGGGGAGGACGACGACTCTCTTGACCATTTTGTTGAGGAGCCTTATAATGGGGATTCTTAGTTTATCATGTTTATTATGTTTATTATTTTTCGTTGAACAAATATGACTTGAATAACATTTTGTGTTGAACAAATATGACTTGAATAACATTTTGTGTTGAACAAATTGTTTGCTTGAATTATGATGTTAATTTCTTTGTTGATGCATTCATATAAAAATAATAATTATTTATTTATCCACTTCAAGCATAAATTAATGTATATAAGGTTTTATTTATAATTTAAACAAAACATATATTTCCCGGGGTTAGAACCCCGGGAAATTTCCAGGATAGATCCACGGGAAAGATTTCCAGGGTTCTAACAGTGGGAAATATTTCCGAGGATAGATCCCGGGAAATATTTCCCAGGGTTCTAACCTGGGAAATATTTCCCAGTTAGAACACCTGGGAAATCTTTCCCAGGATCTATCCTGGGAAATTTCCAGCTGTAACCACAGGTATTTCCCAGGCGAGGCCCGGGAAACGCTTTCACCACCAGCTGAAAACCGAGGGATCTAAATCCGTGGCTCATCCCTGGGAAATGTGTATTTTCCCACGGATTTTATGGATTTCCCAGGGTCATAGGCCCTGGGAAACAGCGAAAATTCTTGTAGTGTGTTATTTTTCAAAAAAAATGGAGAAAAGTGGATTGTCATTTGTCTTTTAGTGATGCGTGGATTACGAAAAAGTGAAGGCGTCGGTCGAACAAATGCCTTTGAAAGCGCAAGTTGGACCAACGCCTTTGGTGTCAGATGATTTATAGTAAAAAATGTTAGCATATAAAAAAGGACTCATCGTTGATAATTAGTTTCAAAATGATCCCAGACTGATAATCTATTATAATTATTAATATATAATTTCTGAAGCGTGCTCTAGCATCCTCACTTCAGCAAGTATAATAACTTTCTATCTTTGTAACTCTTCATTTCATTCAAATTGATGTCATGTCAATCTCATATTTTCACTATTTTTATTTTACATTTTCATGGATTTGGGTGATTAATATGAATGTGGACCAATAGTTACATGCTCTACTTCAAGTATTTTTATTTTAACATGGAATTTGAATGATAACATGTTAATATATATTCGTAGTATTTATCTAATATTTTTTATAAATAATCTTCTAATTTGCATGTTAAATTTATAAAATAGTTTAGATACTAATTTAATTAACACTTTTTAGTAATGGCATATACAAAATGTTTTATATATGTTAGAAATATTTTATTAACTTTCATCCCAAACAACAACCTTACCGAACAACCTCTCCAAAAGAAAATAATCAACCAAGTAGTCAAAATCCAACTTTTAAACAATTCATCATTGTTTACAACAACTAACGATTATCTTTATTTTTATATTATAACAAGGAGGCAAATTAACAAGAAAAAAATCATCATATGAAGGAATAATATTATCAGACAAAAAGGATCTTATTAGGCAAGGAATAAGATCATCATATGAAGGAATATTATTATCCTTAATTGTCATGAGACACCATGGGATCGTGGGTAGAATGTTAAGAGAAAAAATAAAAGAGACATAAGAGACAACATCCTCATTTGATGAAGAGTCAATCTTGAGACAAAGCTTAAGGAGAAAAGCTTCAAAGAAAAGAATATTCACGGGACAACACAATATGACTATATGGCTGAAAAGAAATTAAGGTTTACAAAATGCTTAATTGTCATGGTACTTGGTGGAATGTTAAGGTTTAGCAGCAAAAATTAAAATCAATAGGGACAAGTGTAAAGGACATATGGGCCAAAGGCTCATTCACAATTTACTCAATATGAATAACTGGAGTTATTGTTTTTTTTTTTTTTTGGAATCTGCAAGTTTGCTCGATGTAAACAAAATTATTATCTTCAAACAAAATTTACATACTTTTATATCATATGTTTAAATAATATTCTACGGATTATGATAAAAAATAATTTATTGTCTCATTGATAATTTAACAATCATATATCATATGATAAATAATAAAAAATATAAAATAGATGCAATAAAAAAATGGTCCAAACAATTCATTTCACCGTACAACACACGGGTTCAACATCTAGTATTATGATAATGAATAAACATCTTGAAAGTGAAGGGTATAGTTTAGAAAGTAAAATAGGAGGCTATAATGATTGATGAGAAAATAAAGCATAATTATAAAAGTGAAAAGTTAGCCCTAGCAAGCATATATTTACTTTCAGCATAAAAAATGGATATTGGATAATTACACGCTGCATAAAATTACTAGCATAATTGCATGCTAAAGCTAATATAGCATACAGTAGTAAAGAGGCCAAACTAGTGTTAATTTTAGTCCGTTAAGTTAATTTAAATTTTAAAATTGGTCCGTTGAATTTATTTTGTGTCAAACAGGTTTCTTAAGTTTTTTTGGTTGTTGTCAAATTGATCCCTTAAATTTTTGTGATAGTGTATGATCTTACTATTTAATCAATGAATTATGATATTACAGAAAAACTTAAAAGACCTGTTTGACATAAAATAAACTTAAGAGATTAATTAAAAAAATTAAATTAACTTAAAAAGGACAAAACACTAGTTTTACCTAATGTTTTCATTCACAAGCCGGTATAAGGTGGTGCCTGAATGATGAACAAGCTTTTTAATGTCCCCAGCTAGCGTACAACGAGGAGGAACGTGGCACCTAGCACCCAAGACGCTCGAGATATTTTATCCCAAGCACGCCCAGCGCCCAAGAGGTTTGAGATTTTGATATCTCCAAGCACGCCCAACGCGCCTAGCGACCGAGAGGTATGGAAATTTTGAACCCCAAGCACGGCCAGGCTTGAAATTTTTTATCCCAAGCACAGCCGGTGCACCTAGCAGCTCAAGAGGTTTGAAATTTTGATCCACAAGCACGCTGAGCGCATGAACAACTAGCACCCCAAAAGACATACTCGACTATTTTATAGCTGGATAGTGTGCTTCTCAATTTGCAATTAAACTAGATTGTCATCCTCTGTTGACTGTCGCTCAACATCCCCACTAAGGTAGATCTTGAGTCTTTGATCATTCATCACATGGAGACATTCGCTTGACTTCAAAATGTCCGGACCACCGGGATTTGAGCTTTCCCAAAAATAACTCAAGCCTTGAGTTGAATAAGAGCACCAGTCTCCCTTCCCAGATTTCTTTGCCAAAAATCCTCTTATCATGTCATTTCTTGGTATTCTCCTTGAAGATTTTAGCATTTTCATAGGCAAAATTCTCAAATATTCAAGAGGGAAATGGCAAGCTTTACATAAATTGTAATGAGTGTCACTTTTAATTTTATTATCCGATATTTTGAATAACTGAAGTGGAACAATGTTATATCCCAGAATAATTGATTTTATGGGTTTGGTATATCATGTTTTGCTAAAAAAATTATATAAACGAATGAATGATAATCATTAGCTATAGTATTTAATTCAATTCCTTTTAATTTTCACTTTTCTGCTACTCTTTTCAGTCTTCTCTTTACTACCAAGCAACATTTGGTGAAAATCAAAATCTTCATTCCTCTTACCTTGCATTCTTTATTTTTCAAGTTATTCCTGTAGAGTAAGGTTCTCGCCTTCATGTTATGTAAATACACTATTTTGTGGAGGCACTTGTTGCTAATAGAAGAAAGAGGAGTAAAATTTATCATATCCTGTTTTAACTGCTGTTGATACTAGCTTGATATTCTTTGATGTTTTTTTGCAGGGTAATTTGATACTTTCAAACATTAGGCTGGCTGAATAACGAATAATATCATTATGATCTGGATGGTAATAATTGCCATCATAGTGTTTTATAACCTCGGTCTCACTTGATTCTCAAATGATATTTAGTAAAAGTAGAGTTTTAGAAATCTTAGCAAGCATCTGCTTTTGAATGGACAGCATACAAGAGGGGTGTTTATTTACAATGCTAATACATACTTGTGTAACTTGCTTGAAAATAATGTTTTGCCAGTATAATCAGTTGCTTTTGAATCTGATAGAACTGGATAGAAAAAACTGAATATCATTTGAGATATCATTGCTGATTCTGATTATTCATTGGGAGCTTTAGGCTGTGAAGTTTGTACTCTAGTTTTTGTGATGAATCCCCTTCATTAAATCTTGCAAGTGTATGCTATGATACATCATTAAATAAAAACATGAGAGGTTTGAAAATACCACCAGAAAAAAAGTGTACGCCTTCTTTCATATGCTTCAAAATATAGATCCACGTACACTTTGTGGGGACGTATTCCAAACGAATTAATTGTCCGGTTTACAAGCTTCAAATGTAGATCATATTATGATTATGGATATGAATCTTCTAAAGTGAGGAGTATATTTTAGAAAGTAAAATATTAATTGGATCATGATGAGAAAATTCAGCATTGTTACAAAAGTGAAAACAGCTAGAGACATAATTATTTTCTGCACAAAATTGGATGCTGGATGCTGATCCATGTTACATGCTAATGCCCAAATTTAAGACTAAAAAAAGAATACATCAGACAGTGGTGATGCCTTCATTCATACCCCGGAAGGATCATTCCTAGTTAGTTTATAATATTGAACACTAACAACAGGATTGCAAAATTGACAACACAACTGCACTATTTCTTTCTCTACTAGTATGAATAAATTTAACAACCTAATTCGTCAACCAATGTTTGAATTCTAGACACAAGAGAAAATCGTGTTGGCTTTTACTTTCTTTCCTTTTTTGTTAATCTTCTACCCTCACAACCCCCATGTGGTATGGCTTTCGTTTACCCTGAGTACTTCCTAACTATTGTATGATCAATCGCATACCCTTCTTGTTTGCATAAAATATGGAAACCACAACTTTTCAGGGATGCTTTTACTTTCACCTTTGATGAAACTTCAGAGATCCTAAATGAAATCCTAAAGTGATTCCAATAATTCATACGGTTGAGGTGCCACATCAAATGACCATATTTGATCCTAGTCAGCCACACATGACTTGAGTCCAGTGACTCAAAATTTCTTGCTATCTCGAGAGTCTTCTGATTATTGATGATAACCCCATATTCACATGAAAGCATGCCAGTTGAAGTAGCACCTTTGTGCAACTCAAAGACTGCACCAGAAAACAACTCAACAGGCTTACCATACAACCTTGAAGCTACCTCAAGAGAAATTGATCCATTAGTACTGTGATGATGAAACCAATCTGGGATCTTGCTCCCTGGAAGCATAACTTCATCAATAGATTCCTGAAGCATAAAAAACAATCTTTTAAGTGTTGAGTCTTTTACATGAAGAACACACACAGAGACTATGAGAGTGAGTATTGAGCAACAACCTCATTGTACAAGAGATTTATTATGTGGTCCTGGACCTGTTTATTGATTAGTTTATGACAATTAGTGAACATCATTTGAGAAAACCTTGGGAAATCATCTGCAATGAAATTTGATGAGCTGGATAATATTGAAAAACTTTCCAGTGATCTGCAATTACTTGTGTCTATATATCTTGTATTTAGCAGAAGCTTTGGAAGCATCCGGAGCTTAGAGCAGCCGACGAGATCAAGACTAGTAAGTATTGCAACTTTTGAAGGCTGGTAGGGAGATGCTCAAGCTTTTTGGAAGAATCTAAGTGTTAAATATAATTAATATATGTGGACAGTTTGGACGGTGGATTTATATGGACGGTGGAGACGGTGGAGTCCCGTCCATTGTATTCTTATGTTCATTGTATAATTCTCCTAGGACTTAACATATACTTTTATTATTCTAGGAATCAAGTACATAGTCAAGTGTATATATATCTTGTAGTCCTTTTCATTATCAATACAGTGAAGTATTCAGTTTTATATTCAAGTTGGTATGATCTAGAGCCTATTTGGTTCTTCCTGGTGTTTTTGTTTGGGGTTTCAGCTCCTATCAAGTGCTGACCCATTGTTTGCAAGGTGTCCGATGACCAAACTACCACTAGCATCCACCTCATAAGTGTCCTATCGGTCGTCCGACGAAGCGCCGCCACCAGTGCCTCCCTCACGCGCTCTCACGCGTCGCCGCCAGAATTTCAATTCTCTAGCACGTGTGATCCACACGCCACCTTCCCGACCCCCACTGACGCCGCAACTTCCACCGCCGTGATCGCCGTCTCCTCCCGGTTCTATTCTGACCCTATTTGGTTTGTGGGTCTGCAATTGTGCTACCCTTCCTTTGGAACAAGTGTGCTTTGTGTTATACACTTGTCACTACTTCTGAATTTCTTCCATGACTGAATCTACTAAGGGATATCATCTAATATCAGCTAGTGAATATAAGCAGTATCTTCAATTTAAAGCCACTCAACAAGCTTCTTCTTCAGCCACAATTGCTCACACCGATGATTCTATGGTTTGTCTCTTTATCTGCCTCTTTTGGATCCTGGATTTTAGACTCTGGTGCTCACTACAAAAAAAGGGTGTTTAGCGACCGAAGAAATCGGTCGCTAGTCATCAAAATTCGGTTGCTAAATAGGTTAACGACCAAATTAGCGACCGAATAATGACGGTTGCTAAAACCCTGGTCGCTAAATGATTTAGCGACCGAATTTGTAATCGGTCGCTATTAGCGACCGAATAATTCGGTTGCTAATTTATAAAAATCGGTCGCTAAATTGGTCTCCTAAAACCAGTTATGTGACCAATTTTAGCGACCGAAAATTCGGTCGCTAATTCGGTCTCTAAATTGGCCACCAAATTAAAAAAAATCAGTCACTAAATGTGTCCCCAAAACTTGTTCTAGGGACCAATTTAGTGACCGATTTCTTTAAAAAACATATAACAAACCAAATATAATTTTTTTTTTATAAGCTAAAGTGTATTGAAAGAGTATAATGGGTACTCTAAACTCATAAACAAAAGAACCAAATACAAGAAGGATAAGGTAGAGATTCAACCAAAGTCGGAGAAGACAATAATGGTTAATATATATACTAACTATTCGTCGACCAAAAAGAATTCCTCAACACCTAATATCTAAAACTAATCCACCGCCCATCTATTGGCAATTTAGTGCCTAAAAGCTTATTAGGGATAACAGCAGCAAAAGAGAAAAAGCCCTTTGAACCTTTACACCCTATAGAAAATCAAAAGCCCAAAAAGACCATAACAAGTCCATAAACTTTTAATCTGTAGCAATTAATTCAATCCTGTATTAGCCACCATGAAGAGCACAACACCCAGCTCCATGTAGAGAAAGAAATTGATTTAAACTTCAATGTTGCAGGGAAAACATTTGACCTCCCAAAGCCCAGTAACCATCAACCTCATCTGATCAACCACGGCTTCCAACACCAGCAAAGCAGTATTTTATCCTAAAATCCTTAACATGACCAGCAATGCAGAATTACACTGTCCAACCGTTAACAATAATGCACATGCCATTTAATCCATATTTGCAAAAGACTTCCAAGCATCCAGCAAAACACCAAATTATGGGGATCTTTGTGGAGTTCACCAAGGGAACCGTTTGAATTCAACTTTTAGACCTTTGTGGAAAATTGGAACACAGATGAAACACAGATGATTGAATGGAAAATTGGATATAAAATGTATCCACAAATTCACAATCTTCAAAATCTTCAACAACCTTGTAGGCTATAATCCTTTTCTATCAAGCTGTCTTATCAATAAGAGAAAGAGAAAGCATATCATACAAAGTCTAAAAGAAATGGGTAGGATTCATTTCTTCCATTTTCTTTACATTTCATTCTTTCTAAAAGTTTCCACACAAAGTCTAAGAGATATGCTTTGTGGACTTACTCACATGAAGAGATGTTCTTGTTGACATGTTCGCTAGAAACCAAACCATAAAAATTACCCATAAATACATCATACCCTGCGAATAAGAAAATAATATACATGATATAATTCCAAAAAATGATGTTCCCTAAAGCACAAATATTATCTTGACAAACATAACAAACATTGATCATACGCTTCAAAAGCTGGAGAAACAACAATACCATTAGATACCCAACTGAATCCAATTCATTTTAATTTCTGCATTTCACACATAGCAATCACACTATATGATATTTCAATGCAAACTCAAACTCAACCAATATTATTCAATTGTTACATATCTTGAAACCACATATAACCAAAAGTTCAAAGATACTTGCATGCTTATACCCATTAACAAGAGTTCAACCATTTTTATCATACAAAAATCTAAAATCAACATGCTGGAGTTCAAAACCAATTTACATCTCATACAACAAATAAAATCCAATAACACATTGAGCAATTGATTCAAGCATTTTCTCAAACAGATTATGTTCAATCTAACAAGTTGATTCACATAGAACTAGAATTCATAGGACAATAAAACCAGAAAAAAAGAAAGAAAGAACCAACAGAGAGTGGGATGATAGTTGTAGGGCGATGGGGACGAACGCAACGACATGAGCACGAACTTGGCACGTTACTTAGCGGTGGCGGATGGGAGGGCACGAGAGCGGTGGGAGAGAGAGAAACAGAGGGAGAGAGGGACGCGAGTGAGACAGAGAAGGAGAGAATGAGAGGGAGAGGGAGACGCGAGTGAGACAGAGAAGGAGAGAATGAGAGGGAGAGAGAGACGCGAGTGACAAAGAGAAGGATAGAAGGAGAGAGAGACGCGAGTGAGAGAAGTAAAGGGAGAGAGAGACGCGAGTGAGAGAGAGAACGAGAGGGAGAGAGATATGTATGCTTACCGTGTGGAGGAGGTGGTGGCCGGAGAGGAGCTTCTGCGGCGCTGCGTGT
Source organism: Sophora flavescens (assembly GCA_030762895.1). Taxonomy (NCBI): domain Eukaryota; kingdom Viridiplantae; phylum Streptophyta; class Magnoliopsida; order Fabales; family Fabaceae; genus Sophora; species Sophora flavescens. The sequence goes on from CM061066.1 coordinate 39,632,728, forward strand.
GAAGAGAGGAAAAGAGAGAAATGGGGGAAGAGAGGAAGGAAATCGCGATTTAGGGATTTCAGTTTTAGGGACCGAATTATTTGGTCGCTAAAATGGTTAATTTGAAAATTGAATTCATAATTTTAGCGACCGAATAATTCGGTCGCTAAATCGGTCGCTAAAACGCTCTATTTTAATTTTTTACGCGTCGTTTAGCGACCGATTTAATATCGGTCGCAAAAGATAATTTTAACCATTGCATTTAACTCGGTCGCCATTTCGGTCGCTAAAAAGTCATAAATTTATGACTTTTACTTTCCTTTATTTTGCGACCGAAATAGAGACCGATAACTCTGCTACGCTCTATTTCGGTCGCTATTTCGGTCGCAATATCAACTCTAATCAGTGTTTGATTTAGATGCTACAATCGGTCGCCATTTCGGTCGCAAACAGCAACCAACAAATTCGGTCGCTATTTTCGGTCGCTAAATAACCTTTTTTTTTGTAGTGGCTTCTCATCACCTATTTGATAATCCTTCTCTTTTCTCTAAATTGTCATCCCTTAAAACACCTCACAATATTACTCTTGCCAATGGGTCTAAGGCACGAGCAGCTGGTATTGGTCAAGCTTCTCCTCTTCCATCCTTATCCTTAAATTCAGTTCTATTTGTACCCGGTTGTCCCTTTAATTTAATTTCAATTAGTCAAATTACTCGCACTCTAAATTGTTCCATAACCTTTAATTCTGATTCCTTTATCATACAGGATCGGAGTACGGGACAAACGATTGGATCTGGATCTGAATCACGGGGTCTCTATTACCTTCAATCTTCCTCATCCACCGTATCCGTATGTGCTGTTTCAGAATCTGTCGATCTCCTACATCATCGTCTGGGTCATCTAAGTCTAGACAAGTTAAAGCAGATGGTCCCTCATCTTTCACATTTGAAGACCTTGAACTGTGAGTCATGTCAACTTGGAAAACATGTTAGAGTATCTTTTCCTAGTAGTGTCAGTAGTCGAACTATGTCTCATTTTGATATTATCCACTCTGATATTTAGGGTCCTAGTCGTATACCTTCTGTTCGAGGATATAGGTATTAAGTTACTTTCATTGTTGATTTCTCAAGATGCACTTGGTTATTTTTAATGAAAATCGTTCTGAGTTATTTGATGTCTTTCAAACCTTTTGTTCACAAATAAAGGATCAGTTTGGAAAAACAATTCATATTTTGCGCAATGATAATGTAAAAAAATATTTTTCTACATTATTTAAATCCTTTATGAGTTCTCATGGCATCATACATCAGTCCAGTTGTCCTCACACACCACAGTAAAATGGTATTACTAAACGCAAACATCGTCATCTTGTTGATACAACCCAGACTCTTTTAATAAATGCCAATGCACCCTTGAAGTTTTGGGATGACGTTGTTCTCACAGCTTGTTATCTGGTAAACCAAATACCATCCTCTGTTTTGGGTAATAAAATCCCTAACTCTATTTTATTTCCTAACGATTCTCTTTATACTGTTCCCCCTCGTGTGTTTGGTTCCACCTGTTTTGTCCATGATCTCTCTCCTGGTTATGATAAATTGTCTGCACGGGCTGTTAAATGTGTCTTTCTTGGGTATTCTCGAGTGCAGAAGGGATATCGATGTTATTGTCCCTCTACACATCGCTTTTATGTATATGCGGATGTTACATTTTTTGAAGATACCCCCTACTTTGTCACATCAGCTACCTCTGCCTCTACTCCATCTCAGGTACTGTCCATTTCTCAACTTGCAACACTTGTCTCTGATCCTCCAACACTTTTCTCTTGAAGTTCCCGAAGCTCCTGAGGTCACACCTAGTATTGATCCTCCTGATTCAGCTCCCGTTCCAATCGCTCCTCCCATTGCAGTCCAACCGGTCACTTCCGCTGACTTACCCATTGCCCGTCGTAAAGGTAAACGCTCTACTCTTAATCCCCATCCCATTTACAATTTCCTGAGTTCCCATCGATTATCTCCTTCCCATTGTTGATATTGTTTTGATTGTTTTGATATGTTGGTAATATAGATGATTTATTTTCCTGGTTTATCATATATCTATTGTAAATAGGAGATATACCCAATCTCGAAAATCAAGGGATTTGATATTGATGTATGTAATTTTTTGTTCTATAAAATTCACAAAGCTGAGAGGGTTGCTCTCAAGCTATTCAGCTATCTCACGTTGGTATCTAGAGCTAGGTTCAATCTGGTCACGAACCTGGTCACGGAACAGTCCTCCGGTGAGCGTTTTTCGGCGACCGTCTCCGGCAAATATCTTCGATCACCAAAGTTAGGTGACCGGACATCTCAGAAACGGCCGGCGATCATTTTCCGTGAAGACCCATCTCCGTACGCTGCCAGTGTCCGCAGATTCTCTGAGCGCATGTGCTCCATGTGCCTCCCTGCACGCGTCCGTTCGTCCTCTGGCTTCTTCTGATCGTTTTTCCGACATCCTCTGCCTCTATTTGGAGGGTCAAAAGTGAATTTTTGGTCTGTTTGGTTTTTCCCCCTCTCATTATGTCCTCTAATTCATCCCCTTCCGCCACTGTTTCACTTACTGCAGATTCTAGTGCTGGTATTGGGTCTACAGGGAAGGGTCTCATCTCTTTTTCCTTCTCTGGAAGTCCCATTATCACATCGAAAAAACTCAATGGTAAGAATTTTGTGGATTGGTACAATGCGGTTGAAGTTTGGTTTTTAGGTCAAGGGCTTTATAAACATCTCCCCAAGAAGGAAGCAGAGATTGATGAGAAAATTCGTGATGAATGGAAAAGGGCAGATTATCAGTTGGTCTCTCTTTTATGGCAGTCTAGTGATCCGAAGTTGATGGTACAGTTTCGCCCGTACAAAACTTGTTATGAAATATGGAAGAAAGCTCAAAATGTCTATTCCAATGACCTACAACGCCTCTATGCCTCTGTCCATAATTTGGCCACTCTTCAAATGACAGATCATGATCTTCCCTCTTATCTGAATAAAGCACAATCTGTTATTGATGACATTAAGCGCATTATAACAGGTGATGATCTTACGAAGGTACTAGCAAAACTTGATAATATGTATATGGTCTTTGTTCATCATGTTTACATAAGGACTTTGAATCTGTCCGTAATCAAGCTCTAACTAATCCTATCATCCCCACGGTGGAGGAGCTCATTGATCGTCTTCTACGAGTTTCGTCACCAGTGGAGACATCCGAGATTGGCTCCCGGACAGCTTCCGAGTCTTCAGTCTTTGTTTCTAATTCGTCAAACCGTGGAGGACGAGGCCGTGGGCGTGGTGGAAGAGGTGGTTGTGGTAGAGGTGATCGTCCTCAGTGCTCTTATTGTAAGCGCACGGGTCATACCCAAGATAGGTGTTATTATCTGCATGGTTTCCCGGAAAAGTCAGCCAATGTCACGCAGTCTGACGATCAGAAACTTGAGGTTGGGTATGATAATCAAAAAAGTGGTAGTGGCAGTCATAATAGTTTTTCAGTTGATGAGTATAAGGAGTACCTTCAGCTTAAGGCAGCCCAACAAGCCTCATCTTCAGCAACTATAGCTCATACTGGTAATTCTACGGTTTGTTTCTCTCATTCATCTCCTGTTGGTTCCTGGATTTTAGATTCTGGTGCTTCTGACCATATAGCCGGTAATTCCTCTCTCTTTTCTACTTTATCTTCTACCAAAACACCACATCACATCACCCTTGCTAATGGCTCTAAAACACAAGCTACTAGTATTGGTCAAGCTTCACCTCTTCCCTCTCTGTCTTTAAATCCAGTCTTATTTATACATGGGTGTCCTTTTAATTTAATTTCTATTAGTCAACTTACTCGATCTCTTAATTGTTCCGTAACCTTCACTTCTACTTCCTTTTCTATCCAGGACTGGAGTACGGGGAAGATGATTGAAGCAGGATCTGAGTCACGCGGTCTTTACTACTTACAGTCTCCATCCTCCATAATATGTGCTACCACAAAGTCATCCAATCTTCTTCATCGTCGTTTGGGTCACCCGAGTTTGAATAAATTAAATAAAATGGTCCCTCATCTCTCTAATCTACAGTCATTGGAGTGTGAGGCATGTCAGCTTGAAAAACATGTTCGGGCATCCTTTCCAAGCAAGGTTACAGGTCATAAAGAGTCTCCTTTTAGTCTTGTTCATTCTGATGTTTGGGCTCCTGGTCGTATTTCTTATGTCTTAGGATATAGGTATTTTGTTACTTTCATTAATGATTTTTCTTGTTGTACCTGGTTATTTTTAATGAAAGAACGTTATGAGTTATTTACTATTTTTCTAAAAAATTGTGTTGAAATACACAATCAATTTGGACAAACTATTCGCATATTATGCAGTGATAATGCCAAAGAGTATCTTTCTGCCTGTTTTAATGCTTTTATGGCATCTCATGGTATAGTTCATCAATTGAGTTGTCCTCACACACATCAACAAAATGGTGTGGCTGAGACCATTTCATTGTAACAGCTCGTACTCTTCTATTACATTCCAGTGTTCCTTTGAAATTTTGGAGTGATGTTGTTCTCACTGTAGGTTATTTAATAAATCGAATGCCTTCTTCTGTTCTCAATAACCGGGTTCCTCACTCTATTCTATATCCTCAAGCACCCCTTTATACTGTTCCCCCTCGTGTTTTTGGCTCCACTTGTTTTGTCCACAATGTTGCTCCAGGTCTTGTCAAACTTGATGCATGTGCCATTAAGTGTGTCTTTCTCGATTATTCTCGGGTTCAAAAAGGGTACAGGTGTTATTCTCCTTCAACAAATCGTACTTATATCTCTGCTGATGTCACCTTTTTCGAGGATACACCGTACTTTGCCTCACAGGTCCTGTCGAAGTCTGTTTCTTAAGTCTTGCCTATTCCAGTCTTTGATCCTCCCATTTTCAGTCCACCTGTAGAGGCTGTCCCTGCTGCTCCTAAGTACCCCACAGCCATTTCGTCTCACTTACCACCACCGTTCTCGTCCTACGACTCAGGAAGCTGCACCCGTTGTGGACACCAGTGACTCACCTCCTGCTCCTCCATCTGCATCAATTCTGACCTATCCTGAGCCTTCCGCTGATCTTCTCATTGCTCTTCACAAAGGTACTCGTTCTTCCCGCAATCCTCATCCTATTTATAATTTTTTGAGTTACAACCGTCTATCTTCCACCCATTGTGCCTTTGTGTCTGCTTTGTCATCCGTTTCTATTCCTAAAACTGTTCAGGAAGCATTATCCCATCCAGGATGGCGACAGGCTATGATTGATGAGATGACAGCCTTGGAATCTAACCATACTTGGGCTCTTGTTCCCTCTCCTCCTGGAAGTCTACTATTGGTTGCCGTTGGGTTTTTACTGTCAAAGTTGGTCCCGATGGGACAATGGATCGCTTGAAGGCCCATCTTGTGACTAAAGGATATACTCAGATTTATGGTCTTGACTATGGTGATACTTTTTATCCTGTTGCCAAAATGGCCTCTGTTCGTCTCTTTTTATCCATGGCTGCTATTTCTTGTTGGCCTTTATATCAGCTGGACATTAAAAATGCATTTTTACATGGTGAGTTGGAGGAGGAAATTTATATGGAGCAGCCACCTGGGTTTATTGCTCACGGGGAGTCAGGTCTTGTTTGTAAACTTCAGAAGTCGTTGTACGGGTTGAAACAGTCTCCTCGAGCCTGGTTTGGGATGTTTAGTAAAGTCATACAACAGTTTGGCATGATTCGTAGCAAGGTCGACCACTCTGTGTTCTATAAACATTCACCGTCTAAAAAGGTCATTTATCTTGTGGTCTATGTGGATGATATTGTAATTACAGGTGATGATCATGAAGGGGTCACTAGACTAAAACAACATCTGTTTCAGCATTTCCAAACTAAAGATTTGGGCAGGTTGCAATATTTCCTCGGTATTGAGGTTGCTCAGTCAAGAGCCGGTATTTCCATTTGTCAAAGGAAGTATGCACTTGATATTTTGGAAGAAACTGGGATGCTAAATTGTAAGCCGATGGATACTCCAATGGATCCGAATGTTAAGCTTATGCCAAATCAGGGGGAGCCATACTCAGACCCAGTAAGATATCGGAGATTAGTGGGAAAGTTGAATTATCTCACGATGACTAGACCATATATAGCCTTTGCCGTCAGCGTTGTTAGTCAGTTTCTCAACTCCCCTTATGATAGTCATCGGAATGCAGTTACTCGTATTTTAAGGTATATTAAAAGATCTCCTGGAAAAGGGCTAACATATGAGAACAGAGGTCACACAAACATTGTTGCCTATACAGATGCAGATTGGGCGGGATCTCCGAGTGATAGGAGGTCAACGTCTGGATATTGTGTCTTCATTGGAGGTAATCTCATCTCTTGGAAGAGTAAGAAGCAGAGTGTAGTTGCAAGATCAAGCACAGAAGCATAATATCGATCCATGGTTCTCACTACATGTGAATTTATATGGTTAAAACATCTACTTCAAGAGTTAAAGTTTTGCGAGATGGGTCCTATGCAACTGTTTTGTGAGAATCAAGCAACCTTGTACATTGCTTCTAATCCTGTCTTTCATGAACGGACTAAACATATAGAGATCGATTGTCATTTCATTCGATACAAGATTCTTTCAAAGGAGATTAGTACTTCATTTGTCAAATCTAATGATCAATTTGCAGATGTTTTCACCAAGTCTCTACGGGGTTCACAAATAAGTTACATATGTAACAAGCTTGGTGCTTATGACATCTATGCACCAGCTTGAGGGGGAGTGTTGATATTGTTTTGATATGTTGATAATATAGATGATTTAGTTTCCTAGTTTATCATATATATATTGTAAATAGGAGATATACTCAATCCCGAAAATCAAGGGATTTGATACTGATGTATGTAATTTCTTGTTCTACAAAATTCACAAAGCTGAGAGGGTTGCTCTCAAGCTATTCAGCTATCTCAAGTCCCATTATGACTTTGTATCTGCCTTGTCATCCGTTACCATTCCCAATGTTCAGGAAGCACTATCTCATCCAGGATGGCGACAAGCAATGATTGATGAGATGACGGCTTTGGAATCTAATCATATATGGACCCTTGTTTCCCCTCCTGCTGGGAATCAGTAGTTGGTTGTCGATAGGTATTTACTGTTAAAGTTGGTCCTAATGGGCAGGTGGATCACTTGAAAGCCCGACTTGTAGCAAAGGGGTACACTCAGATCTATGGTCTGAATTACAGTGACACTTTTTCTCCCATTTCTAAGATGGCATATGTTCATTTGTTCTTGTCTATGGCCGCCATGAGACACTAGCCATTATACCAGCTAGATATTAAAAATGCATTCTTACATGGTGATCTGGAGGAGGAGATCTATAAGGAGCAACCACCTGTGTTTGTTGCTCAGGGGGAGTCAGCTCTTCTTTGCAGGTTACAAAAGTCCTTGTATGACTTAAAACAGTCACGTCGCGCTTGGTTTGGGAGGTTCGGTAAAGTCATCTAGCAGTTTGGCATGATTCGTTGCGAGGCCGACCATTATGTTTTCTTTAAATGCTCATCCTTGAATAAACGTATTTATCTCGTGGTGTATGTGGATGATATTGTTATTACAGGTGACAATCAAGAAGGCATTAAGGAATTGAAGCAACACTTGTTTAAACATTTTCAAACCAAAGATCTTGGTCAATTGCGGTACTTTCTTGGGATTGAAGTAGCTCAGTCAAGAACAGGTGTTGCCATTTCTCAGAGGAAATATACCCTTGACATTCTTGAAGAAACAGGGATTCTAGATTGTAAACCTGTTGATACTCCTATGGACCCAAATGTAAATAGGGGGAGCCCTATCCTGACCCAGGCAGATATAGAAGATTAGTTGGGAAGTTAAATTATCTCACCTTGACTTGACCAGACCTTGCTTTTCCGGACAGTGTTATAAGTCAGTTTCTCAACTCACCATGTGACAGTCATTGGAATGCAGTTGTCCGGATCCTAAGATATATCAAGGGATCACCTGGTAAAGGGATTGTTTATATGGACAGGGGTCATACTAATATCATTGGGTATACAGATGCAGATTGGGCAGGCGATGATAGTGATAGGAGATCCACTTCAGGCTACTATGTGCTTATTGGAGGTAATTTGATTTCATGGAAAAGTAAGAAGCAGACTGTTGTTGCAAGATCAAGCACAGAAGTAGAGTATCGTGCTATGGCTAATACTACTTGTGAACTCCTATGGCTAAAATATTTGCTCCAAGAGTTGAAGTTTTGTGAGATAGGTCCTATGGAACTTGCTTGTGATAACCAGTCAGCGTTGTATCTTTCTTCAAATCCTATCTTCCATGAAAGGACCAAGCATATAGAAGTTGATTGTCACTTCATCCGGGAAAATATCATCTCGGACGTCATTAAGACTTCCTTTGTAGGTACTAGAGATCAACTTGCAGATATGATGACTAAGTCTTTACACGGTCCTAGAATAGCATACATATGTGACAAGCTGGTTACATCAGACATATATGCTCCAGCTTAAGGGGGAGTGTTAAATATAATTAATATATGTGGACGATGTAACGCCCTTCGTTACATTAGTAATCCAAAACAAATTGTATAAAAGCCCCTTTAATACATTTAATTAAAATATGTTAATCATAAAAATTTTATCAATTATATAAGTCTGGAGAATGTCTCATGTTAAATAAAATAGTAATAATGTATCAAAGTAATAAATAATAAATCCATACGTCCAAATAAAAACCCCAAGCCTCAAAACCGAGCGTCTACTAATAAACCCAACGATAAATAAATAAAAACGTCTAGCCACATACGGCTCCTTATTTAATAAAACACTAACCAAGCTAGGAATAATAACTAAGAAAATTCGTTAGGTCTTCAATCCTCTCCAGTCTCAGTGATGTCGTCCTCGTGCTCTGAAAACAACACTTTTATTGAGATATAATCCCAGTGAATAAAAATAATCGTTTGATAAAAAGGTTCGCAAATAGTGTTGTTTTCAGCTGGCGCGGTAGCCGGAAAAATATTCATGGTACCCGCTAATTTTTAAAATAATAGATATAGTAAACCCCCAAAATAATAAATATATATAAATAAAATTAAAGTCAAGCATTTAAAGTACAAACTCATAAGCTCAGCAACGGTCACATCTCATTGCATTTAATCACATTCACCATGCAAACTCAACACAATGCAATACAACTCCATGAACATGACTCGGTGATTCCCAGAATCACTTTACTTGACTCTTTGGTTCCCAGAACCGGTGTGAATCCCAGATCCACTAAGGTCTATGAGCTCATATCCATGCAATGGCGTCCCACTACCTTCTCCATCCCAGATGGAGGTATCTAATATTCCATCCCAGATGTGAATATTTTAATAAATCGATATCTCATCCCAGATGGTGATATCTCTCATCCTATTCCCGGAATAGAATGTACAACCGTCACCCCTTCCCGGAAGGTGATGACCAACTCATATGTACCATACAATATGTCATCCCAGATGACTACCAATTAAATTCTCAAACGTCATACATCAATAACAATAATTAATTGATCATACCAAGTCAAGATGGTAGTACATACTCATACAAGCTTTCTTCTTAACAGTAAGCATATATTATATTTTTTTCATATATATATAATTAAAAGCACCATATATATATATATATATATATATATATATATATATATATATATATATATATATATATAGATAGATGGATGTGGGTATCCCATGAAGCTTGACTATTTCCTTGATATAGAGGTATGCCAACTTGTCTAAGCTATAGGTTGCCTTAATTGGCAAGAAGTGGGCAGACTTGGTCAACCTATCCACTATCACTCAAATGGCATCTAAGCCTAAACGCGTCTTAGGTAACCCCATCACAAAGTCCATAGAAACTCTCTCCCACTTCCATTCTGGAATCTCCAAGGACTGCAACAACCCCGAAGGCTTCTGATGTTCTATCTTAACCTTTTGGCACACTAAACACCTAGCTACGAAGCTAGCCACATCCTTTTTCATTCCTGGCCACCAATACATCCTCTTAATGTCTTGGTACATCTTAGTTATCCCAGAACGTATGGTAAACTTTCCCTTACGAGTTTCCTCTAATATCTTCTCTCTAAGGCTCCCCTCCTTAGGAACAATGATCCTATTCTTAAACTTCACTAGCTCATCAACAGACAACTCATAACCCTCTTGTCCCAACCGAGACTACAACTCTTGGTCTAAAAGTTGTTCCCGCCTAACCTCATCTCTAAGGTCACTATTAATTTCCAACCTATTCAGCTTCAAACTTAAGACATTTAAGGACACATCCAACACCTCCAGATTCATGTCCCCAAACTCTTCCATGAGGTTCAGCTCTTGCACCATTAAGCTCGAAACGTGTAGGGACTTCCTACTCAAAGCATCTGCCACCACATTGGCCTTTCCCGGATGGTACTTCAACTTGAAGTCATAGTCCTTAAGGAACTCCATCCACCTCCGTTGTCTCATGTTCAACTCCTTCTGGTCGAACAGATATTTAAGGCTTTTATGGTCACTAAAAACTTCAAACTTTGTCCCATAAAGGTAATGCCTCCAAATCTTAAGGGCAAAAACCAAGCTGCTAGCTCTAGGTCGTGGGTAGGGTAATTCCCCTCATGTGGCCTAAGCTGTCTAGAGGCATATGCTACCACCTTGCCATCTTGCATTAAGACACATCCCAAGCCATCCTTAGATGCGTCACAGTATACCACAAAACTCACTAAGGGACCCGGTATAGTTAAGACTGGTGATGACACCAATCTCCTCTTAAGCTCTTGGAACCCGTCCTCACACCCCTGGTCCCACACAAAAGGTTTCCCTTTCCTAGTCAACTGGGTCAAAGGTAAGGCTAATCTAGAGAACCCCTCTATGAACTTCCAATAGTAACTTGACTAAGTCTAAGAAACTTCTCACTTCGGTTACTGTCTTAGGTTGTTCCCATCCCAACACCGCATCAACTTTAGAGGAATCAACCGCTACACCATCCTTTGAGGTGGTGTGTCCTAAAAACTTTACCTCGTCTAGCCAAAACTCAGACTTCTCCGGTTTGGCATAAAGGCGCTCGTCCCTCAAGATCCGCAACACCAACCTTAAGTGTTCTCCATGTTCTTCTGGTGTCCTAGAGTATATTAGAATATCATCTATGAACATCACCACAAACCTGTCCAAAAAGGGTCCTAAAGATCTTATTCATGTAGTCCATGAAAACGGCTGGGGCGTTGGTCATGCCAAAGGGCATCACTACATACTCATAGTGCCCATACCTTGTCCTGAAGGCTGTCTTAGGGATGTCCTCGCTTCTAACTCTAATTTGATGGTATCCCGATCTTAGACCTATTTTGGAAAACACTGACGCTCCCCTTAACTGATCTAAGAGATCATCTATCCTAGGCAAGGGATATTTGTTCTTGATGGTTACCTTATTCAGTTGCCTATAATCAACACACAACCTCATACTCCCATCTTTTTTTTCTTCACTAAAAGCACTGGTGCTCCCCAAGGTGACACACTAGGCCTAATGAACCCCTTTTTGTAACATGTCCTCTATCTGTTTCTTGAGCTCGCTCAACTCTAGAGGTGTTATCTTGTAAGGCGCTACAGATATTAGTCTACTCTTTGACACTAGATCTATGCTAAACTCAACCCCCTATTGAAACTTGCGCATCATAGAGATAGTCGCTACATCGTTGTCTGCCCCTATAGTAGCAGTGAATGAGAGTATGTATCCTTGATCTCTCTAAACCAAACACTTATCACAAGAAACGACGAATAAAATACGGGCCGACACCGAAAATCAAAAGACATTGGGTGTGAAGAGATAAGGATATTTTTGTCAGAATACTTATGGCAATGAGTCTAGACGCCAATAAGTCAATACCAAGAATAACATACAATACATAGATAGCAATAAGTTTGATGTCATAAGGAGTATCTTGATGCACAAGGAAACAATTTAAACAACCGATGGAAGAACAAGAATATCCCTATAGGAGTAGAAACATATTATTCAAAGGACAAATGAAAGATTGATATCTCCAAATTTTCACACATAAAGGATGTATCAAGGAATGCGTTGCTCCTGAATCAGACATTATAATATATTTTTTTATAACGAGTAGAAGAAATTCAGCCTCCTTCGGATCTAACCTGCCTCAGAATGATGACGGATTGTTCTTCTTGAATTCGAAAAGTCCCACGTGTTAAGGGTCCTAGGTTGCTACCACTTCATTAGTGACTGGCCTTCATTCCTCTTCAGTTGACGGCATGTCTCCGTCTGCCCTTGCATAGCTTTGGCCATACAATCCAAAGCTGCTGCAAGTGCAACATTCGTCCCTCGTCTATTAGTCGTCATAAATCTGCTCACTACCAACGAAATACTGGGTTGATCAGGTCCAATATCCCAAAGAATAGCATGCAGCATTTATAACTCTAACAAGCATCCTATGCGCCAAAGTTTTGTTTTATAAAAATCCCAATGCCACAGTCCGATTTAGAATCGAACTGCTCTGATACCATAAATGTAACGTCCTTCGTTACATTAGTAACCCAAAACAAATTGTATAAAAACCCCTTTAATACATTTAATTAAAATATGTTAATCATAAAAATTTTATCAATTATATAAGTCTGGAGAATGTCTCATATTAAATAAAATAGTAATAATGTATCAAAGTAATAAATAATAAATCCATACGTCCAAATAAAAACCCCAAGCCTCAAAACTGGGCGTCTACTAATAAACCCAACGATAAATAAATAAAAACGTCTAGTCACATACGGCTCCTTATTTAATAAAACACTAACCAAGCTAAGAATAATAACTAAGAAAATTCGCTAGGTCTTCAATCATCTCCAGTTTCAGTGATGTCGTCCTCGTGCTCTGAAAACAACACTTTTATTGAGATATAATCCAAGTGAATAAAAATAATCGTTTGATAAAAAGGTTCGCAAATAGTATTGTTTTCAGCCGGCGCGGTAACCGGAAAAACATTCATGGTACCCACTAATTTTTAAAATAATAGATATAGTAAACCCCCAAAATAATAAATATATATAAATAAAATTAAAGTCAAGCATTTAAAGTACAAACTCATAAGCTCAGCAACGGTCACATCTCATTGCATTTAATCACATTCACCATGCAAACTCAACACAATGCAATACAACTCTATGAACATGACTCGGTGATTCCCAGAATCACTTTACTTGACTCTTTGGTTCCCAGAACCGGTGTGAATCCCAGATCCACTAAGGTCTATGAGCTCATATCCATGCAATGACGTCCCACTGCCTTCTCCATCCCAGATGGAGGTATCTAATATTCCATCCCAGATGTGAATATTTTAATAAATCGATATCCCATCCCAGATGGTGATATCTCTCATCCTATTCCCGGAATAGAATGTACAACCGTCACCCCTTCCCGGAAGGTGAAGACCAACTCATATGTACCATACAATATGTCATCCCAGATGACTACCAATTAAATTCTCAAATTCCATACATCAATAACAATAATTAATTGATCATACCAAGTTAAAATGATAGTACATACTCATACAAGCTTTCTTCTTAACAGTAAGCATATATTATATTTTTTTCATATATATATATATATATATATATATATATATATATATATATATATAATTAATTAAAAGCACCACTCACGTAACTATTGACGTTGGTGCTAACATATTACTGTGCAGCATAGGCAACAAGGAAGGCATATGGCAATTGTCAGGCAGCGTAAAAGAAAGAGAAGAATTTATCATTATGGTCGTCCAATAAATTAAAAATAACAAGACTATTTATATGAAGATTCAAGAAAACATTTTTATCGAGTCAATTGGTCAACAAGATGAAACATTTTAAGAATTCGAATGAACCCCAAAATATTTTAAAAATCTCAAATAAATTAAGGACCCAGATTATTTGTACCATGAAAGTGTGAGAAAATTTATTTTTACTCACCTCTCGATGAGCTCCAATGTGCTCTAAAAATCACGTATGACAAGGATTTGTGCTTTCCTAAAAATTCATCTCCCGTTAGAATTTTAGGATGTTACAGACGGCATGGACGGTGGAGTCCCATCCATTGTATTCTTATGTTCATTGTATAATTCTCCCACTTAACATATACTTTTATTGTTCTAGGAATCAAGTACATAGTCAAGTGTATATATATCTTGTAGTCCTTTTCATTATCAATTCAGTGAAGTATTCAGTTTTATATTCTAAGTCTAGGAATAAAAATTTTAGACCAATTAGATTTTCAAATGACCGAGGTAGTTCTTTTATGGCAGTCCCTTGGAGAAGAATTTCTTCAAGATGTTCCATTTTCTCAACAATATCAGGAAACTTTCCAAGATTTGAGCAGCCAGTAAGGAGAAGAGAATGTAGAGATTTTAACTTGAAACGACTTGGAAGAGTCTTGAGATTGGAGCAGAATAAAAGGTTTAAAGTACCAAGCTTATCAAGAGATCCCAAAGACTCATGCACCTCAATTAAACTATTACAATGGTCTAGGCTGAGACTCTCAAGGTTTGGAATCATTAAGAAGTCTGGAATTTCAGTGAGGTATTCACAGCAGCTAAAGGATAAAAGTTTCAAGTCTTTGAATATTTGAGGAAGAAAGCATCATCAGTAAAGTAAAAAGGAAAGATAATTAGATAAATCATTAAACAACTACAGATTTTCAGAATTAAAAAAAAAAAAGGGGGCCAATTGAAAGGGAAATTCCATACCTTAGCTCCCTTCCACAAATGTTTTATGCGACTATGACTCATATTTAATGAAACAAGCCTCTTTGGATGGAAGTTTGGTGGTAGAGTTGAAGAAGGGTATCCCGGCCAGTCAATTAATCTTAGCTCATTAGATAAATATTGAATATCATTTGAAACATGTGCACTATTGATCATAAGAAGTCTAAGCATTTTCATATTTGCAAAGGCTTTGCCATTTATGTCCACCTTATTTGGTTCAAGTAGATCAAGCCGTATGCCTTCAATGTTGTTAGTTCCCTAGTGACATACAAACAATGGACAGTAAGAAATTAAGAATAGTTAGGAACTTGAATGAATCTTTGAACTTTTTTATTAACATAAATATTCTCAAAGAGATGGTATACTGCATTTTGGTTTAATACATGAAGAACGTCCTCATGAAACCATAGTCTGCTACGTTTACCAGGCTCTTTGGGGGATTCACCGCGAACGATTTCTTTAGCCATTTCCTGTAGCAAGTCATGCATCCAGATCTTGTTCAGTTCTACAATAATGAGAGACTTCACCATTAGAACTCCAGTCCCATTATCTGAGTGCAGGTCACAACCATCTAGTATCATTTTCACATACTGTTTGTCCTCTCCTTTAAAAAAACATGCAATATCCAGAAAAATGGCCTTTTCATTCTCCTCCAACCCATCAAAGCTGATTTTAAGTACTTCATAGATTTGTTTATTTGGAACTTTGTTCAGTTTAGCTAATGCACTTATCCACTCTGCTTTACCTCTACCACACAAGTAAGACCCCAAAACTGTTAGTGCCAATGGCAAGCCTTTGACATAGTTTAATAAGTGGGATGACAGTTCCTCATAATTTGTTGGAGGACATGGTTTTCTGAAGGCAAACCAACTAAACAATTCAAGAGCATGGCTATAACTTAATTCCTTGACCTTATAGGATGCTTCCACATTGTGAGCAATTAGCAAATGCTCATCTCTAGTTGTTATGATGATTCTACTTCCTGATCCAAACCAACAGTGATCACCAACCAATGATTCCAGTTGCTTTGATGAATCAACATCATCAACAACTATGAGAACCTTTTACAACAAAGCCTATTCTTTATCATATTTATTCCTCTATCTATATTGCCTACTTTCAAGTCCCTATAGTTTAAAGTCTCTGAAAGAAGTGCTTCTTGTAGTTGAACTAAGCCAAATCTTTGACTTGAAATTTCTCTAACATTTGCAATGAAGGCACTACCCTCAAACTGATGAACAATATGGTTATAAACAGCTTTAGCAAGTGTTGTCTTCCCTATTCCACCAATTCCATAAATTCCTATAAACCGCACATCATCTAATCCAGCGTTCAAAAGTGATTTAATATCTTCTGTAGGCGAATCCAATCCAACAGGATGTATAGCAACATTGAAAGGTGTGCGGTTCAGCTTACTCAATATCTCTTCAACAATTCTCTGGACAAACTCAGATTCCTGCCTGTCACTCATAAAGCCAAATGAATGTCTTACTATCTAGGAAAAGATAGCTATAAACAATCTTTTATAATCACATGCTTAAGTGTTATTTAAACTTTTCTGTAAATTGATGACTAAGTTAAGTGCATCATGTGTAAGAGAAGGGTTGATAGAATTCAATGGTATGTGTTTCCAGGGTCTCTTAATGAGCCAACTCATTCCCTTTTTTCTATTGCAAATCCATAGAAAGATTTGGGGCCATACTTGTTTAAAGTGAGGTCTGACCCATGTGCATCCTTAGCTAGCACAATCCAAAGAAAAAGAGAAGTGTTGCTAAATTTGATTACACTACTTACACTCTTTTAAGGAAAAGACTCAATAAATCATCAATGAGTTGAGATCTCTCTAGAATTTGGGCCTAACTTAACCCCACAAAACCGGCTTGTAAGGTGAGGATTGCTCTAAGCTTTATAAGCACTACTTAGGTCATATCTCCAGTCTATGCGAGACTCTCAACAATCTTTATACTTCATCAAATCAAAGGGTGAATATACCTTTACTTGCTCAATATAGAGATAATCTCACTTTAAAAGAGGGTTATCTTGTTTTTAAGATCTCATTCTTGATTCCTTGTATAACATTTATTGGTTGTTAGTTCTGATAATAAATAAATGTTTCAAGTTCATCAATTACAATTACTGATGAGTAAATGTTTGACAACACATAAGAAAAGAAGTACCAGAAGAATAATCCTCTTTTACAGGACACATACCCTTCTCCTAAATGCCACCCAGACAAATTAGCAACTTCACATAGAGCTGCCCTCCACCTTTTTACCTTGTCCATATCATCCTTGAACTTGTCTTCATGTTTGGCCAGAGCTTCTTCAAAACTTCCCTGCTGTCCTCTTACTTGAGAAGGATTCACATCATAAAATACCGGCAAAACCATCTGACCCTTGGAATCCTTATACTCACGGATCTTAAGGATTTCATCTAAGCATGAAGTGGAAGAAGCCTAAGTCTTGGAGAATATGATAACTGATATCCTTGAGTCTTCAATAGCTCTATGAGATCTTGAGAAAATATATTCTCTCCCCTCTTGAGCTCCTTGTAGTCTATGAAAGTATTAACTCCCTTTTGGCATAGAACATGATAAAGATGGCTTGTGAAACTCCTTCGGGTGTCTTCTCCTCTAAAGCTCAAGAATACATCATACTTCCGCTTGTAGGATTCACAACTTAGAGCCATTTCCTCAGTTTTAGAAACTATCACAGCGCAAATCACCTCTTTTAGAGAATACTAGGATTAGTTTGACAACCTCTATCAGGTATATTATATATACTGCAAAGCGCATGGTGCAGGCCTGTTTAAAGAAGTTGACTGAACTAACGTAGATAGAAAGTAAGGAAATAAGTATAAGACGTGGATTTCATTATCCATGCCAAGTGTTCTGTTTAAGCCATAACTAATTAGAACATTATTATCTAATGTTCTCCATGTTCTTAGTTATTTATTTATATAAAAATAGCATTTGAAAAATTCAAAGTTCAGTTACAAATAATTAATTACTTAGCAATCAAGGCATCAAAATATAGAATCCACATAGCTATCATTTCATAACAGATATTGTACTGGTATAACAAGAGCAATCATAAATATGTTTAATAGACTAGAAATTGAGATTTTTCTATATACTTTAAGTTAATGTTAGTTTATTGTTAAAGTATTTTGGTTAGGTGAAAATGAGAGATACTCCTTGATATATGGAGATTTGTATCAACTTTTTGTACTTTCTATAGGGTGGCTATCTTAGCCTTTTGTTTACATTTTTTTCTGCTTGTATATGTAAGAACTTTGTACGTGAATGTAGTGTAATCAACATACCTTCTTCCATTTTTTGTTCTTTGCTGCTCCTGCCTAACTTCATTGCTTCAGTTTTACAAAATCTCTCTTCTTTGTTCTGTTTTTTCTAACATGGTATCAAGAGCCTCATTGATCTTAAAGGGTCTGTGAGTAAAAAAAACCAGTGGGCAAGACATTGTCTGAGAGAAAACCAGCAAGAAATCCTCCTCACACACACAAAAAAAAACCTTCAAACACCAAAATGGCTTCCAGCAATAGTTCTTTACCTCCACCTCCTATATTTGCAGGAGAAAACTATCATTTGTGGTCAGCAAAAATGAGAACCTACCTCAGAGCTCAGAGTTTATGGGATGTGGTGGAAAATGGCAGCAATCCACCTCCTTTACCAAACAACCCAACAGTAGCTCAAATGAGGAATCATAATGATGAAGTGGCAAAGGAAGGCAGAGCACTTGCCATCATGCATGCTGCACTACATGATGATGTATTTATCAAGATCTTGAATCTTGAAACTGCAAAAGAAGCTTGGGAGAAGTTGAAGGAGGAGTTTCAAGGGAGTGAAAGAACAAAGAGGATGCAGGTGCTGAACTTGAGAAGAGAATTTGAAGCATTGAAGATGAAAGAAACTGAAACTATTAAGAAGTTTTCAGGTAGACTTTCAAAGGTAGTCACACAAATCAGATTGCTAGGTGAGGAGCTTAGTGATCAATGGGTGGTGGAGAAAATTCTGGTGTGTCTTCCAGAGAGGTTTGAGTCAAAAATCTCCTCTCTTGAAGAAAATAAAGATTTTTCTCAAATTTCAGTTGCAGAGCTTGTGAATGCTTTGCAAGCTACTGAACATAGAAGATCTTTGAGAATGGATGAAAATGTAGAAGGTGCTCTTGTGGCCAGTAACAAAGGCAAAGTCCAAGGCTCTAGTAGTCATGGGAAAAAGCCATTTGGAGGGAAAAAAGGAAAAGGAAAAAAAGAAGTAGAAAGCAGCAAAGGAGGAGGTTGGAAAACAAAGTTTTCACCTTGCCCCCACTGTAAGAAGGACAACCATACAGAAAAATATTGTTGGTACAGGCCAGGAGTTAAATGTAGGACCTGCAATCAACTTGGTCATGTGGAGTGATGAATGTGTAAAATATGTTAGTTTGGAAGTGTAATTAGGAAAGAGTTTGTAAATAATCCTAGAAATTATAGGAAAAGTGATAAGAAAATGTACACATTCATTTGAATAGAGTTTTGATACTTAGATTTCAATTTATATTGAAAATATACTTAAAAGAGGTTGAAAATGTGCAGCAATAGTAGCCCAGCGCTCAGCCTTGGAATTGGACGCTCAGCACGGACAGAAACGGAAGAAAAATGCATCCTGTAGAGCATGGGCCAGCGCCCGCCAATGGCATTTTGGAGTGAACCAGCGCCAAAGATAAGAAGAGGGGCGCCCGGCTGAGCAAGCATGGGCTAGCGCCCGATTCTAGGAGATAGCGCCCAGCGCTAGTGCTTGATAAGAGAAGATGTTTGGCGCCCAGCGCAGCTGGGGCGCCCAAAGGCGTAACGAGCGAAACAAGATAAATCACGTTTTGAACAGATTCGAGAGGACTTTTGGTCATTTTTACTCCGATTCTAATCTGTGTTCTCTCGAGAGGGTGTTGAAACCAGGGAGTTCAAGAGCTTTCGGAAGAGAGGATTGAAGAATCCATGGCTTCTCTACCTCAGATTTCTTCTATTTCTTCTAGATTTCATCTCGTAGATATGAGTTTCTAAATTCCATAGGTTAGGATAGGATGAGTTCAATCGGATCTTGATGTAAGTTCGTTCCAACTCCGATTTCAATTCAGATTCGTTCAAATTGAGTAATCTTTTCAATGCTTAATGCTTTTCCTGAATTGGCCATTCATGAAATTGATCGTATGAATGAATGCATAATTGGAAAATGTGTGTTCATGCTAGAACTGAAATAGATTACCACTTGTGAGGTCGATTCTAGGAATAGAACTTCATTGCAGTGCATTCCTTGTAAGTCTTGTGCTTCTTGCTTGTGCTAATTTTGATTCACCTAAGGAATTAGGGTTCATAATTTGTAACAAAGGATTATCACCTAAGGAATTAGGGATAGATCTAAATCAGTGGCTTGATTGTCAATTAAATGAATTGAATTGAATATTAGGGTTCTGTGAGTTACATCAAGTGAAGATTGAGTGATTCTGATTCCTAACCGTCTTAAATACTTGATTCCTCTTAATTGTTCATTTGTTTTCCATTGTATTGATTGTGTGATAACCGAAAACCTATTTCAATTACCTTTGTAACAACACTTAATTCAACATCTCAGTTAAATGCTGGAACTATGAGTTTTATCCGTTCAAATATCGATTGCTTAGTTGTCATTGTTACTTGAATCTCAATCCTCGTGGGACGATACTCTACTCTCATTATTATTACTTGTACGATTTGGTGCACTTGCCAAACCTTCAACATGGAGAAGGTTTGCAAAAATAAAGCAAACCAACAGGGACAACAAGCTCAAGTTGTTGAGCATCAACAAGATGAGGAGCAACTGTTTGTTGCTACTTGTTATTCAGCAAGCAGTAGCAAAGAAGCATGGCTAATAGATAGTGGATGCACTAATCATATGACACATAATGCTAGCATTTTCAAGGAGTTTGACCAGTCCTACTACTCCAAAGTCACCATTGGCAATGGAGAGTGTGTTGATGTCAAAGGCAAAGGAGTTGTTGCTGTTGAAACTCCCTCAGGTATTAAATATATTTCTGATGTCTTATTTGTGCCTGAGATAAATCAAAGTCTTTTGAGTGTGGGACAAATGCTAGAAAGAAATTATTCCTTGCATTTTGAAGATATGAGATGCACCATATTTGATCCTTCCGGGTGTGAGCTAATGTCTATTAAAATGAGAGGCAAAAGCTTTCCAATAGAGTGGAAGCAAACTGCTATGCATGCTTTTCCAAGTGTTGAAGATGATTCTTCTTTGTGGCATAAAAGACTTGGTCATTTTAGTTATTCAACTTTGAAGCAAATGAGCTCAAATAATTTAGTCGAAAATTTACCAACCATTCAAGATGATGTTGATGTGTGTGATGTATGTTGATGTGGTGTGGCGGCGCGCGTGTGGTCGCGCGACGCGCTCCCTGCGATTCCGGCAAGTGTACCGGATTGCCGTCAAGTAATAAAAGATATCGAACCCACAGAGACTGTGTTCCCGAATCGCAATCAATTCTCAAATCGAATGGATCTGGACTTTGTAAAAAGGATTTTTATGTTTTGAGTGAAAAGGATTTTGAATTCGAAATTAAAAGATAGATAAGCAGAAAACAATTGTTTATGGGGTTTTGATTCAAACGGATTCCTAGGGATTTGGGTTACCTTTGAGGCTGTTTATGTTGCTAATCTGATTTACCTTTGTTGATTACCGAAATTGCCTTGAAGGCGAGTTTATCCTCTAGTAGCTTAAGCTCCCTCTCGGGTTACAAAAGCCGTGCCCAATTGACCCGACCCCTACTCTCGTGGTAGTCGATCTCAGATTGGACCCTTTGTGCTTCGTGACAACTCGTTGCTCCTCGAGGGACGGCTTCTAACTCTCGTGATTTCAGTCCCAAGTCTGACTTCTATAGGTCTGACACCTAAGTTCACCGCTAGGTTCCTCCTTAGAATGTCTCAGTCATGCAAATAACCTAAGTTCACCGCTAGGTTCCTCCTTAGAATATCCGCATCTCGCAGATAAGCGGCCGCCGGACTTTACGAGTGATTCACACTAGAAATCCTAAGTTCACCGCTAGGTTCCTCCTTAGAATGTCTACGTCACGCAAATAAGCGGTCACCGGATTTACGAGAGATTAACACACTAGAAATCAGATCTAAAACAATAACGAAATCAACAACGATTTTACATCAAATAAACAACATTTACAAAACTCGGGCAGAGCCCCAATCCCTAGAAACAAACTACTACTCCAGTCTTGCCATGGAGATGACAAACTGGGTTGACAACATAATGAAAATACAAAAAATCAGAGAAGAGAGGAGGAAGAAGAAGAAGAAGATCCTAAAATGTAGCCAAAAGGTGTCCTAGATGATCCAGATCTGTATCATGAATGATGATCCTCCCCTCTGCATCTGCCTGGTCCATATTTATAGAAATTGGGAAGTTAGAGTCCCAATCCAACTCAAAATCTGATCTATTTCGGTTTCTTCAGGTCCAAGTAATGCGCGTCACGGCCGTGATGGCCATCACGGCCAGGCCGTGATGGTCTCTGTTTCTGGCTCTTCTGGAATTTTCAAACTCTCGCGACGCGAAATGTTTCTCGCGACGCGAGCCATCAGATTTTTGCCCGTGATCATCATCACGGCTAGGCCGTGATGGTCTCTGACTTGTGGTGGGTTTGGGTCACGGCCGTGATGGGAATCACGGCTAGGCCGTGACAGACTCTGACTTCAGCCTTGCTTCCTTTTCAGTTTTTTTTTTTTTTGCTCGATCATGGCCGTGATGGGCATCACGGCTAGGCCGTGATGGGCTCTGTTTGGCTCATTTTCTTCACTTTTAAAGCTCCATCTTCATCCAAACTTCATCATGGTTGATCTTGAGCATTTTACCCTTGATATCTGCAAAACAACACCACGAAAACCGCCTTACCCGTTCCAAAGGAAAATTAACCTAAAATCTAATAAAAATATGCCTAAACTACATGAAAATGCATGCAAAATGATAGACAGAGATGATGTGAAATCACACTCATCATATGTCAATTTGGAAAACAAAGTAGACTGCCATTTCCTGCTGTAGGAACATGGAGGGCTTATGAAAAATTACAGCTTATACACACTGATGTGTGTGGTCAAATGAGCACAATATCTTTAAATGGCAGCAAGTATTTTTCTGCTATTTATAGATGATTTTACAAGAATGAGCTGGGTGTTTTTTCTAAGGAAAAAATCAGAAGTTTTTGCTGCATTTCAGAGGTTCAAGCTTATAGTTGAAAATGAAGCTGAATGTCAAATTAAACGGCTCAGATCTGATAATGGAACTGAGTATACAGCAGGGGAATTTAAAAAGTTTCGTGAACAACCTGGAATCCAGCATCAATTGATTGTTCCTTACACTCCTCAACAAAATGGAGTGAGTGAAAGGAAGAAACAGAACGATTATCGAGATGGCTCGATGTTTGCTCTTTGAAAAAGGTCTTCCTAAAACCTTTTGGATCGAGGTCAAACACCTCAGTGTACTTGCTGAATTTGTTGCCTACAAAAGCCTTAAATGGCAAAACACCCTTTGAAGCATGGTTTGGAAGGAAGCCTTCAGTGGAGCATCTCAAAATATTTGGATGTGTGTGCTATGCTCTTGTTCCATAAGTGAAAAGATATAAACTAGATAAGAAGTCAGAAGTTGGCATTTTTGTGGGATATAACAGCAACTCTAAAGGCTACAGAATATACAATTTAAATACCAAAAAGATTCTTGTTAGCAGAAATGTAAAGTTTGATGAGCTTTCCAAATGGAATTGGGAGAATTGCAAAGTAGAAGCCTCAAGTAAAGATCAACCTGGAGAAGGTAATCTCCAAGGAAATAATTCTGAAAATGAAGAAGAAGATTATGATAGTGATGCTGATTTTCCAGTTAGAGGCACTAGAACCTTGGAAGATATTTATGAAAGATGCAATGTTGCTGCATTAGAACCAACAAGATATAGTGAAGCTGCTGAAATAGAAGGTTGGAGAGCTGCCATGAAGGAGGAGATGAATATGATAGAGAAAAACAAAACATGGCAGCTTGTGGACAGACCAAGCAATCAAAAGGTAATTGGTGTTAAGTGGGTTTACATTACTAAACTCAATGCTGATGGTTCTGTAAACAAACTTAAGGCAAGATTGGTGGTAAAAGGCTATTTTCAGCAACATGGTGTTGATTTTTCAGATACATTTGCTCCTGTATCAAGACATGATACAATCAGGTTGTTAGTTGCATTGGCAACAAAATTGAGTTGGAAAATTTATCATTTTGATGTGAAGTCTGCATTCTTAAATGGTTTGCTTGAGGAGGAGATTTATGTTGATCAACCTGAAGGTTTTCAGGTTTCAGGAAGTGAAGATAAAGTCTACAAACTTCATAAAGCTCTCTATGGCTTGAAACAAGCACCATGGGCTTGGTACAGCAGAATTGATAGCTATCTTATGCAGAAAGGCTTTAAAAGAAGTGAAAGTGAAGCTACTTTGTATGTGCAAAGGTCAAGGAATGAAGTGCAGCTGATTGTGTCATTGTGTGTTGATGATCTACTTGTTATAGGTAAAAATTCAATCTACCTAAAACAATTTAAGCATGATATGGAGAATGAATTTGAAATGACTGATTTGGGAGAAATGAAGTATTTTCTTGGAATGGAGATTGATCAATCAGATGCTGGAATGTTCATTTCACAAAGAAAGTATGCTTTCGAGATATTAAAGAAGTTTCATATGGAGAAATGTAAACCTGTGGACACACCCCTTGTTGTAAATGAGAAGCTGTCAATTAATGATACTGACAGCAAAATAGATGCTTCTATGTACAAAAGCATGATTGGTAGCTTATTGTATCTTTCAGTCACAAGACCTGACATAATGTTTGCTGCAAGTCTGCTGTCCAGATTCATGCATTCTCCTAGTCAAGCTCATTATAGTGCAGCAAAAAGGGTTTTGAGATATGTTAGAGGTACAGTTGATTATGGCTTGTGTTTTCTGAAAAAAAGAAAGTGGAGACCTCCTAGGTTAAACAAATAGTGATTGGGCAGGAAGTGTAGATGATGCCAAGAGTACCTCTGGTTATGTTTTCTCATTTGGCAGTGCTGTTTTCTCATGGAATTCAAAGAAACAAGATGTGGTGGCCCAATCCTCAGCTGAAGCTGAATATATTTCAGCTGCAGCAGCAACAAATCAAGCTATATGGCTGAGGAATATTTTATCAGATGTGGGGCAGTTTCAAGGTGAAGCTACTATCGTTTATGTGGACAACAAGTCATCTATTGCTATAGCAAAGAATCCTGTCCAGCATGGAAGAACCAAGCACATCAAGGTGAAATATCATGCCATTAGAGAAGCAGAAAAATCAGAGGAAGTAAGCTTGGAGCATTGCAACTCAGAAAGTCAGATTGCAGACATAATGACAAAAGCCTTTTCCAAGGGCAAGTTTGAAGTTTTGAGATCAAAGCTTGGAATATCCAAGAAAAATCTCAAGGAGGAGTGTTAGAAATTGAGATTTTTCTATATACTTTAAGTTAATGTTAGTTTATTGTTAAAGTATTTTGGTTAGGTGAAAAGGAGAGATACTCCTTGATTTATGGAGATTTGTATCAGCTTTTTGTACTTTCTATAGGGTGGCTATCTTAGCCTTTTGTTTACATTTTTTCCTGCTTGTATATGTAAGAACTTTGTACGTGAATATAGTGTAATCAACATACATTCTTCCATTTTTTGTTCTCTGCTGCTCCTGCCTAACTTCACTGCTTCAGTTTTACAAAATCCCTCTTCTCTGTTCTGTTTTTTCTAATAGTAATGCAACTTAAAATATAATAGTACAATTTCAAAATCATAACTTCATTGAAACTTTAAATATTTTCATATTATAGACAGTATCATATGACAATTCTTTCAAGAAACGGTAATTTAACTGATAATTACTTATATAATAGTACTTCTATAAATTATTAAATTTCCCACACTTGTAAAGATCAAGTGGTAGTATCTAGTCACAATAATTTGACCCAAAATCATTCAAGATTCTATCAAACTTATCTCTAATCTTTGACCACTCATCCTCAATGTTTCCTTTGGTAGCTCTTGCTAATTCCTGTTCAGCGCTCAAGTGAGGTCTTTGCTTCCACGGCTAATCTATTTGAGCTTTCAACATTCTTCCTTCCTCATAAGTTTCTCATTTCTTCCTTAGAGCAGTGTCTCTAGCCACTGCAGATGTGGAGATGTTTGCTTTAACAGCATTCATTTGCTCTTCAAGCTCTTTCATTATTTCTTCACTTGAATATGAAAACTGAATACTTTACTTGTATTGATAATGAATAGGAGTAAAAGATGTATATACACTTGACTCTAGACTTGATTCCTAGAACAATAAAAGTCTATACTAAGTCCTAGGAGAAATATACAATGAATCACAAGAATACAATAAATGGGACTCCACCGTCCACACCATCCACATAAATCCACCGTCCATATATTAATTATATTCAACACTTCCCCTCAAGCTGGAGCATATATGTCTGATGTAATCAGCTTGTCACATATGTATTCTAGGATCCCGTAAAGACTTAGTCATCATATCTGTAAGTTGATCTCTAGTACCCACAAAGGAAGTCTTAATGATGCCCAAGAGGATCTTTTCCCGGATGAAGTGACAATCAACTTCTATATGCTTGGTTCTTTCATGGAAGATAGGATTTGAAGAAAGATACAATGCTGATTGGTTATCACAAGCAAGTTCCATAGGACATACCTCACAAAACTTCAACTCTTGGAGCAAATATTTTAGCCATAGGAGTTCACAAGTAGTATTAGTCATAGCATGATACTCTACTTCTGTGCTTGATCTTGCAACAACATTCTGCTTCTTACTTTTCCATGAAATCAGATTACCTCCAATAAGCACACAGTAGCTTGAAGTAGACCTCATATCACTAGCATCGCCTGCCCAATCTGCATCTATATACCTCATGATATTAGTATGACCCCTATCCATAAAAACAATCCTTTTACCAAGTGATCCCTTGATATATCTTAGGATCCGGACAACAGCATTCCAATGACTGTCACATGGTGAGTTGAGAAACTGACTTACAACACTAACCGGAAAAGAAAGGTCTGGTCGAGTCACGGTGAGATAATTTAACTTCCCAACTAATCTTCTATATTTGTCTGGGTCAGGATAGGGCTCCCCCTCATTAGGTAGAAGCTTTACATTTGGGTCCATAGGAGTATCAACAAGTTTACAATCTAACATCCTTGTTTCTTCAAGAATGTCAAGGGCATATTTCCTCTGAGAAATGGCAACACCTGTTCTTGATTGGGCTACTTCAATCCCAAGAAAATAACGCAATTGTCCAAGATCTTTGGTTTGAAAATGTTTAAACAAGTGTTGCTTCAATTCTTTAATGCCTTCTTGATCGTCACCTGTAATAACAATATCATCCACATGCATACACCACGAGATAAATACGTTTATTCAAGGATGAGCATTTAAAGAATACAGAATGGTCTGCCTTGCAACGAATCATGCCAAACTGCTGGATGACTTTACTGAACTTCCCAAACCAAGTGTGAGGTGACAGTTTTGAGCCATACAAGGACTTCTGTAACCTGCAAACAAGATATGACTCCCCCTGAGCAACAAACCCAGGTGGTTGCTCCATATAGATTTCCTCCTCCAGATCACCATGTAAGAATGCATTTTTAATATCCACCTGGTATAATGGTCAGTGTCTCATGGCGGCCATCGACAAGAACAAACGAACAGATGCCATCTTAGCATCGGGAGAAAAAGTATCACCGTAATCCAGACCAAAGATCTGAGTGTACCCCTTTGCGACCAGTCGGGCTTTCAAGTGATCCACCTGCCCATTAGGACCAACTTTAACTGTAAATACCCATCGACAACCAACTACTGATTTCCCAGCAGGAGGGGAAACAAGGGTCCATGTATGATTAGATTCCAAAGCCGTCATCTCATCAATCATTGCCTGACGCCATCCTGGATGAGATAGTGCTTCCTGAACATTCTTGGGAATGGTAACAGATGACAAGGCAGTTACAAAGGCATAATGGGAAGGAGTTAATCGATGGTAACTAAGGAAATTGTAAATGGGATGGGGATTAAGAGTAGAACGATTACCTTTACGAAGGGCAATTGGTAAGTCGCGAAGTAGTTGGTTGAACCGCGATGGGAGAAGCGATTGGAGCGAGGCGAATCGGGAGGATCAATACGGGTGTGATCTCGGGAACTTTAAGAGTCCGATGCTCATAAAAAATACCATAACGATGAAACAAGCGATCATCCTGTGGTCTGTGCAAGTTGAGGAATGGGCAAGACACGAGATGGAGTAGAGTCGGAGGTAGGCGATGTGACAAAGTAGGGGTATCTTCAAAAAATGTAACATATGCAGATACATAAAAGCGATGTGGAGAGGGACAATAACATATATCGATATCCCTTTTGCACTAGAGAATACCTAAGAAAGACACATTTAACAGCCGTCGTGCAGACAACTTATCACGACCAGGAGAAAGATCATGGACAAAACGGTAGAAGCAAACACACGAGGGGAACAAAGTATAAAGAGAATCGTTAGGAAATAAAATAGAGTGAGGGATTTTATTACCCAAAACGAGAGGATGGCATTCGGTTTACCAAATAATAGGTCGTAAGAACAGCGTCACCCCAAAACTTCAAGGGTGCATTGGCATTTATTAAAAGTGTCCGAGGCTGTATCAACAAGATGATGATGTTTGCGTTCAGCAACACCATTTTCTTTGTGGTGTGTGAGGACAACTGGACTGATGTATGATGCCATCAGAACTCAAAAAGGATTTAAAAGATGCGGAAAAATATTCTTTTGCATTATCACTGCGCAAAATATGAATTGTTTTTCCAAATTGATTCTTTATTTGTGAACAAAAGGTTTGAAAGACATCAAATAACTCAGAACGATTTTTCATTAAAAATAGCCAAGTGCATCTTGAGAAATCATCAATGAAAGTAACATAATACCTATATCCTCAAACAGAAGGAATACGACTAGGACCCCAGACATCAGAGTGGATAATATCAAAAGGAGACATAGTTCGACTACTGGCACTACTAGGAAAAGATACTCTAACATGTTTTCCAAGTTGACATGACTCGGTTCAAGGTCTTCAAATGTAAAAGATGAGGGACCATCTGCTTTAATTTGTCTAGACTTGGATGACCCAGACGACGATGTAGGAGATCGACAGACTTTGAAACAGCACATACGGTGGATGAGGAAGATCGAAGGTAGTAGAGGCCCTGTGATTAAGATCCAGATCCAATCGTTTGTCCCATACTTCGGTCCTGTATAACAAAGGAATCAGAATTAAAGGTTATGGAACAATTTAGAGTGCGAGTAATTTGGCTAATTGAAATTAAATTAAAGGGACAATCCGGTATAAACAAGACTGAATTTAAAGGTAAGGATGGAAGAGGTGAAGCTTAACCAATACCAGCGGCTTGTGCTTTAGACCCATCCACAAGAGTAATACTGTGAGATGTTTTAGGGAATGACAATTTAGAGAAAAAAGAAGGATTACCAGCTAGGTGATCAGAAGCACCAGGGTCTAAAATCCAAGATCCAACAGATGTAGATTGAGAGAGACAAATTTTAGAGTTACCAATGTGAGCAATGGTGGCCGAAGGAAAAGCCTGTTGAGTGGCTTTAAATTGAAGATACTCCTTATACTCACTGACCGAAAGTAGATGATCTTCGTCTGACTTGGTAGTAATGGTGGGGGACCCAGAAATCAAACAGGGGCTCAAGCTGTTCTTTTCTGCCATGGAAGAAGGGCAAAAGTATACAAACAACCTCAAGATTCAAAGAAGGGGTAGCACAACGACAGACCCACAAACCAAACAGGGGCAGAACAAAACTGGGAGGAGACAGCGAACACGGCGGTGCAAGCGGCGGTGAAAAAGACGGCCGGGAAGGTGGCGCGTGGATCACACGCACCGGAGGTTGGAAATTATGGCGGCGGCGCATGAGGGAGCGTGGCAGCGAATCTGACGGTGGCGCTTGGTGAGACATCTGATCGGCGACGTCTGAGGTGGTTGCCGGTGTTACTCCGGTCACCGGACAACTAAAAAACGACGGTCGGTGTTGTTGGCAATGAAACCCAAACAACACCCAACCAGGAACGAAGAGAGCTCTGGTACCAACTTGAATATGAAAACTGAATACTTTACTTGTATTGATAATGAATAGAAGTACAAGATATATATACACTTGACTCTAGACTTGATTCCTGGAACAATAAAAGTCTATACTAAGTCCTAGGAGAAATATACAATGAATCATAAGAATACAATGGATGAGACTCCACCGTCCATACCGTCCACGTAAATCCACCGTCCATATATTAATTATATTCAACATCTTCCAAATAAGCCAACTGGCTGCACAACTCATTTTCTATGGATAGAAATTCACTGAACTGGTTCATGTTGGCAATCAGACCCTCTTTCAGTGTATCTAGCTTTGATAGGCCTGCAATTGGGGACTCAAGTTTCATACTTGCATCAATATAGTCCCAACTCCAGTGTGTGAAAGCTGTGTAAAGTTGTAGTATTAAACACCATCATCTTCAGAAAAAGTGCAAAGAAATTCCAAGGCAATTTTCATGGAGGTGGATGATCCTGGGACCAAAAGTTGACAAAGTTGTTTAGAGAGGAACTCTTTAAGGATTTCCAATGCTTTCTTGGTTTCTTCACTCATTCTAGGATAAGCTAGTTTTGAATCAACATCGCTGGTATCTAATAGAGCAAAGTTCTCAGCATGGAGGGTAGCATAAAATGCTTCCTATTGTCATCTCTCAGGGTTAAGTCAAATTGACTTGTGTTCTGTTCCATTGGAATCACAGCAAGCTTATCCCTCCTAGTTACATATTCCAGCAATCGAGATCCTTTTGGCTCCGAATCTTGATCAGTTAGTGCAATGTTCTCCAATTCTTCATATCCTGTACCTATCCTTAGTTAAGATCAAGTTGAATGTGCTATGTAGGAAATAGTCATTATTGCCATCTCGTTATTTTTTTAACTGTATAACAACTTTGTGATTCTTTCCCTATATCACAGTTCAAAATTTTCATTGAGTACTTGATATATGAAGAATAAAATATGCATTGTTGAAAAAGAGTGAGAATTGTCCTGTTTCTGAAGAGATGTTCTGTTGCCCTGTTTCCATCTTTTCCTTGAATTAATTTTGACAGTTGTTTAATGTTGTCAAAATTATGGAATATGTTTTGAAATTGTGGAATTCGAACATGGTTAATGTAATGATGCTAATTGATCAAGGAGAATGCTAAAAAATGTGCAGTTCCAGGACACGAAAATCTGTGGTATAGGGTATTTAAAAGATAATAAGGAGGATTAAGTCAGTTTCAATTCCTAATTGAGTTAGATAATTTTCACTCTTACCTTCATTTTCCGGGGTGTGGCAGTCATTAGGCAGAAGCTGATTCTCATTCATGCAGTTCAGCTGACATTCTAACAGCACTGGTTCCAAAGTCTCATCATCATGTAGTTGCAGATGCAGTGAAGGCATCGCCTTGTTTTAATGCATTTCATCAACAAACAAAATAGCAGTAGTTTTTCCATTTTCCTGAGCAATAGATCCACCACTTTGAAGCATTTCTGGGCTAATTGAAGCTGAAAGTTGTTTCCACTGTTCATCCGATATTTCATGAGGCCTCAAAATTTTAGGAAATGAGCAGCAACCAATTCCCAGTTTATTATCATAATGACATTGATTGTCATGTATTTCACTAGAAAATTGAGTGCTATCCAAGTGGTCATCAACTTCACAACCCACCATGGTATTATTAGGACTAGAACTTCTGAACATCAAATCTATTTTCTCCACTTCCTCTTCTTCATTATACTCATGAACTCCACAACAGTACACAATCACTTCCGCAGCTTTGCTCGCATCTATAATTTCACAAGAAACTTCAACATAATTCTGTTCATGCAGTAAATATGTATTTAAATCTATCACATCTTCTTGATGATACAGCCATGCATGATTACTGATCACTGAAAGGAAGTACTGTACTCTATTGAATCCTTTCTGTCCATTAATTGATATCTGGACTTCACTGGTGAAAAAGCCAGTGCCCAGTGGTTTTATATCCTTGTCCAAAAATGAAACACAAAGCAATTCTAGGGAACATGTGGCCAATCCAGAATGACATGGATCTTCCTTCGCTATTGCAGTTAAATGGAATAGGTGTCCTTGGTCTTGGTGCTATAACTTAATATTCGGATGCCTTACAGAATCCCTGTAACAAAGGTATGGCTTGTGAATTCAACACTGTGCAAATTCAACACTGTGCAACTAGTGGCATCTATATGTTCTAAATTAGATGGAATCCCAGAAATTTGTTGAAGCTTCCTGCAATTGGCCATGTAAAGTTCCTGCAAGTCACTAAGTTTGTTGAAGCATTTGAGTATAGTACTATAGTTTCAAAATGGTTTCTTGATATGTCTAAGGATAGATGGTTGGAAAGGCAACTAAGGACATGTAGGTCTTCATCTGATAGATTGCAGTCACTGAGATCAAGGCTTTCCAACAAAGGAAACTCATATATGGAATGGATGCTAGGAGAGATTAAATCTAGACATGGTGCTGGTGGCATAGTTGAGCAATTTTGTGTGCAAAAGCAAAAGTTCCTTAGATTTGAGCAACATATCAATGGTTATAGGAGGTTCCTTAAGATTTGAGCAATGCTTTAGTACTAAAGTCTCAAGGCTACTGAAATTGATTACACAAGAAAGCAATTCTTGTATAGCAGAGGATAATTTTCAAATTCTCCATTTTCCCCAAAAAATCTGGGAACTTCTCAAGTTGTGATCATCCATTAAGAACAATGCATCCTAGAGATGGCATCTTGAGGAGACCTGGTTAAACAATGCATCCTAGGAACAATGCATCCTAGAGATGGCATCTCGAGCAGACATTTTTTACATGACATCTTTATTTTGTTAAACTATTTATAAGTTTTTCTCTGAAAAGAAATTCATGAATAAAAAACACCGTGACATACTGACATTATAAATATCAATTCATCCTATCGTTTTGAAAACCCACAAAAATATTTAGAAAACCCACAAAAATAATCGAATCAATTCACATCAATCAAAATTTACATCAACCATTAAGTTACTGCAATATACATAATTCAAAGCTTAAATCAAATAACAAACAAAAATCATCCAAACCAATTTATAACCAATTACTTGATTTTCACATTTTTTAGACTATAAATCATAAATTCGGAATGACTTCTGAAAATATTTTGCCTAATGAGATAAAAACTCATTTTAATTTGTTAGCTCAGAACATGAAATTAAAATCACTAGCAAAAATGTGCCAATATTTACCAAGAAGGTATAACAAATATCAGAGCTTTTTTAAGCTCATCATGGAGTTGGTACTAAGGTATCAATATTAGTTAAAAGCGAAACCAAAATCAGTGGGGTTGACAAGCATTAATGGATTTTCCATCCAAGGACTCGCAATTTACTCCATGTAAGCTTTTGTTAAATTTGTCTCCAAGTTTTGACCATTCAGCTTTTATATTTGCTTGGATTTTCTTGGCCACTTCCCACTCATCCCTCATGTGAGGCACTTGTTCCCTCAACTCATCCCTTTGTGCTTTGAGGGTCTTTGCTTCTTCAAAGACTTCCCTTTTTCTCTTAGTGGCTGTGTTCTTGGCTGATTGAAAAACAGATTTGTTAGCTTTAATAGCATTTATTTGCTCTTCTAGCTCTTTCTTTTTTTGCTCCAAACTAGCTAGCTGGTTGGTTAACTCATTTTCCAAGGACAAAACTTCCTTGAACTGGTTCTTGTTAGCTTCAAGACCCTCTTCTAGTTTATCTGCTTTCAAGATGTTGGTGCTGGCAGACTCTATCTTCCTACTAGCATCATTGTAGTCACAGCTCCACCGAGTGAATTCTCTTGAAACTTCTAATATCAACAACCTCATCTCCGCCGAGATTCCATCATCTGCAGACAACTTGGAAAGGTATTCTATGGTAGATTTCATGGTACCAGACTGTCCCGGATGCAATAGGATGGAGAAGTCTTTAGAGAGAAGATCTTGCAGTGTTTTCAATGCTTTCTTGGTCTCTTCACATGGCGTAGTGTCAGACGATTCAGTAATGACTGCAGTATCTTGGGAAGGTGAAACAACTGAGGTCTCAGCATCAAGAGAAGCATAAAATGCTTTCATTTCTACATCATCCAGAGTCAGTTCCCCTTGATTCCTGGGAGATTCAATGCTAGGCAGCAACATGGTGGAACTGGTTTTTTGATGTAGTTCTCGTATGGGACTGGGAGATTTTTCAGTGGATGCAATAACACTTGATGCTCGAATATCTGGAGTCTCAGAAAAACATGGGATTTGGGATTCAGGTTCAACCTTTAATGGTTGAACCATGAGCACTGCGTTTGATCCAGATTCTACAATAAGAAGAAAAAGTTAGTACTGGTTATAAAAGGTAATCCAGAGGTATTTTCCATGGACAAATGGAAAAGTCACACAGCCGCATGTCAATTGAAAGAGTGCAAAATGTAATTAAAAGCGCAGGAAAGAAAATCAAGTTTCTGAAGCTGCCACCAAAGATATAGGCATAGCGCAAAGTTTCTCCTTACCAAAGTATTATGATTTGGCAACCATGCAAATACTAAATATTGTAACGATCAATATCATACTCTATTATGGGCTATGACTACAATGTTGCATTGGTTTATCAACTGCTGTGTTTTTATCAATGACTTAAAGCAGATTGCAATAACTAATGGAGGTGATGATCTACCGTATTTGCAAGCAAGGCTCAACTGTTAACTTTTTTAATGATTTAGATGCTACGTCCTTCCAAATTTTTTAAACTTCTTTAACTTTTGGGGCGGGCGGGCGCAAAGGTTGCACATCCAAAAGAAGAATTTATGCTTACCTTTGGCACTACCGGTGCCTCTAAGACACACCGAAGCCATTGAATCTTGAGTAATAACATCCACTTGTTTTGGACGCTTGGGGCATATGATTAAGTGACGCTTCAAATGAGAAGTCCCACAGTTATCTTGCAACAGCTTTCCACAGTGTTTGCACAGAACTTTACTACCATCACTGGTTTGAATTCGCTGCATATCTTCCCATACTTT
Source organism: Sophora flavescens (assembly GCA_030762895.1). Classification (NCBI taxonomy): domain Eukaryota; kingdom Viridiplantae; phylum Streptophyta; class Magnoliopsida; order Fabales; family Fabaceae; genus Sophora; species Sophora flavescens. The sequence continues at coordinate 39,667,764 of CM061066.1, forward strand.
AGATATCATTTTTGGGCGCTTTGAACTATTAAAATCTTCATATTCACATATCTCTATGCTTGTTGTATACTCATTTGTCATTTTCTCCTGTGAAAAAAATATCAACTGAACTTAGAATAAAAAATAGATCCAGAATTCCAATTCCAAACACATTGCTTACACCAACATAAATGAGTTTAACACTAGCATGATATATTTAAATAAAACAAACTCACCAGTGTAGTATTTTAGTTACAGCCAAACCAAGAGATCTTCTTATATTTCGTACCAATTTAAAATAAAAAATAAAAAGAACAAAAAGGGAGACATCTTATATGATACCTTACACAAAGAAGAGGCAGAAGTGTTTTGAATCCTGTAAGAAAGGCCCAATCAAGGGACTTTCGATTCCTAAAGAGTTGAACCACTAACTATGCAGTCATAAAATCTCCCACTATGAATTACGAAAAAGGGAAGGCACAAGATAACAAATTAAGTACTAATGCTTGCTAGATTTAAAAGTATAGCTGAATTAAGACTTATATTCAGGCATATGCATTCAATTCTTATGAAGTTAAATTACAAAGGCAATAGTCAAATGTACAATCCAACACCAAAGAGACAGCAGGATGCCAGGATATAACTAACAGCACAACTATCCAAAATAAGATAGCATGACACATTCTTCCAGCAAAATTTCTATCGGTAGTAACATGGGAAAAAGGATCATCTGTAAGAAAACAATAGGCCATCAACCACCAAACATATTTTCCGTATAGTCTACACAGCTCACACAGTAACAAACAAGAATTTGCATGCTACTGTTGCATCAACATGAATGTCAGTCCAGAACATAGTTGAAAACATGAAATGCCTGTCTGAGTAAAAGATAAACATCTGTATTGCAATTAGACCTAGACGGTCTGCAACAATGCAAAGATGAGCTAAAAAGATAGTTATTCAAGTGCTTGTATTTTATTTAGGAAAAAATAAATAAAAAACTGACAATTGATCTTTTCATCCGTGGTTATCAACTTCTTCTAGATTTTCAACTTAATCCATTTTCTATCCCCCCCTCCTCCTCCTCCTCTCCAATTCCTACAAATACCAACAGTTTGCACCACCAAAATTTCATCTTAGAAGTAAGAACCCGTGATAAACCAACAAGCCCCAATTTTTTTCACAAAATTCCATCACTTCAACATTTTGCCAAATGGATCACTCCACTTTTCAACTTTCAAGTTCCACAGATCTCAACTATCAAAAGTCCTCTAATTGATTATGTTACAATTTAAATTCAATTATAAAACTTGAAGTAAACCAAAAAAAAACAGAGAGAGAAGCCCATATCAATTTTGAAACCATACATTGAAATTGAAAGAAGAGCGATTATGAAGCTAGTATATTTGGCATGCAAAGAACTCTGATGATGAAACCCCCAAACAAAACCACCAATGTTATTAAGATTAACAATAGAGTGTGTTACCTGGGTTATGCAATTGTACCCAGCAGGCTGAAACCGTTTGCCAGTGTCAATGGCGATTCACAGACCTCAACGCCCGATAGAAACAGCGACTGTCGGAGAGGAAGCAGGGAGAGCAGAACTGGCTCAGGCTTTGTAAGCTTCGGGTTTAAGCCCGGGCCTGGCACACTGATCCCTGATTTGGGCTTAAGCCCATGGTTCTAGAATTTGGAATTGGCTTGAGCCTCGTGGCAGCAAGGTCAAATGAGTCAAACTAAAGTGAGCCCGCCCATTCATTTTAGGTAGCATTTAATATTTGAAATGCTTCATTTCTATAAAAATTATATTTTTAGGAATATGATCGTTGAGAATAAAATTTTCTTATATCAAGAATATAGTTTTTCAGAATTTATAATTGTTATTTATTAATTTTATTTTGAGAATTCTATTATCTAAAAATAAATTTTTAAAATTTATAATAAAAATTAAAAAACTTTATTTTCATGCCTAAGGAGAATATTTTTTTAAAACCCTTACCAAACACTAAAGTAAAAAGTAATCCACCACGTCTCTATTCCCTTCCTGCTGCTATGGCTTCTGCAAATTTCTTCAATCGTTACCCAATACATATTCTAAGCAAAGTTTTCAACCTTCTGAATTTCCTTCGATTTCTATGTAGGCATTATAAAGTGGTTTTAATCTTTTCTGAAAATCCTCTAGTCAGGAAACTCTTGAGTGCTTTTAATTGCCAAGGTCTCCAGGAGATCGAAAATTAGCGACAAGGAGAAGAAATTTGAGCGTTGGAAGCAGAGGGTCCAGATGAGCGTTGGAAACCTTAAAGAAATTTCCCTTCGGCCTTCTATGTTTTATGGCTCACATTGTCTTTTGCATATTTAATTTTTGTTTATTAAAAACTTCAACAAAAAAAAAAAAAGACCATTGATAGGAAAACCCAGACCCACCCGTCTATTGAAAATTTGAAACCATTCCTTTTTGAATGGCGTCAGTTGTTACCGGCATAAACATGATTCTTCATGCTGGAGTTTAACATTATAATAACAAAAATAGTTCAGATTATTTCATAAACATTATAAATCATTGTCTCCAGTACTTTCGATTAAACAACCCAGTCACACAGACCCACCCCTGCATATTGAAACCATTTCCTTTTGTTCAACGGTGTCGCTGCTACTAGCATAAGCATGATTCTCCATGGTGCAACCCTCTAGTGGGTAAAAAGGGACATATTGAAGAAGAACGATCTGGTGGTTACGGGATTTGGATGTGGATGGTTTCCTATGTTGATGGTCTATTTTTTAAAAAAGAATTTAAAAAGTAATAATTTAAAAGTGTAAGAGACAATCTCAGCCGTTAAAAATGTTTAATGGTTAAGATGGCTTTACTTTACCCTTTAAAGTGAATGGACTCACTTTAGAGGAGCCGGATCCCCTAGGGATATGAATATACCATAGGAAAAATATCTCTCCTGTAACATGATGGGCGAGATAGACACAAACTTTATCACAATGACTCCACCATGATTGGTTATAGGGACCTACTACTCACATTTTAATTTTTTTTTTGTTTCTTTCTCTCTCTAAGAGGATGGTATCCTGTTTTAAAAGAACGGGAGAGGATCTAAATCTTATACTATACTATCATACCAATATTTGATAGGAATAATTGTTAGAGGAGAATGCTAACGACTGTCCTTAGCGTATTGTCTAAGGAATCAAGAAAAGAAATTTTGTATGAGAATTTTTGTATTTAGTATAGAGTTTAATTTTGTATTTGATGACTTTTAATATGGTTAGAATAATAGTCAAAGATTTACAATGGTGTGTCAATTTCTGATTGATTGACAGTGTAAAAAAAACTTTACACTGTCAGTGTATACCAATTAAATCTTTTAATATATTGAAGAGTGTAACACTTAGTTTTCCAATACAAACTTTCCTTTTATGGATTCCTTAATCAATATCCTTGAGATACTCGTCAGCAAGACCCATTATAAAATTCATCTTTGTTGGGTAAAATCACACTCGCCAACGGAATTACCCACACGCCCAAAGATCTTCGATGGATCACATGAGCACATCACAAAGAGAATAATAGAGAACACATACGAATTTAACGTGGTTCGACACTTCTTGCCTACGTCCATGGAAACATCTCAACTAATATATTCATTATCTCAAATATGATTACAAGATTGTAACCCTTCCCATTTTGTGTATCACCCTACAAACCCGAGTACCCCACTCAAGAGTTACAAGGAATCATAGACACTCATCTCACTACAAATGATCACCCACACTTGGGGATAGCTTCTACTCTTCCCATGATCACCCATACTAGTCCTCCTCTTTAGGACATGGTAGGGGATGCCTCAAATCTTCACAAGACTCCCTTTATATAGTGAATGAACATGGCTTCCATTCATGAAAGAGAGATAATGGATATTAATTTCTTCCCATCTTTTCAAGATCATTAATATCCACTCCTTCCAAAGATGAATTTAGACTCCCCATGAGTCAAAACATTGAACTTCACTTCCTCTATAACTGTGCAAAATTTATTTTCCATCCACTTTAATTTATTTGGAAATTTCAATTGATTTTCCAACAATTCCTCCCTCAATTAAAATTTACAAATTTCCACATCATCAGAAAATTATACCTTGTTTCCAACTTTGCTATCACCGTTGTTTTCCCTTCTCAAAGCTTTTCCTTCCAAGTAGTAAATGTTCTTCTCATTTTTCTGTCCTCGCAACACCAAGCGCCTCTCCTTATACACCTTGCATCCCCACTTTGAACCGACATACTTGTATCCTTGTGATGCCATCTCCCCCAATGAAATAATATTGGCAACAACAGAAGGTACAAGTCTCACATCATGGAAAGTTTGGACTGCACCATTGTGGAGCTTCATTCTCACACTCCCAATGCCTTCAACTTTCATTTTGTCACAATTTCCTAACGTGAAATGGCCAAACTCTCCATCAGTCTTCAAGGTGTCAAACATCGCCCGATCTCGACAAATGTGCTTTGAGACAGCGGAATCCATCACCCATTTTGATTTAGCAACCTCCTCATTTGTTGCTAATAACACATCATCAACGAACTTGACCACATTGGTTTGGGAGTCATCATCCTTCTTCATATCTCTTAGTTTCTTTAAGTCCTCCCTCATTTGTGTACACCTAGCTTGTACATGGCCTTTCTCACCGCAGTAGAAGCACTCCACATACTCATATATCGATGCGGGAGTAACGATTTTGATCTTCCTCTAGGCCCACCTTGTCTCCTTGATTGACTCATCCCTCGCTCGGACTCCTCCACAGCTAGTGCACGACCTTCATCATTGGTCATCTCATTTCTCATCATTCTCTCATTTTCTCATAGAGCAGCAGTCACCTCGTCTAACTTTAACGTTGTTCTCCCTACAAGCAACATTTGAACCAAAGGTTTGTAGGACCCTGGTAGTGGGGCCAATAACAGCAACGCCTGCTCCTCATCAGAGATTTTATCATCTGCATTCAACAATTGGCAAACTAGCTGACTGAAATTGTTAATGTGGTCATGAAGATTTCTTCCCATTTCCATTTTGAGTTGGTACAACTCCATCTTCAAACAAAGGTGATTGGTTAGCGGCTTCGATGCATAAATGTTCTCGAGCTTCTCCCACAAGGACTTTGGTGTTGTCTCCTTCAACACATTCACTTCATGGTGGTTGGTTTCTCCTCCTCCAAAGTTTGAGATCACATTGTTTGATGAGAAAATAAATTTCACAATTTGGCAGAGTACCATTCAAGACCACTTGGTGAATTGTTGGAAAGGCAATTGAAATTTACAAATAAATTCAAGTGAATGGAAATTAAATTGGCACAATTCAAGAGGAAGTGAAGTTCAATGTTTTGACTCATGGGGAGTCTACATTCATCTTTGGAGGAAGAAGTGGATATTAATGATCTTGAAAAAGTGGGAAGAAATTAATATCCATTTTCTCTCTTTCATGGAATTAAGCCATGTCCATTCACTATATAAAGGGTGTGATGACCGTGAAAATAATAATAATAAAAACAAAATCAAACTGTGTGAACGGAATGGTAAGCACACATGGGAAGTGTGAATTTTTTTTGTTTAGACCTTACATCATTTATCCAAGTGTCCTTGTTGTTTTGGCTTCAACGACTCAGGGGGGGGGGGGGGGTTGAATTGAGTTTTCTTAAAAAATATTTCAAATCAGAGTTGCGGATTTTTGGCCTCGGGATCTTTTACAAGATTGATGAAGGGTTTATATAAAATCTTGAATAGAAGGTGATGAGGATAAGAAAGATTAATTCAGAATTAATAGAGAATAGATTCAGGTTCAATAACTCAGTAATAACAAAATATAGTTATACAGATCAAGAACAGAAATTATATTGAACTTTAAACATCAAAATCACAGGTTCTTGATCATAAACAGAAATTAAAGGAGTTTGAGTTTAGAGATACCACACACAACCATATTTATCCTGTCCCCACTCCACCTGTGGGATTTCACACACTAACACACAAGCTTTGCCAGGTAGCTTGAAAATCCTTTATACCACAGAGCACTCCTTCACCTAGAGATACCACACTCTTGTGAAGAGCATCAATGTTCAACCTTAGGGATACCTCACCCTAATCACTCAGAGAAACTCCCTCTCTCTTTACAATCGAAAAGTAAAACAAAAGTTGATTCATAACTCTCAATAGTCAGATAAACAAATTGAAGCACTTTTGAGTATTGAAACACTCTTTTCACAGTATGCTCAAGGAAGATGATGAATGATTTTCACAATTGATTTCTCAAATTGATTTCGTAAAACTGTGATATGTTATGATATTCGTATATATTTTTAAAAGTGTTCCTTTGATCCCTCTTTATATAGAAAACAAGTTATAGTCGTTGGGATCAATCAAAACAAATTTGGATCTGATTAACAGAATATGTTTTCTTGATTCTCGTTCTTAAAATAAGATTCTGATAGTTCTTATAGAATTCGCGTCCATCTTGAAAATAACCGCGTCCATCTAGCCATTAAGATTTTACATTCGAACGGGCTAGTCCATATGCCACGTCAGTAGACGGAAGTACTAAAACACAAAGTAATTGGACGTGCTCCAATTAGTAGACGAGCTCCATTTAGTAGACGAGCTCCATATGGTAGACGAGCTCCATATGGCATGTCATTGGAAGGAGCTTCTCATTTAAGATCTTAGCAAGTCCAAAGACTTTTGTGGACGAGCGCTTCTGTTACTACAATGGACGAGCACTTGTGTCACTTTAGTGGGCGGGCGCTTGTATCACTCCAGTGGACGAGCGCTTGTATTACTTGTTGGACGAGCACTTCTGTCACTTGTTGGACGAGCGCTTCTATCACTTTAGCGTTGGACGAGCGCTTTTGTCACTTGTGTTGGACGAGCACTTCTATCACTTGTGTTTGGACGAACGCTTGTATTACTTCATTATTGGACGAGCGCTTGGATTAAAAAATCTTATTTCCAAAAATCATTTTCATTAACGAAAACTTCTTCCTTTTAATGCAGGTTATGAAAAATGATTTTCTTCATGCATCTTTTCAAATTAGCTTTTCGTGAAAGAGATTTCATCTCTTACAAATCATCTAAGACTTAAATCTAATTTCTCATTTAAGCTCTTGTCTTGATGATCCTTTGATCTCTGTCTTTGCTCTTTGATTCCTCCAAGTTCTTCCTTGAATATTCTCCTTTGATTGCTCATTGAACTTGTTGAATACTGCTTGATACATGTATTTGCTATTTGATACTAAAACATTTGCATACACATTAAGTTGTATTTGTCATATATCAAAATCTCTAAATCATTGAGTCTAACAATCTCCCCTTTTTGATTATGACAAACCTTTTAACAAATTATAAGATCAGAGTATAAGTGTAGCAGACGATCTATATCATGGTATCAAAGCAGTCAGAGCAGAAGTATATCAGAGCAAAAAAAAATATTAACAGAGCAGAATTTGATTTACTCCCTATTAATCATGTAAGCTTATTAGCTCCTAAGCTCCCCCTCAACATATGCATGTATAATTTGTTATTATTCCTTTTCTCTATATCATACTTTTTCCATGTATAATTTGTTATTATTCCCTTTCTTTATATCATACTTTTTCCTCCCCCTTTTGGCATTATCAAAGAGGTAAAGAAAAGAAACATTTAAACCGATAGAGAAGGTAAGCATTTAAACATTCAAACATAGCATATAGAATTGTTTATGATAGAGGGATAGGTGCAGGGACAAATCAAAAAATAAGTGCGTCCATTAATTTTCCTCCCCTTTTTGATTTTCTTCTATTTCTTTAGAGATTAGATATAGGATTGATCAATTATGCTCAATTCTCTTCTAATGAAAAAGAAGCTTTCCTTGTTCAAGGGCTTGGTAAAAATATATGCAAGTTGTTTAGTTGTATCAACATATTCAATTTCAATTTCTCTACTATGAATATGATCTATAATGAAATGATGTCTGATTTCTTTGTGTTTAGTTCTAGAGTGCATTATGGGATTCTTAGTTAGGTTAATTGCACTCGTATTGTCAAATCTAATAGGAACTTGGTTTAGTTGCACACCATAATCAACTAATTGTTGTTTCATCCATAAAACTTGTGCACAACAGCTACCAGCTGCTACATATTCAGCCTCTGCAGTGGGTAAAGCCACACTAGATTGTTTCTTACTGAACCATGATACTAATGAGTTTCCTAGTAAATGACAAGTTCCACTAGTACTCTTTCTGTCTAGTTTACAACCAGCAAAATTAGAGTCTGAATAGCTAATTAAAGTACATGTAACTCCCTTGGGATACCATAATCCCATGTATTTTTGCTCCTAACAGATACTTGATTATCCTTTTAACTGCTGTTAAGTGTGATTCTTTTGGACGTGCTCCAACTAGTAGACGAGCGCTTTGTATTACTTTAGTAGACGAACGCTTGTATCACTTTAGTGGACGAGCACTTCTGTCACTTTAGTAGATGTGAGCTTCTGTCACTTTAGTAGACGTGAGCTTCTGTTATTTTAGTAGACGTGAGCTTCTATCACTTTAGTAGACGTGCGCTTCTGTCACCTTAGTAGACGTGCGCTTCTGTCACTTTATTGGACGCCCGTTTTTATCACTTGTGTTTGGACGTGCGCTTCTCATTTCTTCGGTGTTGGACGAGCGCTTTGAAATCTTATTTCCAAAAATCATTTTCATTAACGAAAACTTATTCCTTTTAATGCAGATTATGAAAATTGATTTTCTTCATGCATCTTTTCAAATGAGCTATTTGTGAATAAGTGATTTCATCTCTTACAGATCATCTAAGACTTAAAATTAATTTCTTCGTTAAGCTCTTTTCTTGATGATTCCTTGATCTTCGTCTTTGCTCTTTGATTCCTCCAAGTTCTTCCTTGAATATTATCATTTGATTGCTCATTAAACTTGTTGATTACTACTTGATACCTGTCTTTGTAATTTGACACTAAACACTTGCTTACACATTAAGTTGTATTTGTCATATATCAAAATCTCTCAGTCATTGAGTTTAACAATGTTCATACTTTTGAGACTGTCCACATCAGACTACCACCCATGGAGATTTACTTGCAGCATCTGGCAGACCAGGGTCTTCTGCTTCTTGATCCTCCCCAGGTTCAGTTTCAACTGGAGGTAGCTCCCGGTTCGCCGATAGAGGAGGACCCGGAGGAGTTAGTAGAGGATGAGCCAGTCGAGATGGAGAAGGAGGAGCCCCAGTATCATCCTCTTGGAGATGACGACGGTGATGATGCTCCTGGTGATGGAGTAGAGATGGAAGTGGCTACACCAGCTACACCTCCCAGAGGCGGGGATGACTATCAAGGTCTCCCTAATGGGTATCTTTAAGTCTGACCAGCTTTTAGGAACTTTCTTTTTTGGGGTAGTGTGGTATGGATGGTGTTTTCTGTCTAAAAAAAAACTGATGTTTTTATCTATGACTCTTTAATCCTTATCTTTAACTTGTAAGCATGTAGTGTATCATATCAACTTTTTCACTCGTGTAAATTTCTGTCAAGTGGCCTGTCTCCAAGAAGGCCTTATGTTTAATATATATAAGGTTTTTTGTAACTCTTGTTCTATCTCTGTTTCAGTTCTTTCTGTTATTTGATGCACGAGGAAAAAGTTTTACAATTATTAAGAATGTAATTAATTATAATAATCATATATTTCCGAAAGTAAATTGACAACTTACTACACGTTTTTATTTTCCGCAAAACTAAATAATTAATGTGATGCTCGGGTTAAGGGTGTCACATTAAGGGTGGTATCAGAGCTGGTCGAGTCTTTCTGGAATCGTTGGGAATAGGCCTGTTGTGTTTGTGTTGTGTGATCTCTGAGTAGGCTTGTTTGAATTACTTCTTAAAAGTAATGAATGTTAGTCAGTAGATAAGTGTTTTAACCTCTGGTTACCATTTAACTAATTTTATCTTGTTGGTCAGTTATGGAACTAGATGCAGGACGTGGACGGGGCCGCGGAAGAGGCTGTTGGGGTGGTTTTGTTGGTGGTCGTGGACATGATGGTGGGGGGATGGACTTTGCATCACAAGATATGGCAGTCGTTGCAGCTGCCATCGCACATCAAACTGCTATTATGGCTGCTCAACATCAACAGGAACAGGTCCGTGCTGAACAAGCTGCTGAAAGTCGTGGCCTGACAGCTTTTCGATGCTAGAACCCACCACAGTTTCATGGTGATGCTGACCCTTCAAAGGTTGACTTGTGGATTCAAGAGCTAGAAAAGACTTTCGAGTTGATTCACAGCCCTGAAGCAGTAAGAGTACCTTATGCTACCTTCCTATTAATGGGAGATGTTGAGTATTGGTGGAGAGGCACCAGGCAACTGCTAGAGGCAAATCAACAAGAAATTACTTGGGAGGTTTTTCATACTGCATTTCTGGACAAACACTTTCCTCAGAGTGCTCGAGCTAAGAAAGAGCAGGAGTTTTTGTGCTTACGACAAGGAGATATCTTAGTTGGGGAATACGCGGCAAGGTTCGAATCATTTGCCAAGTATTTCCACTTTTTCCAAGACAACCCGGGTGAGGGCTGGAAGTGTGAAAGGTTTGAAGGAGGACTGCGGTACGAGATTAAGGACTCAGTGCTGCCACTGGAGATTAAGAATTTCCAGGCTCTGGTGGAAAAATGCAGGAAAATTGAACAAATGAGAAAGGGTAGAGACAGCCGAGGGAATGTTGGGGGACCCTCACGTTCTAGGAACCAGTTTCAAAGCCAGAATCAAAGAGGAAGACAATCAGAAAAAGCCTTATACTAGACCAGTTGGAAACAACCAGAATCAACAACAGTATCGTCCTCTTGCTTCAGCGACTGGAAGTGGGAGCCAGAGAAGTCAAGGCCAAGGTCAAGGGAGGGAGTGCTATAAATGTGGAGACCCGAACCATTTGGCAGATGTTTGCCCATTAAGAGGAATGAAGTGCTTCAACTATGATCGCCTGGGGCACTTGGCAAAAGATTGTAGGGAACCAAAGCGGGAACCTACCGTCAACAGTGCAAGAGTCAATAAACTAACGGATAGAGGAAGAGTTTATACCATGAGTGGTATCGAAGCCTCGAATTCCAAAGATCTGATACAAGGTAACTATAACATAACCGATAACCTCTTAACTAGGATTTTCGATTCGGGTGCGACACATTCATTTATCTCAGTGGATTGTGTGAAATTGTTAGAGTTACCTATTACTTCTTTGTCGTATGATTTGATTGTTTCAACTCCTACTGCTGAACCTGTTACTGTTAACACGGTGAGCTTGAACTGTCCTATTGTCATTCTGGATCGACACTTCCTTGTTGCTCTGATCTGTTGACCCTTAGTACAACTAGATGAAATTTTAGGCATGGATTGGTTATCTTCCAATCATGTTCTTCTAGATTGTGCTCACAAAACCTTAGTTTTCCCTGATCCGGAGATTTCTGAATTTTTATTCACCAACCAAGTGAGAACCTTTTCGAAGGAAGAATATCATAGATACTTGCTTTTGACTAGCTTAGAAGTTGAGGAGGAAGTCGATTTGAGTACCATACCTATTGTGAAGGACTTTCCGGAGGCGTTTCCAAATGACGTACCAGGGTTACCACCAGTAAGGGATATCGAATTCTCCATCGATCTTATTCCAGGAACCGGTCCGATATCGATTGCTCCGTATCGGATGTCGCCTACAGAACTCGGTGAGTTGAAGGCTCAGTTGGAAGATCTGTTGTCAAAGAAGTTCATAAGACCCAATGTTTCTCCTTGGGGAGCACCTGTTCTTTTAGTCCAAAAGAAGGATGGAGGTTCAAGACTATGTGTGGATTATAGGCAACTGAACAAAGTGACTATCAAGAACAAGTACCCGTTGTCGTGCATAGATGACTTGATGGATCAACTACAAGGAGTTGCTGTTTTCTCAAAGATAGATTTTAGGACGGGTTACCACCAGATTAGAGTGAAAACTGAAGATATACCAAAGACGGCGTTCCGAACCCGTTACGGGCATTATAAGTATCTTGTGATGCCTTTTGGAGTGACGAATGCACCTGCTGTCTTCATGGACTATATGAATCGGGTTTTTCGACCGTTTCTTGATAAGTCTGTTGTCGTGTTCATCGATGATATCCTCATCTACTCTAACAGTGATGAGGAACATGAAGTACACATGCGACAATTCTACAGATCTTACACGAGAAGGAGTTGTATGCAAAACTCTCCAAGTGTGAATTTTGGCTTGAAGAAGTAAAGTTCTTGGGGTACGTGATTTCTAAAGATGGGATTGCTGTAGATCCTGCTAAAGTGGAGGCAGTGCTTTCTTGGGAGAGACCGAGGATAGTAACAAAAAATTGAAGTTTTGTCGGCTTAGCTGGATAATACCGGAGATTTATCGAGGGATTCTCCAAGATTTTTGCGCCATTGACTTAACTCACAAGCAAGGACCAACCTTTTGTGTGGACTACGGAATGTGAGGAAAGCTTCCAGACGATAAAGGAGCGTTTGACAACTTCACCAGTGTTAATACTTCCTGAACCTAATGAACCTTACGAAGTATACTGCGATGCTTCATATCAAGGTTTAGGTTGGGTATTAATGCAACACCGGAAGGTCGTAGCGTATGCGTCACGTCAACTGAAGACTCATGAGAAGAATTACCCAACGCATGATCTGGAGTTAACTGCTATGGTATTTGCACTGAAGATTTCTGTATGGAGCTAAGTTCAATGTTTTCAGCGACCACAAAAGTCTGAAGTACATGTTTGACCAGAAGGAAATCAATATGAGACAAAGACGATTGATAGAATTCTTGAAATACTATGACTTTGCTTTACAGTATCATCCTAGGAAAGTGAACGTCGTGGCAGATGCTTTGAGCCGGAAAGCCATATGTTTCAGCAATGATGGTGAAAGAGTTAGAGTTAACCGAGAAGTTTCGAGACCTCGATTTGATGATGGAGATAAGCTCAAAGAGAATCAGTGTAGGGATGATTACGATTTCAAGTGGATTGATGGAAGAAATCAAAGAGCAACAAACTATCGATGTGTATCTTCAAGAGAAGAAAAAGCTTATGGAACAAGGAAAAGCCACATAGTTTAGTATGGGACCAGATAACATCCTAAGGTGCAAAGGACGAATCTGTGTACCTGACAATCCTGAGATGAGGAAGATGATTCTCGAAGAATCACACAAGAGCAAACTGAGTATTCATCCAGGATCAACCAAGATGTAGCAAGATCTAAAACAGAGATTTTGGTGGCTAGGCATGAAGAAACAAGTGACAAAATATGTGGCATCCTGTCTGACTTGTCAGAAGGTAAAAGTGGAACATCAACGACCCGGTGGAATGTTACAATCTCTGGATGTACTTGAATGGAAGTGGGATAGTATATCCCGGGATTTGGGTGGTTGTTGACAGGTTAACAAAGTCGGCACACTTCTTACCTGTTAAGGCCAATTACATCGTGGAGAAGCTAACCGAGGTGTATATCAGGGAAGTGATCAGACTTCATGGAGTACCCTCTAGTATTGTCTCGGATCGAGATCCGAAGTTCACTTCGTATTTTTGGGGAAGCTTACAGAAAGCTCTGGGAACCAAGTTGAGGTTAAGTTCTGCTTATCATCCGTAAACTGATGGACAAACGGAAAGGACAATACAGACATTATAAGACTTGCTGAGAGCATGTGTCCTAGATGATCGAGGAGGTTGGGATGATCTTTTGCCACTCATTGAATTCACGTACAACAACAGCTTTCACTCAAGTATAGGGATGGCACCCTATGAGGCTCTATACGGGAGGAAATGCCAAACACCTTTGTGTTGGTATCAGGATGGAGAAAGCGCAATCTTAGGACCTGAAATTGTACAACAAACCACGAAAAAGGTGAAATAAATCCGTGAAAGGATGAAGGCTTCGCAAAGTAGACAGAAAAGTTATGCCGATCGGAGAAGACGACCTCTCGAATTTCAGGAAGGCGAACATGTATTTCTGAGAGTCACACCAATAACTGGGGTAGGTAGGGTTATAAAATCCAGAAAACTCACTCCTAAATTTATCGGACCTTACCAGATTCTTCGTCGTATCGGTCCAGTAGCCTATCAAATCTCTTTACCACATTTTCTTTCAAATATCCATGACGTCTTTCATGTCTCACAACTAAGAAAAAAGTCCCAGACCCGTCAAATGTAATTGAACCTGATATAGTACAGTTAAAAGAAAACCTTCTTATGAGACCTTACCTGTACGGATCGAGGATAGGAAGATTAAGCAACTCAGGGAAAACAAATTCCCTTAGTTAAGGTCATTTGGGATGAGGCAACTGGAGAAGCAACGTGGGAGACAGAAGACAAGATGATATTATAGTACCCTGATCTGTTTTCAGGTGCGTAATTTTGAGGATGAAATTTTTTTTTTAGTGGGGAAGTAATATAACACCCCGATTTTTCTGTTTCTTAATAATCTGTGCTTATGTATGTGTATGAGTAATTATTAATTTACTTCAGAGAAAATTATTTTGATAAATAAAAATTTATTCTCATAGCTTATTTTATTTTAGAAAACTGCAGTTGAATTTCCGGTTGAAATTTCAAACGAAAACAGTCTACGTTTTCGCTGTCAGCAAGACTTTACTATTCCAGAAAACGAATTTCGACTCAAAAAATAAAACTGTAGCTTTCCTAAAATATTTACAACTATTCCCATGATTTAAAAAAAAATAGAAATATTACAAAAATTAATTTTTAGGGTAAAGTTTCGCTTAGAAAATACGATCGATTTTCGCAGTCGGGAAATTAATAGAACCGGAACGAAACAAATTTTATTCAAATTTCATTGGTGCAGATTTGAAATGACTTGATGTGAAAACCCATTGAAATATTTGATGTGAATAGTACTTACATTTATTACATTTCATCATTTTAACCATTTTTACAAGTAATGCATTTTTTAATGGAAAATTCAAGTTTTATTTATAAAAAAATTAAAAATCCCTTCCAAAATCCCTCCACTCAGTAGCGCCCCCTCCCCCATTCTCCAATAAATACCTCTCTTCAACTTCAAGCTTCATTTTCCTCCATTTTTGCTTCCAAACTCTACTTCTTCCACCATTTGCTTTCTGTTCACAAAACTCACTTAAGTTCTTCAATCTTACTTTTGAGAGGGTCTAAACTTGCTCATTCTCTTCTCTCATCAAAGGTATATCACTTCATCTTCTCAAGTCTTCAATTTTTTTTAACATGCATGTCTTTTTTCATGTTTCATGTTTATGATTTTAACTTAGAAATTTCAAAAAAAAATGACTATAAAAATCTTTTAAGCATGAAATAAATTTATATTAACTCATATTCATTGCTACGATCATCTTATGCATTTGTATGTTACAAGAAAATTTTTCAAAGCCTATTTCCTAAGGGTGGCCGAAACCCTATATATGGGAAAATTAGTGTTTTCATCTTATTTTCACATGCATGACTTATAAACCTTGATGCATGTATTTTTAAGCTTCTAAGCTTCATCAAAAAAATTAAGTTTTCTTTCCTATTTGTGTTGATATAGCCGGAACCCTAAGTGATGCCAAGTTAGTGTTTTTGGTTCAAAACATACATGCATGACTTGAAGTTCTTTAATTTATGCATTTTGAGATCATGAACAAAAATGAGTTTTTATTTCTATTTGACTTACTATGATCAAACCCAAATTGTGATATTTGAAGAGATTTTGTTTTATTTTTTTTAAGAAGAACATTTGATTGAAATCACTACTTTATTTACATGCATGTGTTTATGAAATTGAAAATCAAAATTTTTGCCTAACTATGTGTGTAGACCGAAACCTACTTTGCATTAAGTAGGGGGATAAAAATTTTATTTTAAGTCTTAAGTCTTAATTTTTGTCTCAATGATGCTTAAGGATCATTGATCCAAAAGCTTGTGAAAATCCAAAATTTTTATCATCAAATTCATGGTAGGGCTGAATGCATGCATGAGGAAATGGGATGATTTTGTGAATTTTTAACTTATATTTTATACAAAATTTTGTTTGGATTTTCAAGCGTAACAGGATACCAAAGTTCATTCCTTTAAAACGCGGAAAAACTACTACTTTTTACTCGTCAAGCGAAGGTAAGGGGAGACAGCCTGAGGGATAATTAATTGTGATAACTATGTGTATTTGTGTATTTTTATATGTTGTTAGAATTTTAATGTGTTGATTGTTTAATGCTTTAGTGGATTGGATGTGTTGATTTGTTGATTGATATATGTTTTATGATTGGATGAATATTCATGAATATGTGTTTGAAGTTGTTAGATTTTAAATTAGTTGATGCATGTTATGTTTATTATGAAAATGCTTTGGTTGTTGCATGGAAAGCCTAACTAATGTTAGAGCTGAATTAAATTCTCAAAATAAAAGCCTTAATAAAAATATATGAAGAGTATTGGAAATAAAAATTCATTTGAAGTAACGTTTTGGTAAAAAGAAATTCATTTGAAAAATTTAAATGATTTTACACTAAGAATAATCAATTTATGAAAATATTTTATGGAAAGAAACCATGAAGAGAAAACAAAATGATTCTTAGTTTCAAAAAGATTTTATTTGAAAACTTCAAATGTTTTTAGAAAAATCAAATTTTCAAAATAAAATAAATATTTTTTTTAAAGGGATTGATTATTTATAACTTAGATTTTTTAAAAAATGAATTTCAGGCTAACAGTTGTTTTTAAAGGCTTTATTTAAAAGAAAATATTCGATAACTTGGATAAGTTACAGAAAATTTTATTTTGTATTTTTTTTTCACTGAACGAAAAATAACGTTGAAAAGTGAACCTAGTAACCGAGACGTCGGGATGCTAGTGTTTTTAAGCACGTTGATCTATGATCCGTGTCATGTTGTTCTGGACTGTGTGTCCTATATACGTTGTTGTGGACCGTGTGTCTCATATACGCTGTGTTAAAACATGGTAAAAGTTGTTTTCTATGACCACAAAGTCCAAGACTGGTGCATTGGTTTAGGATTGTTGTGATTGAACACTCGGACTTTAATGTTCTATGATAATAATAAAAGTTTTAAACGATGAAAAAATTTGGATGGTCATGAGCCTTGAGCCTCGACGAAGGAAAGAATGAAACACAAAGCAAAACTGCCAAAAAACAAAATGTTTTACATGCATTTGACAGACGACGTGCCCAAATTGTTTTGTGCAAATGCCTTCAAAGGGAAGGTATCTCATGCGACGTTGTATCAATGGTGCATTGATGGACCATGATTTCCATGAGCCTTTTTCACTGTGCCTTGTGTAGGACGGTGTGCTCTGGAACCCACATGTGTTGATTACTGTGCCTTGAGTTGGACAGTGATGTGGGAATTAAGTTGTGCCATGTGTTGGCTATTTGAGCCTGATCAGCTTACTTTTTTCAAAAAAATGAAGTTGGGACCTCCGGAGATTAGGATAGATTACCGAAATATAGAAGTGCCATGTGTTTCAAAAACGACGATGATTTACTTGATGTTATGCTTCTATTTGGAAATGTTGTGTTGAACTTGTATATTTATCGGTTTTTGTTGTTTTATCTGTGTAATACATGTAGTTGTCATAATTTATCCATATATTGGTATCTCACCCATGCATTTTGTTTTTTTCCTTTTCTTGGTGTATATATATGTATATATATTCAATACTTGAGAATAGATGGACCCAGCAGAGATTCAGTTGGCGCCCTCCCGGTCACGGGCTCTACTGTTTGAGAATGGGAACGACCCCGCTGCATGGACGTTTGGCCCAGGATCCCGCAAGGCGACTTACACGGGACCCGTTTGCACTGTAGAGGGTTCTGAGGCAGCAACCATGAGACGTGTTCATACTTTTGAGACTGTCCACATCAGACTACCACCCATGGAGATTTACTTGCAGCATCTGGCAGACCAGGGTCTTCTGATTTTTTGATCCTCCCCAGGTTCAGTTTCAGCCGGAGGTAGCTCCTGCTTCGCCAGTAGAGGAGGACCCGGAGGAGTTAGTAGAGGAGGAGCCAGTCGAGATGGAGGAGGAGGAGCCCCAATATCATCCTCTTGGAGATGACGACGGTGATGACGCTCCTGGTGAGGGAGTAGATGTGACACCCTAACTTAGGTCATCACATGGTTACCTATTAACTCATCGCGGAAAATAAAACTTTAGTTCGCTGGTTGCTTTCGGAAAAGAATATTTTCTTAAGTTGTTATTATCTCTCAAAAAGGTGATAAACTTTTTTTCCCTTTTCCTTTCTTTTTCGACCAACCCAACCACAACGTCAGCATCATCAAATATGTATATATACATATATAACACACTTTTATACTGCATCATAATGGTTTATACAACCCAACCTTAAAAAGTATAGGTCCTTCGAAACAAAACATACGATAATTAAAACCTAAGTTGCTCGTAACTAAGAGACACTACAAAAGTAGTAAATAGCATCAGCATACTCTGAACTAAATAGCCTTCTTCTTCTTGTAGAAATCATATCCCTTGGGTGGTTCCCCTAAACTCCACAATATACAGCACAACAAGGCAAACTCGAAACAATAATGCAAGGGTGAGAAACCAATATATGGATTTAACTCGATAACTACGTGCGCGACTCAAAGGAAAGCATATAAACATATATATTTCCATACAACATCAATTCTTAAATAAACAAGTAGCCATCACTGGGTCTCATACCCGATCATCATCATTGAAAATCATGCATGTACACTTCAATAATCGTCATCTAACTTTTACCTAATCTCCGGAGACCCCAACACCCTGTAAATGAGTTGATCAAGCTCGATAGCCAGGTATATTAGGCACTTCGTGGCAGGGAATACTTTATTCATCAAAGCACCATACATACTTCATAGCACGGGATACCTTATTCACCAAGGCACCGTACATAACTTCATAGCATGGAATACCTTATTCACCAAGGCACCATACATGACTTCGTAGCATGGAATACCCTATCATTAAGGCATCATACATAGGACGTGGCATGAATACCCTATCATTAAGGCATCATACATAAAACGTGGGCACGTCTGCCAGTGAATGCATGTAAAACATTTTTTTCTCGTCGTTTTCTTCGTATATAATCTTTCCTCTGCCAAAACTCAAAAGCTTACGACCAACGTAGTTTTTACTGTCTTAAAATCTTTTATTAACAACACGGGACACGCAGTCCGAGTGCTTAGTCACGAAATCCTAGACAGATGCATCAGGCTTAGGTCCGTGGTAGTAGAAAAACAATATTCGTTATTTACACCGAAATTAGGACACGAAGTCCACAGGCAGGACACACAGTCCAAGACATCATAAGAACACTGGTACCCCAACGTCTCGGTTACTAAGTTCAATATCATCGTGTACATCGTTTGCGAAAGATCACCGTTTACACAGTTGGTGAAAAACTCAACTTCGGAAAAACATTTCAAATGGAAAATTCTTTTACAAAAGCATTAGATACTAAAATCTTTTCTAATTTTTTATGTTCCAAAAAGAAAGTCACTTGAGGCTCAAACTTAGTTTAAAACACGTACTGCCGTTTTAGAAACACTTGTCGTCGATAATTTTCCAAATTGCCATCGTTAAACATTTTTAAAGTCATTTAAGTCAAAATTTAGATTTTACCACTTAAATAATTTTCTAAAATCATACTTAAGTTATTTTCGAAGATTATTTTCATAAAATAACTTTTTATAATATTACATAATTTCTTATGTAAAAATTAACAGTACAAAAATAATTTCACGATTATGCCCTCGTTAGAAATAAATCATTAAAATAATAATATTTTTGAAAAATTATTATTTTTCTCAAATAATTATTTATACAAAATATGCTCCCATATCTCTCAGTTAAATATTGAATATTCTCCGTATATCTTCTTAAAGTTTTTACCTCGTTTAATTAATTGAGCACTGACCACTGTCAGGCTTCTCAAACAACATCCAACAACATCATTATAATAATTAAACCAGGCAGATCGTGCATCAAAATACTATAATATATTGATAGTGTGATTTTACATC
The DNA here is from genome assembly GCA_030762895.1 of Sophora flavescens. Classification (NCBI taxonomy): domain Eukaryota; kingdom Viridiplantae; phylum Streptophyta; class Magnoliopsida; order Fabales; family Fabaceae; genus Sophora; species Sophora flavescens. The sequence goes on from CM061066.1 coordinate 39,687,825, forward strand.
ATATTTTCTGTATACATTTGCATGCATTTTTCATATAGATTAGGCATTCTTTATTTGATTTTAGTTAGATTTTCCTTGGAACGGGTGAAGCGGTGTCTTGGTGTTGTTTTGCAGGAATTCAATGTAAAAATGATCAAAATCAGCCATGGTGGAGCTTGGATGAAATAGAGCTTGAAAAGTGAAGAATATGAGCCAAACGGAGCCCATCACGGCCTGGCCGTGATGACCATCACGGCCGTGATCAAGCGAGCGAAAGGCAAAAGTCGAAGGCTGTCACGGCCTGCCCGTAATAGACATCACGGCCGTGGCCAACCAGAAAATTAGGGTTTCGCGTCGCGAAACCTAGTTCGCCTCGCGAGAGTTAAAAAGTGGAAAATACGCCTTGGACAGAACGCGTCACGGCCTGCCCGTGATGGCCATCACGGCCGTGAACGCGGCCAGAACCTATAAATAAGAACGCAAAGACAGGAGGCGGGAGAGTTTTTGGAGGGTCCAGAGGGAGGCATTTGGAGGCACTTGGAGGCTATGGCTGGGCTAGGGTTTCAACCCTAGAAGGGAGCCAAGAGGGGTTGCTTTGAAGAAGAAGGAAAGCTCACATGGAGCCTCTTCTCTCCTCTTCTCCTATTTCTCTGGTTTGGTTTTCTTTGTATATGAGTAGTTAAATCCCCTATTGTTGGGGTTAGATGTAGCTTTTCTGAACTTGTTTGTATTTGATTTGGTTTTAATGCAAGTCTCTATTTCTTTATGAGTATGTAATTCTGTGCTTAATGCTTTCTTAGGATTAGCTACCCATAGGAATGATATGTTGCTTTGATAGATAACTGAAAGGTTGGTGTTAAGGCATGCTCATGAATCATATGCCAAGTAGTTCAAGAATCTAGACATAGGTGTTGACTGCTTGCAATCTTATAAGTCTTGACTTAATGCAAAATCTCAGGTTAATCCACCTAAGACATTAGGGTTTAATTTGGGGTTTTAGGCTCAATGCACCTAAGACATTAGGCTTGAGTATTTTAGAAAAGGCTTGATTGTCATAATTGAAGTAGTGCTTGTGTTGATAATCATTTCATTGCAATTAAGGGAGGATTAGTGTAGTCTAACCCTAACAATCTTAGCCACATCTCTGTTTGCATACAAGTGTTCGATAAAATTCCCAAAAGACCAAAAATATTTTATTTCTTTATTTTATGTTCTAATCTCTTCATACTTTAGTTTAGTCTAGATAGTTGTTGAGTTTGTGAATTGGTAATTGACAACCGATCCCTGTGGATACGATAACCGGTCTCACCACCGTATTACTTGTTTGCGACGAGGTGCACTTGCCTTTATCTTAAAAATCACGCATCAAGTTTTTGGCGCCGTTGCCGGGGATCGGCCTTGCCATTATCAGTAGTAACAAATGAGACAACTAATTTAGACATTTTTTTATTTTTATTTCTTGTGTATATTTGATTTTTTGTATATATTTGATTTTTTTGTTTTGAGTTCTGTTTTTGAAAGGTGGACGAAAGTCATGGAAAATTTTTATTATCCACCTGATGAGGAAGCTTCTAGTCATATTTTGGAGGATAACTTGTGTTGGGAAGACGATATAAATTTGGGAGAATTCTTTGAGGAGTTTTCTCTATCTCATAATATTCCATCACGAGTCGATCCTATGACTAGTGAGCTTATATATATATTCTCCGAGGAGGATTGGGAAACCTTTTGTTCATATTTGCCACCTCCACCACCATGTATGATTCCCATAGAGCCACATGAAGTAGAATTTGAGAAAAATCTGGTTGTGGGAATGGATCAAATTGAAGATGAAGTGGTGGTGGTAAGTGAACCACAACAAGAAGGATTACCTTCCACAAATCCTTGGGAAACAACAAGTGAGGAGGCAGGGCATTTGGAAAGCATTCCCTCCACCATGTATGCTGAGCAATCTGATTTTACTGCATTAAATAATTATGTTGGCTTGCATGCATGTGTGGACAATGGTAAGTTAGCCCCTTCCACTTGTATGTCACACTTCCTCTTGAACATTCCATTTGACCCGAGAGGAAGTGAGTTTATATTTGCAAAGGTCAATGGAATTTCCACCCAATGGCTGGGTGGAATTGAGAATAAATTTATATTACTGTTGCAATCACCACCCCAATTTCCATTTGATCCGGGAGGAGGATCCAGGTGATGATTTTTAATAAGTCAAGCTAGTGACGTTAAAGAAGCGCTTATTGGGAGGCAACCCAATTTTTCTTTTCCTTTTTCATTTTCCTTTCTCTTTAGTTAGAATTTATTTTGATTTTAAACTCTTGAATAATTTGAGAAGCTCAAGAGTTTTCTTTTACTAATAAAATTGCCAAGTGATTTCAGGGAAAGAAGGAAGGGAAGAGCAAGAAGACAAGAAAAAGCAACCCCACTTTCAACCAGTTTCTGACTGAAATGAAAGCCAACACCTGCTACCGCCTCGGTAAGCCGTTCCAATTTTTTGTTTTATTTTCTTTTTCTTCTCCTTTCTCCAACTTGATTGTTTACATTGGGGACAATGTAAATTTTTAAGCTTGGGGTAGAGGGGTATTTTTGCATATGTTCATATTTTGCATTTTTCATATTGCATTCATATAGTTTTGCATGGTAGTTTGCATGATCACACAATTAGATTGCCCTTGTTTAGAATTTTGCATCCAATTGTGAGAACTAAGTGCCAAATAAATTGTGATAGTGAATTTTTGAACCCAATTTTTTTTTTCATTCTTGTGATATGGCTGCAAATGAAGAATGCTTGAGATACTCTTGGATAGTTAATAATTAGCCTATGGTTCTATGGATTTATGTTTTTCATTGATTCTTGAACTATTAAAATGTGAGATTTTGAGCCAAAGGGGTACTCACTAAAATTTTACCCCATTCCTTGTGTTAGAGTGTTATTCCTCTTGGTTTGTTATTCTCTAGAACTTGACTTGAAACCATTTTGAAGCTTAAAAATTTTTTAAAACAATTTTGAAAATGATTGAGGCAATAGGTATTTTTCTGGCCTTCTGAGTTTTGAATGATGAAATGCTACCCCTTAGTTGCCCAATTTTGAGCCTGAATGAATAAAATGCTTTTCTTGGTACCCTAAAATGTTTTGATAAATATGTTTGACAAGGGACCTTCTAAAGTATTACAAAAGGGTAAAAAGGTAGTTGAAACAGTTTGGGAAAAGAATCAGAAAAAAAAAAATTCTCTTGAGTTAAAAAAAAATAATAATCTCCCCTTCTCCAAATAAAAGAAAAAGAAAAGAAAAAAAAAGAAAAATAAATAGAGAAGGGGATGACAAAAAGAAAAGTGAGAAATAAAAAGAAAAAGAAAGCAAAGAAAGGTGGAAAGTGAATTGAAAACCCAAGAAGGTATTTTAGAAGGTCATGTTTGCAAAGCTTGATGTTTATGTAGCCTTTTGAAATGTCCTTTTCTTGTTATCCCCACCTAACGATTAATCCCATGGCCACGTTACAACCAAGTGAAAGACCTCTTAATGCTAAATTGTTTTCATTAATAAAGTAGAGATTTGGTTGATAGTCAAGCCTATGGTAGGATTCATTCCTTGAGGAAATTTGAGTGAAATGTCTTATCCCCTAAACACAGGAGTGGTGAGGAAAGAGAACCAAGCAAATGAACAAGCTTGGGGTGAGCTTCAAGTGAGAAAGAGTGCCTAAATCAGTGAAAACATGATTCTAAGGAACTAAGTCTCTAATTGGACTTGAATTGATTGTCTCTTGCTGAATTGTTTGAATTACCTATCACTTGGATTATTTACTCGGGTTCTTGGTTCACTATCAATGTTCTGTTTATTCTTCTGGCCTTAGTGATTGCTTGAGGACAAGCAATTGATTAAGCTTGGGGTGATTTGATAGTGTGATTTTACATCATATTTTCTGTATACATTTGCATGCATTTTTCATATAGATTAGGCATTCTTTATTTGATTTTAGTTAGATTTTCCTTGGAACGGGTGAAGCGGTGTCTTGGTGTTGTTTTGCAGGAATTCAATGTAAAAATTATCAAAATCAGCCATGGTGGAGCTTGGATGAAATAGAGCTTAAAAAGTGAAGAATATGAGCCAAACGGAGCCCATCACGGCCTGGCCGTGATGACCATCACGGCCGTGATCAAGCAGAGCAGAAGGCAAAAGTCAGAGGCTGTCACGGCCTGCCCATAATAGACATCACGGTCGTGGCCAACCAGAAAATTAGAGTTTCGCGTCGCGAAACCTAGTTCGCCTCGCGAGAGTTAAAAAGTGGAAAATACGCCTTGGACAGAACGCGTCACGGCCTGCCCGTGATGGCCATCACGGCCGTAACGCGCAGCAGACCTATAAATAAGAACGCAACAGACAGAACTGGGAGAGTTTTTGGAGGGTCCAGAGGGAGGCATTTGGAGGCACTTGGAGGCTATGGCTGGGCTAGGGTTTCAACCCTAGAAGGGATCCAAGAGGGGTTGCTTTGAAGAAGAAGGAAAGCTCACATGGAGCCTCTTCTCTCCTTTTCTCCTATTTCTCTGGTTTGGTTTTCTTTGTATATGAGTAGTTAAATCCCCTATTGTTGGGGTTAGATGTAGCTTTTCTGAACTTGTTTGTATTTGATTTGGTTTTAATGCAAGTCTCTATTTCTTTATGAGTATGTGATTCTGTGCTTAATGCTTTCCTAGGATTAGCTACCCATAGGAATGATATGTTGCTTTGATAGATAACTGAAAGGTTGGTGTTAAGGCATGCTCATGAATCATATGCCAAGTAGTTCAAGAATCTAGACATAGGTGTTGACTGCTTGCAATCTTATAAGTCTTGACTTAATGCAAAATCTCAGGTTAATCCACCTAAGACATTAGGGTTTAATTTGGGGTTTTAGGCTCAATGCACCTAAGACATTAGGCTTGAGTATTTTAGAAAAGGCTTGATTGTCATAATTGAAGTAGTGCTTGTGTTGATAATCATTTCATTGCAATTAAGGGAGGATTAGTGTAGTCTAACCCTAACAATCTTAGCCACATCTCTGTTTGCATACCAAGTGTTCCATAAAATTCCCAAAAGACCAAAAATATTTTATTTCTTTATTTTATGTTCTAATCTCTTCATACTTTAGTTTAGTCTAGATAGTTGTTGAGTTTGTGAATTGGTAATTGACAACCGATCCCTGTGGATACGATAACCGGTCTCACCACCGTATTACTTGTTTGCGACGAGGTGCACTTGCCTGTATCTTAAAAATCACGCATCATATATTAATGCAGATAATTAATTAATAACAAATAATCAATTAAAAGCAGAAGATAAACACAGATAAAGTACCATAACTAACAACCCCAAATAAACATACAGATCACAAACAGATAGCATATAGCCACTGGAAAAATCCCTCAGGCAATCCCCACTTACCTCAAAAACACAATTTCTTCAGTGAATAATTTCTGACAAGTCCCGCAGTGCCGGTAACGCGCGTAAACGGTAATCTAACTTTATCCTTCATTAAACACAACAACTAATCAACAATCAAACAACTTAATCAAACCTATATTACTACATGTAGGTTTCGGCCTAGGGCTGCCCTTAGGGTTAGGAATCTCTAAAAATTATAAACTTTTGGATTAATCACTCCTAATTACTCAAAACCCCAAATCAATGGTTACTGAGCAAATATTGAATTTAAATCTTCCAATCTCTCATCAAATGAATTTCGGTCATGATCAATAAAATGGCTTAGAGACCTTCATTTGGTTCATACAATATAGATTCAATACCTATTCAACTAATAAGATTGAATCATGACAAACTAGTTAGGAAAAATTGGAACAAAACCCTAGTTTTCTAGAGTATAGGTTCGGCCTCTTTAGGTTTTAAGGGTTAGAAAATTTTGTTTGATGCAAGCTTCTATATCTAGAATATAGAGGTAATAATAGGATTATAGAAATTGGTTTCATGTCAAATGAATTTTCCTATGATTTTCTATGAATTTTTGAATCTAGAAACCCTAAAATGCATCATATTGATAAAGACTTCAAAATGAAAAGTTCAATGAAGAACATGATGTTAAATAAGGATGATGAGAATGGTTTACCTCTTGAAATCAAGAAATTGGCAAGAAATTGGCAAGAAATCTCCTACTTCCTTCACAAATCAAGCATAGGTAACTTAGAGTTTTAATGGAGAAAATGAAGAACAACCATTTGGAGAAGATGAGTTAGGCTTTTATAGAAGTGAGGAGAGCCTCTCAAGTGGGGTTGGGCCGTGTGGGGTGAGGGGTATTTGTGTCCAAAACACAAAAATTCAAGGGTAAAATGGTCATTTTGTACAATGACAAAGTTGTGCATAAAACCAACATTAAGGGTATTTTAGTCTTTTCCTCCTAAAAGTCATCATGACAATGAGGAGTCATCCCATGACTCACCCCTTGTGACTCATCATGATTTGGCATCCTATTTATCCGATAGCGGGTCCCGCAAATCCCGTTCTCAGCTCCGTTAATTACTCGATTTCGTAAAACGCCCGGATAATATTTATTATTTCACTTTTTAGGTGAAAAAAATTAAAATAGCCAAAGAAGTTGGAAACTTTATAAAAATCTTAAGTGTTTCGTTCATGAGTCAAAATTAGGTCATCTGAGCAGTAAAATCTTACTGATAATAAATCGCAGACTGGTTCTCGTCTGAATTTTCGACCCAAAATTTAATCGTAGCTTTCTACAATCAAGTAGAGTATGAATAAGGTTCCGGTTTAATGAAAAGAATTTTCTAAGTCTCAGATAAATATATAAACGTTTTTATATAAATTTCCGATATTAGAAAGTCCAAAAAATCGGGGCGTTACATTAATACTCCTCTAAAAAAAATTCGTCCTTGAAATTTCGCGACTCGAAACTCGATAGGATCTCTTAATTTCAAAATCTCACTCACAATAAAAGAATATAGAAGAATTTTATCACTCTGAAAAGAATACACTGATATCATGTGCACAAAAGATTCTTTACTAAACAACGATTTAAAAGAACAACAGTCCGACAAGAATTCAGACTGGATCACTTCCACCAGAAGTAAAAGTGACTAGACTTAGTCTCATCGAGAAACTTCTTTTGTCAAGCAAATGTCTATCCCGGACGATAATAGGACAGTTCAAGCAAATAGAATTGATAGTAACTAGCTTAGCAGTTAGGATTGAAACAATCAAATCATGATAACAAAGAAACAGAGAATTTCAAAATATTCACACACAATTCATCGAAACAAAGTATGAATTGCACCCAAATTCGAAAAATAAAATTAAGAGATTACCGTTGTAGTTTGAAGTCTCAGCTCCCCTCACATTATAAACTCTACCCGTAGTCTTTGGCTTATCAGTGCTGGTGTTATTGACAGCAAGTCCACGTTTTGGTGCATTGCAATCCCTCGACAGATGTCCCACTTGATCACAATTAAAGCACTTGATTCCTCTCACTAGGCATTTATCAACCATATGGCTTGTATTCCCACAATTGTAACACCTCCTGACTTGGCCTTGGTTTTGATTCCTCTGACCTCCATTTCCTGGTGCAGAATTATTAGGGCGATATTGGTGTTGATTCTTGTTAATTCCTGGTGGTCGGAAATAAGGTTCATTCTGTGCTTGTCTTCCCCTTTGGTTCTGGAATTGACCCTTTGGTCTATCCGGTCCTCCTACAGTTCCTTTGTTGTCCTTTTCCTTCCTCATTAGCTCTACTTTTCTACACTTCTCAACTAAGGCTTGGAAATTCTTGATTTCCAATGGTAGCACTGATTCCTTAATCTCGAAGCGGAGTCCTCCCTCAAAACACTCACACTTCCATTCCTTGTTTGGATTATTATGAAAGAAGCGAAAATATTTGGCAAGCGATTCAAACCTTGCCGCGTACTCTCCAACAGTTAAATCCCTCTGCTGCAGTTGTAGAAATTCTACCTCCTTTTCATTGGTGTCAGGACCAAGGTCACCACCAGGCTAGCACGGTCGTTGTCAACCAATCAACAAAAATTTTGAGAATCAAATTCAAAGCACAAGGAGTGTGGACAAAAGGTTTGTGTCAACCCCGATTGATAGATTTTTTTGACAAACCCCCATTGGTAGATGTGACTTTCATTTAGTGTATAATCAAAAATTAAAATTAGTGATAGTTGAAGTAAAATCGAGAAGAAATATCATTTAAAGACAAATTAAAAAATAAAAATAAATGTTTTGAGAACAATAAATGCAATGAAAAAGATAATGGATGATATAGACAAACGTTAAAATAGAATTAGAAATTCTAAAGTCAACTTCAATCAGGCAACTCTTTATATATATATATATATATATATATATATATATATATATATATTATGATTGCTAAAAAAATTATTATTAATCTCATTTTTAATACTCTAAATAGACATATTTAATAATAATAATAAATAAATAAATAATTAGAGAAGGTCTTACACTCCTACATGAATATAATGCCTATTAGATACAATCGATCAAATTTTTAATAATCACTAAAATAACTATAAAAATAATAATAAAACCGTTACAAAACTTTTTTGAAAAAACTATCTTAAGATTGTACCTAATAAACACGTGAGCATACAACATGCACTCAAAATCCTATAATTTCTGCAACAAATAAAATTTTCTACACATTTTATAGCAACTAGATATTGACCCGTGCATTGGGCAGATGTCTTGAAATTTTTTTATGCAAAAATAATAAAGATCTATCTCCTCATTTAGAAATTGTATGGAATATGTGAATTTGGTTTGTGATATTTTAAAATAAATGTAGTTTTTGAATCTTTAAAAGTGGTGCCTTGGAGGTTAAGAAACCTTTGGTGTAGTGGCACATTGATCACTAAAAGGATGCAATTCAGAGTTTCTCACATTTATGGCTTTTGTGTGTTTTTTTAAAAATATGTCCAAGACCTTGGATTCACATCATGAGATGTTTTCTAAAAAATAATAATATGACAATAAGGAATTGACTAAAACATATAGAAAGAATAGAAATATGACTCTGCCCTTTTGCAGTTAGATTTTAGCTCTTACAAAGTCAATAGAAAAATGATGAAACAAACATCAATTTTTTCACTGTGATATTTCTCACTTAAACGTTAAAATGTAACTACATATTTTATGAGTAATTTCACTTATTACATTGCTTCCTCCCCATCTCATGCCAACATAACTCAAGTAAATTCAAACACAACGGTTCAACAGCGGACAAAGAACAAAGGTTTACACGGCTAAAAGATGCACAAGCAAAACTACTATTTAGAAACTATAAGCCCCACCACCAAACAGAACCAATATCTTCATATATTGACATTCACTGCTTCACCGATATTATCCATTGAGTTAGAAACTATAATCAATTAATACGAAAGTGATTGAAGAATGCAACTGCCATTAATAAAAGCAATTAATGCAATTGCCATTTTCGTCACTCAGACATTCACTCTTTTTCTACCCTTTACGGTTACCTCATAATACCTCATTATGGCTATGCTCACAGCTGCAACCTCCATCCACCTTACCCATCTTCTCACCACATCCAAACTCCCTCTTCCATACCCCACCTCCGTGTCCTTCTATCCCCTCCACCGCCACCCCCTTCCCTTTTCTCGTCACCGCCTCCCTGGACCCCAAGCCAATTATCCTCGTGATGAGAAGCTCGGTGAAGCGACCATCGAGCTTGTCAGCGACTCGACTAACGTCAATTGCTCATTTAATCTATCGGTTGAAGATCTTTGCAAGAAGATCCCTTTGGTCGACGCTTTGATAGTTGGTTCGAAAACCAATGTCTCTCCCGAGGTGTTAGAATCCTCTTATGAGCGACTTAGGATCGTAGACAATGTCGATCTCCTCTTATGGGATCTAGAGAGACGGTGACGAGAAGGGGAAGGGGTGGTGGTGGAGGGGTCAGAAGGACACAGGAGGTGAGGTATGGAAGAGGAAGTTTGGAAATGGGGAGAAAATGTGTACGGTGGAGGGAGGTTGCAACTGTGAGAATAACCATAGTGAGGTATTAGGAAAGGCCGAAAAGGAGTGATGGTCTGAGTGAGGAAAACACATTAATTGCCATCAATATAAGCAATTAATGCAATTGCATTTAGTAACACATCTCTCAAACTATGCCCAGCCATTAAAGCACCCCTCAGATGAACCGTGGCATGTTTTCAAACTTAGAGCTATTAAAGAAGCTAGCAATGCAGAGCATTTGTCACAACCATCCCATAATGGAGATTGTGCGACAGTTAACATATCAAAGAATCATTGTGCTTATAGGTTAGGATCTTCTCTCATAGTGTCTTCTTCGTCTTCATCTACTTGCTCAAGATAGTTGCCAACTTAGCTACTGTGTCCGACAACTTTTGATAATCCTTCAGACATGTACCAGATAAATAAAATGGTAAGAATAATTGCGAAGATAAAAATTGATTTATCATGTAAGCAAATTTTACACAAAACATGATCGTATGTAAACGAGGCTCTGTTTCTTCCTTACTCTGAGGGAGAACATTAATATTTATAGATGTTGGCCACACACAAGATAAGTCAATCACATGTCATACAAATCAAAGTTAAAACATAACAATACTAAAGAATGAAACAAAATATTTAATATGACTAAACTTATAGACTTGATCAAGCAAAGCAAATCAAATAACAAAATAAATAAAACCCAAAAAAATATGATATCTCATAATTAATCACAGAATTTGCATATGCATAACGACACATTCTCTTGGTATCTTCAGTTATTCAGATTCAAATTTCGAAGCTAACTATCACTCAACATGTTACCAAATACCATTAAAAGGTTGTGACATAAATTAACAAAACTGTGAATTGTTTTTCTTAAGAGAATAGGCAAAGCATTCACTAGTTAAGAGACGCAATTTGATAAGACTTCTTTCTAGAACAAATTGTAATATGATGTTAAATGATGAAGGTGCAAGCATGCTTACTCTTCTCGATCATCAACTAAGGTCCGCTGTCAACAATCCATAATAATATACAGAATACAGAATGAAAACAAGCTATAATAAAAAGAGAGTTCGGATTGAAAGAATTAATTTTAGCACCAAATGAAGCATACCTCTTTAGGTTCTAAATTTAAAACCTGAAAAGGTATGCTTTTTTGGTGCTAAAAGTATTTCTTTCTATCCTAACTTCATTTCTATCCTAGCTTTTCTTTTCATCAGGCATGTGATCTGTTATTATCGAACGTTGGTAGAGGGTCGTGGTTGATGAATGAGACAAGTAATAAGTACTTTGGCACCTCAATTATTTTACATCATATTACAATTACAATTTTGTTCTTTATAAGAGAACCTCTTATCAAATTGTCACTTAACTGCTGAATACTTTGCCTATTCTCCTAAGAAAAACAATTCACAATTTTGTTAATTTGTGCCATATATGTTATGATGTATACTATATATTTATCTTTTTGTATTAATATAACATGGGGGTTCTTTTCAACAAAAAAACATGGGGCAAAAAAAAATACTGAATTGTTGTTACTGGTTTATTTACCAAATTCCGCCTTTTGCAAGGGTATCATCAATTTGAACTCCGGACAACACGGTTGATCCTCTTAACAATAGCAAAAGTACCATGAAGATCTCCAAAAGTATTAAGCAGTCCTTGAACCTGCAAGACATAAGATCAGACAGCAAAGAGAGGATGGAAAAATAAAGTTAAATAATAATCAACACTCACATCAAATATTCAAGTGAAAGTGTACCCAACAAAAGATGCCACAATTCCAACAGTGAGCTCACCTAGAGTGCAAGAATTAAGGTCAAATTAGAAAGAAAAGATTCATAAACTATTTTAACAGTGGGAAATTGACTTAAACCATAAGAGAAAGATGAATATCATCAAAAGGATAAGTCAGCATTTGCAAGAAAGTATTTATGTTGCAATAGTAATCATGATTCTTTACTAATTTAGTGTATTTTTACACACTCATGCACGATTAAGGAAGTATTTCTGATGACAATTATTGGTTCTTGAATAATCTGACCTGATTAGCAAATGTAAATATTTGGTGCTTTTCACCACCATAGGTTCTTACCTGTGATCACATATGTGATTGTGAGCTGACAGTGATAAATCCAAGCCTTTACAATGCACAACAAATATTTATCATAAAAATATGAACTGCTGGGAACTCACTATTCTAATAGCAGAAAATGTTTCAGTTTCACAGTCATATATAGATGTTTGAGGCCAAGCCATGTGCTTTAAAAGACTGGCAAAGTTGATACCTGATCCTTTGTAGGCAGCTTTAAAGAACTAAAAACAATCAATAATAGCAGGAAGGAAAACATGAATGACAAATTACATGGCCTAGAATAAGCTACATCAAAATTGTCAGCTTATGCAAATAAGCTATTTATGATGCCATTTACCCCAACATTATTTAAGAAAGGAGAAATAAAAGGCTGGGTGTTATATTTCTGCCTTTTAGGATAAACCACAACAATGTTAAAGGTAAAAAGTAAAAACCTAGAACAACATGGTCATTAACTTGGGATACAAATCTCCTGTAACAAAAAATGATGTCTCGATGTCCCAAAACAATCAAAAGCTAACGACATTTTTAAGTATCAACGAGATATGATTTTATTTTATTAAGTGACAAATCATAATTGGTGGGGGACAGAGAGTGTGACAGAAAAATGGGACAGAGGATCTCCATCCATTAACTTGATACCATCAAATAAAATACAATAGAAATTTACCAATTGAAATGGAAAATGCAAGCATCAGAACACCCAAAACTGGTGCCAGTGGAGGGGATAAAGCAAAAAGTATAAATATTGTCCCAATGACCTACAAGAACAAAGAGAAGAGAAGAAGAAATAATACAAATGAAAGTGAGCAGAAAACAAAAAATGCAAAGTAAAATATGCATGAGTACAAGAGCAAAAATTTATGTACTTAAATTTAAAACTCACTCAAAACCCAAATGAAATAGATATGCAAGTTATTAAGTGTGGAAAGATGAGGAGTGACGGAAGAGGAAGGGAGAAATGTCGCACAACAGAGACACGACTGTCGATAATAAATATAAAATTAAGCATGTTGAATGTCGAGAAGCAATCAACATGTCTACACGAAGGTTTGTAGGTTTGTCTTGTCGACATGCTCATTGATCTTATTGATCTTGACACACAACATGCTAAATTTATCTTTAGCATCAGTCGTAGGCACGTTGATCTCTTCCCATCTCACGCACAACATGCTTCTTCTGCAACAATTCTCTCCTCCCTCCTCCATCCCTCTTCATTCTTCCCTCACTTCATCTATGTCCTTCCTTCTCTTGTTCATCCATTCAGCAGCAAAGTGACGCGACAGTAGAGGATGGACTTTGCTTTATTTATTGTTTGTGTTTGAAGTTATAAAGAGAAAGAGAAGAAGATAGGGAGAAAAGAAAGGCCGGAGAGAGGGGCTGTATATGGAACTATGAAGGCTCAATAAAATAGTAGAGGGAGAGGAAAAGGGTGCAAATTTTGATGGATCCTTTTTTTTTTATGCTTCCCCCTCTCTGCTTCTGCTGCCATCCATAGTGAATTTATGTATCACCAAGGGGAGAAAGTGTCAAAAAATTCTGTTAGAGCCAGCTGTGAAGGAAAGGGGGAGTCAAGGGGGAGGACACTGCTACTGAGGAGCAAAACAACTTTCTGTTTGTAGGGTGTAGAGTAGCCGAGTGTAGTAGGTGTACTGTGTACTATTATTTTAGAAAAAAAATAATAAGGAAAAGCCAAAAGAAAAAGAAGTAAAGCACATTTGGCTTGTATATCCTTGAAAAAGGGAGGAAGAGAGTGCTATGGTGGAATGAATCAGAAGGCAAAACATTTTTCAAATTCTTTTTATGCATTTCATTTTTTTTTTTTTCACTTGGAAACTTGGGTTGAACAAAAACTTATAACAAAAAAACACAAAAAATATCATGTAATGGACCTAAAAGCAATGAGCAAAATATATTTTATTTTATTTTTTTCAATCTTTTATATTTTATTTTTTTGTTTTCAAAACATTAATTAAAAAAAGATATCGAACAAAATTATGTTTCACACTTCTCATTCATGGTCATGCTCCTTTTTGTTTTTGCGGAGATGCGGTTCTAACGACTTACTATCTTATAAATTGCATGTTCTTTTTTCTTGGATAATAAAGTTTTTTTATGAGTTAGCTTTTGGAGTGAAGTTAGATACAATTATTCTAAGATGGTAGCAAAGCCTATCTAATATTTGTTACCGGGCGAGTAACGAGTTATTTCACCTGTAATTGTCCATACTCCCAAATATCTAGTTCTCAAAGTGAGGGGATATGTTGAGATCCCATATCCATTAGAGGTATTGTCATATTAGTCCTCATAAGGCTTCGACAATCTTCATTTCTTAAGCTACTTTTAGAGGTTAAGTCTAAAGTTAAAATTCTAATTAAGAACACATTATGAACCTTGATGTAAGATTATTAGTAGGAGATAGGTTAGAATAAAAAGTAGAAATAACCTCCATAAAACTCTTAAACTCCAAGACTTTAGAGGTTAGTTGAATAATTAGGTAATATTTTTCATGCATAGTGCATCACAATTAATTCCTTTTCTTTCGAGATAATAAAGCAAAAAAAAAACATTTTAATAGTGTTAGTGGAAGAATTTCAAACTCTGGACAGAAATAATTCCGACAGCCTGACGAAGGAATTGAAGTAAAGAATGTTATTTTCTAAGTATCGAAAATACTTAGCTGATAAGAAAGTGTACATGTCAACGAAAAGATAGATTGACAGACAGTCTTTTTGGCGAAATTAATGGGAGGATTGTCAAAGATATGGAAAGAGAAAAAATGACTAAGTCTCAAAATCGACAATATAGTCAAGATAAGTTGTCAAGCAGTTAATCCCGTCAAAGACAAGCCAGTTGACACGGAGCGGTTCAAGACATTGAACAGTTATTTGAATTGTATTGACAAGCAGTTTAAATGTAAAGCCTAAGAGAACTGCCAAGGACATATGGCAGTCATTTAGATAGGAAGTTACTACTAGGTAGTTATTTTGTTTGCCTATAAATACTAGTTATTACCATGTAATACAGGAGATTACTTGATACACATCATACACATCTCAATCACACAGCAGATTGACGGATTGCATTCAAGTATTCCCTCCATCCTTCTTATTTCAATATTATGGCAAAATTCAATGCCATTTTCATCCTTTCTGTTCAAGTTCTTTACTTGTTTCTTTTAATTTCTAGTATTTCTCTCAAGTCCGTCTTTTAAGTTTATTTTATTTCTTGCAAGTGGTGTCATTTAGATCTTTCTTTAATTAACTTTCCTTTCAAGCTTCAGTTTTCTTTTCATTATAAACTTAGTACGATTAGGAGGTTATTTTCTATTAAAGAACTGTCCTTCTTTTTAAACTTCAAACTTATCTTTTCAAACTCAAGCAGTTTTATTGTCAACTTTCATTATTGACAATATTCTACTCATCTCTTTCAAACTTACATATTTATTTCGATACTAAGTCCTCACCCGTAATTCCTAAGTTGGCTACGTTGTCAAATTCATACTTGACAGTTAATTCATACATACATTCTGACGAGATTACCGCATAACTCATAGGTCCCACACTCGTCTGATCTATAATTATTTGTCACGAAGGAATTTTTGGACACCAACCAAAAACCAACGTTAACAAATTGGCACGCCCGGTGGGACGAGTTTAGAGTAACTCGTACAGTGTCACGAATTTGACATACAAATTTATTTGTATGCGTCTACGGAGTGGAAAGGTGGTTCAAACATCATCTATTTTCCAAAACTCTGAATATGAGTAGTGCAAGTGATGCAGGCGTAGTAGGCACTAATGCCACTGGGTCAACGGTGGATGCTATTGCACCAATTGACAATATTCCTGCAACCAGGGCTAACGCTACTAATGCAGGGAATGATAGCACTAATAGTTTAAGTGCGAGAAGAGGTGTTTCTTACGCTCAAGTTGTCAATAGATTTGACGAAGTTGGCCAAGGAACACTCCCGTCACCAACTTCCCCAGTTTTACAACAAATAAATCCACCAACTACCGGATTGTCTCCACGAAGCGCTGTGGATTCAAACCCAAGAGGGACTACGCAACCTCTGTCACAACCTTTGTATGGGATGCCTTATGGTTCGACTGATGTCAATCCAAATACCCCATTTGCATATATACCATATCCAAATGGAATGACGATGGCTGCCCATGCATCTAGATAGGCAGGACCATCGACTGGGGGGCAAATTCCCAATCATGAATGGGATAACAGGGTCAATGGTAGTAACTCATTCTCGACAAGAGCAACCAGTAGTAAGGCCACATATATCCCCACTAAGACAACCCCCACAAAATATTGTTGGTCTGTCAGAGGCTACATTAGCCAATGTTCGACAACAAATTAACTCTAGTAATCATGACATGGTGAATACATTTACTCAATAGATGAGTACAGTGATTATGCCATTAATGGAAAACACGAATAATGCATGCTTGACATTGGCAAATGAGATACGTAGGTTAAATAGAGCCTTGGGCATTGTAGCCCCAGATGATAACCAAAATACCAATAAAAATCTCAATAGAAATGTCAATAGGAATAACCAACCACAAGTTGTACAACTTGACGGATATGAACAGGATGACGAGCGGCCACAACCCCATCGTCGGATTCCTTTGAGACGTGGAAATGTACATATTCTACAACCAGAGGAAGACGAAGATTTTGTCATAAACCAGAATGTTGTTGGAGCGTTTCGTCAAAGTGTTCGAAATCAAAAAGTCAATCAAGTCGTCGAGCAAGCATTGAATAGGATTGGTTTTAAAATAGGTTATGCAAATCAGCCATTTTTTGCATCGGCATTTCCTGATTGGGTCCAACAGGCGGAAATGCCTCGAGTATACAAAATACCCAAATTGTCAAAATTTTCAGGAGAAAGTGGAGAGTCGACAGTCGAGCACATTGCCCGATATACAATGGAGTTGGGAGATTTGGCTTTAGAAGAGGGATTAAAGATGAAGTTCTTTCCGAGTTCATTGACTAAGAATGTTTTTTCTTGGTTTTCAACTCTAAGGCCTGATTCCATACATTCCTGGAATCAATTAGAGAGAAGTTTTCAAGATCAATTCTTTAGGGGTGACCTAAATATAGGATTGACAGACTTATTTGGCATTAAGAGGATGAATAACGAGTCTGTCGATGACTACCTTGCCCGATTCCGTCAAATGAGGAGTCGTTGCTTCACTCCTATCCCTGAGGAAGAAATAGTAAAGATTGTTGCTGGGGGTCTAGATTATCATATTAGGAAGAAATTGGTCAACCGACATCTAATTGATCTTGCCCAGTTAGGAGATAAAGTCTGACAAATTGAACAATTGAAAGCCGAAAAGGTTTTCAAGCAGAAGAAATCCCTCAAAAGAGAAAAGATTAACTTTGTCGGATGTAATGAATCCGACGAGGAGGGCAACGATTCTGAGGAATGTGAGGTAGATTACGCTGAATTAAAAAATGGTCCACCTTATATATGCCAACCTTTGAAGCCTGTGAGGGCCAAAGAAAGGATTCCTTTCATTAATAAGAAAGTGTATACATTTGATGTGACCAAGGCCGATCAAATATTTGACATATTACTCAAAGATAAGCAGTTAAAGTTGTCAGATGACCATAGGCTTTTGAAGGCCCATGAGATTAAGGATCGGAAGTACTGTAAGTATCATAATACTTTTGGTCATGTAACTAATGATTGTATGCATTTTAGGGACATTATTCAGAAAGGTTTGGCAGAAGGAAGACCAAAATTTTCAGACAAGAAACGAGACATGAAGGTTGATACAGAACCGTTTGGTCCTGAAGTTAACAAGACAGACCGCCGAGTCCCTATGGGAATAGGCATGGTCAATATCAGAGCTGGGTAAAATATCCAGATGGATCTATCGGATTCATTTGATATTTATCCAAAGCCGGGAGAACTTCTTGTCGATTTCATGACACGCAAGAAATCTGGTGGCATACTTAAAGTTTGCCCAAGATGCGAAACATTTTATGACAAAGTGGCTGCCAAGAAGGCAAGGGGGCAGAAAACGCCATCTTATCGACCACAAGACAGAACTGAGTCCCGCAATGGTAATAGCCAAGGCATATTTTCACACTCGAGCAGCCATGCTGGGTCTAACAGTGTACACAGAAGTGATGCACCTGTTGTTAACAGGCAGGCAAATAGCCGTCAACAACACATGCATCAGACAAGACCTAGACAACACCACACCAGAGGTTGGCTTAAAGATCCAATTAGAGGATCAGTGGGAAACAACAACTTTGTCGGTGGCAAGTTCAATTCCGTCAAGACTAGGAAACCCCCATCCAATGTAATGGTGGATCAATGGATAAAGAATTCTGCCACGACTCGTTATCCAGAGTTAGGAAAACAGAAATGGGTCATAAAAAACAAGTTCAATGACCAAAATCCACCCTTTTGGAATGAGGCTTACCGAAAGGGCCAACTAGCTCAGAATGCCCAGATAACAGGACCTGGCTTGTCAGGACCATCAACTCAGTCGGTCATCTCTAAGAGCCAAAAGAGGAGGTTGCAAAGGCTCCGACAGACCCAAAAAAAGAAGCTTGCCAGCCAAAGAGGTGTCACCATAAAAGAGATGCCTTCGCAGAATACTGGTTGTTTGGTTGCAATGGCTGACAACGTAGCTGAGAAGAGTGATGTCAAAATGAAGAGCGTGATAGAGGCTCACCCAATGGAGATTGATATGAGGATGCCTGTCACTCAAAATAGGTCAAATAAGTCCATACCCCAGGTCTGTGTAGCAGAGAAAAAGAAGGACTTAGAAATGTCGTCACTGCCAACAAAATCCACAGGCAAATGGCCAATTGGATTGGTAGACATAGAAAAGGTAGTAGGGCTTGAGAAGAAGTTCGAGGTGAGGATGCAAGATCATCAGTTGGCAACATTCAAACTTGAATGTGATTTGACCAAGGAAGAATTGTCTTTTGATGCTGTCATTGAGGCACTAAACGATCCAAATGATGATATTAACATCAGCAAAGGCATGGACATAGATAGCCAAAATGAAGATCTAGCTGACATCATCGAGGCACTGGATAAATGTGGTGCAGGGATAGCCCGGCCTTTGTCAGAAAGGTCAGGATCAGACGATGACAATGATTTGAAAAGAAATCATTGAAGAACTGTAGGAGGTGCATTCTTAGACGAGGATCCAGATAATGAAATCATCCTGGAACCAGGCATGGGGATGAATATAGGATTGATTTCCATTATCCCAGCGGAGTATGAAGGATGTCTTGAAGTGGATTTTTCCGACGATGAGGATATGGTCGACAATGACAGAAATCCAAATGATTTTTGGATGTATGTCCAAGAGAATTTGGTCACCGTGTTCGACAATGTAGCCCAGTTAGAAAAGCCCACTGATGAACAAAGAAATCATTTAAGGCCATTGCATGTAAAGGCTATAATTGATGGGAGACCCACTAATAGAGTTCTGATTGATGGAGGAGCTACTGTCAATTTGATGCCTAGGGCAATGTTTAAGAAGCTAGGAAAAGATCAATCGGACTTAATTCCGACAGACATGGTCATCACTGATTTCAGTGGCAAAACATCTCCATCAGATGGTGTTATACTTCTCAATATCCAGGTTGGCACTGTCAAGAGAATGACATTGTTCGTGATAATTCCAGCCAAATCAAGTTACAACTTATTACTTGGCAGGGATTGGATTCGCGCTGTGGGATCAATTCCTTCGACAGTACATCAGAAAGTAATCTTATGGAATGATCAAGATCAAGTGGAGATCGTCGAAGCGGACGATAGCGCGTGTTATGCCCAGCAGTCACACGTGGATTTCAAAGTATATTCGCTAAAGGTCAGACCTGTGACTGCCAGCGAATGAGTAATTGACAAAGATGCATTAGAAGCAAGCCTTCTCAGTCAGTTTGGCATAAAGATAAAGGAAGAGGATGACAAGTCTCGGCCCGGTTCAGACAATGAGCCTTGAAACACACCTGAGAAGATTGTCAGCCTATATGGCCGACAGAGAAGTACACACTTCAGAGAATGTGTTGGCAGATTGTATCATTGATGACGGTCCTTTGGGTTTTGAGAAAGGAGTCGAAGTTAAGTAAAACGTCGAAGTAGAAGATCCTCTGGAAGAAATAAATTTAGGAATGGAAGAAAAGAAAATGCCCATTTTTGTCAGTGTTTTTCTGCCAGAGGATTACAAACAAAAACTTGTCAGATTAATTGTAGAGTATAAAGATTGCTTTGCATGGGACTATGATGAAATGCCTGGTTTAAGCAGAGATCTTGTTGAACATCGGCTACTTAAAGCAAAGTTCATTAGAACAACCAGGTATGTCGATTGGCTTTCTAATGTAGTTCCTGTCATTAAAAAGAATGGCAAAATGAGGGTATGCATAGACTTTAGAAATTTAAATATGGCTACCCCCAAAGATGAGTATCCGATGCCAATAGCCGACATGCTTGTCGACTCAGCATCAAGAAATGAAATCTTGAGTTGTATGGATGGCCATTCAAGTTATAATCAAATCTTTATAGCCGAAGAAGATGTGTCAAAGACTGCCTTCAAATGTCCAGGAGCAGTTGGGACATATGAATGGGTTGTCATGCCTTTCGGTTTAAAGAATGCAGGAGCCACCTATCAACGAGCAATGAACACGATTTTCCATGATGTATTGGAAAGTTCGTAGAACTATATATTGATGACGTGGTTGTTAAATCCAAAACCAAAGATGACCACTTGGAGCACCTGAAGCAAGGGTTTGAAAGGATGAGAAGACACAACCTCAAAATGAACCCATAGAAGTGTAGCTTCGGAGTGTCAGCTGCCAAATTTTTAGGCTTCCTAGTTCACAAAAAAGGAATTGAGGTGGATAAAAATAAAGTAAAATCGGTCATGGAAGCCTCAGCACCGACAGATAAAAAGGAACTACAATCCTTCCTAGGAAAGGTTAACTTTCTAAGAAGGTTTATATCAAATCTGTCGGGAAGAACAAGAGTATTTGCACCATTGGTCAAGTTGAAAGCAGAACAAAGCTTCATATGGAAGCCTTGTCACCAAGAGGCTTTTGACCAGATCAATCAATACCTAGTCAATCCACCGGTCATGATGCCCGCAGTGCCTCGTCGACTGTTGAAGCTGTACATATCAGCGTCTGAAGACACTATAGGATGTCTATTGGTCCAGGATGATGATGATAATGTTGAAAGGGCCGTATATTATTTAAGCAGAGTCCTCAATGATGCTAAAAGAAGATATAGTGCAATAGAGAAGTTATGTCTAGCATTTTATTTTTCTTGTACAAAACTTAAATATTATATGATGCCATATAATGTATTCGTTATTTCCAAAACTGATGTTATAAAGTATATGTTGTCAAAACCAGTCCTTAATGGACGTATCGGTAAATGGGACATTGCTTTGTCAGAATATTCTTTACAATACGTACCATCTAAAGCTGTCAAAGGACAGGCAGTAGCTGACTTCTTGGTAGACCATCCAAGATTGGACGTGCCAGAAATAAATGTTGTCAGTTTACAACCCTGGAAACTCTACTTTGATGGATCAAGGCATCAAGGAGGTAGTGGAGTAGGAATCTTAATCATGACTCCACAAGGAACTCCTACTAAGTTCATGCTTGAAATTAAGTATCCATGTTCTAACAATGAAGCTGAATATGAAGCTTTGATTGTCGGATTAGAGATACTAATAGAAATAAAAGCACAAAATGTGCATATCTTTGGGGATTCTCAAATGGTTATCAAACAACTTACTCAAGAATACAAGTGTGTCAACTACAACTTGACAAAATATTGTATCATAGCTAGTAAGT
Organism: Sophora flavescens; assembly: GCA_030762895.1. Classification (NCBI taxonomy): domain Eukaryota; kingdom Viridiplantae; phylum Streptophyta; class Magnoliopsida; order Fabales; family Fabaceae; genus Sophora; species Sophora flavescens. The sequence continues at coordinate 39,709,760 of CM061066.1, forward strand.
TAATGAAAAAATTCAATGACGTAATTGTCAAATATATTCCCAGAAATTTGAATCAAGAGGCTAATGAGTTGGCTCAAATAGCCTCAGGATACAAGATATCTCAAAAGGCTTTGTCAGGACTAATGGAAATCAGAGAATTATTGTATCCATTAGAAGAAAGAGATATTTTGGTTAATGATGTAATTCTACCTAATGACTGGAGGTTGCCAATAATTGACTGTTTGGAAAATCCAAGTCATAATGAAGATAGGAAAATGAAATACAAAGCATTGAAATACACAATGCAAGGAGGACTGTTATATAGAAGGTATGTTGATGGGACTCTACACAAGTGCCTGAGTGAGCAAGATGCTTATTTGGCTCTGTCGGAAGTCCATGAGGGCATATGTGGAGCCCATCAGGCAGGAGATAAAATGAAATGGATTCTTCGACGAAGTTTGTATTATTGGCCAACTATAATTAAAAATTGTATTATGTTTGCCAAGTCTTGTGAAAAATGTCAGAAACATGGCCATATACAAAATGTACCGGCCAGCGAATTACATTCTATTGTCAAGTCTTGGCCATTCCGAGGATGGGCTTTCGATTTAATTTGCCAAATACATCCTTCTTCATCGAAAGGACATCAATTCATTTTAGTTGGAGTTGATTACTTTACCAAATGGGTAGAAGAAGTTTGCCTTAAAGTAGTCACCCAACAGGACGTAATTGATTTTATTGAAAATCACATTATTTGTCGATTTGGCATACCCCAAACGTTGACAACAGATCAAGGGTCAGTATTCGTCTGTAAGAAAGTTGTGGAATACGCTGGTTCTAGGCATATAAAAATGCTCACATCTACACCATACTATGCGCAAGCTAATGGCCAAGTTGAGGCCATAAATAAGATCATTATTAGTCTTATAAAAAAACATGTGGGTCAACAACCTAAGAATTGGCATAATACTCTTGATCAAATACTATGGGCATATAGAAATTCACCCAGGCAGGCGACAGGAACTTCACCATATCGGCTAACTTACGGACACAATCCCGTGTTGCCTGTCGAAATCAATCTTCAGTCTACTCGCATTCAAAGGCAAAATGACTTACCTACCAACCAATACAGGAATGCAATGCTGGACAAATTGGATGAGTTAAGTGATGAAATATTGATTGCATTAGAAAATTTGATTCGACAGAAGGAAAGAATTGCAAGGTTCTATATAGTCGAGTTAAGTTCAAATCATTTAAGGTAGATGATCTGGTGTGGAAAGTCATATTGCCCATGGATAAAAGTTGTCGAGAATATGGCAAATGGTCACCTAAATGGGAAGGACCATTTAGCGTTGATAAAGCATTTTCTGGGAATGCTTATGCACTTGTCAATGTTGATACCGGCTCGAAAATTAAGTCAATTAATGGCAAGTATTTGAATGAATATAAACCGACAATGTTGGAAGTAAAAATTGACAACAAGTGAAAAGAAATTAGAATATTCACTAAATTGGCAATACGATGAAATATTTTCAAAAGCACAGATTGTCAGTCTAAGCCATATAGAGATCGGCAATATGACAATATGTTATCAGAATACAAATTGTCAATCAAGGTTAATCTAATCCTAAAGTCTAAGACTATGCTAAGTTCGGCAGCATTTTATCTTCCTCCTTTCGACAATGCAGCGGTATCACCTAATTTGTTGAGGCTTCATTCCCCATTTGATGAGGTTTCAGCTACTCCATATGTCGAGGATGCGCAGAGACGCGGAGAAGGAGACAAGCAGAAGCAGATCTCACCATCATTTAACCCAGAAGGTTATAGTTGCTATGGTGCAATAAAGATGACACCAAGAGAGAACCACTACCTTCCAGGATGAAGATGATGGAACTAGAGCAAGATGCACTCGTTCTGTTCTGAGATTGGCTTCTCCCCAGATGTGCAGCGAGGTCAGCTCTAGATGTTACGTTGGTTGCTGACCTCCACTGCGTTTTTACGTTGATTACTGACCTTCACTAAGAATATGACCATTAAAACAGAAACTTTGGTTTGAGATCTTAAGGTGGTAAGGTCAGACTCCCATGGGGGAAGAAAGAAGAATGAATGAGAACCTTTTTTAGATGGAAGCATATTATGTGAAATACTCAACTATGAAATCGTTTAGTTTACAAACCTCATTATTTATAGTTGGTCCAGAGAGACAACGAATTTAATGCGAGTTGGTTTACCAAGGTTTCAAAACTTATTATGGCATTTATGACAATTTGATAAGCATGAGTTACGAAGTTGATTGGAAACATGCAGTCAAATCAAACAATAGATAAACGTGCAGATAAGAAAAGAGATATTTTTTTATTAATCAACGATTGTCGGAAGTCACAAGATTAGAGTTTGACAAAGAAAATAATTACAACTATCAATTTTGGCCTAAGTTGAAATCGAAGGACAACTGATCCCATGCAAAGGAGTGGTCAGTCTTGTCAGCAGCAGCAGTGATAAGCCTCTGGCTTATCTAGTTTTATAACTAGATAGACTGTGGCTTTTGTGCAAATTATTCGAGTTCAATCTCGTTTTCGCCCAAATTTGGCTTTGTTTTGTTCCTAAGTAGACTTTGACTCGTTCTAGGTAATTTTTTTAGTTTTTAGTCTATTTTGAATAGAATTACGTTTTTTTGTTTCTTTTTATTGTTTCAGGTTAGAAGTGAAGCTCCGAGAGTCAAGGAAATTCAAGAAACAGTGAAAATTGTCATTCTGGAGATACTCGCCCCGCGAGTGTATGCTCGCCCCGCGAGCCTGAAGATCAGCAAAGCAGCAACAGTCATCAATTCTGTCTCGCCTCGCGAGTCACCGGCTCGCCTCGCAAACCTGAAGGCCTGACTGTGCCAGAGAAGTCATCCTTTCGGGATCGTCTCGCCAATCGCAGTTCGCCTCGCGAGCATTCAAACTCAGGATGGAGCCAAAACGGAAACTCGCCCCGCGAACATACTCTCGCCTCGCGAAAGTCCAAATTGAATGCGCGCCAATTTTAATGTTCGCCTCGCGAGAGCTTGCTCGCCTCGCGAGCGAGCGCAGATAAGGAATCCTATATATTGCTGTTTCAGTATCAGAAGGAGGGCTCTCTCGGGATAGATTCGAATCCTAGTTTTTCCACTTGTATAGAGTAGCGTTTAGGCCAGTATCTTGTCTCTTTGGAGCTGCGTCTCCTCTTTTCTTTTTCTTATTTTACTATGAAGGTTATGTCCGATTGTTTGTCTATGAGCATGAGGAACTAATCCCCCCGTCTGAGGGAACAATGAAGTCACCCATGGCGGTGTAGATTCGATGTGATGTATGTCTTTCTCCCTTTTTCTCAATAAATGTTTTCCAATTCTAATTTGATTGTGTTGATCATATGCTTGCGTGATTGACTTGTTAACGTTGATGAGGCTTAGTCAGCAATTCACGTTTAGAACTTGAATTGGGATCATCAATCGAATATTGCACGAGAGTGAGTAGGAGATCGGTGCAACCTTATAGGGAACAAGAATTAATAGAGTTTGATGATTAGGGATATGAGACCTAGTAAGTAATTAACTCAATCATCGAATACGTCCTAATGAGCACGACAGTGGATTTAGGAGAATTTGGGGGTCCCGGTTGACATTGTAATTGAACTTAGGGAGGAATTCATCATCACTTGGGTATGCATATTGGGTAGGTGGATTTGTGACCTTGGACATTTTTAATTTCAGATTTTTAGTTAAATATTTTATTAGATTTGTTAATTTGAATTCGATCCTATCTTCTCTCTCAACCACCTTCTGTTACTTGACCAAACGTATATAATTTCCCGCGGATTAGTTGAATTGGTAGCCCAATCCTTGTGTTCGACCTCGGTAAATTCTTACCGTATTATTTTATTACTTGCGACGACCCGGTACACTTGCCGGTGACTCAATAAGCAGCTTCATATTCGGCCTGTAATGCGCGGAGTTTGCCAACTACACTTTCAGCTTTCCGGCCAAGTTGAATAGATTCGTCGTCAATAGCTTTGACTTTGTCTCTACTATTTTCTAGAGCTTTGTCAAACTTGGCGCATTTCAGATCTGTCAATTCAATCTCTGCCAACAGTTTCTTTCGATACTCCAGGAGACTCTCTTTGGTATGAATTCTGGTGGAAATAAGGTCAAGTTCCTTTTGTTTAGAAGTTTCCAGATCTCGGAACTGAGCTAAGAGATCATCTTTAATCTGTTCTTCCTCCTCATAAGAAGGAATGACATAAGTCATCCTTTCTAACTTTCCAGAGAGCCGCTCCCAGAATTTATAGATGGAGAGAAAGTGTGTGCGGCTCGACATAGTGAGATTGGAATGGAGAGGAGTGATCTCTTTGATGAGTCGTGACAATTCTTGTTGAATGCTAGCATCAGATAAAAGTGCATTAAAAGAATTGTTGAGAAGAGCCTGGAGATCATGCATAAGGTTGACGACTCGAGAATTACTGGAGTCATGTTGAGTTGATGAAGAGTTGGCAGAAAGTGTTGATTCTTTTCGGCTTACTTCCGACAACATATTAATCCAAGTGTTGAAGTGAAGGGCCGGTTTAGGGTCAGGAGACTTCATGATTGGAGGTCCGATTGCAGGTGAAGAAGGAACGATAGGAATTATTTCAGCCAGCAGGGCTTCTATGTCAATATCCTCATCCGGAATTTCAATCATGACGGCAGTATCAACTGGTGTGTCGGCTATGGAAGTTGGAGTGATTGAAATGTGATGATGAGTGCTGGGGGGCATTTCTGGATTGGATTTGAGATGTTGAGGATAACCTGTCAGACCTCTAGTGTCGACAATAGTGCTTCCCTAATTTCTGCCAACCTGTACCTCTGAATCAGATCGATTCGCTGGTTCAACAGTCTTGTTGACAATTTCTTGAATAGTCATAGAATCTTCAATCTGAAGAGATTTTTCCTGACATGAAGGAAAATGAGATATATATGATGATAAAAATAATATAAAGGAAGATGACAAGATCATGGGAAATACCATGTTAAAGTCTGAAGACATTAAGTCAACATCAGCACTTGCCTTTTCAGTTACCGGAATAGTCTCGACGACTTTCTCTTTCTGTCAAAATAAGAATAGGAGGTTGTGACCAAAAGAGTATAACTTGATAGATCAACTTAAAATTTTTTACCTTGGATTGGGTGGAGGGAGAAGTGTTGGAGGAACTAACAACAATGTCTTGGACCTTAGATGCAGTAGAGGCTTTGGCGGCATCGGAGTCTGCCGAGATTGAAAAGCTTTTGGTAGACTTTGATTTTTTGGAAGGGATGTCAGAAGCAGCAGCTTTCTCTTTTCTTTTCTTAGACCTTTTAATTGTCTAAGGATTAGAAACGGAAGCTTTGGTCGGCCGTGAGCTTTTCTTGACAGTTTTGGCCGCCACAGGAATTACGTCTTCATCTTCATCATCATCTTCAAGTGCTTTTTCAGTCAGTACATCAGATTTGGACTTACCAGGAAGAGGTTTGTCAAGAGGAATAGCTGTCAATAACAACATAAATAAGTTGATTGTCAGTAAAAGTGAAAGAATAAAAAATTATTTGACGAGTAAATACATGAATTACAAGATAGAATTTGCGAATGGAATCCAAAGTCATCACCAGGTTGGAGAAACCGACGAGCGAAGGTAACTGGATTTGGTTTTTCAAAAGGATCAACGTAAGCACTCACGCTTTCTAAAAAGAACTTGCCTGGGTGTGAGTCGGGTAAACCAAAAAGGGCACAAGGAATAGGCACAAGTTTAGGAAAATGAGTCTTTAAACTGTCAAAATATTCCCTGGTCATATTTGGAATGCCCCAATACTTGGCAAGCCTTTCAGATTCCTTATTGTCATGCTTCCTTTTGGCTTTAGCTAAAACATTATTAACATGACGAACCATATCAAATGGTCTTAAGGGATTCCACTTGATTTTGTAAAAAATTTCAAAGGCTTGAATTTCTTTCTGAAGTTCACCTCGAGTTTTTGATGCTGGATCCTGTTCCTGCATAGATAGAATCATCACCGTTACCCGCGGTGTCTTCAATACAACTCAAGCAGGTCTTTAGACTTAGATGGTGGTTGTAATAGTACTCATCCCACCAGTTAAGAAAGCTTTGAGTTACTCCATGGAAGACAGAGAATGAGACAGGCTGTAAAAAGGCCCTACGAGCTTTATCCTCGTCACTGATGGCAACAATATTTTCATATGTTGGAGCTTTGGCATCAATGAAGTTCTCATCAGGGTTTGACGAGTAAGGAACAGGAATAGATTGGCAGAAACCGAGATGACAAGCAGTGGTATTGGGCAAGTGAAGATAGATTCTATGGGTTTTGAAACCAGGACCATCCACAAAAATGACTTTTTGGCAAAGAAATTTAGTCCAAATTGACTTGTTGGATTTAGATATAGTGGTACTTAGTTTAGTAAACCACTCTGGACCGTACCTTCGGTCAATAAAAGGAGTGAAATTGATCTTTGAAGAGGTGGACGAAAGAGAGTGAAAGATTTTAAAGTAGAACTTGAAGTTGGCAGTTTCATCTCTTGACAAAGATTCAGCAGACACATAACAGAGATAAGAGCCATAAGTATCGATTGACAAGTCCGAAGGAGCTTTGTATGAAAATTGACGCTCTAAGACAGCATTCAACCACAACTAGAGAAGCCAAAGAGGCCCTCCTATGTTGGTTTTCTTTTGTCTAGATCTGACAGTATCAACTAACATACTCATACTGTCATAAAGATTAGCCAAAACGCATTGGCCCAATGCTAATCTCTTTCCAATTGACAAAAGATTAGCAAGAGGAACATACGAAGCAATCAAAGTAGCAGACTTGCTACAGAAGACATAAGCACATAGCCAAAGAAACAGAAAGGCTACGTGTTCAGTATCCGTCACGGGTTCTTGGTCTCCACCTCTAAAATCTGTTATATATTTAGATAAAGAGCATTTTGGAACATAGACATCAATTTAATTCTCAACTTCGACGTCAGAATGCATAGTAGGGCCATCTGGACGAAGGCCCGTAATAGCTGACATGTCGAATAAAGTTGGACCCATCATTCCATAAGGGAAGTGGAAATTATTTGTGGTTCTGTTCCAGAAAAATACTGACGCCCCTATTAAAGAAAAATCTACTAATTTAACATGGCGAGAAAGCTGAATAAATTCAAAAATTTCAGCTTCTTCCTACACGCTTTTTTAGAAATTTGAACTCGGTCAAGCCAACTAATGTAAGCATCAAACCGAGTAGCAGGAGGCATTCTAAAAATTCTATTGCTCTTTTTAAAGACATGAATAGGGATTAGAGTTAATGAAGATAAGATAACCTCATTTGAGTTAGCGGAAGGAAAAGAACCGCGTAAATCCTCAGAAATTTCATTATGGGCTACAAGAGGACCCACGAATGCAACAAGCGGACTCAAAGCAACGGAAGAATCACGAACAGGGTAAATTACCTTAGATTTCTGCCATAATTCTGATTCTTCCAAAATTGGGTCTTGAACTACTGCCATAAGAGGAGCAACCGTGGCTCGAGGTACTAAAGTTGATATCTTTGAAGATGTTGCCATGGAGATTAAGCGAAGTGATGAAGAGGAAAGGTTTTTCCTTTAAAGAAGAAGGGTTTTTCACGAGGGAAGAGGAACGGTAAGAAGAAGAAAGTCACAACAGTGATATGACTACTATTTAAAGAAGAGTGAAGGTCTTCGGTTTGAATTCCGAGAAACATGCAACGTTATGATTATCCCTATTAAGTAGGGATGAGATTAAAATGAGATTTACTTAACGGAAGAAAATCCGGAATTGAGAGAATTCGTTGGCAATTTAAAATTCAAATTTTGTTATTCTTTCGGGCAAGGCCATCGAAAAGTAAAACTTGGGGGCATCTGTTAGTGGAAGAATTTCAAACTCTTGACAGAAATAATTCTGACAGGCTGACGGGGGAATTGAAGTAAAGAATGTTTTTTTAAGTATCAAAAATACTTAGCTGATAAGAAAGTGTACATGTCAACGAAAAGATAGATTGACAGACAGTCTTTTTGGCAAAATTCATGGGAGGATTGTCAAAGATATGGAAAGAGAAAAAATGACTAAGTCTCAAAATCGACAATATAGTCAAGATAAGTTGTCAAGCAGTTAATCCCGTCAAAGACAAGTCAATTGACACAGAGCGGTTCAAGACATTGAACAGTTATTGGAATTGCATGTATTGACAAGCAGTTTAAATGTAAAGCCTAAGAGAACTGCCAAGGACATGCGGCAGTCATTTAGATAGGAAGTTACTACTAGGTAGTTATTTTGTTTGCCTATAAATACTAGTTATTACCATGTAATAGAGGAGGTTACTTGATACACATCCTACACGTCTCGATCACAAAGCAGATTGACGGATTACATTCAAGTATTCCCTCCATCCTTCTTATTTCAATATTATGGCAAAATTCAATGTCATTTTCATCCTTTCTGTTCAAATTCTTTACTTGTTCTTTTTAATTTCCAGTATTTCTCTCAAGTCCGTCTTTTAAGTTTATTTTATTTCTTGCAAGTGGTGTCATTTAGATCTTTCTTTAATTAACTTTCCTTTCAAGCTTCAGTCTTCTTTTCATTATAAACTTAGTACGATTAGGAAGTTATTTTCTATTAAAGAATTGTCCTTCTTTTTAAACTTCAAACTTATCTTTTCAAACTCAAGCAGTTTTATTGTCAACTTTTATTATTGACAATATTCTACACATCTCTTTCAAACTTACATATTTATTTCGACACTAAGTCATCACCCGTAATTCCTAATTTGGCTACGTTGTCAAATTCATACTTGCAGTTAATTCATACATACATTCTGACGAGATTACCGCATAACTCGTAGGTCCCACACTCGTCTGATCTATAATTATTTGTCACGAATGAATTTTTGGATACCAACCAAAAACCAACGTTAACAAATAGATAATCTCGATTTTTTCCAAACAAGAAAAGTGTGAAAATAATGTTTTATGATGTTCAAATATTATTTGTTTTTTTCTATTCTGAAGACAGTTTATAATAAAAATAGTGTACTTTGAGTGTGCTATTATTAAAATGACTGGGTTTCATTTTGCACTGTCTATATTGCCATTTCACTATTTTGGAACTGTACTTCAACAAGTGGTAAAATTATGGTTGTAACTAAACTTTTGTTTTAATAAAAAAATGCGATAAAATAACATGCATGGGAATATGAAAGAAGCAGCTATTGTGTATTAAATTAATGTGTATCTGTTATTGATGATGAAGCAATTAAGCTCCTAAGATAGCACTAGAAACATTATGGCAGTCCACATATCCTAAAATTTGAATTCAGTAAAAAAAATTATATATATTATGATTCAAATTCGAAGGGAGCATGCAATACCATCCACATCCAGCCAAGATAGCAAGAGCTTTGAAGCAAAGTCGAACATGAATTATAATACATAATTAATGCTACTCAAAGAACCCATTCATTAAGGCTTTCACCATATAGAATACACAACACAAAAAAATCACTCAAGTGAGTTTTCGTCAAGGCTTTCACCATAGAATACATGTAATTTTAGGTCATGTTTTACAAACATGCAGTTCACCTAACTAAGTGTTACTAATTGTGGTTCCCATATTACACTAATTGCTGCATCCTGCAAATGTAACCAAACATAGTAGAAATTCTTGGAACCAATACACAGATTCAATCTCCCGTTACAATCAACATGGGAGCAAGTAGATTACATTATGAGGCCTACAAATTGGCAAGCAGTTCAGATGGTTAATATTGAAAGACCCCTGTCCACTCTCTCCCATAAAGAAGCCCAAGTCCACCTTATCCTGCCCTTTGTAGTTTGTCCTCTGGTTCTACAGCCTGTGGGATCAATTAAATCCCAGTCATCAAGCAATAGCCTCTAAACTATGTCCCCACAATAGAGCAGGTGTTCTTCCGACCTTTTTCCATCAGCTGCACACATGCACTTGTAAACGCATGTTAAGTTAATGTACACTTGTTTCTTCAAGTGATTTTTTCCTGCTTGAAATAAAATAGCATTATGTTAGTGTCACAACTCACTAGTGATGTCCAATGGTTGGGATTTAGTGATCCTATGCATCCTTTTCCCTGTAATTTGAAGCGTAAACCTCACCTTGTCCATTTATTATCTGTCTACAAGAAAACATGCTATATCCAGGCTTCAGATTTTCAGCATTTTGAAGTGTAAAAGAATATGCATTAATAAGCTTTCTCTGCAAGCCTGGATTGAGGAATGCATACTCTTTTACACTTCAAAATGCATATTCTAGGCTGCTTAGAATCTTAACCAAAATGCATATTCTTTTACACTTTAGCATTCCTCAAAATGCCAAAAGTGTAATAAGCTTTCAATTTTATTGACCTTGTTTTTGCTCCCATAATTGATGATTCTAGGCTGTTTAGAATCTTAACCAAACAGGCACAAAAAAACTCAGAATCACCAATCCCACATTAACAGACTTTGGACAATCACCAACCTCACATTCAACAGAGCAAAAAATATTTACAAAACAGAAGAAAATAAGAGAATATACCAGTTCTGTGAATCTGATAGGAGCTGGAATACATCAAGCTGGATGCAATTATTGCAAGACCAGAAAATCAAATAAGCACACAAACATGCACTTAGCTCTTTAGTGATTTTTGGCTCATAAACCCCATTTTAACTCGACCTCTGTCTTTCAGCTTCACTCCCCGGTGTCTTCGAATTGTTTGCCACCAATGCAGCTTCTTCTGACTATGTCTGTGTGTGGTAATCCTAGACCCTTTCACCCCACCAAGCTTGGAAGGCTTTGGATTCTTTGAGTGCCGAATATGTCTCACGAGCCCTTCCACAAGTCTATGAAATTGCCCAACCTGGTCTCTGTGAGTCACCACTCTTGCAATAGCCCCTCCCTTTGCCTTTTTAACTTTTCGTTTTGTTAGCACCCCTTGCTTGTTTTTGTGGTGGAAGACATTCTGCAAGTGATTCCACATAGAATGTCTATGACCTGCCTTAGAATGAATGACAGCATTATCATGATGGTGATGATGATGGTGGTGGTGGTGGTCAAAGATTAGTCCCAACTTATTTTTCAGCCTTCTCAGGCCTCCAACTGTTTTCTCGGGATTTCTTTTATGGTGGTATCTATAAGATTTGATACTTCCAACTCTATGTGAAGGGCCACCATCCTTAGAGTGATATGAATTGCTACTCTCTTCTGAGCTACCTTCATATGTTGCATCAACCAACCTTCCTGATGCACCTTGTGTCCCACCTGGCAAGGAGTAGTCCTCAGAGTCACTACTACTATTGGTACTGCCTTGCTGAGAAGTCCAATGAGAAGAAGAGTGGGAGTTAGAGCTTAATTCCTCCAGTTCATGATGTTGTGGTAGAACCCTTGTCTTCCAAGGTTCAACATGATCAGTCTTATGAGTTCCTCTCCTGTCCAAAACAGACCAGTCTCTGTGTTGATGGGATAATACCTTAGTTTCACCGGATCTCTGGTCCAATAGAGTCGGCCTTATTACCATCTGATGTGGTGGTGGCTTTTTTCTTTTGTCAATAATGGATGTTGTGGATCCCACTAACTTCTTTCCATGTGAAGATTCAGAACTCCTTTCCTTGTGATTCTGATCAGACCAAGCCACTGGATTTTTTCTCACCAAACTTTCCCTATTTGCTTGACCAGCTAACATGGACGGCATCTTAGTAAGATCATCTTGATTCAAAGGGACCCTCAAACCATGAATACATTCACTAGCCTGACTCCCAAAATGGGCATTACCACTAACTAACCTATGCAATGACTTGACTCTATCTATCATGGCCACATTTTTTGCTGAAGGTCGAATCTCATTCCTACTTCTCAACCCATCTCTTCCTGATACTAACTGGGTACCAATTTGCTTTGGTATATCAATGGTCTTTGCAGATTCTGCACTAGTATGAAGCCCACGATTCTGATATGGCACTTGAGTCTGACTCAATGATTCATTTCCAGATAAAAAGGGTTCCTCAAATGCATCTGTGGAAATCAAACTTTCACCCTTACAACTTGATTTAACTGTCTTCTGGTTCATTAGCCTATTTCCCTCCAAGAGAGACCTTCCATGACTCAACTGACCTCCTGCAGTCCCATCTATTCTCTGTATTGAAGGACTATCTAAATTTGCTACCTTGTGCATAGCAGGGAGATCTGCAGTCTTCTTTGTGGATTCTACCAAATTTGAGCAAAGTTGCAAAGCCAAAATGCGAGATTCAATTCTTTTGATTGCATTAACCAAATCATCAGAGAAATCACCCTTCTGATCGAGAGATTCAACTTGCGTGGCAGCACAAAGCAATGGTATATTGTTGTCTTCATTGGCCTCTCCTCCAGCTTTTGCATCAAACATTTGTAATGGTTCTTTTGCATGCTCACCAACACCATATAAAGTATTGACATCATTACACTGTTGTTCATGATGACTACTCTCTGTGTTGGGTAAAATGCCCATCTCATCAGATAAATTTGTTGCCTTGACCAAATTCTGTTGCACCGTACTGTTCCCACCGTGACTTAGGAGTGTTTTACTGTTTGTTCCTCCATTATCAGTGATGTTAAAATTCAACAGATCTGGCACTTCTTTCTTAGATAGTAATTTCAACTGGGGCTGCTCATCCCTCTGTGGAGTCATTTCACTGCAAGTTGGATATTCTACAAAGCCTTGAGAATTGTTGGCTGCCATTAGAGACTTTGACTGCAGCATGGGAACTTGTTTTTCTTGTTCAGAGGATGTCTTAGAGATACCTGCTTGTGTCGCTATGATCTGTTAAGTCGTCACAAAAGAATCTAAATTACATAACAGAACTATGATCTCATCTCATCAGCAAATAAAGAAAGGATGAAGGGTAACATCATAAAATGATGAACCGTATGCACCTTTAAATGAGTTTCAAAAAGACTTTCAATTGCAACATCTAGCAAACCTTTCAATAAAGTTCGAGCCCTCTCAACCAACTGCGTGAAAACAAAAGAAAAGAAAACATGTCTCCGAGTTATACTTATACTCCCCATTCCTCAAGAATACTATTCACAGAATCCAGAAGCAAAAATGTAAAAGTATCAGGTAACAAATATTGTCAGAATTTGTAACCAGACACATTTCACTAGGATCAAAGCTCTTAGAGATTCAGAATTGCAAAAGAGAGAGCAAGAATCTCATTCCAGAAATTGAAGATAACGAATGATAAGTGAAAAATGTAGAATCAAAAACTAAGAAATGCAACTAAATAAGGAATATGCGAGTAGTAGAATAGCACAACATAAAATTATTAGAAGGAAAAAAAAAAACTGACATGGTGTGAATTTGCATTTTGCAAGGAGAGGGTATTATCGTGAAGAAGCCTATATAAGAGTCTTATAGCGCGGAGATTATTATGCGCTTCCTCAAAATCCATCTTTGTTCAATTATTACATATACACCTGCACATACGCATAAACACACATTGCTACAATGAGAATGTTAAATGTTGAAAACAACAATGCATACTCATGAATGAAGATAAAAAAATGCGAAAGTACAAACAGTGGTAGATTGAAGAAGAAGAAGAAGCAAAACAAAAGATCGGGAGGATGGAAATAAAATAGGAAGAAATAATTAACCGAAAGGAAATGAAGGGATAGAGTTTGTTACTTGGAAACGGTAAACTTTGGATTATGCCGGCGGCAGGTCCCTCGCGCGTTCACACTTTTGGTTGCAAAGAAGAAGAGTACCCTCCCTCCCTCGCTGTCTTCTTCGAACCTACCCAGTAATTTTAAATTTTAAATTATTAACAAATTCTCATTTCTCCAATACCTGTCAATTGAAGGTGGCGCGCGAACAAACTGTATGTGCATGTTGACAGGACTCGGCCGTAACTGCCAACAAGAAAGGGCATGACTCATTTGTTGGACTAATGTTATTCGTACACGACACGTGCGATATCTTAAGGTAGTTTAAATATGTGATTGATTAATCACATTCAAGATTTACTATTAATTAACCATATATTTAAATTACATTAAGTCACCCAGATGTCCATATGTCAGGTGTTTAAATAATATTATTCTATTTGTTGTGCGGTCTTGCCGTCTTGGAGATTCTCATATATATTTTGGAGATTTTTCAAGTAATGCATAATTTGTGTTGTTGTTTTTTTTTGTAAAAGCAAGAGTTTAATTGATATATACCATCAAACAATAAAGGTGATTTGTGTTTCTTTACTCTCATATAAATCACTTAAAATGTATATTCGAAAGAGTTTAATTTGTAATGCACGGTTGGTATAAAAGATTTTTACATATATATTCAATAATATCTTGATAAAACATCATTGTTATTTTTATTTTTTAGTTATTAAAATAAAAACACATGTATCAAATTGTTAGTGATGTCAATATAAAATATTTTACACTGACAAGACCTTGATCCTATTCAGAATAGATTTTTATAAGTAGATATTCAAAATAGTTTCTCAATTTTTTCAAATTTTGATTGATTTTTATCAAATATTGAAACAAATAGATAAACAAACTTTAAAATTTACTATCTTTCAAAATAATTGTTTCTCTGAAAAAAACGTAACAAATGGGCTCTCATTCTTTCTAATTTATATATTGATCTAGAGATTTTTAATTCATAAAAATAATTTTAAAACATGTATTTAGTTTACTGTATAAATTGGTTTTTATAACAAGGAGTGTGGCAGGATGTTATCCTTCTTTTTTTATTAACAGGAGGGGATGCAACCCCAAACAAACGAAGCAACTACGACTCTAGGAAAACAAACACCCACATTATCGTGAAGTAACAACTGAAAGCAACCTTGAGGAGGTTGAACGAATGAGCAAAATTAGCCAAGTAATCCACTACACGATTTCCTTCTCGAAGCCACAAATGAGCACGTAACTCCACAATAGCACTAATCATATGGAAATAAGGGTGGGTGTGAGAACATAATGTTATCCTTAAGCAATCAAGAAAAGAAAAGAAAGTTTTTTTATTAAAAATTAATGAATTTAATATTTGAAGGAGTGAAATATATTTTTTTCAATGATGAGGTCGCCGAACCAGACAACTTTGAAACAAAGAACATAGATCTTCATAAGCTATAGATCCAGAAAGAATACACGTTTTTCAATTATCATATTAATCATAGATCTTATTTTCATCAAAATCAACTATTCACGTTTTGTGATGCACCTTCTTTCTGATGGTGCATTCTACAACCACTCGTAGTTACCATATTAAACACAGCAAAAATCAACAAATATTTACAACCACTCGTAGTTACCATATTAAACACAGCAAAAATCAACAAATATTTACAACCCCATAACAATTTTTTTCATTATCAGCCAGGCCAAGTCAGCAACAAAAGTCTTCACTCAGCATTGACAGTCATATTTCTTAACAGACTTGATCGAACTGAGTCCAAATCCAACACTTTGTTGATGCTGCAAATGCTCAGACAATCCAGAAGTTATATAAACTATACGAAAAGAAAAGAAAATTAAGAAAAAACTAAACGCCAGAGAATTTTGGCTCACAATAACTCTAACTAAACACATCAGAAGTTCTGCTATTCAATTAAAGAACATGCATTGATAGTTATGAACATTTGAAAAACAAAATAATTAATGGTGCATGCATTCTGCATTCTTTTAGACCACTAAAAACTCTGATCATTACATATAGCAAACTATTCATTGATCTACTAACAGATCAGAAAAATAGACATCTTCAGTGACATCCGATGATAATATGAATTGCCTACGGAATCGTGTGAAGGATGGATTTTCACTGTTAGATATTTATATATATTGGGATTTAACTGTACTTCGGATAATGCTAACAATTCAAGTCGAGAATGTTCCAACATAAGACTTCGACAATTAACTATATGTTTGTTTAGGATTTTCTTTAGCCAACTGGCGTTTAAAATAACGTTGAGGCAAAGCTCCAAATTGGAGCTTTAAGAAAAAGCAGACGGAGAAATGGAGCATTGGCGTTTAAAAAAATCCCAACCAAACATACACTAACTCGTCCTTTTCCCTATTATCCTCTGCTACAGCAAACATGCTTCCCAAGCTATGTAGCACCGATACTCCAAAATGGATGCCGTATCCGTATCCGATACGTATCCGATACCGATACTCTCCGATACTCCATCGATACGTGTCGAAAGAGTATCGGACACGTCTTTTTAAAAAAGAAAAAAAGAAAAAATCCCGATACTCCACCGACACGCTCCGATACTCCATCGACACACTTCGATACTCCATTG
Source organism: Sophora flavescens (assembly GCA_030762895.1). Lineage (NCBI taxonomy): Eukaryota > Viridiplantae > Streptophyta > Magnoliopsida > Fabales > Fabaceae > Sophora > Sophora flavescens. Next base: position 39,726,082 of record CM061066.1, read on the forward strand.
ACACACTCCGATACGTTTAAATGGGGGCTCGGATACATTTAAATGAAAGTGACTATTCACCTCTTAGCCATCATGACTTCAGATTTGAGAGTTGGAACTTCAACTCCCACTCTTTCATTGCAACAAATGCAATTTAAGATCCAGCTCCTAATACCTATGTATTTTCTTCACCTATGTCATCTAATGTCTCTCTTTTATTGCATCTTCAAACTTTCACTTTGCTATTATTTTTTTAAAAGATTCGGCTCGTCTTTCTTCTTCAAAGGTTCAGCTAGATATTGAAATTTGAAATTGAAACCACCAACTAGGTATTGAAATTTGAAAGTTTCAAATTGAAACTTATTCAATGATTGGGATGCTACTATGCATCATTATTATATATATTATGTGAATTTTTTATATATATTTAAATACGTATCCTAAACGTATCGTATCCTATATTTTTTAGGAAAAGACGTATCGACGTATCGGATACGTATCGTATCTGATACTCGTATCGTATCTGTGCATCATAGTTCCCAAGATATCATTATTCCAAGTTCTAACCATTGGTGTGACTAGTGTAAAACGGGCAAATGGGCATGCAGTAGTCATATAGGCATGCATCAGCTCAAAATGGTTTTTTTAGAGAGAAAAAAACAGACATTTTATCAAGTAGAATCATTTGTTCACGTATTTAAAGAAATACTGCATCCATTGAACAAAATTGAAATTTATTAACAGGACTTATCAGTAGCACAAAAACTACGGACAAAAGGTTGACGCGACGGTACTCGGTAGCCCATCTCTCTCAAAACTCAACTTCTAAAGATTTTAGTTTAGGCACCGGAGTTTGATTGATATAACAATGACCAACAATACCAAAAAGCTTAAACTGTTAGAAAAAGGCTCAGGATCAGTTTCATATCTATAATATGACCCCCATGAGAGAGCCCTTTGGGCTTTGATAGAGGCCTTGAACCTCTGGCCCAAATAGTGGAGCAAGCCTGCTTACCTAAGGATAATGAGCCCACACATTTGAGTGTATACAAGGGGTCCAAGAGGTATTTGGTACAAAAATGTGGATAACGAGGGAACAGGTAAATATGTAATTCACCCAAATAGTTAGTTAGGCCATGTTGATTATGATTTGAGGAGGGAGAAGGTATTGAGGTTGTTTCCTTGTTGTTTTGTGCTTAGACAGAAGGAGAACTTTTCTCCATCTGCATGGAGCTGCCATGCTCCGAGGACCGAGGAGGACGACCCTTTGGGGAATCCTTATTTTCTTGTTATCTTTCTGGTTCTGCTTTGAATTCCCAAATTTTTGTGCCTTTTTTCTACCGTTTCTAGTTATTGTTATATTGAGATTGCATCGGGCTTAAAGTGTGGACAATGCACAGGACCACTACAAAAATATGCCGAAATTCAATTTTTTGTTAAACGAATGGGGATGGCAAGGATCAAACTCTTGACTACATGGATCAATGAGGTACTAATACCATATAAATGACCAACTAGCCCAACAGTTAGAGTTGTTACTTGTTAGGTGAAGGCTAAAGATTTATTTATATATCCCCAAAATAATATAAATTACCATTTGAAAGTTGTAACTATTTAGCAAAGCTAGATTTATGGCCTAAGCCTAATTGTCTGACTCGATTATGTTCACATCCCAAGAAGAGACTAACTCTCAAAAGGAAAAGTCTCCTCTGAAGTGTGCATGTCTCTAAAGTAAGTAGGTAAGGGTGTATCCATTTTTAGATCATTTAGCAGATTAAAATCGGTAGATTAAGATCACAATGCACTTTATCAAATCAAGAGGGAATACACCCTTATTTGCTCACTTTAGAGGAAAATTCACTTTACAGCATTCTTTTCCCGCTCTAAATGCACAAAGATCTAATCGACAATAAACAGAAAGAGACGCACCAGTACATAATATCTCCGGTGGGAGCCAGCTTCTTGCAGATCCATCCTGGCACCAACTTTTCTAAAAACTCTACATATTCTTCAACTTCTCCTACAGAGATGCCAATATTAGTTAGCTACTTAGTTTACTGACGACAATAAAAGAAGGACCGTCTTGTACATTGTAACAAATAGAATTAGAACATACTGATCTCAACAAAATCCAAGCTGTTAGTAATTATCTTTTGCAGGAGCTCCTCTTTTGTGATTGGAATTCTTTTGAGAGAATAAAATATAGAGTGAATCACATTGACCAGATCCAGCAACGATGAAGATCTATGATGGCATGTATCTAAACCAGCTTGAATTGGGTTGATTTTTTCAAAAGAGCAACAAAGGCTCTCTTCTACCTGCATTGAAAAAACAAGTTACAATAAAGAAATCACATTCAAAAGAAAAAATTGTATTTTCGATAAAAGTTCACAAGAAAAGATTTACAATGCATTCAAGACTTTTCAAAAGGAATCTGTCAGGAAGAAAGACCATAGAACATAAAACCATGGCACAACAGGTACATCAAGATTTTGTTGTAAATTGATAGTGTAGATTCTCAAAGTTAATCAAGCGCGGAGGGTCAACAAAGGGTCAAAAGAAGGAATGTTGACAATTGAATACACAAGGATATGCAAAGTAATAACAATTATTAACACAAGGCAAAAATTCACAATGTTTCGTAACAGTTGTCACAAAAATTGCACAGAAGAAGCATATTACTTGTGAATCATGAATGGCATAACAGGTTAGTCTGTTACTAGAAATATGGAGAGAATAGAAAAAACATAAAACGAAGAATGGGTTGTTGGTAAACCCCTTTGTTGTCAAATCTAAAAGGAGAAGCAATCACAAAATACAAAACTATCTCCATTATAAATAAAGAGAACCCAGTGGTAGTTTTCATCCATACTTTTAATAACAGAAGTTTCAAAGCCAGCCTTGTTCCATTAGCACACCCAATGTAATAAATCAACTAATATTAAGATTATAAATTTGAAGTTATAAATAAAAACATTAACATTTTCTGTAACTACCCCTGATGTTTTCACTTACAATCTTCCACACGTTTCTCACTCCTTATCTTTATTATCTTCTCATAACCAACTCCTCTGTCCCACTTTTTTCATGCGTTAAACGTATTATGGGAGCCCCGCTAATTAGTTAGAATTTAACTATTACAATTTATAATATTAGGAAAAAACTGCTTCATTTGCAAGTTCTCCGTTGGTAATAGAAAGAAAGCTTCAAAATGGATTAATTAGTGTCAGAAGTATGACACGAAGAATCAGTTAAAAATAAAACCAAGGAAATGGCATACCTCCTGAGGCAGAGCAATAGAATCAGCAGAATTGCAATCCTTGGAACATCCTCTACTAGATTCAGGGACGCCATCAACTTCACTCGGAGCTCTGCTAGATTCTAACTTGTCTACTCCAACGTCCAAACCATCATTGCCTTCCATGAGTGAGAAGTCAAGCACTCTTTTTGCAGGCTTACAACATGATGCTGACTTTTGAGTAGTCATGTTCTGCAACTTAACATCTGAAATGGGCATCAAACTCCCAGGTGCTGACTGTGCAGGTATCTCTGTCATTAAACTATCAGCACAAGAGACAATTTTGATATCAAGGCTTTCAGTACTGCAGCTAACAGAATGTGGGGGGTGGATCATATGCACCGTTGTATTAATAACACTGTGTTGAGAACACATAGAAAACGACTCCTTCTGCTGCCCTCTTTCTGTATTCTGATTGGCCACACAATGAGATAACAGTACACATCCTTTTTGCAATCTGCTTTCACTTTCTTGGTCATCCAGACAATCAGATGCATGGGATGACAGAGGAGTTTTAGATGATGGAAAACACTGGAGCATTTCTGTCTGGGTAGCAACCTTCTTTTGAGAAAAATGTCTACCAAAAGATGGAGACAAATGGAAGTTCTTCAGCAACATTTCAATTTCATTGGAAGTTGACGAAAGTGCTGTTGAAGAATTCACAGGCAAATCAGCACAAATCAAGCTACGTGTTCTTTGGCTAAAGGGCTCTGGCAGTACGGCCTCCGGAATATCAGTAGCCTTATCCACAATAAAACAAAAAGAAATCAATTCTTTTGTAGTGCCTACCACATTTTCAAATTCTCTACCTAACTAATACAAGTAAATGCAAAGATCTAAGCCTGAGCCAGGAAAAGCAACCGTAAAGAGTTAAGCCCAATCACAGAATCTAATATAGCATACAGTAATTATGTCTACCTACAAGGTAAAGAGTTAAGCCCAATCACAGAATCTAATATAGCACACAGTAATTATGTCTACCTACAAGGCAAAACGGCAATTCCCAGCATAGAATACTTTGCAGATAATCTAAATGTCTTCACTCACCACAGTAGTAATCTTCAGTTTCACATACTATGTTACCACCAAAATGGTAGTATTACAATGACTATGTTGGACCTAGCTAGATGCATACCTCCGACACTAAACAACCAAACAAGTTCCAGAACCCCCTCAGAGTGGAGTTAGGACTGAGGATTCTGAGCAGTAAAGATAATAATCAACATGGCAGCTAAAAATACTTACCAGAAAATACAATTAACAATGATAACAACCCAAAATTGAAAATGCTACCTCAGGATGCAAATTGAAGAAATCAATCATCCTAGAACTAAAATATTGCCGAAGAGCCATATCAGCAGAATCTTCAGAGTTGTCTTCCACAACCTCAAATACCAATGTGATCTTCATATCTGGCTTCATACACGAGCTCTTCTTATCATGAACAAGCACCTTATCAATGAGTATGCCTTCAGGGAGTATATACTTCATCTGCGCAAGATGGGCGTAGAAGAATTTTCTGGAAATAAAACATAGCAAAGCCACTTGACTTCCTTACCCATCACTTAAAAGCATCAAAAAATTGAATTTTGAAAAGACAGCACCATTACCTCTTGGACAGAACTCCGACCTGGGTGCAAATATTTTCAAAAGTTGGAGACTTTTTACGCAGATGCAGCAATCTAAGTGAACAACTCATATGACTAAACAAATCTGCAATGGTCTTGTATCTGAACAGAGAAAGGGGAATAAAAACAAATTTACATCACATTTTTTCTGATTTTTTTTTTTTAACTTTGAAAACACGAAAATAAATATATAAAATATAAAATCATGGGATTCAAGATGCTCACTTTTCAGGAAGCTGGGTTTTTTTCTCATTGGATTTAGTGGGCAAGGGCTCACTCGTCTTCTGTGGAGTGGGGCATGCAATTGATTTCTCAACTCCGTCGAGAATCTTCGCACACTTTAAATCCGAAGCATTTTTTGCAGATTCATCACACGTTTTTTGATCCATTTTCCAGCAACAACAAAGCAGTGGCAAAAACTGTAGGGCATGAAAGTTTAATAACAAAAGAAACAGTACATGAATGAATTCAAACGAAGACTAACGGAACGTGCGCTGCGAATTGCGAAATAGCGTTTACCTGAGAGTGATTGCAGGAACCCTAGCTGGGTTTTTTGAGTTGACTCGGTTGCAACTCGGAAAGGAGGGAAATTGTGTGCCTTCAAATCAGATATCATTATATATAGGTAGGGTATTTTGATTTTTGTGGACGGGTTTTTTGTGTGGAAAAGACGTAATTGTTCTCGTTTTGTTTCGATATTTTCATGTTTTGGCGCTTTGGCATTTGACCGTTGAGGGGCATGTGAAGTCCTGATATTTTTTGGGTAGTCCAAATTTCAAATAATTCTCTTTGTAATTCATATTTTATTTCGAAATTAATTTAAATCTGACATATCATACTTTTTAATTATAGTTTAATTTTTGTTTACTAAAAGTGTAACGAAGTTTTATACGGTAATTCAATATTATTTTGATAAATCAGTTTAATTATTATCCACTTACATAATTATTAAATTAAAAACACAAATGTCGAAATATAAGTATCTTGTCAATATATGATGGTGCATGCTATTTTATTCCTTTTAATGAAACTACAATTTTTATACGATTTTTTTAAATGATGTGTCATGCCACATGTCATTGTTAATGTGGACTTTCGTCTCTGATATCAACAATTAACAACAGTAGTTAATGGTAGGGACCTATTTAAAAAAAAAAGTCACAAGGACCAAGGGTAAAGCAAAAAAATATAGTGACTAAAGCCAAAACGGCTTATTTTTCTAGATATCAAAAACTTTATTAAGCCCTAATTATATTAAAAATATATTTTTAAAAAGTCATGTGGCGATGAAAAAAACTTGTCCATGTGCCACTTGCTGACGTGGACTTCCGTCTGCCATTTCAACAATTAGCAGTAGCAGTAGCAGTAGGCGACAGTGACCTATTTCAAAAATAAAGTTACAAAACTGAAAGCAAAGCAAATAAAAGATAGTGACTAAGTCAAAAACCACATATATTTTCGGTGGTTAAAAACTTCATTAATCCTTATAAATAGATATAGATAATTATTTTAAGTTTTGAGAACCTTACGTGACATTATGTTCGTCATGGAATTGTTAAACACGATGTTAAGTCATATGAGCATAATAAATTTAATTGTGATGAATATGGTATCAAACAGTGACGGATCCAAGACCCTGAGTCAGTGAGGACAATCTATTTGCCAAAAAATTAATAATTATTATTATTACTAGTGGTAAGACAGACACTCACGTGCCTGTCTGACTGCATTTCTATTTCTTTTATTTGTGTGTGTTCCGTCCAAATATCTCGGATATGAGATACTCGGCTGAACGAGGATTAGTGGGGTGTTTTTGGGTTGTGCTTGACAGAATGTGGATTCTGCTCCTACGTATCCAAAAGGGAATCAAAGCAAACGTAGTTCTGAAAGAGGGGTAAGCCCCCTATTTATAGTGATCTCTCAGGATCAAGCTCCGAAATAAGCGGAGGAATATTTGGATCAGATCGCGATCATGGGGAGAAATATCCGGAGCCTGATTGTCTGGAGTGACATTATGGCTAGCGAGATATTCGGCCCAGTTAGCTGCGGATGGATAGCTTGGGGCCGAGGTACCTTCGTGCGTGGCCTGTCGTAGAAAGGGGGCCGAGTAGTTATCCTCGGGTGTCAGGTATGCTGACATGTCCTCGGCTTCGGAGGAGTTTGGGCCAAGGCCCATTCGTGGGGGTAAGCTCGGTTGGTCCAGTGTATAGACGAGTTCTCGGTCTTACATTCTCGGCCAGTACACAAGCCCCCCAAGCTCCGAGCTTGAATAAGCGAAGGAGCTGATACGTATGAAACCGAGCTTATTTTTCGGCTATGCAGTTATCCACATTCTCAGCTGTCGTTTCAATCAAGTCTTCTCTCTCTGTCAGAGAAAGCAATTATTCCCCTATTACTTCTCCGGCACGCCATAGACAAGAAACCCTAGAGTTCCGCGCCCATTTAATGGGGGGGGGGAAAATCAAAAGTCGCGTCGGGACAATCAAAAGTCGCGCCCTTTTTGGGCCCGATGGACAATGGGCTTCCAATCGCAGGCTATAAATATCTCCTCTGGCGCCAACTCCCTCCTACTTTGCTTAACCTTCTTTGCCATTCACCCTCGTCTTCCAAGTTTCTGCCATTGTCTCTCTCGCTTGTCATCCTCCGTGCACGCTCCGTCTCTTCCTTTCCTTCATGTTTCTAAGCTCTATTTCTGGTTTCCAGATATGAGTTCATCTGTGTCTTCGAGTCGAATACTTCGCCTCGGTTGAGCGAAGTTTCCCCATTGGGGGATCCCTTTCCTTTTCTTGTTCCTTCACGGAAGCGAGCATCGGGGAGGCGGAACCGTCCTCCTCCCGGGTCATCTTCGACCGACTCGAGATTCTTCCGAGTCCGATTCTCCTAGGTCTGGTTCTCCCCTCCCAGAGTGTCCAAACCCGCCGCCGCAAACAACGCCTTAGGGTTCCAAAGACCCTATTCCCGATATTACCCTTCAGGGTATACGGGTTAAAGGGGAGGTTGGAACCTTTTTTTCGACTACCAAACTCCTGATTCAATTGTTCAACTTCGGTCCCATATCAATATCTCGGCCTCCGGAGACGAGTCTGAGTTTATTTGTTCTCCGTGCTCGAGCACCGAGTGTGTCTTTCTAAGGGCTCGTCCTTCCGAGCCCCCCTTTACATATATGTATAAAACACTTTTTGAAAAACTGCATGTGTCTCTTCCTTTTACTGAGTTTGAGTGCGACGTTCTGAGAACCATGAACGTCGCACCTACTCAGCTTCACCCTAACAGCTGGGCTTTTATGAAAGCCTTTCAGATTCTATGTAAATACATAAGGATAGAGCCCACCACTCCAAAATTTTTGTACTTTTATCAAACCAGATTTGGCGACAAAAAGGGATGGGTATCCCTTAATGGGTTGAACCGAAGAGGTCTTCTTAGTTTATTCGCATCGTCGTATAAAGACTTCAAGGTTGGTTTCTTCCGTGTTCGCCCTTCGAGTTCTCATACCTCCCACTTTTTTGACGAGAATAAATATGCCAAGTTTCCCTTATACTGGCAATCCTCTCCCACAAAATTCGTCGGCTTCGAGTTGTGCACGCCTTCTGAAACTCCCCTCCATTGTGCACGCCTTCTGAAACTCCCCTTCTCCTCCACCCCAAGGTCCGACCTTAAAAGTAAGTGCTCGGCTTTTTAGTTTCTTAAGTATTTTCTGCATGTGTTGTTATACTAACAACTCTTTCTTTTTGACAGTCATCATGGGAAAATTCGACTTTTCAAAGCTTGTCAAGGCTGGTGTTGGTAAGGAGGGTCAGGGTCCTTCTTCAACCGAGAAGAAACAGAAAAGACCTCCTCCCACCAAGGCTTCTGCAAAGGGGGCTTCGTCATCCGCCCCTCAAAAAAGGAAGAGGGCAGAGGTTGAAGTGGTCGCCGAAGATTCTCCCCTTCTCGGCCCAAGCTCCCTCGCCCTACTACTCGGGGGACGCAAATCGCGGGCGAGAACAGCCACTTTCTACCCCCTCGAGCCAAAATGGTACAACACCACCCCAAGGCGGGGACTTCATCTCTCGGGGTGAAGACTTCAACCCCTCCTCCTCTTTCGACTCGAGCCTCTTAAAAGCCGCTGATCTTCGGTTTATCAGCGGCAGGGGCCCGATCCAGCATGGAGGCCCTCTCGGTCTCATCGCCTTCGTGGCTGCAGCTTTGGCTCGTTTCTGTAGCCGAGAGGTGACGGAGACCGAGAGGAAGTCTCAACAATTGGAGTCTGAGTTTGCTGCTATCGAGAGGTTGAAGGGGGATCTTTCCCGGATTTCCTCCGAGAATGAACGCCTGACTACCACCATTGCTGACATTAATACTCGGAACTCCGAGCTGGATTCTCGGGCAAAATCAGCCGAGGAAGGCAGAGTTCGAGTTGAAGAAGACAAGGCTCGTGCCGAAGAAAAGCTCAAAGAGGCTCAAGGCTGCCTTGGAGGCTGAGATCCAGGCTAAGATGCTGCTCGAGGAGGACGTAAAGGAGGCCACCAGCTGCATTGTCATCGAGCACCGGAAAGGTTTTGACAAAGCCATTGCCCAAGCTGAGGTTCTGGTTCCCGGCATCGACCTTTCGGGGGCCGATGTGAACATGGAGGTGGTGAATGGGGAACTTGTTCCCATTATTCCCGAGGGGGAGGAAGAGGTGGACGTGGTGGGGGGCTCTCCCGACGGTCACATAGAGGCCGAGGAAAGCCATAGGGGGGAGTAGTTGTTGCAGTTTTTGTTTGTTTTTTGTCCATCGTTTGTACTGGGCTCATGCCCTTGTAACCTGACATTACTTGAATGAATATCATTATCATTTTGTTGATTCTTTGTTGTGCCTGGCTTGTTAATCGAATCTTCGGCTAAGGCCGAAATACTCTACCGTCCAAAATGGATGGTGGTCGTTACACGAAAAACACGTGTTTTACGTTTTGCGTTGTCATGCATTAAATGCTTTGGAAACCGTAATGGGTTCACGCAATCGCTGCCTCTTGCTTAGTTTCGAGGTTTGTTTTCCCAACAAACTCTCACGCATGTTACTTCCTTCCTTGCTTATAAATAGGGCCCTTCTGCTGCCTCACTTGTTCATTCCTCATCCTTTTGCATCAGCCAAGTTCGTTTCTTACTTCTCTCCCATCCGAGTAGTTCTATGCGAGCGTCGGGGGTTTACGCTCCCCTCTCCCAGTTAACATCCTTTTTTGGGTTTCACATCCGCCAAAAAGGATGTAAGTGGGAGATGGGATCCAGAATTCCTTTTATGATTTAATCCTTCAAAAAGGATGTTAACTGGGAGAATAGCAGTCTTCGGGAGTGGCGAAAGGGGTAGAGGTCTCTACTCCCGGAGTTGGCCGAGCACCTCATCGTCCAGCTTTCTCAGGGGGAAGTGACTACAGCCTCCCTTAAGAGAGACTGGTGGCGCTTGATTGGGGGGATTGGGGGCCGTCTGGACTTGCTCCTGCTTTGATTGGGGGGACTACTGCCCCACCGAGCGGCCCTTGTTTTCAATTTCGGCTTTCGACTTCAGTGTAGTGCTCGGTCCCTTGAATGTACTTTTCAAGAGTCAAACTCGGCTTTATTTTTGCGCATTGTACTCGGTTTCCTTGAATGTACTTGTCAAACTCGGCTTTATTTTTGCCTTGCGCATTGTACTCGGTTTCCTTAATAAAATAATGGCTCGTACTCGGCCTTTCCGAATTTTGTTCTTTGCCCATATTCAGCTTTACTAATTTCGCGGCTTAAATTCAACGTCTATAACTTAATAATAACTCGGATTCGGCTAGTAAGATCGTGCTTGACCTTTATACTTAACTTTATGGCTCAGACTTTCGTGAACCAGGCTCAAACTTGGCCTTGAGAATGAAATTGGCTCGGACTCGGCCACCAGGCTCAAACTTGGCCTTTAGAAGATAACCGGCTCGAACTCGGCCGTTAGGCTCAAACTTGGCCTTTAGAATGAATTGGCTTGTACTCGGCCACCAGGCTCCAACTTGGCCTTTGGAATTTAACGGCTCGGACTCGGCTGCCGGCTCAAACTTGGCCCTTTGACGGCTCGAACTCGGCCATTGGCTCGTGACTCGGCCACCAGGCTCAAAATTGGCCTTTGGATTTTAACGGCTCGGACTCGGCCGCCGGGCTCAAACTTTGCCCCTTTGACTGGCTCGAACTCGGCCATTGGCTCGTACTCGGCCACCAGGCTCAAACTTGGCCTTTGGAATTTAACGGCTCGGACTCGGCCGTCGGGCTCAAACTTGGCCCCTTTGACTGGCTCGAACTCGGCCATTGGCTCGTACTCGGCCACCAGGCTCAAACTTGGCCTTTGGAATTTAACGGCTCGGACTCGACCGCCGGGTTCAAACTTGGCCCCTTTGACTGGCTCGAACTCGGCCATTGGCTCGTACTCGGTCACCAGGCTCAAACTTGGCCTTTGGAATTTAACGGCTCGGACTCGGCCGCCGGGCTCAAACTTGGCTCCTTTGACTGGCTCGAACTCGGCCATTGGCTCGTACTCGGCCACCAGGCTCAAACTTGGCCTTTGGAATTTAACGGCTCGGATTGCCGCTACGGCTCAAACTTGGCCCCTTTGATCGGCTCGAACTCGGCCATTGGCTCGTACTCGGCCACCGAGAATAAGATGCCCTGCAAAATAAATACTTCGGCAAAGCAAGAGAAAATAAAACCATATTCATAATAAATTTTGCTTTTTATTGAATGGAGTCCGGTGTGCCTCGTTAAAACCTCCCCGGTCAAAACCCATTTTGGGAAAAAATACCGAGGTAGGAAAAATAGTACAAAGACCCGACTATATACATCACCTGTAATAAAACTTCAAATGAGAGGCATTCCAAGTCCTCGGGATAGGATTTCCGACAATTCTTCTAACCTATATGCCCCGTTCCCCGTGTTTTCAGCTACTCGAATGGTCCTCCCAGTTTGCCGCTAACTTGCCTTCCGTGCGGTCCTTTCTCGCTTCCCCTTTTATTCTCAAGCACTAAGTCTTCGCGAGAAAACTCCTTGGCCTCACTCTTGAATTATATCTTCTAGTGGCTCTCTTTTGCAGGCTTCTTCTCCGATTCTGGCTTCCTCCCTAACTTCTTCTACCAAGTCAAGTTCGATCCTCATATTGCTCTCATTGTCGTTCGGCTCGTGTTGCACACGTCGGAAAGACGGTTCACCAACCTCATCGGGATCATGGCGTCGGTTCCGTACGTCCACTGAAGGGTGTTTCTTGAGTGGTAGATTGAGGCGTACAGTGGTAGGCCCAGAGAATACTCGGTAACTCCTCTGCCCAAGCTCCTTTAGATCTTCCTACTCTTTTCTTCAGTTCCCCGAGGATGATCTTGTTAGCTGCTTCGGCCTGCCCATTGGTTTGGGGGTGCTCAACGGATGTAACTTGGTGCTTGATACCGAGGTTGTCATAGAATTCCCGTAGCTTCTTATCCACAAATTGTCTTCCGTTGTCAGTGACGATTGCAAAGGGAATTCCGTGCCTACAAATAAGGCTCTTCCACACAAATTTCTGCACCTTCTCGGCGGTAATCTTGGCCAAAGGCTCTGCTTCGATCCATTTGGTGAAGTAGTCCACTGCTACCAGTAGGAATTTGACTTGGCCTTTGGCTACTGGGAAAGGCCCCAGTATGTCCATTCCCCACATTGCGAACGGCCAAGGCGAGTTTAATGTGTGAAGCCCTTCAGGGGGGGTATGATTTACATTGGAAAATCTTTGGCACTCATCACACCGCTTCGTCCACTCCATGCAATCAGCTCTGAGGGTAGGCCAATAGTACCCTGCTCGGACTATCTTGGAGGCCATTGATCTGCCTCCACCGTGAAAACCACAGATTCCTCGGTGAACCTCTTCCATGACATACTTGGATTGTGCCCTGGTCAGACATTTTAGCAAAGGCGCCGAGAATCCTCGCTTATACAGCTCCCCGGCGATTATTGTGAAGTGACTTGCCCCCGAGCCCCGACTTTTTGGCTTCGGCCTGATCCGAGGGTAGAGCTTCTGAGGATAAATACTCCCATATAGGTGTCATCCACTCTCGGTCAACCAACTCGTTGGCCATCACCTCTTCTGTCCCGATGCTCGGTTCATTGAGGGTTTCTTGAATAACCGTTCTGTGGTGTCCCGGCTTCTTTGTGCTGGCTAGCTTGGACAGCAAATCAGCCCGAGTGTTTTCTTCCCGGGGAATGTGCTCAATAGTGAACTTTTCAAAGCCGGAGATTAATTGCTTGACCTTACACAAATATCTCGTGAGTCGAGGTTCCTTCGCTCGATAGCCTCAGGATATTTGTCCGGTGACTAGTTGTGAATCACTCCGAGCACTTAACAGCCTTTGCCCCCATTTCATTCGCCAGCCTTAGTCCCGCTATCAGAGCTTCATACTCGGCTTGATTGTTCGAGGTTTTGAATTCGAACTTTAACGATTGCTCCAAGATCAAATCTCCTGGTCCCTCCAGAATCACCCCCGCTCCACTGCCCCTGACATTCGAGGATCCATCCACGTATAAATTCCACCATATATCCTCAGCCACTGGCTGTGGATGGAGCTCGGCTATGAAGTCAGAGAGGCATTGTGATTTCAGAGGTCTTCTCATCTCGTATTTCAAGCCAAACTCAGACAACTCAACTGACCAAGCAATCATACGCCCCGCCAATTCAGGCTTTTTGAGTATCTGTTTAATCGGGTGATCCGTCTTAACAACCACTTGGTGACTCTGAAAGTACGGGCGCAACCGCCGAGCTGCGGTCACCAAGGCTAAGACCAGCTTCTCAATAACTTGATACCAAGTTTCGGCATCATGAAGCACCCTACTGATGAAGTATACTGGCATTTGGGATTTCTCTACCTCCTGTACGATGACTGCGCTGATAGCATTCTCGGAGGTCGACAGACATCTGAGATACAATTCCTTCCCGGGGATGGGTCTTGTTAATATCGGCGGGGGAGGACAGAAAGTCTTTGAAGTCGACAAAGGCCTTCTCATGATCCTCGGTCCACTTGAAGGTTTGGGGCTTCTTCAGCAGTTTGAAGAAAGGCCGAGCTTTCTCATGGATTTGGGTAGGAACCGAGATAATGACGCAAGCCGCCCCGCCAATCTTTGTACTTCTTTAACGTTCTGCGGGCTTCTCATCTCAATTACGGCCCGGCACTTATCGGGATTGGCTTCAATTCCCCGGTGGGTAAGCATAAAGCCGAGGAATTTACCCCCCTGGACACCGAAAACACACTTCTCCGGGTTGAGCCTCATGTTGTACCTTCTCAGCTGCTGAAATATTTCTTCCAGATCTATAGGGTGGTGGCTGGGGTCATCGGATTTCACCACCATGTCATCCACATATACTTCCATGGTTCTGCCAATTTGCTTCTCAAATACCCGATCCATAAGTCTCTGGTACGTAGCTCCCGCATTCTTCAGCCCAAACGGCATTACTCTGTAGCAGTAATTTGACCCCTCAGTAATGGAAGCTGTTTTGTCCTCATCCGGGGGGTACATTTGAATTTGGTTGTACCCGGAGTATGCATCCAAGAAGCTTAGAATTCTGTATCCGGAAGCCCCGTCAACCAGTCTGTCAATACTCGGCAAGGGATAAGAGTCTTTTGGGCATGCTCTGTTCAGATCCGTGTAATCAGTGCACATGCGCCACTTGCCGTTTGCTTTCTTGACGAGAACGACGTTGGCCAGCCATGTGGTGTATTCTACTTCTCGGATGAAGTTGGCCTTGACCAACTTCGCTGTCTCCTCTTCCACTACTTTTCTCCTCTCTTCACCTAATCTCCTTTTTCTCTGGGCCATCAAGCCGCCTCGGGACAGATTGCCAATTTATGGCATAAAAAGTTGGGATCAATTCCCGGCATGTCAGATGTGGTCCAGGCGAATAGATCGGCATTTCTGCGCAGCACTTGCTTTATTTCTTCTTTCAGAGTAGGCTCAAGGTGACCACCGAGTTTAGTGCACTGTTCAGGCTGCGCGCCGAGTTGGAACTTCTCTAGCTCCTCAATAGGTTGTGGACGTTGTTCCTGCACGTCCATCCTGGGATCCAGCTCAACGGAGTTTACTGAATTCACCGCCTTGTCCTTCCCCCTGTCTAGGGTTTCTACTGGTGCGGGTTTAAGTTTGCTCACCCGCAAACTATCAGCATAGCACTGTCTTGCCATCCTCTGATCTGCTCGGACAGCCACTATATCCCCCGAGCTGGAGGGGAACTTCATCGTGAGGTGGGGAGTAGAGACCACAGCCCCTAACTCGTTCAAGGACGGTCTTCCGATCAGGATATTATACGATGTAACAGCATTAACTAGCACATACCTGACCATGATGGTTTTAGAAGCTCTGCCATCGCCAAAAGTGGTCAAGAGGTCAATATATCCCCGAGTATCAACCTGCTCCCCTGCGAAGCCAACGAGTTTACTGTCGTACGGCTGAATTGATTTCTCCGGGATCCCGAGCTTCTGAAACGTTGAGTAATACAATATATCCGCGGAGTTCCCCTGATCGACGAGGGTTCTTTTGACCGAGAAGTTGGCCAACTGTACGGTGATCACCATGGGGTCATCCTGATTGGGATCTACTCCCACAAAATCTTCATCGAAAAAGATAATAGGGGGAACTTCGGGGAGGCTTGCCGAGATACCGAGTTGACGGCTCGGATGGCCCGCGAGATGTCTTCTCCGAGCTGAACTTGTTGTGCCTCCCCCGCGAACCCTCCCCGAGATGGTGTTTATCACCCCCGGATGACATTATCCTCTTCCCGTCTTTCATTCTCGCCTTTCTCTGGTCTCCGCTCTCTCATCATTCAGTCGATCGCCGCCCCTCCTCGGGCTCGGTCACCCTCTCTCTCCTTCTGTTTCCACCGCGCCTCTCCTTGTTGTTATTGTTTCTTCGGACAAAGTTGTTGAGGTGGCCAGCCTGAACCAGTTCTTCAATTTTATCCCGTAGGACCCAAAGACTCCTCGGTTGTATGGCCATAGTTGCGGTGATACCGACAATGCTTCAGCGATCCGCGTTTTGGGGTGTGGCCACGATTTGGGAGCTGCGAAGCTCACATCTGTACGCTTCCTCGAACACCCGAGCCCGATTTGTATTGAGGGGAGTGTAATGATCATACTTCGGTCCCCTCTGGAAATGCTCGGCCGGGCCTTTCAATCTCGGCTTATCACCCCCTGCCCTCCTCTTGTCTCTACCTTCTCGCCTGTCGGCATCATCGGTCCGATCCCTTTTCTTGGACTCCTCCACCTCCTCCATGTTGATGAAACCTGCAGCTTTTCTTCTCAGCTCGTCCATGTCGGCTGGTGGTTTCCGAGCTAAGTGCCTAGCAAAAGGGCCAGGTCTCAACCCGGTCAGGATGGTGTGTAGTGCAACATCGGCACTGAGATTGGGGATGAGTACCGCCTCCTTGCTGAATCTGGCCATGAAGTTGCGCAGGGATTCATTCTTCTCTTGCCTAAAGTTCACCAGTGAGGCCGAGGTTTTTTGGTGGGCTCGGCTCGTGGCAAACTGAGCGCTGAACTTGGCCACAAATGTATCAAAAGAGTCCACCGAGGCTGGGGGTAGCTGGGTGTACCAAGTCAACGCTGCCTCCTTCAGTGTGGTTGGGAAAACTTTACACATGACAGCGTCGTCATCCGTAAAAAGGTACATCTGCGTGGTGAAGGCGTCCAAGTGGCGCTCGGGGTCTGAGGTGCCATCATATTTGTCAATGTTGATGGGCTTGTAGTTGGCTGGCAAGGGGGCCCCCATGATATCGTTCGTGAAAGGATGCCTCGGCTTCCACAGGCTGGCCTTGTCATTAGGTCTGTTTGTTTGGAGTGAAAATTCTGGGGCCTGCTTAGGGAATCCCTCTTCCTCTGCTCGGTTGTTGTGGTGGGAAGCCCGGAGGTGAGGACCCCCTTCCCGATACAAGTTTCTGGACCCTTCAATCTCGGGAGGTCGACGCTCTCTTTCATGTGAAGAAGAGACCGACCTCTCCCTGCTCTGCTCTCTCTCACGACGGCCATTCTGCCGGCGGATTTCTTCATTCTCCATTCTCAGCGCTGCAACCTGCGCGAGAAGCTCCTGAACCACGGGATTGTCAGTCATTCCCACCGGACCTACAGATTGTTCTCCATTATCCCCGTTAACTCCGTTGTTGGCATTCCTCGGCTCCTCCCTCCTGCAGTTTCCGCTTCTCGTCCTCACCATTTTGTGTGGTATGGGAAAATATTTGCTTCAATTCCCACAGACGGCGCCAAATGTTCCGTCCAAATATCTCGGATATGAGATACTCGACTGAACGAGGATTAGTCGGGTGTTTTTGGGTTGTGCTTGACAGAATGTGGATTCTGCTCCTACGTATCCAAAAGGGAATCAAAGCAAACGTAGTTCTGAATGAGGGGTAAGCCCCCTATTTATAGTGATCTCTCAGGATCAAGCTCCGAAATAAGCGGAGGAATATTTGGATCAGATCGCGATCATGGGGAGAAATATCCGGAGCCTGATTGTCTGGAGTGACATTATGGCTAGCGAGATATTCGGCCCAGTTAGCTGCGGATGGATAGCTTGGGGCCGAGGTACCTTCGTGCGTGGCCTGTCGTAGAAAGGGGGCCGAGTAGTTATCCTCGGGTGTCAGGTGTGCTGACATGTCCTCGGCTTCGGAGGAGTTTGGGCCAAGGCCCATTCGTGGGGGTAAGCTCGGTTGGTCCAGTGTATAGACGAGTTCTCGATCTTACATTCTCGGCCAGTACAGTGTGTATGTAAAGTGTTGATATTTTTTTTTTGACATGTATATCTAATCGGATATTTTTGTGATCTAATATCCTGATTGATTAATATATATATATATATATATATATATATATATATATATATATATATATATATATGAGAACAATTGAGAGCAAAATCGTAAAAATTTAGTAAATAACCAAAATTACAAACAAATTATATGTTAATAAATAGTTCACCTATGTCACATGATTACAGTTACAAATTACAATTCGTTACGGAAAGGGGAGACCAATATAAATGTTAATTTGGTGACTAATATACTTCCAATTTCAACAACTAACACAAAAGTCAAACATATTTATTTGAAATTGCCCTTTAAACTACACTAGTTTTTGAAATTTTTGTAACCTCTGTCATATTTATGCATATTGTGACATAAGTATATAGTTAAAAGGGGTATTTTAGGCATTTTGAAATGTTCCAACTAAATTTTTGAACTTTGTCATTATCTATTAGTATAGATACATATGAAGACAAAGACATGAATGTTAAAATCACAATATATATATATATATATATATATATATATATATATAATCAAATAAATTGCATAACTCATAATTGTCATCTACATAATTTCATGTTTGAAACAAAAGAAAGAAGAGTAATGCTGTCAATATACTATTTTCAATACTCTCTTCAATGCTTTTTTTTTTGTTGGATGAATTTCATAGGGGACTATGAATTTTATATGAGACTCACATGAAATTCATTCGATGACAAATAGTGTGTTAGAGAGAGTGTTAAAAAGAGCATTTTGCTAGTATTTTTAAACAAAAAAAGGTGAAGTGTTGTTGTATAAGAAAGAAAGAAGATAATGATATGGATGTAAATATATCAACATTTCGAGGGGGGATTAAAGAATATAGGGTATTCATAATTTTTCTATGAATTTGAGGGAGGGCACATGCACACCTTAGTATATGTGCGTCCGCCACTTGTGTCAATTTTGTTTGGTTACATATGTATTCTATGAGAGTGTCAATTTTGTCTTATCGTGCGAACACTCCGTGCGAATATGAGATGAGTTATGTGGGCTTTTTGACCAAACTGGGTTCCTTTTAGAAACTATTTACCAGTTTAGGGTTGTTCTGAAACTATTTACCAATGGGGGGTCGTTTTGAATATTTTATTATTTTTGGGTCTGACGGGTCAAAGGCGCCACTGCAGTTGGCGTCTTTGACTTTAAAAAAAAAAAAAAATTGAAAAGGGGAGGCGCATTTGGCAGTGGCGTCCTCCCCCTGCTTGCTACAGTAGCGCTACTGTAGCAGGCAGCCCCTTTTCTTTCTTTTTTTTTTTGAATTTTGACTTTTTTTAAAAAGATAAAAAAATTTATTTATAAAAAAACTCATTCACCAAATAATGAACTGAATTCACCAGATATTTGTACCCGATTCACCAGATATTTGTACATACTTAAAAAAAAAATTATTTCTCAAAAAAACTCATTCACCAGATAATGAACTGAATTCACCAGATATTTATATCCGATTCACCATATATTTGCACATACTTAACCAAAAAAATTATTTCTCAAAAAAACCATTCACCAGATAATGAGTTGACCATATCTAATCCTCTAATCCTAATAAATGAATCCCTTCCTGATCAAGCAACCAACAAACAAAATAAATAAAATAATAGAAAATAATAAAATAACCAATAAAACAGACAAAATAATATAATAATTGAAATAAAAAAATCCCAAATATTTGTGAGGCCGCCACCTCAGCACTACAGGAGGCACAAAAAATAATAGCAATAACAATTTACACCAATAAATATTCATCAATTATTACAGTAGTAAAAAAAAATTTATTTGGTGAGAGCATTGCAGAGTCACATACAGAGGTTTGCTTACAACCATTTTGTCATTCATCTCCAAGAGCTACCACACAATAAAGGGAAAAGAAATCATTTTTAAAGTAAAAAACCACTGACTATTTTTAACATGAAAATACCACCTACTTACAGCTTTGGATGCCTCATCAGGAGTTGAGAATGCAACAAATCCTGATCCTGATCCTCGACTTATGCCATTGCACATATTTTTTTTTACAGAGATATTTACCAGATATTTACACATACTTAACCAAAAAAATTTATTTGGTTAAGATAGCAGTTATGCATGCTCTTCCACATCTCATCTTCTGCTTCTTTACCCTGCCTCCCAAAGCAGTTTTCAACCCTTTCATCTCCCTTTCTTACAAATCAATTTGCTAAAAAAATCATGATGTCAAAACGTGCTGGTTTATGTGAACATGGAACCATTTTATTTATCAAAATTTTCATACTTGTACTCAATAATTTTTTTCACCAGATATTTGTACCCGATTCACCAGATATTTACACATACTTAATAAAAAAAATTATTTCTCAAAAAAACTCATTTACCAGATATCTAAACTGGTAAATAGTTTCTAAAAGGAACCCAGTTTGGTCAAAAAGCCGAAAAAGAAAGATAGTAGAACGAACGTGTAGAAAAAGAAAAAGAAAAAGAAAAGGGGAGGTGAACCTATGATCCTCCAAATTTTTCATTATAATTAACTATGTGCAATCTCTGTAAAAAAAAATATATATGTGCAATGGCATAAGTCGAGGATCAGGATCAGGATTTGTTGCATTCTCAACTCCTGATGAGGCATCCAAAGCTGTAAGTAGGTGGTATTTTCATGTTAAAAATAGTCAGTGGTTTTTTACTTTAAAAATGATTTCTTTTCCCTTTATTGTGTGGTAGCTCTTGGAGATGAATGGCAAAATGGTTGTAAGCAAACCTCTGTATGTGACTCTGCAATGCTCTCACCAAATAATTTTTTTTTACTTGTAATAATAGATGAATATTTAATGGTGTAAATTGTTCTTGCTATTATTATATTTTGACTCCTGTAGTGCTGAGGTGGCGGCCTCACAAATATTTGGGATTTTTTTTATTTCAATTATTATATTATTTTGTCTGTTTTATTGGTTATTTTATTATTTTCTATTATTTTATTTATTTTGTTTGTTGGTTGCTTGATCAGGAAGGGATTCATTTATTAGGATTAGAGGATTAGATATGGTCAACTCATTATCTGGTGAATGGTTTTTTTGAGAAATAATTTTTTTGGTTAAGTATGTGCAAATATTTGGTGAATCGGGTATAAATATCTCATTATCTGGTGAATGAGTTTTTTTGAGAAATAAATTTTTTTGGTTAAGTATGTACAAATATCTGGTGAATCGGGTACAAATATCTGGTGAATTCAGTTCATTATTTGGTGAATGAGTTTTTTTATAAATAAATTTTTAACTTTTTAAAAAAAGTCAAAATTCAAAAAAAAAAAAAAAAGGAAAAGGGCTGCCTGCTCGATGGTAGCTCTTCAGAAAAGCAGGGGAGGACGCCACCGCCAAATGCGCTCCCCTTTTCTTTTTTTTTTTAAAGTCAAAGACGCTAACCGCATGGTGCGCTTCAAAGGCGCCATCTGCAGTGGCGCCTTTGACCCGTCAGACCCAAAAATAATAAAATATTCAAAACGACCCCCCATTGGTAAATAGTTTCAGAACAACCCTAAACTGATAAATAGTTTCTAAAAGGAACCCAGTTTGGTCAAAAAGCCGAGTTATGTGGGTACTCCAATCCAATGATGTGTTTGATATGAGATTGTAAATATTATGATATGAGGGTATGATAAATAAAATATAAATTTGATTTTAAAAAGATGTAAGCGATGAAAGTTTCAAATCAACGGTCCGACTTGAGAAAGATAAATAAATGTCCGTAAGAGAGAAAGCAACAAGATGTCATTGCATTGATCATCAACCCATAGATCATGTTTGATGAATGACATCTTGCCCCAAGTTTTGATCATGCGAAAGACTAAATAAAATATTATATAAATACTGCATTATATATATAAGTTCATTATGATGTTATATATAAATTATATACTGCTATGATAATTGTTGGCATATAATTATTTAATCGTGGAAATATTTCTATTATTTATTTATTTATGATGTCTGGTGTATGTTTTTCAACCGAGTACTTTTTTTTAGGGCCCTAAGTACTTGTTTCTTTCCTCTTTTTTTTTTAACTAAAAAATGTATTCATTCATTTAAATTGGTAAAATACATCGAAAGCAACACAAATCCAACATCGTTAAAAACCGAAAAATGATGAATCTGCGAACAAACTCACAGCACCCAGATTAATAGCATAACACGGCAAAATCAAAATACCTACAAAAGTGACAAGATCAAAGCCACCGGAATACCCATGCCCTCGGATCTGTAACGTTGACGCCCAAGTCTTGATCAAATCTGTGATGGATTGAAGCAGATCTGCCAATCTGAACCAAACAAAAACCGCACCAAGACGGGAAACCAAACGATGACGAACAAAACACCGTGGCACGCAGACGACGAAAACACGAAAAAAAACCAGATCTATGTGGAAAAACCATTTATTTAGAGAAAAATGAGAGAAAAAAGATATAGAAGGGTGATTCCAGGCCCAAAAAATGGCCTAAAAACCACCCCTGCCCTTCTTTTCTTTTCTTTCTCTGTTCTCCTTCCCTGCGGCGCAAAACCTAATCAGTATCAGTATATGATTATGCTCTAAGTACTTATTTCTTGTAAGCGTATTTTTGAGTTATTTCATGCATTGTGGGTTTAAATATACTTTTGGAAATTAGTGGATTCAATGAATGCTTTTCCAAACACCGCATTAGTGGTGTTATACTCACGAAAACTATAGTTTCTGTGTGTGTTATAACATTTTAATACACATGAAAACTATAGTTTTCGTGAGACGCTAAAAAACAGGAAGAAGAAAAAAGGTACAAAACCAATCTCGTCGTTGTGCTCTGCCACTGCCTACGCCTAACCGGAGGTTGCAAGGGATGCTCTTTGCTTGGGATTGTGGTGTGGTGGGAGGTGGGAGGAGAAGAATAGAAACAAAAAAATATTTAGGGTGTGTTTGGTTCAACGGAGGGGAGGGGAGGGGAGGGATTTTAAAGGAGGGGAGGGGAGGAGAGGGGAGGGGAGGGGAGGGGTTTTAATTAGATATTGTGTTTGGTTGGGAGGAGGGGAGGGGAGGGGAGGGGAAATAACTCTTTTCTTGTTTGGTTCACAAGGGGAGGGGAGGCATTTTTAAACTAATTTACTTTTATACCCTTTTTATTTTTTATGATTTTAAAGAAAGTTATGTTATGAATACGAACAACACACACTAGTAAAAGAATGTTACATATATCACAACTCATGGTCACCACCCCACGTGAGAATGTTCCTATCTTGAGAGGTGGTGGTGGAGCAATATAAAACACATACTAGTAAAAGAAATTAACATACAGAATAAGATGCTAGTAACAGACCAAAAACCAAATCATAACACAGTTCAAACCTAAACAGATTCCATAAACGGTTCAAACAGATTTCAAAAATCAAGTCATGATAGTTCAAACTTAAAAATAATATACGACAAAATATTAGTAAAATGTTCAGTAAGTCCAAGACTTCAATCAAAAGCATATCCAAAAAAAAAGGCTAGCCCAAGTCTTCAAATAGTAGCACCATCAATATGAAGGCTGATCTGATGAGCCAAAGACCAGTTGCATGATAACTGCCTTGCGTGCTTCCATTGGACATTGAAGAATTGTTCGAAGTTTGCCAGCATCTTGCATTAGAGAGCAAAAGATCTTAGGCAATTTGTCCACATCACATCCACATTCCTTGATTAAATTCCAACATTCGTCTCCTGAAATTGGAGGAAGGTTGGAGTTGTCTCTCATTATGGCATTCCCTTCCCTTATTGCAGCAGTCCCATCTTTTAGTGCCTCTACAACCATATCCATTGACCCTTTAAATACATCTACAGCATTGTTTTGCTCTTTGTTGCTAGCAACATTGGATTTCTTCCTCTTGCGACCACTATTTGCTGATGGTGAATGATCTTGAGAGTGCATTTCATTAGACGAGAAATTAAAATTATTGTCATTACCATTAGCATCTTGAATATCAAAGCTCTCCAAAATCACCTCATTCCGGGAGATACGGTAGTCAAGGTCATCAAAAGATTCTATGAAGTCTTCATTAGTGGTTGAATTTCCTCGTCTCCTCATTTCGGATGGTGACTCAGATTCCTCTCCTGTAGCTCGATCATTCCCATAAAGTTTAACCATTTTCTCATAATTTGGAATTGGGGTGTTTTTCCACAATGCAGCTTTAGGTTTTGACTGAAAAAAGGGTAAGTTTCAAAACAGTTAACCAAGTATTCAATAATGTCATATTAGAAAATACAAAATTTAATAATGTTACCTGAATTAGAGCCTCCCAAACTTCCGGCTCCAAGATCCCATAATTGAGTAGATGGGTTCCAAGCAAACCCATTCATACCATTTTTAAAAATATCATAAGCATCCGAAAAGTTTTTTTCAATGTTTTCCAACGATTTTTACCTTCTCCTTCTCAATTTTCTTCCCAAACAATGCACTCAGCTCATTCACGATGTTATCATATGCGCGAAGTAGTGAAGGAACCACCAATTTTATTACCTTTTTCATATTCGTGCATGAAAGCGTCAATAAGAGCATCATCCATGCCTCTTGTCCAGTTTAAGTTTTCCCTGCCACTGTTTGTCGATAATTGCTTTTTGGGTGCCATACTGTGATATTTATCAATTATAGCAAAATAAAATTAATAAAGCGACAAAGTGTAAAAGTAATAATATTGTCATAATAAAGACATAACGTTTCATTTCACCAAAATCAACAGTACAACAAAACAGTTATAAACATAATAAAAACAAATACAAGCGAAGAACATTCAGTCCAAATGACCATTTTGATAATCTGTCCACATCTGATTTGCTAAACTATCTCTTAGAAGCTCACCCTGAACAACCTCCTCACTATCACTTCGTCGACCTTGATAATTGTCTTGAGATACATTTTGATTTGCCAATTCAGCATCTACTTCAGCTATAAGGTCTTCATCCGGGTCTATGCTCATTAGATAGTTATGAAGAATGCAACATGCAATGATGATTAGTTTTTGAGCTTTGACTCCATAAGTAGGCTCTGTTGAATTAGATAAAATCTCAAATCTTTTTTTTAATACACCAAAGGCTCTTTCAATAGCATTGCGTAATGATGCATGTCGAAGATTAAATAATTCTCTATAATTTTGTGGTGGATTCCTTGATGAATATTCTTTCAAATGATACCGAACTCCTCTATAAGGTGTAATCAGGCCACTTGTCAACATGAAGCCAGCATCAACAAGGTAATATTTTCCTATAACCAATGTATATAATCAATGTGGTTGTTTAAATATAAACAAATGAATAATTTCAATGTATTATAAGGTCAATATTACCTTGAGGAATTTTAAGTTTATCTTCTCGACTTAATGCATTCTTTATAATTCTTGAGTCAGAGGCGGTGCCTTCCCACCCGGTGAGCACATAAGTGAACTTTAAATCAAATGTGCATGCTGCTAATACATTTTGTGTAGGATAGTCCTTCCTACCACGATATCGGGGAGCATCGCTAGCTGACACTTTGACACGTATATGTGTCCCATCTATGGCACCAACACAATCCTGATACAACATTTTTTATTAATATAATCTAAGTGTATCTTGCTAATGGTTGAATGTATAGTAATTTAATGATCAATTTTTACCTTAAAATATGGGTAGAATCTACTGCTACCATTTATTTCAGGAGGGACTGTTGAGCCATCAGGTTGTACAAAGAACTTTTCTTCCAATTCGAGGATAGCTCTCAAGACATGATGGAGATGACGACTGATCGTCTCACCAGAACGACAAAACCAAAAGTTTACTTCACGATTTTTAGCATTGTGTGTTAATATGTAAATTGTTTTTGCAACTTGTTCTTCCACACTTGACCATCGTGTGGGAGATAAGCCACCCTCTCTTTCTAACATACCACACAATGCTAAGAAAGCTTGAGGACCCATTCTTATTATATTTCTACTGGTTTCACTACTACTAATTCGACCCATTATTTCTTCCCACCCTCTCTCCCTCTCGGAGCTCATACTATAGCTAATTTTTCTCTTACGGGACATCCGATTAACATAGTAATAAACAATAGCACATATGAGTTGTGCTATAGCTTTTGACGCAAATCAAACCATCTAGTGACTTTCATTTTCCACTCTTGATGATCCATCTAACACAATAGAATATTCATAAAATTAAAATACATTAAAACAAATACATGAAAAAAAATTGACCATGTAAAGAAAAATTAAATTGAATGTTTGCTTGTAATTTTTATTCTCACTAGCCATGTGCATGTAACATATTATTTTCACAGAAATTCCAGTATGAGGCTCATTACTTTCACAGGTAGACATTAGAGTATTATGTTCCAATTTTTCCAATATTTTCAGAGACAGTCTTCATTCTAGGCCAGTTACTTCTTTTCTTTGACTTAAACACCATCTTCCTTCTATTTCATTTCATATTTTCATTCATTCTCACTCTTCATTCCCCTATCTTCTTTTTCTCTCTCTTTCTCTGTGTTTGTGAGTTTGTTTCAGCAATGGCAACCTTGGCTGATATTGGGGTCTCAGCTGTGATAAACATACTCACTGCTTTTGCTTTTTTGCTGGCTTTTGCTCTGCTCAGAATCCAACCAATCAATGACAGGGTCTACTTTCCCAAATGGTATATCAGTGGTGGAAGAACAAGCCTAAGGAGAATCTTGGGAATTTTGTGGGCAAATTTGTGAACCTCAATTTCAGGACTTACCTTACTTTCCTTAATTGGATGCCACAGGCACTCAAAATGAGTGAGACTGAGATTATTAATCATGCTGGCCTTGACTCTGCTGCTTTCCTTAGAATCTATACTCTCGAGTAATGCTTCAAGTTTCAATTTTTAACCAAATCTCTCTCTCTCTCTCTCTGTATGTCTCAATTGTTGTTTATTCAACTTTGCAAGAATATTATTTTTTTGTGCTTTTAGAAAGTGTTGCCGTGTAAAGGAGGAACTACACATGCATAGAACTAGTCAAACCATCTTTGTGTGGGATACAATATAAAACAATATAAAATAGAAGTAGGGAACACATTGGGATGCATAATAATCAAACCATATACAAACAATAGCACAACTCATCACTGTTGGTCAGAGAACATAAGATGCATAGTAATCAAATTGATGCAGAGAACGTACCTTCCAGAGACTTGCGGCGTGGAGAGAAGACAATGACACAAGGAAAAAATGAACCATCACAACCTAATATACAATAAGGGTAATTTTGGATTTTTAAATTTTATTAAGGTTAATTTCGTCATATCAATTAAAATATTTTAAAGTTATCTCCCCTCCCCTCCAAATCCCCCCAATATTGGAGGGGAGTCAAAATGCATCTATGAGGGATTTTGCTCCCCTCCCCTCCCCTCCCAAAATTTGAACCAAACATATAAAATTTAAAATATTCCCTCCCCTCCCCTCCCCTCCCCTCCAACCAAACATAGTGTTAGAGTGAGGAGTGAGGGTTCGACGGGTGTGGGGACAAGGTATTTAGGGGATTAAAAAAAATTAAAGAAGGGATGGAGGGAGGTGGGAAAATGAATTTATGGGTGCCAAAATTAAAAGCAATCGGTTAATCCGAACAAGGGAGAACATGGCCCAACAACCTCCTGAATAAGCCCAACAATACAAATAGGATAGAGAAATATATGCTTGTTAGGGGATAATAAAGTACGCCTAACTAAGGTTAAAGAAACAAATAAGACAACTTTACAAATTAAATTAAACAAAACGCAATGGGCTCACTAGGACTTAAAACATACAATTTTTATATTTTTTAGGGACTAAAAACAAATAAGATTTTTATAGGGACTATAATCAAATTTTACAATTTTATAGGGATGGAAAACATAGTTAACCCTAAACTACTTGAAAGATAAATTTTAAAAATAAGACACAGAAATATTATATCTTAAATTAATCTTACATTGAAATGCAATGCCGCATATTTTATTGAATGTTACAAAGCAATTTTTTTTCGTAAAATATTATTGTTATTATATTAGACATTTACTCTACCATCAAGATTGGCTCTTACTTCCTCGCTTCTGCAGTGAGCGCAGGGATGGTGCAGCAAACCGCTAACCAGCTAGACATATCATGAGAGTAATATTTATTTCTATATATCCAAAATTTCAATATCATTCTTTAAATCATATGGCATGATAGTTCATTGGTAATGTCCATTTGAGATGCAGAAGATGGTCTTGAAACTGTGCGAATCTACACAAGGGTTTATGTAAAAAAAAAGGGGCAAATCTTTATGGCTTGTATCCGAATACATGGAAAAAAGATGTTTTTATTGAAGGAAAAACTATAATTCTAAATACCATACAGATACAAATCATAGCATGTGATTCATGTTAATCAAAGGAAAGAGAAGAATTTCATACCTTGGAGATTCGCAGAATCCATCACAGCAGATCAGAGGGTGAGAGGGATACGAACGGTTGATCAGAATGTTAGAGAACGTGAGAGGGTTACTCCTCTCTTTCTGGTTGGTTTTTGGTTTTGTGTTTCTGTCTGTTAGAATGCCTAATGGGGAGGCTATTCTTATAACCTACCAGCAGAGAGTAGGGACCTCTCAACGGGTTAACATTAGAATGACCCATCCCATCATAGGGTCACTCTTTAGTAAATACCCAACAACAATTTCACCAATTGGTTACGTAATTAAGAATTAATTTTATAACTGATATATTAATAATTTAATTATAATTTAATAACCAATTAATGCTAATCCACATATTATACACATTAAAATTTAACATTCTCCCACTTGGATAGCATTAATCAATTATTAAAGAGAAATACCGATTCACGATCAAAGCACACGTTAACCAGTATATAATAAGAAATATAAGCTTTAACAATGCAGAAATAGTATCCGATAGGGAAGTAAATCATACATGCTAAAGACTCATATCTCACATAAAGATTGATGAATATAAAATTGCATATAATTAATAAAGAGAAATATGCAATTCAAAAAAATGGTCCAAGCATCTTAAAATGCTATAAGAGATATGAAAACAAGAATGACGTCAATTTACATATCTCATAAAAAAGATAATGGGCAAATAATGGTTTCGGACTCCCACTAATCCAATACATCAAAAGACTTAACTAAGCCCATATGAATTACATGATTCGGAATATTCCAACAGTTAGCCTTTGGTTAGTGGATCGGCAAGCATGTTTCCTGTATCAATATGCTCAATACGAGTCTCAAACTCCCGAATCTTCTCTCTAACGAATAAATATTTCACATCAAAATGCTTAGTGCGAGAAGAGCTTCTATTGTTATGAGAGAAGTTCACGGCAGCAGATATTGTCACAATATATCACAAGTGGCCTAGATATGCTTTCAACAATATGAAAGCCGGAAATCAAATTTTTCACCACATGGCTTGACAAGTAGCCTCATAGCAAGCAACATATACTGCTTCCATGGTAGAAGTAGCTGTAAGCGTCTGTTTGACGCTTTTCCAAGAAATAGCTCCTCCCGCCATCATAAAGATAAAGCCGAAGTAGATTTTGGTCGTCAGGGCAACCTGCGAAATCGGAATCGAGAATAACCAAGTGACCTGAAGTTGATCGGACTTCTTATAGGTCAACATATAATCTTTGGTTCCCCTGCAAATATCTCATGACCTTTTTACGGCTTTCCAATGACCCAAACCTGGGTTGCTCAAGTATCTCCCTAAAGCATTTACAGCAAAAGCAATGTCGGGACGAGTACAAACTTGAGCATACATTAAACGCGCCAACAATGAAGCATATGGGACCTTTTTCATTTCATTTATTTCTACATCATTTTGAGGACATTGAGATTTAGAGAATTTTTCTTCACCCTTTTGAACAGGTGCAGCACATGGGGAGCAAGAATGCATATTAAACCTTTTGAGGACCTTTTCAATATATCCTTTTTGAGACAATCCAAGAACACCACGTGACCTATCACGATAAATCGGATGCCTAAAACAAATGAAGCATCACCAAGGTCTTTCATATCAAAGTGGCCACTCAACATGAGTTTTGTCTCGGTCAGGATTTTAACACAATCGCTAGCAAGAAGTATATCATCAACATATAGAACGAGAATGATGAATTCACCCTCACAAGTCTTCAAGTAAACGCACTGATCTGAGGCATTTTCTTTGAAGCCAAGAGAAGTGACAACCTGATCAAACTTCAAATACCATTGTCTGGAGGCCTGTTTCAGTCCATAAATAGACTTATTCAGCTTGCAAACCAAGTGCTCTTTGCCTGTTTCAGTAAAACCTTCAGGCTGAACCATGTAAACATCTTGATGAAGGTCTCCATTCGTAAAGGCCGTCTTCACATCCATCCGGTGAAGTTCTAGATCAAAATGAGCTACCAAGGCCATGACAACTCGAAATGAATCTTTTGTAGAGACTGGTGAGAAAGTCTCCTTATAGTCAATGCCTTCTCTTTGGTTATAGCCTTTAGCTACTAGTCTGGCTTTGTACCTTTCAACTTTACCATCTGGAGTACGTTTGGTTTTGAAAACCCATTTGCATCCAACAGGTTTACAACCAATTGGTAATTCCTCTAGACTCCAAACACCATTATGAGACATAGAAGACAACTCATCATGCATAGCATTCAGCCAATCAGAAGCATGAGAGCTAGAAATTGCCTCCTTAAAGGTAATAGGATCATCATCATCATTGAGGTCAAACTCATGTTCCTGAAGATATACAACATAATCATCTGGTATGGAAGGTCTGCGCACTCTTTGAGATCGTCTCAGTGGAATTTCATCAACAATAAGATCATGTTCTTGTTCATCTACAAGCGGTCTTTGCCACACCATCTTCATGTTGAAGATTCGATCAACACCATCATTTGGAATCAAAACTTCGTAGGAAAAGGAACAAATTGTTATAGGAACAATGGTGCGATCTTCTTTAAGAGTAACTGGTCGTGGTATATCACTCCCACTATCCAAGTCATCCTCAAAGAAAACCGCTCGATCAGATTCGACGACTCGCATAGAATGAGATGGACAATAGAATCTGCTACCTCTAGAACCCACACAATAGCCAATAAAGAAGCCACTAACAGTCTTAAGATCAAGCTTCTTAGACTGAGGATTATAAGGTCTAACTTCTACCTTACAACCCCATACATGAAAATGTTTCAAACTCGGCTTCTTTCCACTCATGAGCTCATATGGAGTTTTTGGTACAGACTTGCTGGGTACTTGATTTAGAATATAGACAGCAGTTTTTAAGGCATCTCCCCAAAGAAAGTCTGGCAATGATGAATGGCTCAACATACATCTTACCATCTCCATAAGTGTGCGGTTACGCCTCTCTACAACTCCATTTTGCTCAGGAGTACCAGGCACAGTGTATTGAGCTTCAATACCGCATTCCTCAAGAAATCTGGCAAAAGGTCCTTGGTTTCTACCCGTCTCATTATATCTACCATAGAATTCTCCACCTCTGTCAGATCTTACACATTTTATTTTCCTACCTGTTTTCAACTCAACAGCAGCCTTAAAGGATTTGAAAGCATCTAGAGAACTAGATTTTTCTTGAAGAAGATCTATCCATCCATATCTCGAGAAATCATCTATAAAGGTAATGAAATACCCATATCCACCCATGGCAGTGGGTGTAATAGGTCCACACAGGTCGGTGTGAATCAACTGTAGCACATCGTCACACCTATTTGCTGCTTTATTCCTAACCTTGGCAGTAAATTTGCCCTTGATGCAATCAATACATGTATCAAAATCGGAGAAGTCTAGATCATGGAGAATACCTTCCTTGACTAGCCTCTCAATACGGGGCCTAGAAATATGCCCCAAACGTCGATGCCATAACATAGAAGAATGTTCATTAATCCTACTGCGTTTGTTTCCAATAGCAGAATTGACAGACATGTCATGTAGATCTAACATATAAAGGCCATCACGTAAAACTCCTGAACCAACGGAAATAGAATCTGAATAAACAATCAATTTCCCACTACCAAACTTAAAGGTGTAACCACATTTATCCAAAGCGTAAAAGAAATCAAGTTCCTTCTCATAGAAGGTGCATACACAGCATCTCTTAAAAGCAAATTATGTCCAGAAGGCAAAAGTAAAGAAACAATTCCAATGTCAATAACAGAAACTCCAGCTCCATCTCCCATAATAATCTTAGACTCGGCATCACTTGGTTTCCACAGGCTTGTGAACCCCTGCAAGGAATTCACAACATGAATGGTTGCACCTGTAACGCCGTTCGTTACATTAGTAACCCAAAACAAATTGTATAAAATTCCTTTAATACATTTAATTAAAACATGTTAGTCATAAAAATTTTATCAATTATATAAGTCTGGAAAATGTCTCATATTAAATAAAATAGTAATAATGTATCAAAGTAATAAATAATAAATCCATACGTCCAAATAAAAACCCAAAGCCTCAAACCGGGCATCTACTAATAAACCCAACGATAAATAAAAAATAAAATAAATATGTCTAGCCACAAACGGCCCCTTACTCAAAATAAAATACTAACAAAGCTAGATAATAAATAAGTAAATTCGCTGAGTCTTCAATTCTCTTCAGCTTCGGTGATATCATCCTCGTGCTCTGAAAACAACACTTTTAATGAGATATAATCCCAGTGAATAAAAATCAAGTTCTAAAAATATTTTCGCAAATAGTGTTGTTCTCAGCCGGTGCGGTAACCGGAAAAACATCAATGGTACCCGCTGATTTTTAATTTAATAAATCTTCAAAATAATAACATATAAATTAATCGATATCAAACAGTTAAACCACAAACTCATAAAATCAACTACGGTCACATCTCATCATATTTAATCACATTCACCATGCAAGCTCTATGTAATGCAACTCCATGAACATGACTCGGTGATTCCCAGAATCACTTTACTTGACTCTTTGGTTCCCAGAACCGGTGTGAATCCCAGATCCACTAAGGTCTATGAGCTCATATCCATGCAATGGCGTCCCACTGCCTTCCCCATCCCAGATGGAGGTATCTAATATTCCATCCCAGATGTGAATATTTTAATAATTCGATATCCCATCCCAGATGGCGATATCTCTCATCCTATTCATGGAATAGAATGTATACCGTCATCCCTTCCCGGAAGGTGATGACCAAACTCATGAATAATGCAATACGTCATCCCAGATGACTACCAAAAAGATTCTCAAACTCCATGCATCATAAAACATAATAGAGCATGCCATGACAACAACATAACATCATTTAACATAACAAAACATTTCACGACAATACTATAACATCATATAGCATGTAAAACCAATCAATCAACCATAAACTCATACAATTTCATATACAATCACACGATTCATAGTAATAATCACTTAATTTAATATTAAATTTGTTTTTATACAAAACCCCCAATTTAGAAAATAGGATTTAAACAATTATTCGTTCTTGTATTTAAAACTCTCCAAAATTCATCATTTTAACTCAAAACCAAGATTCCCAAATCGTTTGTACCATGGAAGGGTGAGAGAAGGTTGTTTTTACTCACCTCTGGTAGACCTCCAAAAGCTTTAACAATCATCTAAGATAACTCCGAAAGTGACACCAAAGATCCTTATCACTTCTTGCTAATGTTCTTGATTTTGTGCAGCTCCATGTTCAAAATTATATTCGGCACCCTTCCCCTTTTTCTTTTCTTGCTGTTCCGCGGCGTAATTAGGGGTGAGCAAAATGTTTCAACCCGCCCGAAACCGCCCGACCCGCCACTAATTTTTGCGTTTCGGGCGGGTTGAAACGGGTTGGCGGGTTGGGCGGGTGGAAACGGCGGTTTCAGATGGATAGGAGCGGGCGGGTTCGGGTCTGGGTTCTGTCACCCATCGGAACCCGACCCGACCCGCTCATAACAAAAAAAAAAAAAAAAAAAATTTAATGGAGAATGGACTGCCAAGACTGGATCTTAGATTTTTTTTTCCCCTCTTCTGTTATATATTTTTTTTTTTGGTACTTAATTGGGTTGAAAGCCTTAAATTTTAATTAGGCTCGTTGGGTTTTTTTTTTAATTTTTTGGAATAAAATTAAATAATTAAAAAGCCTAAACCCGTTTCAACCCGCCCGAACCCGACCGAACCCGCCCTAACCCGAACCGCCCAACCCGATGGTATAGATGGGCGGGTTCGGTTTCTGTTTTTTTTACCTCCAACCCGCCCGAACCCGATGGTCCCCACCCGAACCCGCCCGAAACCGCCCGATGCTCACCCCTAGGCGTAATCATATATACTCTCAGCTAGGTTTTATCTATCCCAAAGTAGTAAGCTCTTTTAGTTTTTTTTTTTATTTTATTTATTAGAAAACCACTTTTCTCCTGGCCCATATCTTATAGTTAGTTGTTTTTGCCCAACCATATACGTGACTGATAGCCTTGTCACAAAAGATGGCTTCATTTTAATTTTTTTTCTTATTATATATATATATATATATATATATATATATATATATATATATATATATATATATATATATTATATAAGAATTCACCATGAATTCTCGCTGCAACCAGAGTTGAATTGGCCAAGAGCCAATGTTACAAATGAAAGTCATAAAGTGGCCCCCACCCACTTTGTTTTTTTTTTTTAGTTTCATTTATTTATTTATTTTCTTTTCTTTTCTTTTTAATCCAAATTTGTATCTTTTTTTTTTAAAATATAATTTATATTGGAATTTTAGGATGTTACAGCACCTGAATCTAACCACCAAGTATTTGGAGGAACATCAATGACATTGGATTCAAAGCATGTTAGAGCCTTCTCAAAAGTCATAAATTTTTCCCCTGCAGCTTTCTGATATTCTTTAGCATTATCGGTCTCTAAGATACTCTGCCCGATGGATTTTTCCATAGTATACTTCATCACTTTCAGGCACACTCTATTAGAGTATTCCCATTTCTCATAAGCAATCCTCTGTCTGCAAGAGACTCATTTTGTGAGAGCAGCTGGCTTGTCTTCCCTCAAGGCCAGATCCAAGTCAGCAATGGTTAAGTAGAGATCTAGAGACTCTTTCCAGTCCTCATAGTTTGTCCCATTTAGAGTTTTGACAGAATTTGGGAAGGAGGCTGACATAAACAGAGAATAAGGAATCATTAAGAATTGAAGGGTAATATGATTCCATATATATGTTCAGCCGATCTTGCCCATAATACAAATTTCTTATTCATTATAATTCCGCCTAAGGGTCCCGAATCATAATAAATAAGAAATATAATAAGAAGAATAATACAATGTACAAAACTTACCTCACCAAAATTTCTAATACCGATAGGGTACTTGAAAACCAAAATTGACATAAGCTTGAGACAATAGTACGATGTATAATAACGAATTACATTAATAATAGTACACCGATAGGGTATAATTATTATTAATATAATACAAATATAACACATTAGAATAATCAATTATTTAACAACACAAATTTTGTATAATTATACCCACGATAGGTGAGTTCATAACTATACAAAATATCAATAGTCATGCTACAATTATACATTAGAATAATTAATTGTTTAACAACAAAAATTTTGTATAATTATACCCACGATAGGTGACTTCATAACTATACAAAATATCAACAGTAATGCTACAATTATACATTAGAATAATTAAATTGTATAACAAATGCAGCATAGAACACACAACTTAATTCACATAAAATATTCGCGAGGCGAGAGCTATCTCGCGAGGCGAATCTTGTGAAAAGTCAGCAACGTTTGGTCTTCTCGCGGGTACTCGCGAGGCGAATCAAGCATTCGCGAGGCGACCCTGAAACCTTTCATTTTCCTAGAACAGTCAACCTTCGGGGTCGCGAGGCGACCCAGAGACCTTTCATTTTCCTAGAACAGTCAGCCTTCGGGGTGGCGAGGCGAGAAACGTAATCGCGGGGCGACCCAGAGAGGATGACAATTTCACTGTTCTGCTGGCTTTCAGGTTCGCGAGGCGAGAATAATCTCGCGAGGCGAATCTGGAATTCCAACTGTTGCTGATGCCCAGAATCGCGAGGCGAGCAAAACTCGCGGGGCGATCGAACCAGTTTCACGCAAAAGGGAAACAAAAAAACATCGATTTCTCACGTTTTATTTGATGAAATCCAACGATTTTCGAGTATGTTACTCGAATAACATGTGGGAAGAAAAGCCCTTAAACAATTTTCGAAATCATTGGCCAGAATCATAGTTTCGAATTTTGAAGAACAAGGCATGAAAACGAAAGTTGCTAAAAAAAAAATTCTGGGCAAGCAAAATTTTTACGATATTGATATAATATGATATGAAAATCCCTAACAAATTTTGTATCTTGATTGAAAAACATAAATTAGGGTTCATATAATTTTCAGAACAGCTATAACATGTATCTATCCTTGGCTCTGATACCAATTGAAGGAAAAACTATAATTCTAAATACCATACAGATACAAATCATAGCATGTGATTCATGTTAATCAAAGGAAAGAGAAGAATTTCATACCTTGGAGATTCGCAGAATCCATCACAGCAGATCAGAGGGTGAGAGGGATACGAACAGTTGATCAGAATGTTAGAGAAGGTGAGAGGGTTACTCCTCTCTTCTCGGTTGGTTTTTGGTTTTGTGTTTAAATTCATTAGAATGCCTAATGGGGAGGCTATTCTTATAACCTACCAGCAGAGAGTAGGGACCTCTCAACGGGTTAACATTAGAATGACCCATCCCATCATAGGGTCACTCTTTAGTAAATACCCAACAACAATTTCACCAATTGGTTACGTAATTAAGAATTAATTTTATAACTGATATATTAATAATTTAATTATAATTTAATAACCAATTAATGCTAATCCACATATTATACACATTAAAATTTAACATTTATGTCGGCAACAAAAGTTCAAGCCCACAAAATTGTTAATCTTGTAGCGGTTGAATAAAAGATCAATAATAAAGAGTCAATAAACAAATTGAGATTCTATTTTATCTTCTCACTTTAATCTTCTTACATTTAAGAGAACAGTTCTATTAATAGAATATAAGTAATTCGTAATCATCATATTTGAATTGATCTAAATCGACTCATTATTTATACACTCACCATACCAATCATGAAACCAGATATTAGAAACACAAGATAGTCAATCCAAAATGTCACAAAATTCCCCTCTTGGAGGATGCCCTCAATGCCAAGGAATGTATACTAGGGTTAGGGTATGTGTATGATCCGTTCAAATTCATAGACTAAGGTACTGTTTGGTTTGTCAAATCCGTTAGTGTTTAGTGGATAGCGTATAGCAGATGGAAAATTAGCACCGTTTGGTAGTCGTTTTTAAAAGTAGCGTATAACGTTTTTATCAGACATTACTTCAAGTAGCGTTTGAGCTTATAGTGTATAGCTTATCATTTTTTCTTCCATTTTTATCCCTACTATCTTGATTAAATTCCACACTTATCCTTAATTATAAAATAAAATATTAATCCTTTAATATAATATATAAATAAGAATTAACTTCACTATTTATATTTATCTTTAAGATAAAAAAAAAGTAGAAAATCCAACCGCTAGTTTTACCAAACACTTCAAATCCAATCCACTATCCGTAAGCTTATCCGTCATCAGCTAGTTTTTACAAAAAAGAGCCTAAGACAAAAGAATAAAAATAATAATTAACTTGTTAATTACTCACTTCTTAAACATCATTAGCCAAGCACCAAATGTATAAATAGCATTTTAATATCCATGACCATTAAGGGTGTTCACCAACCAATACAACCGATTCAAAACGTAAAAATCGAATCGAAAAGCCGAAAAATGAACAAACCGAAAACCGAAAAAATTGAAAACCTAAAAAACCGCTTTTTTTCATTGACTTGGATCGGATTTTGGATCCCTAATGAAATCAAATCAAATCCAAACCGATCTAACATAGACATATAATATTATTTTTTAAATTATAGTATTACTCAATACTCATACTTAAACATTTTTTTTATACTTTTATGACATGTCTTCTTCTTGCATTATTTTTCATTCTCTTTAAAAAAAATTGTTAGAATGACATGTACGAGATTATTTAGAATAAATGTTAATGTCTTGAAGTTATAGTTTGCTAAAAGTTTTGATGCATAACATACATATATATACTTGATTGAGTAAACATGAAAAATAAGAAATCAATTAAGTAATTTGAAAATAATTAGCTACAATTTATTTGTAGCCGATTCAAAGAAAAAATAAGATAAGTGATAGTAGATATAGAAAATTAACATAAAAGAACGTATTAAAAAATATTAATAAATATTATTTTTTCAAACTCCTAATATTTGGTAAAGAATTCTCTAAAATTTTCCTCACTCTCATCAAATCAAATAACGCTTAATAAGAAATAAATAGTTGTTGGCTTTCATAAAGGTTCTAGTATAGAGAGGTTAAAATAGGTATTGGGCACCCTCAACTAACCCCCTTAAGTGAAAATTATATTTTGTCCACTATTAAATAAGTAAAAAAGATAATTGACATAAAAAAAAATAAAGTATGTTAAAAATCGAATTATCCAATCTATTCCAGACCACATTTGATTTGATTAGATTGGATCAGATTTCTTCAAGGAAGCAAATCGAATTCGCTCCTGCTGCTAGACGTCGTGTCGTTGTCGCTGCACCGCCATATCATCCCACATCACATCAACTGGATCCTCCCTCCACAGAGCAGCTGCACTGTTGGATTTCACTGCAGGGGTGTTGGACAAGACTTGGAGCAGGAGCGAATCCGGGTCCCATCTTCATCTCCATAATAATATTTTGAGAAAAATACTAGCAACACACTTTTTAATACACATTTTTCAATATACTTCTTTCTATTGAATAAAATTCATGTAAATCCTATCCAATTTAAATGAGACTCACGAAAAAATATGTTAAAAAATATACGTTAGAAAATATGTTCCCTTATATTAATCGAGCATTGCATTGCACATTTGCACGCTAACAACAGAAAATCAGGAAATGCAACCAATAGAACCGAAGTGGATCCTGTGAACTGACTGGACCAGCAAATAGTGGACCCCACAAAATAATTACCATTACGTGTCTCTCTTCTTAACCACTCAAACGTGATCTCCCTGGCCCCACCACCCCAACAACCACACAGACACATTACACAGTCATCAATGACAATCCGATGCATTGTAACTCGCACTGTTCCATCCATGTGTAACGCATACATTGCTCCCATCTCCGAACACCACTCCTTCCTTCCTTGTTGGGGCAAAGCGACGTAAACATTGTTTGAAACGGCAACATTACGTGCTGCTCCCACGTGTCCCACACGCTTGTCGTTTTTGTTCCATTTGTGCCAATTATAATAACGACTAAATTTAGTTGTAGTATCATATATACAGACAAGAAGATATTTATTTTATTAAATATGTTTATTTTTTGAGATAAATTATAATAATTATGCTATATTTTGAGTAGGAAACAGCAGGAAATGTATGAAAGGAACTATTGCTAAGTTTTTTCGTTATAATAATGTTGTTATCAAATTTCCACGGCAGCGTGAAGGATTCATAACATCACGGTTTCCTTGGACGGTGGAGACGAATTGACGGAATTGTGATTTGGACCGTAGCCAAACAGAAACATGAATAAATTTGTTGCCAAAATTATATTTGTTAGTTTCTTTTAGGTTTATTGTTGTTTTGTATAACAAAATATCAAGTTCAATCATTGATCGTTCAAGTCATTTTTGTTAAAAAAGAAAGACCAAGAAAAGTAATGTTTCAGAAACAATGGTTTGGCACCTATTCCATGGATCTTTGTTGTTAGCACGTTCTTATAACATCAATGATCTCGAAAAGGCATGTGAGACGAATAAAATCTGAAAAGAGATGCATCTTTATATAAAAGCTTTTTTTAATTGAGTTTCATTTTAATATATTATTATTATAAAGTTTTTTATATTATTAAACAATCACAAATTATTATATGTTTGATTTTTAAGATAATTGTGATAGTAGTCAAACAATAAGAGTTATATATGGCCAATTTTATGTCTTTAGAGATAATAATTATAATAAGAATCAAATATTTTTAAAGATTTAATTGATATACACAGTATAAAGTTTTTTTACATTATCAACCAATCAGAAATTGATATATTATTATAAATGCTTGATTCTTATATAACCATTTTAAAAATCATAAATTCCTTGATTTGTAATTGGTTGTTGGTGTAAAAATCTTTACACCGATAGTGTATATAAATTATACTCTATTTTTAATAATGTGTCAATTTATGATTGATTGATTATATAAAAAAAAACTTTACACTCACTATACATACTAATTAAATTCATACGCGCAATTCCTATCTTTATAATTACAATTCTCTAGTGTGCAAGTCAATTTTGTTTTTGCTGAATCTATTATATTAAAAATATCTATTTATTGTTACAAAAATATTAAAAATATCTATTTATTGTTACAAAAAAATATATCAATTTTTTTTATAGGTAAATATTGACAGTTAGTTGTTATTTTAATTTTTTCTCATTTGCCAATATTTGAATCATGGACCTCGAACTCTTTATACCCTTAGGTAGTGTTTGGTACAAGTTTTAAAAAAGTATTTACGAGAATGTTGGTAAGGGAATAAAATTTTCTCATATTTGGCACAAGTTTTAAAATTTTATTACCAGGCATAAAATATTCTCTAAAATAAAATTAGTGAATGATAATTATAAACTTGAGAAAACTCTGTCTCATGTGTGAAGGTGGGAAATAAACATTCATGAGAATGTGATTCCCATGAATGTAGGGTATGTTTGGGAGTTTTGAAGGAAATGAAGTGAAATGATTAGTAATGGAGTGGTTTATAGTGGAGGGGTAAGAGTATTCCATTGTTTGGAAGTTTGGAGAAAGATCCCAAACCGCCCAACTTGAAGGGTAGGGTATAAAAATGAGGGGTTTTGGATGGAGTGGAGTGATTTGAATTATCATCATCAACCATCCCACTCAATTAATGAAG
This sequence comes from Sophora flavescens, assembly GCA_030762895.1. Taxonomy (NCBI): domain Eukaryota; kingdom Viridiplantae; phylum Streptophyta; class Magnoliopsida; order Fabales; family Fabaceae; genus Sophora; species Sophora flavescens. Next base: position 39,766,861 of record CM061066.1, read on the forward strand.
GAACTTCCAAACAATGAGTTAATGAATTTTCCTACTCTACTCCTGTACTGCCCGAAGATATAAGGCCGAGGATTGTCAATACGATCGAGCTCATTCTTGTAAGCGGACCGTGACCCGAACTCCCATAAAGACGAAGACCTATTAATGCACTTGACACCCGAGGATAACTACTCGGGCCTATTCCACAGCAGGCCACGGATGAAGATATCTCGGCCCCGAGCTATCCAGTCACAACTGACTGGGTCGAATATCTCGCTGGTCCAAATATCTCTCCGTATAACTCGGAGCCTTATTCTTATCATTATCTAACTGCAATAACAATCCGATCCTAACAAATAGGATCTCAATAACAGTCCTACCCAAACTATTACTCCAAAACATCTCTATAAATAGGGGTCCAATCTCCTCACTTAGAACTACGTTTGCTTTGATTCCCATTTGGATACGTAGGAGCAGAATTCCGATTCTGTCAAGCTAATTCCAAAACACTCCCACAAGACCTTCTCCGGACGAGTATCTCCCACCTGAGATATTTGGACGGAACATTTTATTGCCAGTATAAAGGAAACCTGGCGCATCTATTTTCATCAAAGAAGTGGAAAGAGTGAGAGCCCAAGGGGCGAACTCGGAAGAAGCCGACTTTGAAGTCTTTATATGATGATGTGTATAAACTAATCAGTCCTCTTCGGTTCAGCCCATTAAGGGAAATCCATCCCGTTTTCTCACCAAACCTTGTTTGGTAAAAGTACAAAAATTTGGGAGTAGTGGGCTCCATCCCGATGTATTTACACAGAATTTGAAAGGCTTTCATAAAAGCCCAACTGTTGGGATGAAGCTGAGTAGGTGCGACATTCATGGTTCTCAGAACGTCACACTCAAACTCAGTGAAAGGAAGAGACACGCGCAGAGGAGGATCACATGAGCCCTTAGTGCTCACATGGACAGAGGGTTAGACACCGGCTGTCATCTGCTGGGACATAGAAGTCAATATTGTCATCTGCTGGGCAAACTGCTCGGCCATCTCCTGTCGAAGCTCAGCTGCAATCTCCTGTTTTAGTCGAGCTCTATCTGCTTCAACATCCCTGTGGCATTGGTGTGAAGATGAACCATGGTATTGGCGATTGCCCACTCCCCATCCAACACCAATGACACGGCCCGGGTGGTCTGGTTTACCGATGGCAGCAGATAAGATATCATCGCGTCCTCTAGGAACAAAGGTTCCTTGGGTTAGCTGATCATCCAAGGCATCATATCACATAAAATATCGGGTCACATTACAATTCGGTAACAATCTTAAAATGACAATTACAACAAACTATACTTACAATCTTCTCAGCTACTTGGCGGGCCTCCTTAGATGTATATTGTTCCGTTTTTCTTTGTCGGGCCCTCTTCCATTTACGTTGGCGTGGGGGTGGAGGTGGATCAACAACTTCTGGACGATTTTCAGCATTAGGATCCGCCTGAGATGCTGCTTCCTGATGTGCTTTCTTTTCCTCTTCAACCATTTTTTGAACAAGCTTTTTATATCCCCCACGAGACATGACATGGGGGTAGAAATTCTTGCTTTGGTTTTTCTGCCCCTTTTTCCTCTTGGGCAAATAGTGTTTTATACATATATGTGAAAGGGGGCTCAGAAGGATGAGCACTGAGAAAGACATACTCGGTACCCGAGCATGGGGAACAAATAAACTCGGATTTGTCTCCGGACGTCGAGATATTAATCTGGGACCGAAGACGAGCAATTGAATCTGAAGTCTGAAAGTCAAAAAAATAAGCCCCAACTTCGCCCTTAACCCAGGTATGCCCAGGAAGGGTAATATCGGGAACAGGGTCTTTTGGAACCCTTTGGCGTTGTTTGCGAGCGGCGGGTTTGGAAACTTGGGGGAGGGAGAACCAGACCTAGAAGATTCGGACCCAGAAGAATCAAACTCAGAGGAAGACGACCTGGAGGAGGACGGTCCCACCTGACCGATGTTTAGTTCCTGTGAAGGAACAGAAGAAGTGGAAGGAGAACCCCCAATGGGGGAAACCTCGCGCTCAACCAGAGGCGAGGTGTTCGACTCAGAAGACTCGGACGAACTCATATCTGGAAACAGAAAATAAACTTAGAAGCACGAAAGAGGGAAGAAGACTGGGCGTACCTGAAGAGTGACAGGCAGGAGAGTGATGGCAGAAACTTGAAAGACAGAGATGAAGGGCGAAGGAAGATAGGCAAGGTGGAGGTGAGTTGGAGTTAGAGGAGATATTTATAGCGGCTGCAGTTGATGATACGATCAACGACCCACGTTTCTTGAAGCCCAAAGGCGCGACTTTTAATTTTCCCCTCATTAAATGGGCGTGAAACTCTAGGGTTACTCACCTGTAGCGTGCCGCAGAAGGATTAAGGGAAATGATTGCCTTCTCTGACAGGAGGAAAGGTTCGGTTGAAATGACAGCTGGGAATACAGAAGTCCACGTGGCCGAAGAATAAGCTCGGTTTAATACTTGTCAGCTCTTTCGCTTATTTAAGCTCGGATCTCGGGGGACTTGTGTACTGGCCGAAGATATAAGGCCGAGAATTGTCAATACGACCGAGCTCATTCTTGTAAGTGGGCCGTGACCCGAACTCCCATAAAGCCGAAGACCTATTAATGCACTTGACACCCGAGGATAACTACTCGGGCCTATTCCACAGCAGGCCACGGATGAAGATATCTCGGCCCCGAGCTATCCAATCACAACTGACTGGGCCAAATATCTCGCTGGTCCAAATATCTCTCCGTATAACTCGGAGCCTTATCCTTATCATTATCTAACTGCAATAGCAATCCGATCCTAACAAATAGGATCTCAATAACAGTCCTACGCAAACTATTACTCCAAAACATCTCTATAAATAGGGGTCCAATCCCCTCACTTAGAACTACGTTTGCTTTGATTCCCATTTTGATACGTAGGAGCAGAATTCCGATTCTGTCAAACTAATTCCAAAACACTCCCACAAGACCTTCTCCGGACGAGTATCTCCCACCTGAGATATTTGGATGGAACAACTCCATTACTAATTCACCCCACTCCATCCTTCCAAACATAATAATAATTTACTTGAAAATAAAAGATTCCAAGAACCAAACATCATCTTAACTGCCCAACCCCCCTAATATCTATTTATTAATACAAAATTAACACGATAATGCATGCTAGGATGTTCAGTCGACACCAAATCTCAAATGGCACATGCATCCCAGACGAATAAAAATCATTACAAATATCTATTTGTTTGGGCACGGTTTGATATGAAAAGGAAATGATTATCTTATTGAAACATTTACCTAAACCTTTTGGGTACACCCGTTTTTTATACTTAATTTGGCGAGCTCTTTTTTCAACGCTAATAAACAAACTTGTAACTTATTTGATTAGTTTAAAAACTTATTTGATCAAATTAAATGTATTTATAAAATAAGCTTTTTATATTAGCTTATAATATTTTTTTATATGCTATTTGAAATAGCATTTTAGCTAACTTATAACTTATCAAATTTTATTTCACTTTTATCCTTATTATTTTAATCATATTCCCACTTTACCCTTCCACCCTTTTACTTAAACACTTTTTCACTCATGTCCTTATTATTTTTTATTCTGCATGTTAAATTTTTTTTTTTTAGTAATGATAGGTGAACACTTAAATAGGACACCCATTTGGGACACCTGGTTAATCATGTATAAATATTTGGTTAATTCAGTTCATTATATGGTTAATGGGCTTATTCACCATAACCATGTAAATATTTAGTTAATCACATACAAATATCTAATTAATTCAGTTTTTTATATGATTAATGAGTCATCATGAATTAACCAAATATTTACACGTGATTAACCATATAATGAACCAAATTAACCAAATATTTACACATGATTAATCAGGTGTCCCAAATGAATATCCTATTTGAGTGTTCGCCTATCATTACTCTTTTTTTTTCCCAGGTAAATTAAAAGGATCTTGCTTATTCAGTATGTTATATTTTTACAATATTTTTATGCATATAAATAAATTATAAGCATGAGTGTTTTAATCTGAATATTGTGCTGGCAATCAATTTATAAAAAATTATATAATATTACCCAAGTGTTTAGGTTAGTGATATATTACATATATTAAATATATATTGCAGGTTTTACATATACTGCATATATTCAATGTATGCTATACAAGTTAATTACATGCATAATGCGTAAATGAAATATTAAATATAAGTTTATATTTATTTGAAATATTATCGAGCATAAGATTTTAACTTTTCACATTAATAAATTTTAAAAATGATTTATATAAATATTATATAAACATGTCCTTTTATGTCATTTTGTATTCATATGCTAATTCAAACAGCTAATTTTATCAAACATTTCAAGTTCAATCAGTTAGCTTTTTCAGCTATCAACTATCAGTTATCAGCTAAAAATCAATTTATCAACTATTAACTAACTTATTAGTTATCAACTAACTTATCAGTTATTTGTACCAGAAACATATATACATGAACAAAAGGTTGCACGCTTGCATGAGAAACTATGAAGTACTTGCTTTTAGCAAGAGTCGGCATCATACACTTTCAAAATGCTAACACATTTCTCTCCTATACCTATCTCCATTAGATTATATGATTTTCATATTTCATGTAGAATATGACACTAAGTTTGTCCCCCTCAAACTAAATACATATGCATCATATATTCATCTATCATTCACTCTCGCCTCTTTCATTTGATGACTTTTGGGACATTTGTAATGAATGATTTTAGACTTATGTTATTTAAACATTAAATTTTAAATATTATATTTAAAATTGTTTTATTTTTATCTCTCACTTATTTGTTACCATTTATATTTATATATATATATATATATATATATATATATATATATCGAAATACGGCGTCTCCATTAACGTGTTCAAAAAACTTCCATGATTATTTTTATCATTGTACTAAAAAATGTAAAGGAAACTATGGTAGGGGTGCTGGCCTTTCCCTCTTCAATATGTTATACAAACTTAATTATATATATATACGTTATTTTTATGTAAAATATCTTATTTAATAAATTTAAATTATTATTAAAATATCATTATATATTTAGTTTTTAATAATATTTTATAGATTCCTCCCTACTTCTACCTAACACATTGTTTGGTTCCAGAGAAAATAAGAAGAGAGAAGTTGAGAAGAGAGAAAATAGATGGATATTAACATTTTCTCTGTTTGGTAAGGCTAAAAAACACAGAAGAAAGAAGAGAAACATGTAGGGCCCAGCTAAAAAGTTTTCTTCACTCAACTGCGAAGAGAAATGCATGAAAGAGCTAAAAACTGGACAATTACAATTGTACCCATCACCATTACCATTTCTTGTTCTCCATGCGGCTCTATTCTGCAACAAAAATGGTGTCTTTGTTTGCTCTTCATGTGGCTTTGTTCTGCAATAAAAGGGTGGCTTTGTTCTGCAACAAAACAATCGTCTTCCTTTGGAGAAAAAATGCAACGAAAATGTGCTGAAGGTGGGGTTAAGAGAGAGTCAGAGACAAAAGGGGATGCAGAGAAGAAAGATAAAATGGGTGGGGTGCTTAGGAATGGGTGGGGTAGGATCGTAGGATGAAAAAATTATAATTTAAAATTCTTAATTTAATATTTTAATTAATATTTATTCAAAAATATTTTTATTATATGTTTAAGTTATTGTCCGTGCATTGCATGGGGATTATGCGTTTGCAAAAGTTAAAATATACGCCAAAAATTAAAATGGAGTATGAGATAAGTTTGCAAAATAAAGAAAAGTTTGCACCATAGTAATAGTATTTTATAATTGTCATTAATTAGAAATCCCTCAGACTACATGTAGCATAAATTAAGAAAAGTTTGTACCATGGCAATAGTATTGTCCACAAAACTTAAAAAAATATAAAGTAAATTAAACAAACAGCAAATAACATAGGATAAATAAAAGGGAACTTGACGCATCAAGTTTAAGGGTATTTCTTCAACACTTGTACTGAATCACCCAGACACAACATGTCCATACCACAGGGTATTATCTTCCGGATCCAACCCAATGAGAATAGAGCTTCCTCCCCTTAAGAAATGTTCGCTGCAAAAGCTAATCCATCCTCCAGATAAATAGGCCTCACCATTTCTCCTCCCCTACCCGAGCTTGCCGTGGAATTTGCCCCCCCACATCATCTTTCAAAATAATGACATCAGGTCTTCCAATATCATGCAAATGCTTTGCAAAGGCAGCAGGTAAATTCAAATTCGTACAAAAAGGATTGATTACAAATTTAACAATAACAAAATGTATTAAAATATTTGAAACATTTAATAAATATGTTATATGGGTATCAATTACCAAACAGTTTGTGGTTGCCTGTAGCCAGGTCAACCTCAGTGTAAATTTAGTCATAGACTCCCAATCTCTAGGTATTGCAGTGGCTTCCAAAAATTCCTCTGGAAGATATTCAATTTGATGGGGATATGTAACCTTCTGCACTGGATAATGGATATCTTGGGTATCTACATCGTGTACACTTATGGAGAATTCATTTCCACCTGAAAATATTAACTTGAGCCAAACTCCCCGAGGCTCTCGATAATGGTTCAAAATATTTTCCAATCCATGGGTAAAGTACCCAGTGCCGGTGAATTTGTGTAAAATAATACCAAATTTGGTACCAACACGATCAACGAAGAAAACTCTTGAAGGCACCATAGGTTTGTATCTGTTATAAAAGTATTCTGGAACTTGAATCCATCCCTACAAAGCAGACATTTGGAATAAAAATAATATTTTAATATTTATATTATATTGTATAAAAAATGTAACGTTAATAGTTGTAGATGGGATAAAGCGTGTCTCGGTAAAGTCCTCACGCGTATACCATTTTGTGTGCCCGATGTCTTTTTCAGAGAATTAGATATAAAAATATAAAAATAGATAATTAAGTAAAATAGAGGATGAAAATATTACATTATTAGGTGGTAAAAATGCATAAAAGGCAGCATATGTAGGACCGGTGTTGGAGGAGGAATCGCAAGACATCTACAAAAAAAAATTTCAAATATGAATTCTAAAAAAGAAAACTATGGTGGATCTGCCAAAAGGGTAACAGAACGCAGAAGGTAACCAATTTGTTTTTCCTTTCGTAATGTTTAACGAAAGGTTTTGCGATTTGTTTGCAAACTTAGCAAAATTTCTGTTGCGGGTTTTGCAGTTCAGAAACAATCAATGAAGAAAGCAGATAACTGTAAAACACAGATATTTGAAGGAGCAAGGTTCTACTTACGATCAAATGGTGATGTAGCTCTCAAAAGCAATTGAAGTTACAAAGGTAGAAGAAATATGTGGGATTAATTATAAAGAAAGATTGGTTATTTAAGCAGAAATGGTTGTCCTTTGGAATTCTCAATTGTAATGAAGATTAGTTTGCAATCATTAAGAGAATTATGTGGCAGCTGGCGTAGAAAATTGTGCAAAGCCATGGAGAACGGTGTGAGAAGACACACAGTCTCGTTTATGCAAAGGTATGTTTTGAATCTTTCTATAATAAATGTATCAACCTAGATGCAGATGATAATAATGATGCATTATCGATAATAGTCTAAAACAATAAAAGTGTTTTAGGAACAAAATCTTGTTAGCTCAATATTCAATTATTAGTTTAGATTTTAATGCATTTGGCTATTTCTTAAAAATTTATAATATCGGTGAAAATAAAAAATGGTCCAGATTATTATCAAATTATTTAAAGATACGTCATATATATTAGTTTTTATTAACAAAAAACAAATTTCATTAAAATATATTAATATTGTGCTTGTTAATAAATTGATTAAAAATATTTATCAATTAAAAATCGATTAGCATGATTAATTGATTGGTTACTTATATTTTATATAGAACATCATATGCATGATTTTGTCTACCGTACATGTTGACGGATCATTGGATTATTTGGAAATGTATGTGTTGGATATCTCAGCTTAATTTATTGTATCTTTTTACCAAATCTATTATAAACTTGGTGTAAGTCTATATTATATACTTGGGTTAATTAGATACGTGAGTTGGCTTTGATGATAAAAAGTAATAAGCATAAAGATCATAAACAACATACACAGGAACAGTAGACATATGAACCATAAACAAAAAAAAAGCTGTTTAACATTGTTTGACTACAGATTTTCGAATACTTCTTGGTAAACCACATTTTTTGTTACTTTTGACATTTTTTCTTCATCATCCAGAATAAGAATTTTCAATCCTTTCCTTGATCTAACACGTGACACTGCAACGTATAATTGACCATGAGTAAATATGGGTCGTGGTAGGAATAATCCTACATGAGATAAAGATTGCCCTTGACTCTTATTTATAGTCATTGCAAATGACAAAACCTGGGGAAACCGTCTTCTTTCAAACTTAAAAGGTAGACCAGAGTCAGAGGGTATTAGATTCATTCTAGCTATGTAGATTTTGTCTCCTATTTTTGGTCCTGTAACAACGGTTGCCCCAATTATATTTCTACCCAACTCATTCACAATCAGCCTTGTTCCATTGCACAAACCTCCAGATTGGTCTATGTTTCGAAGGAGCATAACTGGTACACCAATCTTTAGAGTTAGACGATGATTAGGTAGATCGGAACATTTTATATCATTTAAGAACTCTGTTGTGAACCATTCTCCTTCAACATCAGTATCTTCATCTGATTTGCAGATGTAGTCTGAACTCACATATTCTTTAACTTCTCCTTGGATCATGTCCAACATGAAATTATTAACCTTCTCAACTGATTCTAATGTTGGTGCTAATATTTCTCTATCTTGAAAGAATTTGTAGCAAGTAATATTCTGCAAAAGATCAGGATTGGCAAAATTAACCAAATGGAGAAGAGGATTGACATGCTGGTGAACCAGCAAATCATCTGGAATTTCAATGTCCTCATAATTTGTATCTTCTGCTATGGTAGATCCGTTTCCAATTTCTAAAATCCATTATGCAAATTCTGCAATCTCATTGATATTGCTGTTAGAGGAATGAGTCCTCAAACGCATATTTTCATTCAATAACAAAATTTTGCAAAATTTCCACAAGTAAGATGAGTTGACAGCAGCGGAAACGATGTCTTGTCTGGATCCTTTGTTTATAACAGGTAGGATCTGTCTAAAATCACCTCCAAGAACGACAACCTTCCCTCCAAATGGTAATTCGACACTATTTGAATTTATTGATCTCATTGATATCTCGTAGTGTTCGATCCAAAGCTTCAAAACAAAATCTATTGAGCATTGGAGCCTCATCCCATATGATTAACTTCGCTTCCTGTAGCATTTCAGTTTTGGGACTGCCTTGTTTAATGTTACATGTGCTGTTTTCATTAACCAACAACGGGATTGAAAATCTGGAATGCGCAGTCCGTCCTCCAGGCAGTAAGAGCGATGCAATTCCACTTGAAGCTACGTTGACAACTATATGTCCTTGAGATATGAGACCAGAAGAAAGTGTGTTCCAGATAAAGGTCTTCCCGGTTCCACCATAACCATACAAAAAATAAAATCCTCTTTTTTCATCTGATACAGCTTGCATAATTTGGTCATATACAGACAGCTGTTGATCTGTCAGCTTAGTTTACAAAGCATGATTAGTTTGTCGTTGCTCTTCCTTGTTACAGTCAAGCTCTTCCAGAATCAATTTGTTTTGGAATTGAGACTCCTGACTCGGGTTAGGATAAGGCAGATTAGGGAATTCCCTCAAAGATCTTCCATTTGATTGAAGTATTTTTTCAATCTCAAGCAGACACAAATTCTTAATTTTAGCTTCATCAATATGCAGTTCTTGAAAGTCAAAAATAATGGATTTAGTTACAAAAAATAGAATAGTGTCAAAAAATGTTTTTAAGAAATTTTGATAAATGATACTAACCTGGAAGATTCAAATTTCTTCGTAAATGATAGAGAATTCCATCCGACAATAACCGCCAACATTCCTTCCAAACAAATTCTGGATTGTTGATAGTATTTGTCTGCAATAAGGTTGCAAATAGTTTTCTGATTTGAAAACCTGAACCTAGTTCACTTGCTTCTATTATTGCACCAACATATTCTCTGTCATCCGCCAACAATCCCAGAGCATAGCGTGCTTCTTGAAAAGTAGAGTAAGTTTCACCATCAATAGTTCGGATGCTTTCAAAACTGGTACAACCTCGTTGCAAGTCAATAGAATTCTTATGTAATAAAGCTCTCCTGTTCCGGGAGGAACATAATGGAGCCTGCCTATTGAAGTTCCCATTTTTCTTGGCTGCCATCTTCTTGTATTTTTACTATAGACAAATCTTGCAGGGAGCTCTGCGTATGTCAAATGTCTAGCTTCTAGATATTTTGGATTTGCAACCATCCAAGCTAAGAACATTGTTTCATTATCTTCATTTCTTTTCAATACATCATCTATAGTCTCATGATCTTTGAATAGAATTGTTTGTCTATTTGGCAAATGGAACGTTAATCTCTGGACAGGTGGCCACCTGTGATGGATATCAAATTGAAATGTTCTCCAAACTGCTTCACATGGAGACAGATACCTGCAGTCATAATATTACTTAATTTCATCAATTAGCGTTGGACCCTGACCATAAATCTCAAGTGTAGCCCTATCAGGGCCCTTGTTGACGTACTTAAACAGATATTTGATGGCATTAGACTTATTACAGTATTCCATATTAACCTGAGCTTGGTACCGAACAATCAGTTGCGGGTTGTAAGGAACGACACTGCGATTATCCATTTGAATTCCTTTTCGACTTACTGTAATTCCAGAATCCCTCCTTTTATAGGTGGGGTAACCATGTTCATCAATTTGAGTGTAATTCTGAAAACTTTTAGGGAAAAATTTTGTACATCTACCATCCTTCATGCAAGGAGATGACCGATTGGTAACACCGCATGGTCCATGTAGCATGAATTTTGTGACAACTTGACTTAACCTGGGATAGAAAACAGGATCTGGTAACTCAGCAGATATGTATCTGTCAATGTCTGCAGTGGTAGTAAGTTTGTTTTCTCCGTTCAACCAAAGTAGAATATGAGCATGTGGTAGTCCCCTTTTTTGAAATTCTACAGAATACATCCCTGCAATACAAAACCCATCAGTCTGTATTTAATTAAAAATTATTTAATAAGATCAGATAGGAGTAGAAGAGATTTAAGACACTTGCCTGCATCAACCTTTCCAAACATTCGTTCCTTTTTGAAATCAGCCATCATCCGGTCGAGCTTCATCTTGAAAACTCTACATACAATATCTGGTCTCTCATCTGGTCGAAGATTTCTTGAGGAAACAAAAGTCTGGACCTCCTCCCAATTGGAGTTACATGTAATTGTAATGAAAAGGTCGGGGTAACCAAACTTTTTACAAATAGACATTGTATCTTCGCAGTTATTAAACATATACCTTGAACCACCAGTGAACGATGCAGGCAATACAATTCGCATTCCAACAGTAGCAGGCTTAGTTTCGCCTCTATTGACAGCTTCTTCTAGTCCACTCAAAACTTCAGCCCGAATAACTGTATGGTTGTTCCTTATAAATGTCAGCCTTTGAGATTCAATCATTATATAGCAATCAACAACAAATTGTTGAAATAACCTTTTTGAATTAACTATATTTCCATATTCAGTGATTCTATCTTGAAGTCTATAGGCAATGAATTCTCTCAATGTAACTTTCTGTCTTTTTCGGCCTTGATCCATTTCACATTCTCTCAGAGGAATATCTTCTTTAAAACCATCCTCTCCATATGGGAATAATAGAGGATACTGCAGAGGAATGAAAGATGGATGAGTCTCACGGATTTTTTCTAAGTCACCATATCTTTTTTTACTATCATATGCCTTCCTAAATCCATATTCTCCAAATCACCTACGATTAAAGCAGCCACCTCATCAGATGTAGGAAGATTGTAAATCATGGGATCTCGATTTCTCCCTCTAAACAAACGCAAAGAAAAATTTGCTGCTTCATTCTCCAAAATAAAATATCTAACCCTTCTGAATGATTTTGCCAATTCATTATGCTGATCAATCATTTGTTTGAGATCCTCAACCAAAGACTCATCGAAAAAATCCCTTCTATCACTTGAACTGTAAATAATGAGAGCATGGTGAGTAAGTATATAGTAGGGAATACTGTAGACAATTAATAATATGCAAATGTACACTGATTAAAACTTAAGAAATTACAAAATAAATAGAGACAATGGGCAGTTATAGTTTACCTGAAATTATTCATTCTATTGTGGTTCTCATTGTAAGTGTCATAGATATAAAGTTGGGTAAATTTTGGATCTCTGTCCTCCTCTGGAATTAGACTTCCAATCCTATGGAAATTATGTCCACTTAAAATAAATTGGGGAGGACCACAACCATTATTTATAGATGTTTGGACCTTTCCTCCAATGGATGTAAAGGAAAACATATTGTTGTATGCGCGAGTGTTTTCCTTAAAATGTTTAGATCGGCTATCTTCATCAGACATCAGGCTGCAAAAAAGAAGGGGAGGTTTCTGGAGTGTTGGTAACTGGACCTTTCCCCTCAAACAGCATATGCTAAAAACAGGGTTTTTAGGTTTTTTGGATTTATCAGACCTTTCATCATACCATATGCGACACCCATTCTAGGGTCATCACATAGTTAACCGAATAAGATAAATTAAATTATTAAAGCTGGTTACTTTCGGAAAATATATTTTTGAATATCTGTTTCTTTACGAAAATAGTGCATAATTTTTTTTTTCTTTATCAAGAACCATCGTAAACATAAACAAACATATATATATATATATATATATATATATATATATATATACACACACACACATCACCTTTTAAATACGCTATGCCTATAATATGAGATAACAAAAGAGCCCTCATAAGTATAGGCTATTCTCCATCAAACTAAGCAAAGAAAAGAAAGACATATACATATAAGCAACGAGTGGTTCAGAACCATACCAAAAACTCATGGCTCTCAGTAGCCAGATCAAAAACTGACAAGACTCGCTACCCCAGAACTACACCTATAGCTGGTCAAGCTAATGAAACCCATTGGGGAGATCATGAGGATCAACCCCGCCTACAACAGATGCATCTGATGAAGATGCCTCCGCTTCCGCTGCGTCGTCGGAAGAATCCTCATCATCAACCGTAGGAGGTTGAAACTCAAGATCATCCTCAACATATTCCTCGGGATCCTCCTCACCCCCATCTAACTCCACCTCAACAGGAGGTTCGTCGGGTCCTACTATCTGAACAGGATTTGGCTGAGGCGGCGGATCCATCAACCCGTGCTCATCCAAATACTGTAGGTATAGCCAAACTGGCGGTAGAGATACCTCGACAGTCTCTACGACATGTATTCTCTGATGTGGTCCTTCTTCTATCGTGCTGATAACTTCTCTGCTGGGACTGTGATAGGTGGCGCTGAGTGTCCCAGGGTTAATCTCCCAGGCACCACCATACTGCGCTCGATCAAACATGATCGTTCGGACCCCCGATTGTACCAATAGTATATCCGGGTCCATCTGAATATGTAAGAGTGAGAAACCAATATATGGATTTTACTCAACAACTACATGCTAGCCACCACATAAACACATAAGCATTTACCAAATACAAATATTCATAAGCAGATAGTTTATCAGTGAGTTCAACACCCCAAACATCATCCACTGGTGGAGAATATACATTAGACGGTAAAGGTTTACGTCAGTTAACCAAAAACTAGACGTTAAAAAGGGAGCGGTGGCAGTTTTGTAAATATCAGACTTCATTAATTCACTGTTAACGTCAGTTGTTTTAAGGACTGACGTTAAAAGTGAGGCGATGTGCGATTTTGTAAATATAAAATCACTATTTGCGTCGGTTGTTTAATGAATCGGCGTTAAAAGTGTTTTGCAAGAAATTATTAACACTTTTAACGTCAGTTGTTTATAAAACTGACGTTAGAAGTGTGATTTTTACTTCAGTTAAATAAATAACTGACGTAAATAATCAACTCATTCCTATCTTTCTTTCGTTGTCATCTCCCTGTTATCACTCTTAACACAGATCATCACTCCATATAGTGCAGTTTATTTCTAATCTTTTTTTTTTAAAAAGTTTATTTTTAATCTTAATTAATTAGCTTGAATTAGTAAATTAACAAATTCTTGTGCAAATTAAAATAAATAAACACTTAACATAGAACAAGTTATATATGTATAATCAAATCGTATCTCATTGAAGCGATTCATAAGATACAATTACATGATTAAAAGATAAATTTTTTTCGCAAGATAGCACTAAAATATAAAAAAGTTTCTGCTTCAACATCATTTTCTTCTCAGTCCTGTCCTCAGAAACTCCAACATTGAATGCATCCCCTCCCTCATTTGAAGTCCTTGATGCTCCATCTGATCCACAATCACTTTGGAGCCGTGGCAGAGTGAAGGGTGCACTCGATCTGTTTCAGCAATATTCTTGGAACTGCCACTTGGTTCCAAAGCTGAGGTTTTGGAACTGTAGCTGCTGATTCTCCCGAAGGATGATGGTGTGTGCAATTCACATAATGCGATTTACACACCCTTATCACCCATGTAATACGATTTACACAACCTCAGAAGTTGTTTGACCATTAAGACAGAGACCTTTAAGTCTAGGTATAGGAAGAAAGAGTGATGAAGTTAATATCCATGGCAGAGCCATATTGTGAAGCAGAAAAATTAAAGGTTGGAAGGAAGCTATTTATAGGAGTAGGGGATGAAGTTACTAGGCGTCGTAAGTTGCTAAAAATTAAATTGATCATTAAGAGCATTAGGTTCCAAGGCGCATTGGGAGTTGGCAGTCATATATTATAAACGTGCAGAAAAGAAAACGCCCTGAAGGATTAGGAAGAAATAATAGACCTTTAAGTGTTTTGAAAATAAAAAATATTTATTTTTAACGTCAGTTATTTATACAACTGACGTTAAAAGTGTGATTTTTACTTCAGTTAAATAAACAACCGACGTAAATAATCCTATATCCCTATCTGAAATACCCTGTTGTCACTCTTAACACAGGTAAATGGGTAAGTAGCAGAGTAGTCAAAGGAATGAATGTTTTTGCAGAAACTTATACACTGTTAACGTCAGTTTTAGAATAAAACTGAAGTTAAAAGTGTTTTTAAAATAAAAAATATTTATTTTTAACGTCTGTTGTTTATACAATTGACGTTAAAAGTGTGATGTTTACTTTAGTTAAATAAATAGCTGACGTAAATAATCCTATATCCCTATCTGAAATGCCCTGTTGTCACTCAATTAACACAGGTCTCAGAGCCATTTTGTGAAGGAATAGAAATATAGAGGAAAAGAAGAGGCGATACATGCATCGATACAGAAGAATGTTACTTTATATAGAGAATGATTTTTACACAACACTTTTAACGTCAGTTGTATTCAACAACGGACGTTAAAAGTGTTTTGTTAAAAAAATATTAATATTTAACATCAGTTTGTTAATAAAACTGACGTTAAAAAATTAATTGTAACGTACGTTAAATGTTGTTTTATAAAACGTTTACACCCGCGCGCCTTCTGCACTTCGCTTTGTACGTACGTCTCTTTTCTCTTTTCATCACGCTCAACCCTAAATCACTCTCAACCCTCACTCTCACTCTCACCTAGCACAGAACCCTAATCGCGAGCTCATCTCCACCGCAACCACCGCGAGGGCTTCTTCGCCACCACCGTGAGGTACACTATTAACCCTAACTCTGTCTTTCCATTCATTCTTTGCAATAACTTGACGTACATCTCTCTTTCCCCTTCCCGCGCACTAACTCTCTCCTTGTCTCTCTACTCTCAGTAACTACATCGAACGTTGGCCACCACTCGAGCTCCCCTCCCCACCACCACGCGAGCACCTATTTCTGGTGAGTATTTAGGGCACATTTTTGTATTTTTGGTTTTGAGTGTATGTTGAAACTGTAGTCTCAGTAGTTGAAACTTGAAACCGTGAGTTTGAGTTGTTTGGAATGTACGTCTCTGTTTTTGATTTTGAGTGCACGTTGCTCTGCTGGTTGATCTGTCACGGCCGTGATGCTAATCACGGCTAGGCCGTGATCAGTTCTGCCTGTGATGGCATGGTCTGTTCAGTTGGCACGTTACGGCCGTGATGGACATCACTGCCAGGCCGTGACCAGTGCTTGGCAATTAATCCTTAAAAACTATAGTTTTCAATCTCCCGTATTGTCCTTATATTGGATATATATATGTTTTGTATATCTACAGGACCTATCTAGTTATGGATCGTAGTTGGATGGTTTGTAAGCGTACTAGTGCTGAGTATTTGAAGGGGGTGGGAGAATTTATATAATTTTCTCAAAGGAATGTTCCTAATAGTAATGGAATGTTCTGTTGTCCTTGTGTTAAGTGTTTGAATACGAGGAAATGTACGGTGAAGGATATACGTACTCATTTGATTTGTGAAGGGATTTGCTTGAGTTATACAAGATGGATATGGCATGGTGATATGTTGTTGAGTAGTAATACGACGAGTGTCTCCCAAAGTGAGGACGTTGATGTAGATATGGAGGATGATCGAGTAGAGGACATGATCCGTGATATTGGACAAGAATCTTTTCATAGAGCGCATGTGTATGATAGGTTGTGCGGTGATGTTGATAAGCCTTTATATCCAGGGTGTACTACTCATACACGGTTGTCGGCGGTGCTAAAATTGGTTTGTGTGAAGGCGAGAAATGGTTGGACCGATAAAAGCTTCACGGAATTGCTTGAAGTGTTGAAAGACTTGCTTCCGGAGGACAACACATTGCCTGACCGTAACTATGAGGCCAAGAAGGTATTGTGTCCTATGGGTATGGAGTATAAGAAGATACACGCATGCCCCAATGATTGCATATTGTACACCGGTGTTCATGAAGACAATCACGATTGCCCCAAATGTGGGTTATCACGATACAAAGTGAAGGGTGGTGATGATGATGATGATCTTGATGATGTGAGAAAAAAGGGTCCTCCTGCGAAGGTGTTGTGGTATCTTCCAATAATTCCAAGGTTCAAGCGATTGTTTGCCAATGCGAAAGATGCAAAAATCTTAGATGGCATAATGATGAGAGGAAACGTGATGGAAAGGTTCGTCATCCTGCTGATTCTATTCAATGGAAGAATATCGATACTATGTTTCCGGATTTCGCCGATGAGCCAAGAAACCTAAGGCTTGGACTTGCTACGGATGGAATGAATCCTTATGGTAACATGAGTAGTATTCATAGTTCATGGCCTGTTCTGTTGGTAATTTACAACATGCCCCCTTGGTTGTGCATGAAGCGCAAATACATGATGTTGTCTATGATGATTTCGGGCCCAAAGCAACCGGGAAATGACTTAGATGTTTATCTAGGTCCCTTGATTGAAGACTTGAAAATGTTGTGGGTGGAACGTGTTGATGTAGTTGATGGGTATTCTCATGAGACTTTCAAGCTTCGTGCCATGTTATTTTGCACCATCAACGACTTTCCAGCATACGGTAACTTGTCCGGGTACAGTGTCAAGGGGCATAAAGCATGCCCTATATGTGAAGAAGGCACATGCTACACTCAGTTGCATCATGGAAAGAAGACGGTTTACCTTGGGCATCAGAGATTTCTTAGACGTGATCACCCATATCATAAGATGAAAAAAGCTTTTAATGGATGCCAAGAGATAAAAGAAGCGCCGGTGGCCTTAATTGGAGAGCAGGTTTATCAGAGGGTAAAGGACATCGATGTTATATTCGGCAAGTCCAAAAAGAAAGGTAAAGCTGTTGAGAAAAACATATGGAAGAAGAGGTCGATATTCTTTGATCTTCCATACTGGCGCAAGCTTGATGTCAGACACTGCATTGATGTGATGCATGTGGAGAAAAATGTGTGTGATAGTGTGATCGGGACGCTTCTCAACATTCAGGGCAAGACAAAGGATGGTGTGAATGCTCGTCTCGACCTCGTTGCTATGGGTATACGAGAGCAGTTAGCTCCAGTTGTTGAGGATGGTAAGCGGACTTATTTGCCGCCAGCATGTCATACTTTGTCAAAAAAATAGAGACAAAGTTTCTGCGGGTGTCTTCAGGGCATCAAAGTTCCACATGGTTACTCTTCAAATATGAAGAGGCTTGTCTCTAGTGATCTTAAATTGGTTGGCTTGAAGTCTGATAATTGTCACATCTTGATGCAACAACTTCTGCCCGTTGCTATTCGTGGTATTGCTACAAAAAATGTGAGACATGCCATTACTCGGTTGTGCTCATTCTTCAATTCTATATGTAGCAAAGTCGTTGACCCCCGTATGTCGGATGACTTGGAAGTTGAGGCTGCTACAATCTTGTGCCAATTGAAGATGTATTTTCCTCCTTCCTTTTTCGACATAGTGGTTCACTTAATTGTTCATTTGGTGAGGGAGATTAGATTATGTGGGCCGGTTTTTCTGAGATGGATGTACCCAGTTGAGCGCTACATGAAGATCTTGAAAGGGTACATGAAGAATCCTCATCGTCCGGAAGCATCTATTGTTCAAAGGTATGTTGCAGAAGAAGCTATTGAGTTTTGTTCGGACTACCTTCATAACACGGATCCTATAGGGGTTCCTAAGCCTCGGCATGATGAGATCAGATGTCAAGGTAAGGGTACACATTGCTTAAGAATTAATAGGAAGGATCGGGAGGAAGTGCTTCAAGCACATTTGTATGTATTGAACAACATCGAATGTGTTCAGCCTTTCTTATTTGAACATAAAAGAAAAGTCAATCAAGAAAACCCTCGAATGGGCGAAAGGTGGTTGTTGAACAAGCATAACAAGACTTTCTTACCATGGTTCAAGGAAGAAATGCTTAAGGATGGTAGTACTGCTTCTGATGACGTAAAATGGCTAGCACGTGGGCCTAACTTCAACGTCATATGTTGGAGCGGATACGACATAAATAACTTTTCCTTTTATACAAAGGAACAAGATAACAAGAGTACCATGCAAAATAGTGGGGTTATGATCGTGGCCGAAGCAATGCACTTCCCTAGTGCAAAGGACACAAAACCCGTTACAGACAGAGACCTTACTTTGGATATATTGAAGATATTTGGGTGCTCGATTACACTAAGCTTACGGTGCCGGTATTTAAATGTAAGTGGGTTGATAGTAATGGTGGTGTACAAACCGACGAATTGGGGTTCACATTGGTAGACCTCAACAAGTTAGGTCATATAAATGAGCCTTTCATAATGGCTTCCCAAGCAAAACAAGTGTTCTACATCACCGATCCTTCTAACAAAAGGTTGTCCGTGGTTCTCCAAGGAAAAAGCATGTATAATGGTAGTGATGAAAATGAAGATTCAAATCTTGATATTCCTGAGACTCCTTCTTTTTCAACAAACATGCCTACTATAATCGAGGAGACACAGGTGGACGATGTACATGCCACTCGTGATGATCATCACGAAGGGATATTGATATAGGTAGTTTAAACTTAGTATACATTTATAACCTATGTTAATAAATATATATTGTTTTGAACAGGCATACATATGGATCATTGTTCCATTTTTCCTTTGCAATTCTGTAATGTGTGTGATATTACGTATTCTTTGGGATATTTCTTGAATGCGAGGATGGCTTAGGGGAGTGATATTTTAAAACTGAATTTTTAAAAAAAATACTATTAACGTCGGTTGTATCATACAACTGGCGTTAAAATTATTTTATAAAAATATACGATACACTATTAACGCGTCGATTGTTTATTATAACCGGCGTTAAAATTAAGACCCTTAACGTCGAGTTCTTGATAACAATTGGCGTTAGTTTTAACAAAATTTACGTCGGTTTTGTTAAAGAAGCGGCGTTAATTTTGACAAAATTAACGTCAGTTGTGTTAAAGAACCGACGTTAATAGTGTTATATTTAACGTCAGTTCTCAACTGACGTTAAAAGTTTAACTTTTAACGTCAACTGTATTTATGTCAGTCAGTTTTCTGACGTAAAAAATCAATTTTAACTGACGTAAAAAGCACTTATTGCACTAGTGATCGATTTAAAATTATGCATGACACTTCATATTCATCATCTAATTTCGTCCTAATCTCATGAGATATCCCAACACATGGTGAGTTGATCAGGCTCCATTGCCACACAGCCACACAGGCACGCAGCCTCTTCCCATCCACACAGGCACAAAGCCATAGGCACACAGCCAAAACACATTGCATACTGTCCACACTCAGGGCACCAATAGCAACGAAGATGGGGTCTCAATGTCCTCCCTAGGCACATGAGAAAAACACAGTATACAATACCTGACGCCCCAAGTATACGATACATAGAACCGCGGGCACGTCTGCCAATGCATGCAAAACACTTTTTGCTGATAACTCTTTTCTTTGTGTTCAATCTTTCTTTGTCGAAGCTCAAAATGGCTTACGACTCACATAGTTTTAAACATCTTTAAAACTTTCATTACAACACAGGACCTCACAGTCCGAGTGCTCAATCACGACACCTCTCGACCGATGCACCAGTCATAGGTTCGTGGTAATAAAAGAAAACATCTTGAATGTTTCAATACGGTATACACCACGTATACAATACATGACCTCAAAGTCCAAAGGACCACATGTCCATAACAACAAAGGACCTTAGTACCCCGACGTCTCGGTTACTAAGTTCAACAGCACTTTCAACACGGTTGGATTAACTTTTGTTTTCAGAAATTCTTTTCAAATTGAAAATTCATCAATAAAATCTTTAATTAATAAAACTCAGTTTTTCACAAAAATGAGTTACTTGAGGTTTTAACTTCTTCAAAATATGTACTGCCGTTTCAAAATACTTGTCGTCTACACTTTTCCAAATTTGTCATCAATTTTCATTTTTAAATCTTTTTAAACCAAAATTTAGTTTTTCCACTTAAATAATTTTCTAAAATCATATTTAACTTATTTTCACCAATTAATTTCATAAAATAATATTTTATAATATTCCGGAATTTCTTACGTAAAAATTAGCAGTGCAAAAATATTTTCACGGTTTCGCACTCATTGTGACTCATAATTCATTTTTTCAGTAATAAATTATTAAAATAATAATATTTTCCAAAATTCCTTATTTTTCCAAAGTAAAAAATTCCATTAATATTATATATCAATATTTTACCGTTAAAACATTGAATATAATTTGCGAAGCTTCTTAAAGCTTTTATCCCATTAATTTGATTGGGCACTGACCATTGTCAGGCTTCTTACACGTCAACCAACAATTATATCACAGATATTTCCCAGGCAGATCATGCATCACAGTAGCATAACGTAATTACAGATAAACAATTAAACGCAATTAAAACCACCCAGATACAAATAACACAACATTAAACAACTTAAATAAATACTAACAAACAAATAATTACAAACAAACACAGGATAGCATATAGCCATCGAATAAATCCCTCAGGTATTCCCCCCTTACCTTTCGGAGACTTTCTTGTGAATTACTGAATTTCTTTGGAAGTTCGAGTATTGCGTATACGTTGCACTCACTCAACCTTCAACCATTACAATCAAATAATTACAAACCAAGAAACTAAAACATTGTAAACCTTACTACATGGTCACGGCCTCTAGGGTTTTGAGTGACTAAAATTTCTAATCATGATTAAGTCATGGATTTAAGATTCTTAATCAACTAAGATCATGGATTAGTGACTAAACAACAAAATTTGAAACTCAAACTTCCAAACTCTTCTATACCAAGATTCGGCCTCAACATGTTCATAGGGTTAGGGTTTTTAGTTTAATAAACCAACTTGGATTTATTAAGCATACATACTAATAGCTTGATTGCCAAGATCATTAATGAAAACTTTGAACAAAACTCATCAAATCTCATCCACCTAGGGTTCGGCCAACATTGGGATTTTTGAGTAAAGATTTTCATTTTAATAAACTAACATGGATTAGAGTGTGTAGACATACATGTCATATGAAATACATGATCATACAAGATAACACATGAACGAAACCCTATCTAACCTATATTCATAGGTTCGGCCAAGGCTAGATTATTAGGAAGGAATTTTTTGATTACATCATGCTCTTGGATTTAGATAATATGCATGATATCAAGAATATAGAAAGTGGTTTCATCATCATGAGATTTTTCTAGAATTTATTATGGATTTTCAAAGTTCTAGGCTTAGAAATTTAAAAGTGATGAACAAATATGAAATAAGCTTTGAATCAAGAAATTTATTGAAGAACATAAACATTATTAAGGAAGAAGATTAGGATTCACCTCTTGAAGATTAAAGACAAGTGAAATCCAAGAACTTGCTTCACAAAGTAATGCTAAAAGACTTATAACTTAAGAGTTTTTTTTGAAGAAAAGGCAATATGAACTAAATGAAATGTGAGGGAGGGTATTTATAGGAGTTGGTTGCGCCAATTTATAAGGATCTAGTAGGGATGAGTTGGCTTGTTCAAAGGATTAAAGTGCAAATAATTCCTAGGGACCATTTTGTAAAGATTCCAAAAGTGTAAGGACTATTTTGCAAATTGCCAACAAATTGAAATGATGACCATGTGCCACATTAAATGTGGTCTCATATTGACTTATTTTGGCTGATTTTTCATGAGACTTTTTGGAAAAACCTAGAATATTGGAGAACATTTGAGAACTTAGTAGAATTGTGTGGAATCTTGGAGAACTTGGTGGAAGCTTTAAGAATCCACTTGAATCTTCCAACTAAGGCAGCCCCCACTCCATCTTGGGCCTGCACATGGCCCTGCAAACTTGGGCTTGAATTCATTTTTGTGGGACCCACCAAAAAGCTTAAGGCTTAACAAGACATAGGAACCTTATATACTTCCTAATGGGCTTTATGGAATTAATCCACGGATAAGGAATTTGGGCTTCATGGCCACGCTCCATAATAGATTGGAAACAAAGATTCTGGCCCAATTCACTTAGAAAACACATAGAAACTAACTTATGGACCAAAGTGTAATTAATAGAAAGTTCAGGGATTAAAGTGCAAAAATCCATAAATTGCCACTTTAACCTAGTAGAACCTTCTAGACTTAAAAGTATGATTCATCCCCATGAATCATCTCAAAATCCTAAGATAAACTCTTTATCTGCTATTGGAAACTCCGAAATCCATTCCACCGCTCACCCGATTACGTATTACGTCCGTAAAACGTAAATTATTCTATTTTTTTTTGAAATAATTCTAAAAATGCAGAATTGTAGAAAATAAAATAAAAATCTTAAGTCTTTCGTCTTCGAATTAAAATTAGGTCTTTTGAGCAGTATTATTACACTGTCAATGGAATTCGCGGGCCGGGTTTCGCCTGACTTTCCAACCTATATTTAATCGTAGCTTCCTACATTCAAGTAGGATTGAGTGGTAAACTCCGTTTACTCAAAATAATTTTCTAAAACTCCAATAAACTTATAAACATATTTATATGTATTACTGTTATTTAAAATAGTGAAATACAGGGTGTTACACCACAAAACTGAATCACAATATTTACAAATAAAGGAAGCCTCTCCCAAATCCAAAAACTATGTTAAAATAAGAATAAAGGCTGTTTAGTAATTACAAATACTTATAATTGCAACCTTCAGTTATTTAAGAAAGATATCTGAAGCAGCTAGACTTACCAAGTTTTTCTGCATTTGAATATAAATCTGGAATATCATGTTCAATTTTCTGTGGTGTATTTTGCTGATCAATTATTTGGATTTCATCTGTAATTGAAGAGTTAGAACTGAATAAAATTTTGACAGCATTTTACATTAACTATGAATCACATATCCAGTATTAATACCATTTGCAGATTCTGTGGCATTCAGTTCTGATACCGATAATGGTGGGACATTGGAAATTGTAGCAGATGTTGCAACCTTCCTTTTCTTATGAACCTTGGACTCGACTGTTGATCAAGAAGAACCATAAAAGTTTGGAGCAACGTTTTGGTCTTAGAAACAGCAGAAAAAGGCATATAGTAAGTTAACGACATTAAATACAATAATTCACAATATTTGAAAAATTTTAAAGGAAAAAGTAGAAGACAGTGAATACCATTTATTGTTGTTGGAGTACCAATCTGTTGAACATGTCTTGCAGGTATGCTTGAAATAGTTAAAGGAGACAATGGAGATAATGGGATTCTTTTAGCAGGGATGACAGCTGGTGTATTGACCATGTTGTTTGTTGAAATGTCCTTTACAAACTGACTTGAGGATGTGGATTCCCTTTGATCAAAAGTAAAGTTGATCCTATAATTTGGAGTAGAAGTTGCAGCTGCTAATGGAGATAAAGGAACCCGATTTTGATGAGGAACTTTGGAATATGTCGAACAGATGTTTAGTTGGCTTCGAATGGTTGAAGAGCATCCTAAACTTTTCTTTTTCATTATTATTTGCGATTTTGCCTAGACTTCATACAATCGATTGAGTTTCTATTTGAACTGGTACTCATCTTACAATGTTTATGTTTTGTACATTCTATCATTTGTAAAAAGTTTAACTATGAAGAATAATATGATAGTAGTTTAGACAGGGAGTTGATTTTCAATGCAGAACTGGGGGATTATGTCAATGCATTAAATGTAGTTTTTTTTCGATTGGGATTTACAATTACATGTAGTAGATACCGATATAGCTGTGAAACATGTGGAAAAAAATTATTCCGAAGAGTCACTTTATGGTGAATATAAATAAATCAGCAATATATGCACGCATCTATAATTGGCCAGGTTGGTATAAATTGACTGTCAATATTTAATAAAAATCAAATATACATTGGGAAAATAGACTATTTAATAACCCATAGTAAATGAGACCCTATATTATAATTTAAAAATCAGTTTAAATGTAAATTCAACTAACCAGTTTATGAAAAACATTTACTTTGGCTACTCAACAGGCAAGTTAGGAAGGTGTTTATTTGCATGAGGAGATTTCTTTGTAAATCAACCTTAGAAAACTAATTATTGGCTTCATGTTGTTTAAAATAATATTTTAAAAACTGTGAAATATAAATGTATGCATCTCAGCATCAAAAAATTGGGTTTTTCAATGTTATAAGTAGGCGATTTATAAATGTTTCACAGATTAAGAAAACATACTGATTTTAGTGGCTATTATACATGTTTATGACCTCCGTTATTTATATTTGGTAATTTTAGAATTTATTTTTGTTCCAAAACGAATGATCTTTTATAAACCGAAGATATATTTGACAGTTTTTTTTATATTTATACTCTTATCATATAAGTAAATTGGAATTCCTTGAATACACCCTAAAACCTTCCCTATTTATATTCAGAGATAAATAAAAGGTAGCTCAATGGTGCACAATGCAGTTCACAGATTATAAAGGAATCCAAATTCAACAATTGAGGGAATCAAGTTTTTATGTAGTGATCCTGCTCTTGTAAGTGAAATATATCATTGAAGGAATATTGATTTGTTGCATAAATTAGATTGATTCTTTGCAGGCTAGATTGCCAATATTTAAAAGAAACATTATCAAAGATGAAGGAGATAGTATTAAATTGGTGTGAAATAACTTTGGATAGAATAATTTGGAAACTGTAAAAATATCTGGAATGATAAACCAAAACACGATTTCATTAGCTAAATAAAGTGAGGCGTCATACATTGTAATTCCAGCAAAATACCCCTTCCAACAAACAGATTCAAAAAGAACCAGACTAATGGGAATGACATTAAAATTGTAGAAAGGAAACATAAAGGAACAGACTCCTACAACATAACTTAAAGAAACAAACAACTAAAACAAACTAAGACTTAAACAAACTAATGCACGAGTATTCAAACTTTCTCCTTCTTGATGTTCTTCAGAATGTTGACACTGGTACTTTGTTCACCCTCAACAGCCAAAGAGACCTCATTGGGCCTTTTAACAGGAGTAAGGCGCAACACATCATCAGACAAAGAAACATCCTTTTCAGCACTTGTTTCTGAGAAATCTGGAAAAAGGTTTTGCAAAATTTACATAGAACTATTACAAAAAACTTTAAAATTTTATGAAATGACAATAACATTAATGGAACAATTGTAAACCTTTGGTGGAAAATTCATTGAATCTCCCTGGTTAGCAGATCCTCTTTCAGCAGAATCCTTATCAGCAGCAATGGATGGTATTGAAAAATCCAAATCCTGCATCTAAACTAGGGGTGAGCAAAATTGCATGACCCGCCCGAAACCGCCCGACCCGTTACTAATTTTTGCGCAACGGTCGGGTTGAAACGGGTTGGCGGGTTGGGCGGGTGGTAAATTTGGTTTTAGATGGATAAGAGCGGGCGGGTTCGGGTTTGGTTTATGTCACCCATCGGAACCCGACCTGACCTGCTCATAACCAAAAAAATAAAAAAAAAGATTTTTTTTATGGAGAATGGGCTGCCAAGACTGGATCTTAGATTTTTTTTCCCCCTCTTCTGTTATTTTTTTTTTTTGGTACTTAATTGGGTTGAAAGCCTTAAATTTTAATTAGGCTCGTTGGGTTTTTTTTTTTAATTTTTTGGAATAAAATTAAATAATTAAAAAGCCTAAACCCGTTTCAACCCGTCCGAACCCGCCCGAAACCTGCCCAACCCGAACCCGATGGTATAGATGGGCGGGTTCGGATTCCATTTTTTTTACCTCGAACCCGCCCGAACCCGACAAACCCCTCCCGAACCCGCCCAATGCTCACCCCTAATCTAAACTCCAAACAGGTCAATAAAATGACTTGGTGTAAAACAAAATTTATTAACAAAATGTCTAGTAATTTACCATAGTAGTTGGGTGAAGTTGTTTGAACTTCTCAATCAGGGATGCATCATCAACAACTCGCTTGACTCGGTAGGAAAGGTGGAACTTTGTGTTCACGGTAGACTTGACCTCAACTTTAAAAAGGAGGGTTTTGTTAACCATATTTTTGACTTCATCGGGCACAGAGAATACATTGGCAGCCTTTAAAAAAATAGAACATTAAGGCAGTGACTTTAAAAAAGAAGAGAATAACCAAATTCATATAATAAATAATTAATTAAGTAATAAATAAATCACTCCAACCTTATCAAGAATGTCAAAATAGGTTTGTTTCAGGAGAGCATAACCATCTTGATCAAACAAAACAAAAGTTGCGGAATCTGTGTCATCAATTACCCTTACTTTGATACAGTACCTATTTAAATATAGAAGATTCAGTGACCCTTGTGATAGATATTTATTAAAGAGTATAAATGGATGAAAATGGATACCTAGGATAGACAGTGAAGTTGACGGTTGCATCTCTCACAAAAATACAACTTCGAATCTGGATACACTGATTTGTTACACTTGCAGGCAGTATACCACCATTCATCATCATCCTGAATGTGTTTGATAGTGCCCAGAACAATGCAGAAACAATCCTAACAAAATTTGTAAAGCATAAGTAAAACAATAAACCAAAAATTATAACGATAGATTATACTTAGATATTAAAAAACCAGTTGTCATCGAAAGAGTTTAGAAATAAAATCATTACCTGTTTACAGTCCTTCAGCTCTTCAATGGTTTTTGTAAGACTCAACCTCAGAAAATCCTCCTCCAAGTTATATTTAGGAGAATCACTAAGTTGGCTAAGCACTTGAGGACCTAAGTCATTGTTTCCAGGAAGGCTTATAGGAAGAAAAAAAAATAACCAGTTAGATAGAAACAATAAAAAAAATCAAATATGAAATTAGAGAAGGCTTTTACGTGTTCCTGAAATCAGCAACATCCTGAACATTTGAATTAAAGAGCAACTTTGTAGCATTCATCACATTTTGCAGTCCAATTTTTCCCGTTTCATATTATGATCAGTGTAATAAAAAAACACAAATACAATAGGAAAGAGTAAAGAATGAATGAGGACCAATACCCTTAAACGTCTTAACCTTCACGAACTGTATAATAACCACACAGTTTTGAACATTTCCAGAAGCCAGAAATGAATTAAGGTCATCCACATAAGTATCAAAAAGAGCACATTCAATCTTCACCCTAACATAAACAATGCATTGAAATAATGTAAAACACAATGGAAATTATATACATGAATCCAAAATAAAATAGAAAGTTACAAAGTCAGAAATCACCCTTCATTCTCCGGTTCAATGATATTCATCTTGCACATCTTTCTAGCTCTTAAGTACTCCCTCTCACTACCAACACCAGTCAATAATCCGATAACATCTACGTAAAACAAATCAATAAAAAATAAAAAGTGAGTGGTTTTACTGGTGCATATCAAATTAAGAATCAGAAAACTTGAAAGAATACCAGGTAAATAAGAAGAGTCATAATTTGGGACCAGAATATCAGCAAAAGGGACCAAGTTAAAAGGGTTGCGAGTAATTTGCATCAGAGCAAATGGTTCAACCCTAGTGTTGGCTTGAAAAATTTGCCTAAAAGCATGTATGGTAGTCCTAAAATTACCAACATTAGGTCCAACACCAAAATTACGAATGTCATAAACATTCCCTTCCTTAAGTAGATGATTAAAGTTGTCCACCAATGACCTCCGGACAGTAGCATGGATCCTAGAACCCTGATACAAAGATAAAGAATAAATATAGACCATTCAACTTATAAGTATAACGAAATGTGGAAAAGATGGTGGACTTTAAAGAAAATTAATAGATGAAGAAAGAACACCTGGTCGTCCATGAAAACCATCTCGATGGAGAAGGGAGCTCTTGAGTTATTGAAACCATGAGTGACCCAAAGGCGAACAACACTGACACAGATCCTCCATGTCTCTTTCACAGCTGAAATCATCGAAACGGGTTCAAAAGAGGCTTCCATGGTATACAAATTTCAACCAAAAAACTAATCAACTCAAGATCTGATGGAATAGAATGTTACAAACAGCAAACATGGGTACTATTTATATAGCTAGGTCTTAGAAGATAGAAAGACGGATACATTAAGGAATTTCTCTTCGGAAAACGTTTAAGAGATCCATAATTGTTTGCTGGGAAGACGATTGAGTTCAGCAAGGCATAGGGAACAATGGTTAAAGGGGATCAAAACTAGGTCTTTTCATCAAAACTAAATTTTTCTTTCTCTTTTACTTCTTTCATTTTTCTCTCAATTCAAATAATCTAAAAATCTACTGATTTTCTATCCATTCTCTCTTCTCCCCTTCTACTTCTTTCTACCCAACTTCTTTGTTCCTTATTTCTTTTTATAGCCAAACATAACGTGCTTGAAACAATGGTTAAAGGGGATCAAAAGTGCTTTTTGGAATTCAAAAGATACTCATAATTGTTTCAAACGAACCCATGTTCAAGTCAATTTTGGACGTGCATCCAAGCAACCGTTAAGTCATTAATGAGTATGAAAGTAACGTGTCACATGTGGTTATGTTATATCACTCTGCTTCCACATATATTAAATAAACAATAATTATAATATAACAATAAAATTTAAAATGAATACATATAGAATAAGTATTTGAATGTTCCCGCTTCAAAAAAAAAAGTATTTGAATGTTCCACTTGGAAAGGGTGGTCCATTTGGTTGATGAAACCTCTTGTCTGCAGACTCCCACTGATTTCTGACGCTTGTTTTTCTTTGTTTGGACTGACTTATTTTATAAAGGATAAAATAATCTTTTGATCTCCATATATGACATGAATTTTTGATTCGGTTTCTATATATAAAAAATTATTAAAATGATCTTTATACATACAGAAAGTCTTCATTTGGTCCCTATACATTACCTGTTTGCTCCCTATACCAGCAAAAAATTATCAAATTAGTTCCTAAAATTTTGTACGCCAGGAACCAAATGGAGATTTTTTGTACGTATATAGATCATTTTAATAATTTTTTATATATAGGAACCAGATAAAAAATTCATGTGACGTGTAGGAACCAAAATATTATTTTAACCTTTTATAAATCAGTCGAAGCCAGTGTTAACGTGGGACGTTCCAAACTCCATCTCCTATCCACTCAGGATGTTCTCCTGCCAGACGGATGTCCCTAAGCATATTATAAAGACAAATGGGAGGCTTTCGTATGAAAGTTCCTCCCCATCCAGGGTCTTCACGCAACTTTTTTCTATTTTAGGAGAACATAAATAATAATTGTTATAATAGTAAATGAAATAATAATAATAATCTAATACGACATATTGATCAAATTGAAATTTGTCATTTACTCTGAAAGTGTTAAAGAACCTCGAGCGATTGTCATCCTCGAGCTGTCCCTATGTGGACTAAGGTTGTTGAAACTACGGCCGAATGACCTTACCCTTTATTAGTCAGCATAATAATTGGTCGACTATCAGTTGTGATCTCACACTCCTTGTCCAATGGTTAATAGCCGCCACTACGCTCATGGTCCTCACTGTGATATAGGATGTTCGGCAATTGAATTGAATCGATTTTGAGCTAAAAAGTCATTCGATTTAATGATAAAAACATCATGCGGTTTGAATTAGATCGGTTTGCTTCCTTCAAAAAATCCGATCCGATCCAAATCCAATCAAATACGGTTTGGATTGGATTGGATAATTCGGTTTTTGTCATACTTTATTTTTTTTTTCTAATGTCAAGTGTTCTTTCTACTTATTTAATAGTGGTAAAAGATAATCTTTGTTTTAATTTGGGAGCTTGAGAAGAAAAAAATTATTGATATTTTTAACACGTTCTTTTATATTAATTCTCTATATATACTCCTACTTATTCTATTTTTTCCCTTGAATCAGCTACAAATAAATTGTAGCTAATTATTTTTCAAATTTACTTAATTGTTTTCCTATTTTTCATGATTACTCAATCAAATATATATATGCTATGCATCAAAACTTTTAGTAAAATATAACTTCAAGACATTAATATTTATTCTAAATAGTCTTATATATGTCATTCCAACAAAAATATTAAAGAGAATGAGGGATATAAAAGTATGTAGAATAATGTTTAAGTATGAGTACTACTATAATTTCAAAAAGAATAGTATATGTATATAATAGATCGATTTGGATTGGATTGAATTGGATTTCACTATAGGATCCAAAATCCGATCCAATACAATAAAAAATTACAGTTTTTTCGATTTTCGGTTTGTTCGGTTTTCGATTTTTCGGTTCGGTTTTTACGGTTTGAATCGGTTTGGATCGGTTGATGAACACCCCTAATCTGATGATCGTCGTGTGGGGCCGCGGGGGACCTGAACTAGATGCACCATCACCGGTACATTGATGTACACTGCTTATACATTGAATTACACCCTCCAATTTTTACATCTTTAAGGGGGTTAGGGATCTCTATCCATTCCCTCGTTAGGCCTAACTCAATCCACACATTATTGGATTGATGTGTGGATAATATAGTGGATGACTCAATAATGGATCTACGATAGTTCTGATATCATCTTCGAATTAGGGTTTAGACCTAACTCAATCCAAAAACTAATTTATATGATAATGATTACTCACTACTTATGAACTTTTATTAAAGATTATTTCTAATCAACATGAAACTTGAGTTTTTCCTAATAATTATTAATGATTGTTGGTAAAATGAGTACAATTATCTGAGTAATGCATACCAATTAGCTCCTCAATTAATGACCTATATTGGAATCGTGATGTATAAGCAATTTGGCGTTGCCCTTACTTTTGTTACTTTTTAAATTACAATCCTATCACTTTTTTTTAAGAACAGTGTCATTTGGACACAAATTTATTATCCAACGTCATAAATCTATACAATTTTATATGGGACACGATAATAGGTGAGAGAGAAAAACATTCTGCACTCTCCACTTTCGTTTTAGTGAATTCTTGGAAACACTCCATAATATTTTTGGGGGTAAAAGTTACATGACTCACATGGATCAATTAGAAGCTGCCAACTCAATTATAGTGGACAACTCATTACTATTTATATAAAAAATAATTTAATTTTCTTATTTAATTTTTTATTCAAAAGGACCTACCTATTTTACCCCTTCAATTACTCTCATCCCCTTATCATCCATCTACAGCAACAGCACCACAATTTTCATCCACATGAACCACCATCTTCATCCACCAGCACCACCAGCACCAAGTCCTCCTTCATAGACGACCCCGTTCTCCGCTCCGAAAACGCCACCGAAACCGGAGCCGGAACGGGAACCAGACTTCGCTCCAGCATTTCCGCCCCGCCGTTGCAAGAGGAATCGGATTTCAAAACGGCACCGTTGCAGAAACAGGCACAATCGCAGTGCTTCTTCTTGGTAATGTTCTTGTTGAGAGAACAAGAGTATCGGAAGAGAGAGAAGAGGAGGAAGAAGAAACAGAGAGCGGTTACGGTTAGGGCGATAAGGAAGGGTTCAGAAAACAGAGTGGCGGTGCTGAAGACACGGGAAATGTTCTCCATTCATAAGACATGAATGAAAACTTGGCATTCGCAGAAGAACATCAAAACCCTAATTCAATGATTATTTCCCTTTTTCTTGTTGTTGAGTGAGTGTAACCTTTCTTCAGTTTTCGGTTACAAACCCAAAATAATAACACTATTGAGGGGTTACTGAAAATTGGAAGAGAAATTGAAGGGTTAGAAGAAGTTGGCTCATGGTTTATGATTATGGTTTAATTGTTTAAATGAATAGTTTGGAAATCAAACACCTGGAAACCTCTTGACAGGATTTGGTAGGATGTTATCAGGTAATAGTACTGCTAATCAGAGTTGCCATCTTGTAGATGAGACCATCACTTTTTATTACTAACTAGAATTGCTAGCTTCTATAACCCAGCGAGCAAGCCCGTGAAGATAGTGAAGAGAGATGGTGGTGCTGGTGGATGAAGATGGATGGTCAGGGGATGAAAGAGATTGATGGGGGGTAAATAGGTCCTTATTCCTTTTGAATATAAAAGTATATAAGAGAATTAAATAAATTTTTAAATAAATAACAATGAGTTGTCCACTATCATTGAGTTGGCAGCTTGTAATTGGCCCATGTGAGTAGTGTAATTTTTACAAAAAAAATTATGAAGTGTTTCATATAATTCACCTTTCGCTTTTTTAATTACATTGGGAAGCAATATGAAACAAAGCTTTCAAACATCCACTAAAATTATAACTAAATAAAAAAACATCCACTAAAATCAAATTAAATTATATAATATTTGAACGCCTAAAAAATAATTAAATTATATTTATATTTTTGTTTCCACGGAAGACTATCTGTCTCTGTCTGTGTTCGTCTCTTTGAAGGAATAGCTTACAATGACCTTTTTTATTTTTTGAATTTTTCTTCTTCGATCTTCATCTCCACAGCGGCTATGCTTCTGGGCAGCTCTCAAAATCTCTGCTTTCTTTGATTTTTAATTGAATTGAACTGAATCATGTGGTGGACTTTTGTTCTTTCAATTGAGCTGCATCAGCTACCACTGTGCTGTTCATGGTTAGAAGACTCATCAGTGTATGATTCTGGGCATGGGTTTATTCCCCTTTTTGATTCTTTCTTTTTTTTTTTTTGGTTGGAAGTGATAAATTCAAGACTGGGAAGAGTGAGAGAATGAAATTATTGCATGTTTGGAAATTGTTCTCATTGAAAAATGTTTCTTTCTTTGTTGGATTGGTGCCTTTTTGAATTATCCAATTTTGGAAGCCAGCTCAACCCAGCTCAAATTTTTGCATTGGGTTGAATTGTGGAATATTTTTTTCATTGGTTAAGGAATATAGAAAGATTTTTTGGAAAATTTCAACTTTCAATTTTCCATGTGTTGAATATATCATTTTCTAATAGAAATTTTCTATCTTTGATTCCCCAACCATTGCCCAGGGCACTTGCTAGCATTTGTCTTTTCTTTTTTCTTCTTTTTTTTATAAAAAAATTCAAGTTCTAAAATTATAAGATTCTGTGTGTTTTCTCATCAACCCAATGGAGCATTTTTCTCATTTGTTTCAAAAAGTTTTGAGCTTTTAAAGTTGAGTTATCCGTTACTGGTTTTGAAGCTGCCATCAGACACGTTGTTTTAAACATAAATATAAATGTTCCTTTACGTTTCTGCAATTGTTGCGTGTTTTGGATTTCTTTGAAGACCCTTTACACACAATTATCGTTCTATACTGAATTTAAGGCTTAAGCTGTTTTCTTCTTGAAATATACAATCTCAAAACTTTTACTTGAAGCTACTTTACCTTAGGAAGTTCCCATTGTGGTTGAGTCTGAATCATTGCCTCTTGCTACTGATGTTGTGTTTTGTTGTTAGTGTAATGGGGTGCACGGGGAATCCTACCTTTAAGTGTTATCACCATGGAAACATGGTGTAATCTTTTGAAGCCTTTTTCTCTTGTTGTCACAGTTAAACATTGACACAGACACCACTTGTCATGTTCTCACGCTGTTCTTGTGAGGTTGTTGCTTTTTTTCTTTCTATGTTTCTTTCTCAAGCTCAAGTCTCCACATGTGATTTTTTTGTGCAGAGAATACCAGAACTTTTGACTTGACCAGTCAACAGCCAGGGCAAAGGACAAGGTTGGTTAGATAAACCTTTGGTGCTTATTTTTAATTAAGGATTAAGATTATGAAATTTTTTAGCTTCTGAGGAAGTGGATAAGGAAGAGAGAATCATTAATGCTGATGAAAACAGGCCAAAAGAAGGTATAAAATTAATGCTGCTGAATAAAATATTTGTCTATTTTAAAATAATGTAGAGAGTTCCATTGCAAGTTAGATGTAATGCTTCTCGTGAGTAACCTACTACCACTTTTTGGTTGGTTGGCAACTTGGCATTTAATTAGTCATGTTGATGGCTTTTTTAGTGTTAATCTCTCAGCTTCCTTGTAAGTGTTCTCTAAAATCTTTTAACTTTTAATATAATGAATCCACATTTTTGTCAGTGGAATATATTCTGGGACTGTAATCCCCAGCACTTTATTATTAAGTTTGCACAACTTGATTTCAGAGACAATAGAAACTCACTATACTTACGAAATAGAGATTCTTGGGGGTGATTCACTGTATCTTACTGTAACAGCATTCAGCAGGTATAGTAAGCCTCCAGAAATGGGCTGCATGGTATCGACTCCAAAGGACTCTGGCGGAAGTAGAAGGAGGCCTGGGAGTATTGGAGAAGTTTCAGTCTATGTTCCTGGTCTAAGAATTCCTAAACCTGTTGATTTTGCTCAGTCACTTGGTGATTACTTGTCCAAGAATATAGTGGAACGCCTATCTGCTCTTAGAACTCGTATAGTTGTAATGGCTGGCCAAGAAGGCCCTACAATCACAAGAACAAAAAGAAGAAGTGCTACCCAGCATGGTTAGTTTTAGCAAGGATAAAATTATTGTATGATAAATAAGTTGCTCAAATTTATTGATGCATCGGCATCATGTGACTTTATCTGCAGGAGGTTCGACACTGGCTGATCTTCTGCAGGCTCTTGAAGATTATTTACCAGTTCTTCTGGGATTAGTTAAAGACGGTAAAGCTTGTGTTACTCCATTAGTATGCTCTCTGTAAGATAAGTCTTGATTATTATTGCTTATCTTTATGGTGCAGGAAGCCATTTGCATTACAAAGTACAATTTGCTTGGGTGAATCAAGAGGATGATGCAGAGGTGATTCCCAACTTTGTTTTTAGTACATACATGTTTCTGTAGTTGATTTGTAAGTTACTTTCTATACCGAAGAATGCTGATTGATTCGTTCCCACTAATTCGATGATTTACGGTGTTCTGTGATCATTGGCGGACCCAAGTAGAGGTCAGGGTGTGCATATGCACCCACTGAGTTTTTTAAAGTTACCATTAATATCTTGAGTTAGATATATTTTGCCCCCCTAAGTTTTATATATTTGCACCCATAGTCTAATTACTTATATTGTGACAGATGTATTCAATAATATTGACAATGAACTGATTATTCTACAATTTCAAAACATGAGATTATGTAGAAGACAACTATAAAGTATATAATTTATTTGATTAGATATATTCAATTTGAATTTAATTGCTATGTGTTGTCAGTGTAAATTTTTTTACATTGTCACTCATGTCATGTGTGACTTTTATGGTAGTTAGGATAAGAGTCAAACATTTTTATGATGTATCAATTTTTGATTGATTGACATTTGACAGTGTAAAAAATCTTTACACTGATACTGCATGCCAATTAAATCCTTAAAATTTTATGATTTTAACATTTATGTCTTTATCTTCATATGTATGATAATATTTTATTAAAAAAAATTTGAAATAGATTGCCCCCACTGACTCGGGGTCTTGGATCCGCCACTGTGTGTGATTGATCCTTTTTTCAGGAAACAGCCATGTCTAATGCTTGGTATGAGGTTTTGTCAGTTTTGCATTTGATGGCAATGCTATTACTATCACAGGCTAATTTATTACTGCTTCCAAGATCATCCTCTGATGGCCATCAAGTCAAAGTATCAGAAGGTAAGTAATACTATCAAAATACTTTGGTACATGTCAATAAATTCGTTACCCACGCCCTGAATCTCTTATTGCTTATTATATCAAACAGCCAAAATACATTGGAATAGATTTGCTTAGACCTTGAATTGGAGACACTTCTACACCAACTCTTTCCTCTTTTGCAGATAAGCTAGTGACAATAAGTGAAATATTCTTGAGGTTTTCAGATAATCTTGTTTCTTCCTTGTGTGTGTGTGTGGGAGGGGGTCCTGCTGTTATTGACATCTTTTATGTGGACCCTTCACTTGATATTTATAATATAGATTATCTTTCTATCTGATAAATGGATAAAAAAATTACCAAAAATGTTTTTAATTACTAGTAATTGCTACCTTTATCACATTTCTTCTTCATGTTTGAAGAACGATAATTTTCTATCCTTTTTTTTTGTTCTTTCTTTCCCTTGTCATGGTTGGTCGATCCTTTCCATTCCTAGCACCTGACACACATTCACTACATATGCAGTGTTTGAAAATTATCTTGTTAATACAAAGTTTGCAGTAATTTTTTTCACCTCCTGGTCATACATTATGGTAGTTGATTAAGTGGAAAACATATTCTTTGTTGTCTTATATACTGCAATACTTTGTTTCTAACTTGTTTCTTCATTGTTGCCCTAATGCTGATTTATATTGTTCCTACTGTGAAATTTAAACTTTTTGGTACTTACTAACAGAAAGTAGAAGAGCTTCCGTTGACATCTTCTTAAAGGCTGCTGGATATCTAGATTGTGCTGTCAGGCATGTTCTTCCACAGTTGCCTTCGGAACTCAGGTTTGTAGTTGTGCATATGTAATGTCCGCAACATATTGACTGTCACTCTTTTTTTGTATAATCTAAAGCCTTCTTCATTCTTCTGATGTTTATTACATTGGTTCTGATTTAGGAGAAATTTACCAGTAGACCTAGCAGAAGGAGCTCTTCGAGCACTCTGTCTACAAGCATTAGGAGAGGTATTAATGTTTCTTTTGTATGGACTTACAAAATGAAGTGTCATTTGCCCTGTTGTTCATCTAG
The DNA here is from genome assembly GCA_030762895.1 of Sophora flavescens. Classification (NCBI taxonomy): domain Eukaryota; kingdom Viridiplantae; phylum Streptophyta; class Magnoliopsida; order Fabales; family Fabaceae; genus Sophora; species Sophora flavescens. The sequence continues at coordinate 39,804,454 of CM061066.1, forward strand.
CAAAAACTAATGCGTCTCATTAACATGACAAATATCTTGTCCACTTATCTTCTCACAAAGTTATGTTGCATATTCAAATAGTTTACTTAGCTTTGCTAGGGTATGTTTATGCATCCACCAAAAAATTATGCTTATTGTTTGTTTAATGTTGAAGTGTGGGGGACTAGATTACCTGATAATAATGCTTACAATTCTGCAAAAAGTATTCTTTTTTATGGAGAAAACAATTTTGTTCTCCCGACACTGAAAAAAATTAGAGATAAATATCAAGTTGTTTTTCCACCTCATAGCTGTATCTATTTTTTAAGGTTGTTCTAGGGTAGTTTAGTTTTATCTGGGCATGGACATAGGAAAGAATAAAAACCTTTTAATTCCATGTTGAATAATTGAATCTGAGAACAATGTACTTGACTTGCAAGTCTCTTATTACTTGACTTTGTTCGCTTAATTTAAAGGAGGAGTGAATTGATAAGGGTGAAAGGAAGAGAACAATAGTGGATGCACTAAATTTCAATTCAAAGTCTTATTTAGTCCTTTTTGTATATACAAAATGTTAATGTATGGAAGGTGAAGATCAAAGCTATGAATGGATTAAAAAAGGGGAGTTTCTTGGATGTTAGCATTCAAGTAATGTAATAGTGAGATCCTGTACTTTTGATGTGGGAAAGTCCCATACCTTGCAACTGGATCGTAACAGTCTCACTTTAATAATTTGTGTGATTTAAAACCATTAAATTTAGATAGGTGAATCTCCCACCCGGGAGAAAAGTTTCTAACGTAATGATACCTATATTGAATGGAAGACCTGTGAAGGGGAATGTTCAACATATAAATGCCTTCCTTCATATCTATTTTGGGTGTATGTTTGTTTACTTCTTTCTTTTTTTTAATCAGGGTGTAGATATCCAACTTGGAATGGCAATTGATAGTGCCAAAGCCACTCTTGCAGTGAAGCGTAGACTTGCATGTGAGATGGTGAAATATTGGCAACAGGTGATAACTTTTTTCTTATGGGGTCTGAACTTAACTTTTTTTGGTCACTTGGGAGTTGGTCCTTTGTTGTTTTGGTTACATCCCAAATTTCTTATGGGATATCTAATTTGTTTCTCTTTGATCCGTTGGATGAGTGGAAAAACTAGACGAGATAGGATTATGAATGATAGCATTAGAGAGAGAGTTGGGGTAGCACCTATTATAGAAAAGATGGTTGATTCTCGACTTAGGTGGTTCGGGCATGTATGGAGGAGACCTGTAGATTCTGTAGTAAGGAGAGTAGACCAGATGGAGGACAATCCAATCGCTAGAGGTAGAGGTAGGCCAAGAAAAACTATAGGAGAAACTATTAAGATAGATTTATCGGCCAATGGTTTAACTATAAACATGATTCATGATAGAACATTATAACGCCGTTTGATCCATGTAGCTGACCCCACCTAGTGGGATAAGGCTTCGTTGTTATTGTTGTAAATCTTTGTTACAATTCTTTATACTCTGTTTATATGCATGTTTATGTGCTTATGTTATGTGTGCATTAATACATGGGTGTATTTGCTCAGCTACATTATTTTGATTCCACTATTTTACAGGCTCAAGATAACATTATGAACCTTCCATTAGCAAATGGTTGGGGTGAAAAGCACCGTCTTTTTGTGAAATGGAAATATGTTGAAGCAAAGGTATATGCTTTCCCCCCTCAGTTCTTGGCATCTTGCTTTTTATTTATTTAAGAATTACGAGTTTACGGTTAGGGAAGAAGGAAAAAGGAAATGAAGGCACACAATGTATTATAAGATTGATAGTAAAATATTACAAAAATATAATAACCTAAACCTAATGCACCTATTTATACTTCTGATTAGGTCAAGTAATTAGTACAATAGTAGAAGCCCAGGCCCTCTACTAATAACCCTTGTATATTCTAACAATTTATCATGTTACTGTATAGTAATATGAGTTGAGATGAATTTTCTTGTTTACTAATTACCTTATAAAAATAAATGCAGATGACTTTTATGGTTAACTATTTACATTATGTATAGGAGATGCATCCAGCAGAAGCAAGTGTTATGAATTTGTGATTTGATTGTTTTAATGATTTACCAGGCTGCAGCATATTATTATCATGGTTTGATTCTTGATGAGGGAAATACAGAGAAATCTCATGGGATGGCTGTAGCTGCTTTGCAAGCAGCAGATGAATTTTTCAAAGAAAGTAAGAAGCTGTGTGATGCATTCAACGCAGCACCTCCATTGTCAAGGTTATCCATCGTCTTCCCTTTTACACACTGTTGTGCTGTTATGTTATCTGTCTTCCGAAAACATGTTTTTACTTTTTCCCCCAAGCTCCCTAAAGCAACATCGATTTATGAGTCACATGTCTTATTAAATAATGTGATGCTGTGATTAGTTGTATTTGCTCCTTGTATTGGTAAATGATACTGAGTACTTATTATATGTGCGCCAATTTCTATTAACCATGCAGTCATTTCTGCATATAGTACAATTGTGCATGGCACAGGCAGGGGAATAATACAAGGGACCTCTAGAATGGGCATAACCCCTATGTGATTGTGGATGTAACAATAAAATTTGTCATTAATTTATGGTGAGTTGTATAGTCTCTATAAAATACTACCTCAATAGGGGAAAGTTCCATAAAAACACCTGCCTTTTTTGAAATATGCTGAACTGTTCCTGTAGGTTGAGTGCCCCGTTCAAGGAAATATAGAATAACAGGAATATTTAAATAGGTTTGATACCTTTAGATGATGTAACTGTGCATTAAGTTTCTATTTACATGAGGCTATTCCTAGAAATTTGGTGTCTAGTTAAGGCAAAAGCTCATTTTTTGGATTAATTGATCGATATTTTATGCAAAATTTGCTCCTTTTTTTATGTATAATATAATAATAATAATTGGAGTCCGTAGACAGAGCTTGAACACTTTTGGCATGTGAACTGTCAAGTTCTTTTGCATTTAGCAATTGATGGACATTCTACCAGAATTTCTTGGTGCTATAGGCTTGTAGTATGCCCGTTTGAAACCTTCAGGGCTCGTTTGGTGGTCAGGATAGGATAAGGGAGCAGGATAGGAGTAGGATAGGATATGAGCATGATAAGCTGTTATCCTATTCGACGTTTGGTGTTCACCAGATAATCAACTGGATAACATTGTAATTTTAGTATGAATTTTAAAATTTTCGTTTTTTTTCTGAATGTTTTCATATTTTATTAGATTTTAGTTTTTATTTATCATTTTCATGTGTTAAGATTATATAAAAAGACAAAATTGTCCTTGTGATAAAATTACATATAATATTAAATTTTTTTTAAAATATTGTTTAACTTAAATTAATTTTTTTATAATTTTAAATATTCATTTTTAGTTTTTACTTTACATATAGTTAAATTATTAGAATATTTTTATTTATTTTTCAGTTTTTAAAAATAATATAAAGTAACGAAATTAACCTTGTGAGAAGAAATAATAATTTTTAAAATTAATTATTAATATTTTTATTATTTTATGTTTTATTATACATTTTTCGGTAACCATATTATAATTTATTATACTTTGATTGTTTTATGTATAAATTTTATTTATACTTTATTATACTTTAAATCACCTTATCCTATCCTGTTGAGTTCTAATCCAGCTCCTCCCTCAGGATAGAATTTTAACTAGATGGACAGGATAGGATAGGAGACAGGATTGATTTATCCTATCCTGCTGGCTCACCAAACAATAGTTTCAGACAGGATATGATAGCTTATCCTATCCTGTCTCTCTTATCCTGACCACCAAACGAGCCCTCAGTGGTTAACTGATTAGTACCAAGCTCAGGTTATTTGGTCAGGTTCAGTTAGTAAAAGTAGTTTGTGTGCATGGTCAAAATGTAGATATTTATTTGAACATAGGTTTTATTTGACTTGAGATCAGTATGTGTTAGTTTACATTATCATTCATTTGGTCAGCAGTTGAAATATCAAATCATTATTTACCATCCTAGTCTTTTTTCCTAATTTTATTTTTAAATTTATTTGGGTAAAGAGCATCTAGTTTTTTTTTTTTTTTTGCAAAGAACAATAAACTCTGATATATAGCAGTTTCTTTGCCCTTGATTTGATTGAAATTGTGAAACACCTTGAATTCGGCATCTTTTGATCTTGAGTTTCTCTACCTTTCAAAATTTGTTCCTTAATTTCACCTCTAGAAGTAAAATGATTTTGCCCTCATTATGGAACTCGATATGATGATAATTTTAGTGAAAATTGGTAATTATTGTCTAATCTTCCATTGGACTTGTGTATATAAATAAGAAGCTTACAATATTGTTGCAAAATCTTTTGGTATACTTATTTATTTTAATAAAGTTAAGGGAAAATTACTATGATTCTCAAAGAATAATTCATTTCTTTCTGTCAAATGGAATGGAGCACCTCAGAAAGTAGAATAGTTATTTGAATATTCTGATATTACTATGGTACATAATATATAATTATGGTTTATCATTTCCTGGTGGACTTCCACTTCCTTTTCCTCATTATTTCAAGAGACATTGAGTGATAAGTTGATGCCCTTTTTTCTTTAAAAAAATTGTGCTTATGTTCTACTTTTTGACATGTACCTTCAATATATTTGAAGAGCATTTATGGGACATGGTTCTCATTGCCCTATTTATGTATTCAACCTTGTTCTCATTGCCCTATTTATCTTTTGCTGGTCATTGGCTGCATTATGGCCCATCTAACTGGCATTCATGGTGCAGAAATCCACCACTTTGGGGGACCATGAAATATCTCTCAGAGAAAATTCCTAAGGATACTTCAAGCAAGGTGCGAATAAACCGTGATCTGTACTCTCACGAGAGGTAAACTTTCCGGATTTCATGAGTAACTTGTTGCCTAACTGCAGTTGCATAAATTTTCTTGGTTAATGAAAAGAAGTACAATGATAAAATCATATGTTGTAATATTTTGTTACAGAATCATGGAAACAGCACCAACATTGCCTGATTTTGCCTTGGCCTTGAAACCAGATGAATATCTGCTTCCTCCAGTGGACCCCTCTTGGAGAACAGAGAACATAAAGGAGGGACAAAATGGTCCCAACAATCTCAAGGGTGACAAAAGATAAATTACAATGAATTTGCATACCTCAGAAAATGATGTTAGACAACCTCAAGTTCAGAAGGGTCTTCTTCCAATTCTTGTCAATAGAAAAAAAATAGTTTGTGTTTTTTCCCCTACCATCTACTTTATTTTTCCCTTCATATATTAATTTCCTCCTTTTGTCCACAATATTTGAAAGATGTCCTACTCCTGCAAATAGAGCTTCCAGTGGCATCCAATGTAATTTGTCCACTGAGGGGAAAAAAGGGTCTCCTTGCTAATACCCAAATAATAATATTGTTATCTCATTTCATAGTAAAGCGAGTCTCATCTATTTGTTAAACCAAGTTTGTACAAGTGATCTGTGTGTAAAATTGACTTGCGCATTGGAGATAAGGAATTATTTCCAGTTACACATCTTCCCTTCTCTCCTCATACTTCAAAATTCTCTCCTTTAGTACCTACATCAGTTATGCATGTTCATATGAAAATTGGTTTCCATGTTGAATACATCTTCATAGTATCATTGGTGTAAGAGAAATTGAATCTTTTTGCCAATCCTAGGGGCCATCCCTAGGGGCATGGTAGATTGACGTATGGCTTCCATCCTAAGCAATTGAGACACCCCGACGTCCTATTAAAGAAAAAAAATTTATTAAAATCTAATCGTGTTATTGGCATAAGTGGTTATCTTAAAACGACGGAAAATTTTAAAACTTAAACCGTTGTCGTACTGAGGTATCAACATGTCTAAATGTACATGCATATACATATATAGATAGACATCATATCTAGCATACATTCTTACAGTACTATCGAGGGAATCCCATCAGTAGGACCCCAAATAAGTACAAACTGATAATCAAACTGAAAATAAGAGCAACATCCCAAAGAGACAAGATGCACTGGCCATAGACTCTCTACTCAACTACTCGGGTGCACTGCTCGTCCTCCAACATCTGGCTCATAAGGGGTTCCATCTTGCTCCTCCATAGCTGGCTCCTCCACCGAGTCTTATAGCAATCACATAAATAAAACATACACACAACAGCAAGAAGAAAAGGGATAAGAAACAATATAACATCAAACGTGGAAAGAGTTTAGCACCATTCAATTTTATAACAGCACACAAACATCCGTCTCCAAAAGTATAAGTATAAGTATAAGTATATATATATATATATATATATATATATATATATATATGACACAATCATCCTCAATCCACATCTAGGATCTTTCATCTACACTCCATCATGATGCAATGCAAATACTGTATGAATCATCTCATCAGGTATCGGTCATATCCGGATATCCGACACAATGACAAGTCCTAGAGTCCCCGACACACACCCTCGTCCGCGGATGGAGGATGCCCATGCAAAGCAATGACACTATAGCTACACAATGCAGTGCACACCTCGAAACCACGGTCAGGGTGCTCATGCAACGCATGAACTATAGCTGCAACTAAAATGAAAACATGTCTGAGACGGTCCGCCGTTAGCCTAAACCCCGGGAATTCTCCCTCCGGGGAATAAACCCCACACGACCATGTTTCAGGTCAACCATATCATAGACCATGTTTCAGGTCACCCCTAGTGCCATAACTGCTTATGATAATCTCATAGATAACCTCAATAAAAATCTCATCTCATCAATGTCATCATCATATCTCAGTAATCATCTCGGTTAGGCACTACTAACACATATAATATGAATTCCCCAATACATCATCCTGTCTCAACATAACTTATCATTTACTCAACCTCTAATCACAATCATTACACTCATCACATCATACCATCATATCATCATATTCACATTTTCCAAGATAATAATCACTACCAAATTTATAATAATATAATATTAAAATAATATAAAAATGTTCATAAAAAAAAAACAATTTCAACACTCATATCATCATCAATCACCAATATCAATTCAACCAGTCAAACAGTCCAAGCATGCTATCATTAAATAATAAAATAATATATTAAACGTAACGGCGATAAACGCACAATCTCAATATCATCACAGGTACCACTAAGTAGTCCCCAAGTGATATGGATATTGTCTGTTACTCGCTATCATGTAGGGTTTAGGTCGCCCTACGCCATTATCAAATTAAAAGTCACCGTGTCGTTTTCGACGTTAAATAATTTCTTTCCCCAACCTGAAGAACGACCTCGGAAATGCTACGAGATCACTCCTACTCGACTTCGCTCGAATCTGCCTCACACGAACAAGGTCCCCGAATATCCGATATCCCACCTAAACATCACATTTTGAAAGACACTAAATAAAAAACTCAAAATCTGCAGTAAGCACCACAAGATCCGCCACTGTTTCGGTTCTATATCTCACAATCTAGATCTTTGTTTGAAAAAGTGAATGGTGAGATTAAAGAGCTACCTTTCCTTTACCTTCTCCAAAAATTTCAGCTCGAGCCAACGTTGGATGAGCCTAGGATGAACCTACCAAGGTGACTGGTCTGGAACTACACGAGTTGAGCTTATCTCCTTCTTTTGAGCTGAATAACTCACACTCGGAGGTATACATAAATTCTAACCGTTGGATATGAAACACTATCAATCCAGAACCTCCCTATAAAATTTCACCACGTTCTAACGGTGGAAGAAGGTGTGTTGAGGGATTTACAGAGACAGGATAGGATGAGTTTTTGGGTGTGAATGAGTGTGCAACTTGTTCTTTCATTCACTTAACTATTCAGTCAACACATGCAGAGGTGAGGAAACGAAATTGGCTATGGAAGGATGAGTGAAATGAGTCTGGAGGAGGAAAAATGAAGTCACTTTTGTGGTTTTGCTTTTATATTAGATGAATTTAGGTAGGTTTTTGGTAATTTAGTGGGAAAACAAGTGTCATACATGCAAAGTGGTAGTGGGTGTGAATGTGTGTTGAGGGATTTACAGAGACAAGATAGGATGAGTTTTTGGGTGTGAATGAGTGTGCAACTTATTCTTCCATTCACTTAACTATTCAGCCAACACATGCATAGGTGAGGGAATGAAATTGACTATGGAAGGATGAGTGAAATGAGTCTGGAGGAGGAAAAATGAAGTCATTTTTAAGGTTTTGCTTTTATATTAGATGAATTTAGGTAGGTTTTTGGTAAGTTAGTGGGAAAACAAGTGTCATACATGCAAAGTGGTAGTGGGAGATAGGTGTCATACATGCAAAGGGTAGTGGAACAAGTGTCATGCATGCATTTTAGGTGTCATGCCTGAAAAGGGTAGTGGAACAAGTGTCATGCATGCATTTTAGGCGTCATGCATGCAAAAGGTAGTTGAACAAGCGTCATTGGGATATGTTAGTGGAGTGTGAGGTGGTGCCACCATGGCCACCTTCCTCCAGGTCACGACACGTGTCACCGCATGTTGTTTCGTTGGCACAACTGGGTGTTTTCTTCCGCATCATCCTGTGTAACCTACTGCTGTAATATTTTTCTGTAATTATTTTAGGCCATTCCCAAAAGCCTTTTATACTCAATCCCGATCTAATTTTAATATCCCAACTCTCAACTAATTAATTAATTAATCGATTAATTAATCTCTTGGTTTACGTTTCCTTGCGTTCCGAACCCGTTTTAACTTTGATTCCCCTCAAACTTGAAACATAAGCTCACTAACACCTAAGAAACGTGATTAAGCCTTCAAATATGCTCAATCCTTTCCTCATATACTAATCCAGAAAATGGGGTGTTACATTACTACCCCCCTTAAAATAAATTTCGTCCTCGGAATTTACGTACCTCAGAAAAGATGTGGATAAGGCTGCTGCATGTCTGCCTCACGCTCCCAGGTAGCATCTCCGGTAACACTATCCCAGATGACCTTAACCATGGGATTCTGTTTACCACGGAGTTCTTTAATCCTTCTATTTGCAATCTTAGATGGTGGAGCCTCATATTCTAGATTCTCTCGGAGTTGTATGGATTCAGGCTCAATCACATGAGAAGGATTTGGGTAATATTTTATCAACTGGGAAACATGGAATACATCATGAAGGTTTAGGCGGTAAGGCTATATGGTAAGCTACTGGACCAATTCTTCGAAGAATCTAAAATGGTCCAATGAATCTGGGAGTGAGCTTTCTAGACTTTATAGTCCTGCCAATTCCGGTCTTCGGAGTGACTCTCAAAAACACGTTATCACCTTCTTGGAATTCTAAGGGTATCCTCCTCTTGTTACTGTAGCTCCTTTTCCTATCCCGCACTTCCTTCATTTTCTCTCTTATCTTCCTGGCCTGCTCCGTTGTTTGCTGTACCATATCAGGACCTAACACTTGGCTCTCGCCAGTCTCATACCAACACAACGGAGTCCTACACTTTCTCCCATACAAAGCCTCATACGGTGCCATCCCGATACTGTTGTGGAAACTGTTATGGTATGTGAATTCAATCAAAGGTAGGAATTCATCCCAACTACCAGCATGTTCCAACACACAAGCTCTTAGAAGATCCTCTAATGATTGAATTGTTCTCTCTGACTGACCATCGGTCTGAGGATGATAAGCAGAACTCATCTTTGTTCCCAAAGCACTTTGTAACTGTCTCCAAAATCTAGATGTAAATCTAGGATCTCGGTCGGAGACAATACTCAACGACACTCCGTGCAACCTTACAACTTCCTTGATGTAGATCTGGGTCAACCTCTCAAGACTGTAACTCTCACCAATAGGTAAGAAGTGAGCACACTTCGTCAACCCATCAATGATAACCCAAATTGCATCAAACCTCTTCGGAGTTCATGGTAATCCAACCACAAAGTCCATCGCTATACTATCCCATTTCCATTCTGGGATATCCAAAGATTGCAACAACCTTCCAGGCTTTTGATGCTCTATCTTAGCTTTCTGGCACACCAAACATGATAGAACATACTCCGCCACTTCTTTTTTCATCGTGGGCCACCAAAACATTTTCTTCAAGTCTTGATACATCTTGGTGGCTCCTGGATGAAAACTCAGCTTACTTTTATGTGCCTCCTCTAAGATCATCTTCCTAATCTCTAAGTCCCCGGGCACACATATCCGATCTCTAAATCTCAACACACCATCGGATCCTTTCCTAAACTCTGAAACTTTTACCCTCATCTATGCCTTGACTCACCTCTAGAAAATATTCAACCTGAACCTGTTTAGCCTTAAGATCTCTCACAAACTCACTGCTGATGGTGATCATACCTATACATATTCTATCCTCAAACAAATCCATACCTAGGTTCATATCTCTAAACTGTTAAAGCAACTCCATCTCTTTCACCATCATTGCGGACACATGCAAAGATTTCCGACTCAGTGCATCCGCCACAACATTAACCTTTCCTGGATGGTATTGAAGATCAAACTCGTAATCCTTAATGAACTCCATCCATCTATGCTGCCTCATGTTCAGCTCCTTCTGATCAAACAAACTTTAAACTCTTGTGATCGCTGAACACATTAAACTTAGCTCCATAAAGATAGTGTCTCCATATCTTCAACGCGAACACTATAGCTGCCAACTCTAGATCATGGGTCGGGTAATTCCTTTCATGTACCCTCAATTGTCGGGAAGCATAAGCCACAACTCTTCCCTCTTGCATCAAAATACAACCCAATCCTTGATATGACGCGTCACAGTACACGTCAAACTGTCCTACTGGATCTGGTATTGTCAGCACTGGAGATGTAGTCAACTTCTCCTTTAGCTTTTGAAAGCTCTCCTCACATTTTTCTGTCCACACAAACGTCGTACCTTTTCTCTTTAACTATGTCATAGGCAACGTAATCTTCGAGAAACCCTCGATGAACCTTCTATAATACCCGGCTAATCCTAGAAAACTCATCACCTCACTCACTGACTTAGGCCTCTCCCACTTAATCACCGCCTCTACCTTAACTGGATCAACATCAATACCTTCCTTATTGATTATATGACCTAGAAACTGCACTTCCTCTAACCAAAATTCACACTTGGATAGCTTAGCATACAACTGCCTATAATCCGTGCACAACCTAGAACTTCCATCATTCTTCCTTACAAACAGAACCGATGCTCCCCAAGGTGAAACACTCGGTCTGATGAATTCCTTCTTCATCATATCATCCAGTTGTTTCTTTAACTCTGTCAACTCCATTGGTGGCATCCGATAAGGAGCTACTGATATAGGTCTGGTCCCTGGTATAGGATCTATAGCGAACTCCACCTCCCTCTCTGGTGGCAAACCTGGAACACCAGGAGGGAAAACCTCAGGAAACTCTCTCACGATAGGCAAAGAATCTATACTCGGAGTCTCCTTATCTTCCAAAGAGAAAAGCATCACATACTATTGAGAATCGTCATTCCTCATATATAGCTGCTCCTTGATTGGCAGATACTATGCTAGAAGTCTCAAGAAAATATAAGGTCTTTCGGGCACAGTCTAACACTACATGGTTAACCGAAAGCCAATCCATACCAAGGATAACATCTATCTGTTGCATAGGCAAACATATGAGATCTACAAGAAATATCCTATTTTCAAAAATTATAGGATACTGTAAGCAAACATACATAGTGATCAAAGGATCACTGGTAGGGGTAGATACTGTCAAAGTATACGGTAGTTGGGAAACAGGCAAATGTAAATAATCCACACACACATGTGAAACAAAAGAATGTGTAGTGCCTGAGTCAAACAACACACGTGAGAGTCTGCCAGATAGTAAACACACACCTTGAATAATATCTGCAGATTGAGAGGACTCGGATCCTTTCACCGTAAACACTTTCCCCGTGACCTCAGATCTGGCCGTCTGTCGTCCTACCGCTGGAACTCCTCTCCTAGCTCCACCTAGGTAAGTTCCAAATCCTCGTCCAACAGCCACCGGCTACTGCCTAGCTTTTTGTCAACAGTCACGAGCCAGATGACATGGTTTACCAGAAACAAAACAACCATGTCTCTCCCGGTAGTCTCGAATATAATGCGGTCCCCGCATCCCAAAACAAACCGGGCCTCGCTGCTGCCGACCCACTCCATCCACTGGTACTGCTACATGTGTCTGAACACTCTGTGCTGGCCTGGTATAGGGTCCTCTCCTCCATCGAGAACCGCTATCTCCTCTCCTCTGATGCCCTGCTCTGGTAGGTCCTCATCTCCGCTACTGTCTCTAATTAAGCTGGCCGCGCTGCTCCGTAATTATTTGTAGCATCCGCACGTTCTGCTGGGTTTGCTGTAGTATAGTTGTGGGTAACTCACGTATAGTCTGGAGAGTCTCAGATGAATCCCTTCCACCTACAACTCCTACCTCAGGATGATGCTCATGCTCAAAGCCCACTATAGGGTCTCCCTCTATAGCTCTACCACCACCATGTCTACTACGTCCTCTACCTCTACCTCGAGCCATGATCCTGTCAAGAGGAATCATTAACTCACATCAATATCACATATAATACTACATAAAACTGGAATATACATACTATATGTCACATTAATGCTGATTTATCACGTACGGACTCACTACCCAACCTCTACGCATAGTTGATATCCGATGTGGATTCTACTAAATGGCCAGTACACACTAATTCACAGTCCGTATAGAACCGAACTGCTCTGATACCACCAAATGAGACGCCCCGACGTCCCATTATAGAAAAACCCAAAATTATTAAAACCTAATCGTGTTATTGGGTAAGCGGTTACCTTAAAATGGCGAAAAATTTTAAAACTTAAACCGCTATCGTACTGAGGTATCAACATGTCTAAACGTACATGCATATACATATATAGATAGACATCATATCCAGCATACAATCATACAATACTATCGAGGGAATCCTATCAGTATGACCCCAAATGAGTACAAACTTATAATCAAACTGAAAATAAGAGCAACAACCCAAAGATACAAGATGCACTGGATATACACTCTCTACTCAACTACTCGGGTCCACTGCTCGTCCTCCAGCATCTGGCTCATAAGGGGTTCCATCTAGCTCCTCCATAGCTGACTCCTCCATCAAGTCTTATAGCGATCACATAAGTAAAACATACACACAACAGCAAGAAGAAAATGGATAAGAAATAATATAACGTCAAACGTGAAAAGGGTTTAGCACCATTTAATTCTATAACAGCACACAAACATGCGTCTCCAAAAGTATAAGTATAAGTATATATATATATATATATATATATATATATATATATATATATATATATATATGACACAATCATCCTCAATCCACACCTACGATATTTCCTCTACCCTCCATCATGATGCGATGCAAATGCTGTATGAATCATCTCATCAGGTATCGGCCATATCCGGATATCCGACACAATGACACGTCCTAGAGTCCCCGACACACACCCTCGTCCGCGGATGGAGAATGCCCATGCAAAGCAATGACACTATAGCTACACAATCCGGTGCACACCTCCGAACCACGGTCATGGTGCTCATGAAACGCATGAACTATAGCTGCAACTAAAATGAAATCATGTCTGGGATGGTCCGCCGTTAGCCTAGACCCCAGGAATTCTCCCTCTGAGGAATAGACCCCACACGACCATGTTTCAGGTCAACCATATCACAGACCATGTTTTAGGTCACACCCTAGTGCCATAACCGCTTATCATAATCTCATAGATAACCTCAATAAAAATCTCATCCCATCAATGTCATCATCATATCTCAGTAATCATCTCGGTTAGGCACTACTAACACATATAATATGAATTCCCCAATACATCATTCTGTCTCAACATAACTTATCATTTACTCAACCTCTAATCACAATCATTACACTCATCACATCAACCATCATATCATTATATTCACATTTTCCAAGATAATAATCATTACCAAATTTATAATAAAATAATATTAAAATAATATAAACATGTTCATCACAAAAACAATTTCAACACTCATATCATCATCAATCACCAATATCAATTCAACCAGTCAAACAGTCCAAGCAGGCAATCATTAAATAATTAAATAATATATTAAACGTAACAGCGATAAACACATAATCTCAATATCATCACGGGTACCACTAAGTAGTCCCCAACGTGATATGGATATTGTCTGTTACTCGTTATCATGTAGGGTTTAGGTCGCCCTATGCCATTATCGAATTAAACGTCACCGTGCCGTTTTCGACGTTAAATAATTTCTTTCCCCCACCTGAAGAACGTACGACCTCGGAAACGCTACGAGAGCACTCCTACTCGACTCCTCTCAAATCTGCCTCACACCGAACAAGGTCCCCGAATCTCCGATATCCCACCTAAACATCACATTTTAAAAGAGACCAAATAAGAAACTCAAAATCTACAGTAAGCACCACAAGATCTGCCACTGTTTCGGCTCTATATCTCACAATCTAGACCCTTTTTTGAAAATGTGAACGGTGATATTAAAGAGCTACCTTTCTTTTACCTTCTACAAAAATTTCAGCTCAAGCCAACGGTGGATGAGCCTAGGATGAACCTCCCAAGGTGACTGGTATGGAGCTACACGAGTTGAGCTTATCTCCTTCTTCTGAGCTGAATAACTGACACTCGGAGGATTATACAGAATTCCAACCGTTGGATATGAAAAACTATAAGTCCAGAACCTCCCTATAAAATTTCAACACGATCTAACGGTGGAAGAAGGTGTGTTAAAGGATTTACAGAGACAGGATATGATGAGTTTTTGGGTGTGAATGAGTGTGCAACTTGTTCTTTCCTTCACTTAACTATTTAGCCAACACATGCAGAGGTGAGGGAGCGAAAATGGCTATGGAAGGATGAGTGAATGAGTCTAGAGGAGGAAAAATGAAGTCATTTTTGTGGTTTTGCTTTTATATTAGATAAATTTAGGTAGGTTTTTGGTAAGTTAGTGGGAAAACAAGTCATACATGCAAAGGGGTAGTGGGAGATAGGTGTCATACATGCAAAGGGTAGTGGAACAAGTGTCATGCATGCATTTTAGGCGTCATGCATGCATTTTAGGTGCCATGCATGCAAAGGGTAGTGGAACAAGTGTCATGCATGCATTTTAGGCGTCATGCATGCAAAGGGCAGTTGAACAAGTGTCATTAGGATATGTTAGTGGAGTGTGAGGTGGCGCCACCATGACCACCTTCCTCCTGGTCAGGACACGTGTCACTGCGTGTTGTTTCGTTGGCACAACTGGGTGTTTTCTTCCGTATCATCCTGTGTAACCTACTGTTGGAATATTTTTTTGTAATTATTTTAGGCCATTCCCAAAAGTCTTTTATACTCAAGCCCGATATAATTTTAATATCCCAACTCTCAGCTAATTAATTAATCGATTATCGATTTGCGTTTCCTTGCGTTCCGAACCCGTTTTAACTCTGATTCCCCTCAAACTTGAAACACAAGCTCACTAACACCTAAAAACGTGATTAAGCCTTCAAATATGCCTAATCATTTCCTCATATACTAATCCAGAAAATGGGGTGCTACAGCAATGAAGTCATTGGACGATAATGTGAAATCAGATTTAATCTCAATGGTATCAATGCGCATAGGTGGCACCATCACTATCATTAAATTGAATAGCTCATTGTTTGTATATAAATTCTTAATTTTTAAGTATACAGTTACTTTTATATTTTTTCCATTAGGATAAAGATATCATTTTCCCCTTGCATTAAAATTCATGTTATAGTTCAAAAGCTATTGTTTAAGTGAAATCAAGTCTTTTGCTTTTCTTTCATTTTATGGCAACGTGTCTACTGAATTGGGTTGCTGTTCGGCCTAGGGGGCTATGTGTAGTCTCTTTTATTCTTTTGGTGATGTACGGATCAAGTTAGATTTTCAACCAAGTTGCAATTTTGGTGTCGGGGTTGAACAGTTAGCTTCTTTTCTTCCTTGTTCTTTTTTCTTCTTCTTTTGTATATGAGTTTGAGTACCCATTGTATTCATTTCAATTTATTTTTTTGTTCATAAAAAAGTGACATCAAGTCTTCTTTGAAACTATTTTTTTACAATACTTTTTACACCCATAGAGTGATCGTCGGAGCCTGCAGACTAATCCAAACTCCCCCTGAGCAACAAAGCCAGGCGGTTGCTCCATGTAAATATCTTCTTCGAGTTCACCATGAAGAAAGACATTTTTGATATCTAGCTGATATAATGATAAATGGCGGATGCCAGCCATGGCAAGAAACAGTCATACTGAAGTAATTTTCGCCATCGGGGAAAAGGTATCTCCATAGTCAAGACCATAAATTTGTGTATAACCTTTGGCACCCAAATAAGCCTTGAGACGATCAATATATCCATTTGGGCCAACCTTAATAGCACACACCCAACGACAGTCAACAGGTTTCTTGCCAGAAGGAAGGGGAACCAACTCCCAAGTACCATTGTGCTCAAGTGCCTGCATTTCATCAACCATGGCTTGTCGCCATCCTGGATGATCAAATACCTCATGAACATGTTTATGAATAGAAACATAAGATATAGATGACACAAAAGAATAGTAAGAGGGAGAAAGACGATAATAACTTAAAAAATTATAAATAGGATGAGGATTCCGGGTTGACCGAGTACCTTTACTAAGAGCAATGGGCAAGTCATGGTTTCCTTCAGGCAGGTCCGTAGTAGGGTCATCCGCTGGAGCAGGACATGATTCTGCTGGTCTTTCAGTGCCTTCCAATTCTGTATTAGCAACACGTGGACGACGACGATATATGATGGGTGACCTTTGAGATTGCTCGAGTGGGGAATTGTCAGGAACATCTGTATTCGACCCTGCTTCCGACAAAGGGGAAGGTGATGGTCCAAGATAAGGAATCGGAAAGACTTCTTGAATAATATGAACTCAATAGTAGATGGTGAGAAGTAAAACTTTTCTTCGAAGAACGTTACATCTGCAGAAATGTAATAACGATTCTGCACAGGGGAATAACACTTGTAACCCTTCTGACACCTGGAATATCCCAAAAAAACACATTTGATGGCTCGGGCAGCAAGCTTATCAAGACCTGGAGACAAGTCATGAATAAAGCAAGTGCATCCAAATATCCATGGAGCGACATGAAATAGTGGCACTTTAGGGAATAAAATGGAATGTGTTATTTTATGATCAAGAGAGGACGAAGGAATCCGATTAGTTAAATAACTTGCTGTCAAAACTGCATCACCCCAATGTCGGACAGGTACATTTGCATGAAGTAACAAGGTTCAAGCAGTTTCAACAAGATGTCTATTATTCCTTTCAGCTATGCCATTCTGTTGAGGGGTATGAGGACAACTAGATTGATGGAGAATGCCCTGTCATGACAAAAAGGAAGAAAGAGCAGAAGAAAAGTATTCCTTTGCATTATCACTTCTAAGGATTTTGATTGTCTTACCAAATTGGGTTTTGACCTTATTAACAAAAGTGGTGAGAATAGACGAAAGTTCAGACCGTTCTTTCATTAAGAAAACCCAAGTACACCGAGAGAACTCATCAATAAAGGTAACGAAATATCAGAAGCCGTTAGAAGACACACGACTCAGTCCCTATATATCCGGATGGATAACTGAAAAGGGAGAATCAACTCAGCTTTCAACTTTGCTGGGAAAGGAAGAGAGAACATGCTTGCCTAGTTGACACGACTCACAGTTCAATGATGACATTTTTGCAAGATTCATGACCATTTGCTTCAATTTTGACAAACTTGGATGGCCCAATCGTTCACGAAAAAGATTTGGAGACTCGACTACAATACAACTTACAGAAGGAGCTGATTGATGGGGTAACAAGGTCCGAGTAGTTTCAACAAGATGTCTATTATTCCTTTCAGCTATGCCATTATGTTGAGGGGTATGAGGACAACTGGATTGATGGAGAATGCCCTGTGATGACAGAAAGTAAGAAAGAGCAGAAGAAAAGTATTCCTTTGCATTGTCACTTCTAAGGATTTTGATTGCCTTACCAAATTGGGTTTTGACCTTATTAACAAAAGTGGTGAGAATAGACGAAAGTTCAGACCGTTCTTTCATTAAGAAGACCCAAGTGTACCGAGAGAACTCATCTAAAGGTAACAGAATATCGGAAGCCATTAGAAGACACATGACTCAGTCCCCATATATCTGAATGGATAACTGAAAAAGGAGAATCAACTAACCTTTCAACTTTGCAGGGAAAGGAAGAGCGCACATGCTTGCCTAGTTGACACGACTCACAGTTCAATGATGACATTTTTGCAAGATTCATAACCATTTGCTTCAATTTTGACAAACTTGGATGGCCCAATCGTTCACGAAAAAGATGTGGAGACTCGACTACAACATAAATTACAGAAGGTGCTGATTGGAGGTAATAAAGACCATGTGATTCATGTCCTACGCCAATCATCCGACCCGTACCACATTCCTGTACAGTAAAAGAACCAACATCAAAAGTTACTGAGCAGTTTAGAGAGCGAGTAAGTTGACTAAGGGAGATCAAATTAAAAGGGTAACCATGTATAAACAAAACATATTTTAAAGTTATAGAAGGAGTGACTGAAACATGACCGATTCCTTTGGCGCTGACCTTAGAACCATCCACAAGAGTTATGAAGTAAGGAAATTTAGATGAAGATATGGAGGAGAATAAAGAATGATTGCCAGCAATATGATAAGAGGCACCTGAATCAATTATCCAAAGATTTTGATTGTTACCAGATTGAGATGTGAAGGCTGCGGAGTCATGAACACCAGTGGCAGTAGACCCATGAGATTGATGGGCAGCTTTCAATTGAAGATAATCTCGGTATTCGGCTTCGGAAAATTTTTCCTTGAACATTTCAACATTGACTGATTTTTGAGGAAAACCATGGAGAGAATAATAGGTCTTTTGACTGCGACCCATTCTTTTGCAATATGTACATTGAAGACGACCCATTCTGACAAAAAACAGACCAGGAGAGGCTGACTTAACACCTGAGTAACACTTGAGATGTGAAGAGACCAGACCAGCAATGCAAAGACCAAAAATAAAACAAAGTGAAGGCAATCGGGTCAGGAACAGAGCACTGAGAACCAAAGTGGAGGAAACCCACTTTCAAATTGTTGGAGAATCAAGAACCCGATCACCAAGAGAGAAAGATGGGAGGAAGACGAGCGAGTTTTGGACAAGCGCGCCCGAGAAGGTGGGGCGTGACCTGCACGCGTGATCGAGAGAGAGGTGCTCGTGGCAGCGCGTGAAGGGTTTTTCCGGCGATGGGTCACCTGGTGTATGGGCCGGTCGGTGGGCTGCGAGCGTTCTCGGCGGAGGTGGGGTGGTGGCTATATCGGTAATAGTGACTTTGGACACCAAGAGGTGTTGTTTTGGGAAAAAGAGATAGACTAGAAGTGTAACACCTCCTTGGGCATTACGTCCTAATCACATGTGGAAATAAATTACAAAAAAGGCTTACTGGTTGCTTTCGGAAAAACTTCTATAAT
This sequence comes from Sophora flavescens, assembly GCA_030762895.1. Lineage (NCBI taxonomy): Eukaryota > Viridiplantae > Streptophyta > Magnoliopsida > Fabales > Fabaceae > Sophora > Sophora flavescens. The sequence goes on from CM061066.1 coordinate 39,823,992, forward strand.
TTTTCACAAGTCTGAAAATATGAGGGTAAAAGTTTTGCGGAGTACTTAAAATAGTGCACACAACACAAACAGTATAATCATACCAAGTTTAATAATCCACAACAACTAGATTTATTTATAAATCCAAAACACTTCAACATATGAACTTTCATGGAATAATCTTTCGTACTAAAATTTATAAAATCATTACACAGCTTTTCAAGACCACCTATAATAACTTATTTAAAACATCCGTCCCAAAGAAAACATCCTAAGCTGGTCGTACTAAAAGACAATTACTGGGAAGAATTCCATAGTTCTCACCATAGAATTTTCACCAACCTCTTCAAGGATTGGGAGTAATATCCTTAAGTGAGGTTAGGAACTTCTCGACACCACTTGCCCTCGTATTGCAGCAGAGGACCAGGGAACCTGATATATTGTAAGGGTGAGATACCAATATATGGATGAATTATGATGACTACATGTCCAAAGACAGAGCAACATGTACAGATAAATATTCATAATCAACATATAAATGCTCATAAATAATCATATAAATCAACAATCGTCCTCGTTTTTGAAAATATGGCACTTCTATATTCCAACATTCTGTCCTAGTCTCCGGAGACCCCAATTCCATGTAGTTTTTAAAAAACACTGGGCTGATTAGGCTCAATTGACACTCAGGCACAAATATCCAACACATGTACATGGCTTAACTTAATTCCCACAGCAACTGTCCAACTCAAGGCACAGTAATCAATACATGTGGGTTCCAGAGCACACCATCCTACACAAGGCACAGTGAACAAGGCTCATGGAAATCATGGTCCATCAAGGCACCAATGATACACCGTCGCATGAGATACCTTTCCCTTCAAGGCATTCACACAACTTTTAGGCACGTCTGCCAAATGCATGTAAAAAAAATCATTTTATTTTCGCAGCTTTTATTTGTGTTTCATTCTTTCCTTCGTCGAGGCTCAAGGCTCACGACCATCCATAAATTTTCAACGTTTTAAAACTTTCATTTTCAACACAGGACGTCTTAGTCCGAGTGTCCAATTACAACAGTCCTAGACCTGTTCACTAGTCTTAGACTTTGTGGTCGTATAAAAAAACTTTCACATTTTTACTACTTTCACCATGTTTTATCACAACGTATGTAGGACACACAGTCCACAACAACGAATCTAGGACACACAATCCACAACAACGTGTATAGGACACACAGTCCAGAACAACGTATATAGGACATACAGTCCACAACTTTATATATAGGACACACAGTCCACAACGTTGTGATACGGATCATGGATCCACGTGCTTTAACTCTAGTATCCCGACGTCTCGGTTATTAGCTTCACTTTTCAACGTTATTTTTTTTGTTTAGTGAAAGACAAATACAAAATCAAAACTTCCGTAACTCATCCAAGTTACCAGATATTTTTACTTAAATAAATTATTTTCAACAACGTTTTCTTTTGAAATTCAATTTTAAAACTTTAAACTTTAGGAACTCCATTTCTTTTTCGAAAAATCTCCTTTGTTTTGGAAAAGTCTATTTCCTTTAAAAAATATAGTAAATCTTTTTGAAGAAAAACTATTTCTAAGAACATTGGAAACTAAAATCCCATTTTCTATGGTACCTTACTACAAGTATTCTCAAAATTATGTTTTTCTTCAAAATAAGATATTTCAGCTTAAATAATTTTCGAGTAAATAGCCAAAATGGTCCCTGAAACTGTGAGGTCGTGTCAAGTTGGTCCCTCAAATTAACGAAATTTCAAAAAGGTCCCTGAAACTGTCAAACGTTGATCAAGTTAGTCCCTCTGTTAGTCAGGGTTCGTTGACGCCGTTAACAGCGCTTATGTGGCACGTTACACGCATATTTGAGGGACCAAATTGATATAGGGACCAAATTGACACTCAATTTTTTTTTCAAAATCCCTAACTTCATCTTCTTCTTCCCCAATGTCTCTGGTTCGTCTCTCTCACTCTGTGCAAGCAAGAAACACCAACAGCAACAACACCCACACAAAAGGACCGAACAAAGAGAAAATGAGGTAAAAACCTTCTACCACATCACATCAAATTCAATATCATGCCATAGCTCTCTTGTCAATGCTGATTTGATGAAAACATTGGTCGTGCGATTTGTAATGCTTCCAAATTCTATATGGTTTCCACCGTCAGGTATGTTTTAGATCTGCTTATACCATCAGCAAAAGAGATAACAACCATACCGCCATAGTTGTCTTTCGAGCCAGCATTGTGGATGATTCATACAGTGGACGCAGCACTTCTGGCACACTCCATGGCTAACAATAATATAAACATGCCGAAGTTATCGTGAGTTAAATAAATAATAATAATAATAATAATAATAATAATAATAATAATAATAATAATTCATGTAACAAAGTTAAAATAATGTACCTCCAAACCCATATGATCAACAATGTGGATGATGGAGCCACCTCCTTCACAAGGTCTTATCAGGTACCCACTAGGCAGCATCTCTGCTCTAACAAAATGCGGCACATGAGGCATGCTTGGACCATTTTGAGTATTTTTAATAGACCTCTCACATATCTAAGCCATACATTACAAGAATGATTTAGACATATAGGTGTGGCAGGAGGGCTAAAAATATAAAAGCAGGGCTGGGCCATTGCACATAAGTGAGGCCTATTATTGACTACAATATATAGTCAAATACAAAATTTAGGCTTAAGAATTCTTCGGAGTCACTTACCACTAGGCTCCCATCTTCTAAAACAGAAGTGTAGCGCAACAACCAGAAGTCTCGAGCAGGTGCCAAAGTGGTAGGTGCATATAGCTGATCATCAAAGCCATAGAGTAATCATACAAAATCACAAATAAGTGATTTAATTAATACCAATATATTGGGATTGAGTCATCATTCATGCTCTATAAAGTTTAATTTACCTGCATATAAAGCAGCTCAATGGTTCCACCATTTGTTGTAGGCAGCACATTGAGAACATCAACAGCTTGGCAATCGCGAAGCCACAAAGGCCGATCTTTGAGGATTTCTGCAACCGGGAAAGAGTATTTATGACAAAATGATTCATAAACTCCAAAGCAACTGTAGTCTGCATAGAAGATGAACGGAGAGTGGGAAGAGAGTGAGAGAGACGAACCAGAGACATTGGGGAAGAAGAAGATGAAGTTAGGGATTTTGAAAAAATATTGAGTGTCAATTTGGTCCCTGTATCAATTTGGTCCCTCAAATATGCGTGTAACGTGCCACACAAGCGCCGTTAACGGCGTCAACGAACCTTGACTAACGGAGGGACTAACTTGATCAACGTTTGACAGTTTCAGGGACCTTTTTGAAATTTCGTTAATTTGAGGGACCAACTTGACACGACCTCACAGTTTCAGGGACCATTTTGGCTATTTGCTCAATAATTTTCCTTTATAAAATGGTTTTGAATTCTAAAAATTTTCTCTTTCATTAAAACGTTACTAAAAGAATTATTTTAAAAACTTCAAAATAAATTTGTTCTTTTTTTCTTCAGAGTTTCTTACCATGAAGGCTTTTCAAAATTTGATTTTTCTTAGTGTAAAATTACTTAATTTTTCAAGTAAATTTCCTTCATGAAAGTTCTATTTTATTTCAAATATTCTGATAGTTTTGAAAGTATAACTCACTTTTCTTTCTTCCAAAACATTTCTTCAAAATAAATATTTATTTACATTGTTCTTCATATAGTTTTTCTTAAGACTTTTATCTTAAGGATTTAATTGAGCCACATGTACAACAGTTTCAACATATATGAGCCACATTCATATTTCTCATAAATCATCACCACATATACAACAACTTCAACATATATAAATGACATTCATATTTTTCATAAATTATCAACACATTATGAATCTCAAATTCAACCAAAACAGCCACAACAATAACAATTGCAACATCAATCAAACACATCAAAACAAACACGCATGGCATATAGTCATCATAACATAATTATCCCTCAGGATTTCTCCCCTTACCTGATTCTACAGATAGAAAAGTCTTTGTTTTCGTGTTGCCCAGAGAGAACTTCCTTTACCCACAGCGTGTCGCAAGTTTAAGAATTAAGCGAATGACTTAAATTAAAACAACAAAGTAATCTTATCTTTCTAAGTGTAGGTTTTGGCCATGGCTAAAAACAATGATGCTAGAGATGTCTAATCTTTTACAATTTCTTGGGTTACATTTTGTCTAAGACTTACTTACACACACACACACACACACACTTTAATCCCATATTTTTCTATCTTTATATTAAAACTTGTTTATATTCCATTATATACCAAAATATTTACTTGATCATATTAAAAGATATTATTTTCAAAATCATATTTTTCACTCAAAATTATGATGAACTCTTTTATAAAAGTAATTTCAGAAAACAGTGGGTTTAAAATATGAATGACCACTCCTTGACCTTTAAAATTCTTGAAAATTTAATTGAAGGTACCCAACTCACATATAAACACATTGTAGTTGATTCCATGTCAAAATTCGAAGGCATTAATTTATTAAAAATCACGCACTATCACTGATTGTACAGGATTTTCCATAAATCCAAGTTCACCAACATGTAACTTTATGAAATTGTTTCTCTTTATATACATATGTAAAAATTCTAAAACTTCAAAAAAAACGTTATTTATACTTTAGTAATCACCCAGAAAATTTTATAAAAGTTTTTAACTTTCAAAATCATATTTAAAATCATCATGCAACCAACTATATTCTTATTTTTCACAGTCAGAACTTTATTCTACTTTGAGAGGTGTTTTGATCTAGTAAATCTTATCCAAATACTTATATATTATATATTAAATTAAAGCCCCGGAAGTCCTCTTTCCAAATATGTATTTATATTTCAGAAACACGTTTTTTATAAAAAGTTATGGGCTTACGAATCAGTATATGTCATGCTGCCAGATTTATATTTTATATATGTTCATCCACACCAAGTTATTATCTTTACTCTAGCATCATCCACAAGCCATTAAACCAACATGCAAGAGTCCAAGACCCTAAAAAACATACATGCAAACATATAATATAAGGAAAATCATAAAATCATTCTATTCCCCTCATGCATGTAATTAAAATGATGATCAAAGAAAGTATTTTAAAAAAATTGAAACTAGGTCTCATCAACTCTCATGGCTTAGAGTTTCGGCCATGGTCATGAAAATGGGAAAGAACTCATTTTTGATTTTAACTCATGAACTTAAAAATACATGCATCAAGGATTTTAAACAAATATTGAGAAAATTTTGACAAAACACCAACTTTACACTACTTAGGGTTTTTCGGTCACCCTATAAAAATGTCTTCAAAAATTCTTTTTGTTACATGCAATTCCATAAAGTGATAATAGAGAAGAGTATGAGTCCATGAAAATTAGTTTCATGCTCAAAAGAGTTTTCTACATATTTTTCTTGAAATTTTTAGCTAAAACCATAAACATGCATCATAAAGAAAATGACATGTATGTTAACAAAAATAAATACTCGAAGAAATGAAAAGTAGGGAGGAGAAATTATACCCTTGTGATGAGGTGAGGTCAAAGATAGATGAAATTCCAAGGTTGCAAGGGTGAAAATGGAGAAAGAGTATAAGTGAGTAAGTTAGTGTGTGTGTGAGAACTTGAGAGCATGAAGCAAAAGTGAGAGTTAGTTGGAAAAGGGGTATTTATAGAGAGTGAGGGGGAGGAGGCGCAACTTGTGTAGAAAATAGGAGAGGGATTTAAATTATTTTTTTAAAAAAATTAAACATGATTTTTTATTAAAATAATGAGTTACTTGTACATATAAATAAAATGATGGCATGCAATAAATAAAAGTACTATTAATATCAAATCAATCAAGTTGTTTTCACATCAAGTCTCTCAAAATCTGTACCTAATCCTTTTAAAATTATTTTGTTAAAATAAATATTGGTTTTAAATAAATAATGGTTACTTGTAACATTAAAAGAATTAATTATGTGTAAGGTCATGATGGTGTGAAATAAATGAAAATACTATTCAAATCAAATCAAGTCTCTTTAAATATGTATTTAATATACTTTAAATTAATTTGTTTCGTTCCTGTTCTATTAATTTCTCGACGGTGAAAACCGAACGTATTTTCTAAACGAAAATTCACCCAAAAAATTAATTTTTGTAATATTTATAAATAATTTTTTTTAAAATCATGGGAATTGTTCTAAATATTTTAGGAAATCCAAAATTTTATTTTTCGTGTTGAAATTCGTTTTCCGTATTAGTAAAGTGCGAAAACGTAGACCGTTTTCGTTTGAAATTTCAACCAAAAATTTAACTACAGTTTCTAAAATAAGAATCAGAATAAAATAAAAAGCTACAAGAATAAATTTTTATTTATCAAAATAATTTTCTCTAAATTAAATTAATAATTACACATACTCATAAATAAGCACAGATCATTAAACAATAAAAAAATTGGGGTGTTACAAGAAGACTGTTTGTGGGTGTCGTGGGTACTGCTGGACTAGAAGCAGATACCTTTCAAGAAACTAATGAAGCATCCAGAGGTAGAGACCTTTGATGAAACAAATGAATCTGCTCTGATACCATGTTGAAAGACTTGGACATAATTTAGACAATAGTATTTGTGAAATACTTGAGTTATTTTATTCATCATACTTTGATATATATACACACTCAAGAGTAAATGCAATTTACAATTTACAAGAAAATTAATGATAAGCTAATTCCTACGAACATAGTAAGCTTCACACCGTACGCATCATCCAACTAATTCTAAAACAGTTAACCAATAACCCATGGATTTATATATTGGGTCGTATACCTCTTCACTAACCATAATTGAAAAACCACGCTGGCTATCCTAGGAAAGGGCAACACTTTCTATAGTGAGGTAGTAATAAGTGGTGGAAGAAAATCTGGAATGCTAGTGACAACCTCTTGCTAGTAGTAGTAGTAGCAAAATTGGTTACTTTGGTCATCATGAAACAATCAGTAGTACTGTCTTGGTCTTCCTTCACTTCTGAATGGACTTATGAAGTATCCCTCAATTTTAATATGGTGAAGAATGAAGATACTTGAAAGAATTTTGCTGCTAATCTTTACAACTCACTGCAGCAAAGGGGAACCTATACATTGATGAAGGGCTTAGAAGAGGGGAAGAAATGACACCCTATCTTCTCAAAGCCATTCAAGAACCCAGGATTGCCATCATTGTTTTCTCTCAAAGTTTTGCATCCTCAACATACTGTTTGGATGTACTTGTCAAGGTCCTTGAGTACTTAAAGGTAGAAGGTAGATTGGTTACAAAAATGGAAGGAGGCTTTATATGAAGCTTCTTCAGGCTGGCATTTCCAACAAGGGTACCTTACATCTTCCTTTTCTTAGAGACTTGATTTGTATGTGATTTTAATTGAAGGGAATGAACTAAAAATGATTTCAATGATTTGGCTGCCATTCACATGTACTTTAATATTATGCAGGCCTTGACCTGAAAATAGGTCTATTAGAAGGATCATTAATGAGGTCTCTGAAAAGATAAATCGTACTCATTTACATATTGCTAAAAACCTGGTTGGACTAGAGGCTCCAGTGCTAGAAGCAACAATGTGTTTTTGGTTCCAAAAGAAATTGCCCAAGATAGCTCTATGTTGTGCTGGAGAACCTGACATGTATGCAGACAATTTGGTTTTGGATTTCAAGTTCAGTATATTCATCAATGGTACTAAATACTAAACAATTCAGTTCTTCATGTAAGTAACTACATATTTTCTACACCCAGAATGATTAACCAAACACTTTTATGTGATCTATGATGCAAAGTGGAGAGGGTATTTTCTGAGCATGAAAGGAATCAAGTTGAGATTTTATGTGAGTTGGAATACCACATGCTGTGTGGTCCTGAAAGGGAAATGGAGCCAGACCAATGACAGTTTCACAATGGGTACTCTAAAGTGGACCTTAATTCATGATTTCATGTCTCTGAGGAAGGAAACGGCATGGAGGATGTCACATTAAAACATTTTAGTCTCTCTTTCTCAGTCATTGAATAATAATGTGAAATTGATGTCATGTTTATAGCATTGAAATTTGCTACATTTATCTGCTTCATATAAATAAGTTTTTATTTTTTAATAAACCAAAAGTATATTGATTAAAATAAAGGGGTAATCAGATCCCATATACATAAAACATCAATTTGAAAGGAACAACAAGCTACTAAACAGATTCACCCAAAGGAAACAATAACAGCCCCTGCACCCTAAGTTGCGAACCCCAGAAACTAAGTTTTACAAGGACATGCTGATGCAAACATATCCAGATGCAAAATAGTAAAAGTAAGCCTCCCTCTAAACGTGAAGAAACTAGGATGCTGCAGAGACTATTTTTTGGGCAAAGATTGAAGACAAATAACTGGGTTGATGCACCAATCAGCAAAAGAAAAGCACCCCCTCTCGATTAAGCTATTACTCCAAGTCCAAACCCTCAATTTAATCAAATCAGTAACCTTTCGAAACTGGTTTTCGGGCAACCTTTGAGTTATTGGTAAGTTCTTGCATGTCAAGTTGGAATTTGAATGAATTCATAGCTCAACTGAGATTTAACAACTTTTACATCTAAATAAATAAGGAAGTTATAAAAAAAAAGTGTTAATACGATTAACTCTACTGGTACTGGATAAAATTAGAAGGGTATTTAAATTATACCAGTCCCCCACTCCATGGTGGGTCTCTGTGAGTATCATCTTGTTGAGCAATCTTTGGGTAGGAGAAGCAATCATTTCCATTCTTGTGTACTACCAGTCCTATGACATTGGACCCTCAAAGTCAAAATCTCTCAAGGACAAGGACAAGCAAGTAAAGCAGAGTCACAGGCACAAAGAGTTGAACCTGAAAGCAGAGCAGACAACAAAGAAATAATCCCCCTCATTCACAAGGGAATTGCTATACCTTTAAGCTCTGGTCAACTTTGTTCCCTCTATGGAGAGAAATGAAGATAGAAAGAACAATGGTGACAGAAAAAGAGCAAAGAGAGCTGAGCAATGAATTGTAGAGACAGTGGTTTATATTGAAAATGAGCATAATCCAACATCAATTTTAACTAAAAAAAGTTTAAGCCTCATGTACCACAGACCAAGTGCTCTAGAGTTAAAATTCTATTAAGTTCTCACACATATCATTCAATAAAAATCTTCTTAAATTTTTCTCCCAGCTTTGACCATTCATATCTGATTCTTGTTTGTGTTTCCTTTGCCAAACCATGCTCCTGTTGCAAAAGAGTTTCCTTTTCCCTCAACTCATCTCTTTGAGTTTTAAGTATCTTTCCTTCCCCAAAGATATCTCTCTTTCTCTGATAAACCATGTTTTTTTCTGATTGAGAAGAAGAGATGTCAGCTTTAATAGCATTGATTTGCTCTTCTAGCTCCATTTTCCTTTCCTCCATATAGGCTAACTTTTGAAGCAGATCATTTTGTAAGGCCACAACTTCCCTGAACTGTTTCTTGTTATTTTCCAGGTCAGCATCTAATTCATCAGCTCTCAACAACTCGGATGCAGTGGACTCAATTTTCATACTTGCTTCAATGTAGTCCTTGCTCCAACGATTGAACTCCCTTGAAGCTTCTGATATCAAAGCTATCATTTCTCCTGAAATGCCATCATCTCCAGACAAATTGGCAAGGTAATCTAAGCTGGTTTTCATGACACTGCACTGTTCAAGATGCAAAAAAATTGAAGCATCATTGGATATGAAGTCTTGTACTATTTTCAATGCTTCTCTGGCATCTTCACTTGGAGCAGTGGTGGCAGATTTTTCATGGGGAAGTGAGAAAACACGTGTCCCAACATCAAGAGAAGCATAAAATGCTTCCATTTCTGCACCATCTTGACCTTGCTCCAATTGATTTCTGTCTAGTTCTCCATTAACTTTGTCACTTGAGGAAGTGGTCTTAGCAAAACTTGGGGGGGCTTGAAAAGATTCTCCTGGAGCCAATTTTAGATGGTCCAAACCTGCAGGATCTATATCTGGATTAAGATAAACAGAAAAGGTAAATTAAGATAAACACAACTAATTAGCAAGTAGTTACTAGTTAGGCAATGACATAATATATAAAACATCTCAAATTCCATCATATAACCAACATGTACTTACTCATGCTAGTCAGAGTGAAATTGCTGTACCAAGCTGATTCAGTAACATGTTTGAAAAAGAACTATGGATATACAATGATGGGCAGTTTAATGCTGACACAATTCCTATGTCTGAAATAGCGACATTCTTTGATGCACTCCGGGATCATTTTCCATTTTGAGCAATCTAAACTCAATGCTTCCAAAAAGGGGAAGAAAATTGACAACATTTGATAGGGCATCAATTAATATTAAGCATTGTGCATCTGTTCAGGCTTAATGATTGAAGGGCTCCAACATTCTGCATTGAAAGTGGAAGATTCTTTATGGCAGTTCCTTCAAAGTCACCAAATTGTAGTTTCTCCATTAGTCCTTATATTTTGAGCTTGCTACATCCTTTAGCACCGAACCTTTGCAATTTATCAGGAAACCCATCAACACACAATTCTGTTAAATTTGGGGAGCTAGATACATCAGGTATTTGTCTATGTACTCACAACCTGTGAAGATCAAGTGACTCAAATACTTTGACTTCTGCAAACTAAATTAATCAATAGTTTCAAGGTAGGTGCAGTCTGTTTACCAATAAATAAGGAAAATAAACGTACCTTGTTTTTTTTCCAAAACGCGAATAACATCATCATGAAACCACAACCTATTACGTTTGTCAGGCCAAGTTGATTGCTTCCTAACTATTTGGAATGCTTTCATATGCTTCCAATGCAGATTCCCATTCATCTACTGTTTTACCACAATATATTGCATGCTTTATGATTTCCATGTAACTTGGATCATCAACTTCATTGCTTTTGAGAGCATTCAACCTAAACAATTCAAGAGCTTAGATATCATGTAATTTACCAACCTCATACAGCCTGTCAAAACCGTAAATATCTATTGATGATGCTTCAAAACCAATGATGGAGTCTGTCTTTTAATATTGGAATTCCTTGATTCACTTCTCCCAACTTGATATTTCTCTCCCCAACTATTCAGAAAGCAAAGTCTGTTGGATGTGAGTTAGGCCATGCCTTGTTGACTTCTCTCTAACATTAGCAAGAAAACATGAGAATATAAATTGATTAGCAATTTAAGCACCAAAAAAAAAAAATAGATTAGCAATCAAATTATATATAGCACGTGCAACAGTTAATTTACCACCGATCCCATGAATTCCAATCATGTTGACTTTGTTTTCAAACTCAGCATCCAAAAGTGACTGTACATTGCGCATATGAAGGAGAGGCCGGTTAAGCTTACGGGAGACTTCATCTACTATCCTTTTAATGAAGACATGCTCATACTCTCCCCTGCAATTTATAAAAGTCAAGTTAAATGCATCAAATTCCTGTCAACATTCCTCCTTAGAGGTAGCTACTAATTTATTGTTGTATACTTCTTCATACGTTCTATTATAAAATTAGTGCAAATAAAGAGGAAGTATAAGTACAAATTAGCTTGCAATATATGCAAAAAAGAAGATTGTAATGTATATCCAATAAAAAATATGGTGAAGAATACAAAATGATGGTCACATTTTACTCTTAACACAAATCCCAAATACCTTACACTATTTCCTCTTGTGTGTTTCTTTCTTAAGTAAGACCCACAAGGTAAAAGGCAAATGGTCAAAGATAAAAAGTAAAAGTTAAAGTAAAGGTAAAAAAAAAAAAAGGAGAAAAACATAAAAAAATTTGGAAAACTTCAAATGAAAGAAAGAAGCGAGGCAGTGATTTTTATAATAATGTTATTTTTACAGTGTTCACAATCGTGGTTAACGATATATTAAACTTGGGTAATGAGTACAAGGGTTCACAATTCGTCGTTAACTATTTATTGAACTTGAATTGCATTAGCCAAGATTTTGTATGCTATTAAATAGGTGCCTCCCGGATGTACAAATAATATTACTGGTTTTTTTGAAGTGAAGAAAAAAAAAATATCAGGGAGAGAAATAGAAATAGCGACACCAAGAGAAGAAGAAAAGGCTGAGTTTTTGGCGTCTACATTAGATGAGTAAATTACTTCCATTCTTGATGAAATTTTAATATGTTGTTCCTGATGTTGAGAGCTACAATTTGATATTATTATATTGTTGTTTTGTCTTCTTTTTGGGTTGGTTTGGGATGCCCATTTTTGTGGGGCTTCTATCTTGTTATTTGGTTGTATCCACCTATTTAGTGAAGTATTGTTGATTTGGTGTTCCCTAGTGTTGTTAGGAAGACTTGGTGACGTGCCCATTAATGTTTTTAGGGGAAGTTTTTGCTGAACTTGGTCCCGTGATTTTTCTCCCTACTCTGGGGAGATTTCCACGTTAAAATTATGGTGTCCTTGATATTTATTTCTTGCCATTGATATTGTCCCGTAGAAGAATATTTTTTGTTATGCCTATTTATTTTCACAAGTGGGAGAAAAATATTTGCTTCAATAGAGATTGCTATCTCAGTTTTTTTCCAACAAAGTAGTATTAAAAGATTAGGTTGTTGTGATCTGTGCATTTAAATGGAGGAAAATCAAGGACCAAATATGATTAAGTTGAACTCTACAAATTATACACTTTGGAAGACTCTGATCATAAAAGATTTGTTATATAGCAAAGACTTGTATGATCCCATTGAGGCAGATACTGTTCAACCCAGTGATAAATCTGAAAGTGAATGGAAGAAGATGAATAGAATGGTAGTTGCTTTGATTAAGCGATGGTTGAATCTGAGTGTATATCCTCATGTAGACACAAACAAATGCTCAAAAAATGTTGAAGACATTGGTCGAGCTGTATGAGCGGAATAATGTGCAAAATAAAGCAATTCTGATCCGGAAGCTGGTGAATATGAAATACAAAGAAGGGGATGCAATGATATGAGTATTTTTCAGAATACTGTGTATCAGTTAACAGCAACAGATGTTAAATTATATGATGAGTTGCAAGCTTTGTTATTGCTTAGTTCTTTGCCCGACAGTTAGGAAGTCCTAGTTGTGACACTGACTAATTCAGTTCCAAAATGGAAGTTGACAATGTCAATGGTAAAAGAGAGCATGTTAAATGAAGAAGCTATTAGAAAGGAGCATGGTTTGATTGTTACCTCCACTCAATCAGAAGCACTAGTTGTATAGTTGCGGGTGAGAAGTCAAAGCAAAAATTTCCAAAAGCATGAGAAATATGACAACAGTTGCAAGTCAAAAAGCAAGTCCAAGACTAGAAAATAAGTGACATATTATCATTGTGGCAAGGTGGGACACATCAAATGACATTGCAAGTTCCTTAAGAGAGAGAATCCAATGGAAAAAGAAGAAGACAAAGAAAAGAAAAATGATAAAGACATAGCTGCAGTTGCATCCACTAGTGATGTTGACATTGTCTGTGATGATAATTCTATAAATTAGCATGTCATGATTCCAGTTGTATTATTGATTTTGGATCCTAATACCATGTCACACTTAGGCATGATTTCTTCTCATCTTATATTGTTGGTGATTTTGGCACAGTAAAAAAATGAAAAATGAAGGGGTATGCAAAATTGTTGGTATAGGAGATGTTTGGATTGAAACTGACATTTGGTGCAAGCTACAATTGAAGAATGTTAGACATGTTCCTGATATCCGTCTCAACTTGATTTTTGTTAAAGCCTTGGACATTGAGGGCTACCACACTTACTTTGGCGGTGGCATATGCAAGCTCACCAAAAGGTCACTAGTTGTGGCAAAGGAAGGAAGTTTTACTACTCTCTACAGGATGTCTGGAAAGTTAAGCAAGGAGGAGGTGAATGCAGTTGAAGATGCTTATACTGATTTGTGGTAGATGTGCCTTGGCTACTTGAGCGAGAAAGGACTCAACATCCCAAGCAAAATTCTCATCCTAAAGGTACACCTTTAAAAACTTGTGCTCATTGTTTTGATGGAAAACAACATAGAATTTCATTTCATAGTTCTGGTCCTCAAAGGAGGCCAAATGCTCTTGAATTAGCTCACACTGATGTTCGCATTAATATGGATTGTAAATCTCTTCGTGCTGCTTCATATATTGTAACTTTTATTGATGATCACTCTAAAAAAATGTGGTCTTTTGCTTTGAAATATAAAGACCAGGTACTCTTCAAACACTTTCATGCAAGTGTTAAAAGAGAAAAAGGAAGCAAGTTGAAATGTATCTGAGCAGATAATGATGGTGAATATAGGGATCCGTTTGAAGAGTATTTTAAAGAACATGGAATCAGGCTTATGAAGACAGTTCCAAAGACGCCTTAGCATAATGGAGATGCAGAGAGAATGAATCATACCATTAATGACAGAATCAAGTGTATACTCTCTCATACAAAATTATGCAAAGCCTTTTGGGGTGAAGCAATGAGAACTGCAGTGGATTTGATCAACCTTTCTCCTTCTATGCCACTAGGTGGTGATGTCCCAAACAGAGTATGGACAAGGAAGGATGTATCTTATAGTCGTTTGAGAGTTTTTGGATGCAATAATTTTGTTCACATTCCAAGAGATGAGAGGTCCAAGCTTGATGGGAAATCCAAACAGTGTGTCTTCTTGGGTTGTAACATCCGTTATTTCATGTGTGTTTTATGTATGAGGATTAGGTTTAGGACTTGGTTTATATAGTTGAGATGTGGTTTGAGGAATAGAGACTTTTGCATGGAAAGTACGCAACCTTTTCGGGTGAGTTTGAACGTATGAACAAAATTAGGGTTTCCCAGGTTAGTCTTTAAGACGTATGAGTGTGAAACAAGAAATTTTGATTTAGGGTTGAGATTAGGCATTTTTGATGGGTTGAGGTTATTTATTAGGTCTTGATGATCCTATATTCAAATTTGAGGTCAATTGGACTTCAAACGAGCTCAAAACGCGAAGAAACACGCAAGGTTAACGTTGCTGACCAGAGGCCAGCACTGAGCGTGGGAAAGCTGGCGCTGAGCGCTGGGAAGCGGGCCATGCACACGGACACGTGGCAGGTGACGTGGTGCGAATGCAGGCATGCGGGGGATTCTAGAATTTTGAAAAAAAATAAGAAGGTCCAAGGGGTAACTTAAGTTACCTCATATGAAAATAATACGAAGACAGGAGGCAGAGGACTCAGAAAACACAGAAAGGAGAGTGTAGAGAGAGAAGAGATAAAAACCTAGAGAGAGATAGAGATTGGAGGAAGAAAACTACCAAAGAACCCAAACCCCCCATTGTTGAAAGCTTGAAGCTTGGATGGAGCAGCTTCTGTAAAACCAACACCATACTTTTTTTCCATCGTTGTATTGTGTTCAAATTTTATAGGGAGGTTCTGGACTGATAGTGTTTCATATCCAACAGTTGGAATTTCGGTATAACCCTCAGAGTGTGAGTTATCCAGCTCAGAAGATGGAGAGAAACTCAACTCGTCCAGCTTCTGACCAGTCACCATAAAAGGGCCATCCGAGGTTCGTTCACCATTGGATCGGGCTGAAACTTTTGGAGGAGGTTAAGGACAGGTAGATCTTTATTCTCACCGTTCAAAGTTTTAAAAAAAATGTCTGGATTGTGAGATATAGAGCCAAAACAGTGGCGGATTTTATGGTGTTTGCTGCAGATTTTAAGTTCCTTACAGTGTGTCATTCACAACGTGATACTTAGGTGGAATTTCGGAGACTCGTAGACCTTAGTTTGTGTGAGGCAGATTCGAGACGAGTTGAGGAGGAGTCGTTTCGTAACGTTCCGGGGGTCGTACGACTTTCAGGTGGGGGGAAAGAAACCATTTAACGTCGGAAACGGCACGACAATATTTAATTCGATAATGGTGTAGGGCGACCTAAACCCTACATGAGAGAAACTAACGGACAATGTCCATATCATATTGGGAACTACTTAGTGGTACCGATGATGTATTGAAATTATGCGTTTATCGTCGTTGTGATAAAAATATATTATTTTATTATTTCATTATTGTCTGCTTGGACTGTTTGACTGGTTGAACTGATATTGGTATTTGATGGATGATGATGTTATGAGTGTTGGAGTTATTTTGAATATGTTTATATTTATTATTATTATATTTTGGAAATGATGATATGAATGTAATGATGATTTTATGACATGATGGTAATGATGATGATTTTGATGACATGATTGGTATGATGTGATAAGTGTAATGATTGTGATTAGAGATTGGTTAAGTGATAAGATATGATGAGTCATGATGATGTATTGGGGAATTCATACTATATGTGTTAGTAGCGCCAGACCAAGATGATTACTGTGATATGATGATGAGATTGACGATGAGCTTATTATTGAGGTTATCTATGAGATCATGATGAGCGGTTAGGGCACTAAAGGGTGACCTGAAACATGGTCTGTGAAATGGTTGACCTGAAACATGGTCTGGTTGACCTGAAACATGGTCTTTGGGGTCTATTCCTCGGAGGGAGAATTCTCGGGGTTTAGGCTAACGGTGGACTGAGACACCCCGATATGCCCCATTGTATTATTACATTAAATCCTTAATTAGTTATTTACTTAATCGCACGCCTAACGTTGAAAAATACGTAAAAATTAAAACTTAATTAATAATTATATAACTTATAAAAATATAGAACACACCAAACTATTTACATAAATACACACATATAAGTATCCTTTATTTTACACAACTTACTTATCACTAACGGAAACAAAACATCTTATGTGACTCACTGGCCTTTACTAACCACGCCATATTATTAGGATCAGTAAGTTGTTCTTCAGCGTCAACTTCATCCGGAACGTCGTTCAACTCTTCAACAACCTCTGTCTCGTATATGGTTCCATCCATCTCCTCCGTAGCATAGTCGTCCATATGGTCTTCTAATGTAACAAAATAGACATACACCAAAATACAGAAAATAGGGAGATAAGAAACAGTTCTATCATCATAAGTGGAAAAGATTCATAGCATATAATACAATAACGGTCACAGACATGCATCACTCACAATTTACAATCATCCATACTTTATAACATCATCCTCTACCCTTCAACTCATGCAACTAGACCTTTATGCTGATGTGGCCACTACTACTCCTGTCACACATCCCTCGTTAGGAATGCCAGTCAGTCGTCCAAGTGACACGTTCCCCACGCCGGTGCACATTCTCATCCATGGTAGGAATGCTCATGCAAAGCAATGACACTATAGCTGCACAGTACCGTCGGTGCACACCCTGATTCTCTCTCTCTCAACTCTATCAAGGGTGCTCATGCAAAGCAATGACACTATAGTTGCACAACTTAAATTCTAATTTGGAACGGTCTACAAGAACTTCGGACCTCGTGTATCTCAAATACACGGTTATGAACAACAATGCAACACATGATTCTCACTGACTTTTATCAATAACATCCTAGTACCTCAAGCTTTTCCTCATAACCTCCACTTACACTCTATATCACATCACTTCTATAAAATAATAGCGAGGCACTTCTAATTCATGTTCAAAACTCTCACCCAAACAAATACCTCCGAGCAATATATATCTTTCCTTAAAATTATCTAAGCGTAGAATTAAACCCAGGCAAATCATACATAACACATTAATTAACAGAATATTCAAACATCCTCAATATCATAATATTCAAACACAAACAATACGTCACATGCAGATGGAATACCTCAACCAGCGTATCACAAACAATCAAAAGTAAATAATTCAAACATCCTCAAATATGAATAATCAACCTAAGGCGATAAACCCATAATTCCCAAATCGTCATTGGTTTTACGGAAAAGATTCAATACGATTTTGGTATTGTCGATTACTCGACCACTAGTAGGGTTTAGGTCGCCCTACACCATTATTATAAATTATATACTACTTATCAGTTCCGACGATGGAATGGTTCTTTCTCCCACCTGAGTTTGTACCGAGAACACGTACACAGCGATCCTCGTTGTCCCGCCACGAATTAACACAACCACCTTCATTCAAACAATCATAACTATAATTAATCAACTCTCAACCATCTATGACACTTTAGGGCTAGATTCGGCCAAGACTTGAAAAATAGGTTTAGGGTTATCTTCTTAATGTCATCTTTTGGATCCTAATTACTAGAGTCTTAACTAACATAGATTACTTATTACAAGACTAAAATTTTAAACAAAATCCTCTAGCCTTTATGGTTAGGGTTTCGGCTTTCAACCAATTATCTAGGTTAGAAAGTTGAAAATTTGATTAGCTTAAGGATTTATTATCCATAAGTTACTTAAGTATGATTAATCACTAAAACCATGATTATGAACCAAGAACATGAATTAGACTCATCTAGTTCTAAGAACTAGGGTTCGGATTTCATCAAGCTCCATAGGCTAGAAATTTTAAAACTTCATCAACTTTTGGGATTTAATCAATTTACAAAACTTAGGGTTTGATTCAAGTGTTACTAACAAATTTGAATCACAAAACCCTTGAGTTCACAAATCTAGGGTTTCGGTTTTGATGAGATTAATAGGTTAAAGGTTGATTTTCTTGATCTTCTATATACTTGAATACAAGAACTAGCAAGATACAAAAGGATTGAATCATGAATCAAGTCATAAAAATGAAACAAAACCTAAGAACTCCAAGTTGACCTAGGTTCGGCTATAGCAAAAAATCAAGGAAAGAAATTTCTCATGATCTTGTGCTTCTAGATGATGAAAGTAGAGATGATTATAAGATCATAGAAATTGGTTTCATGTCAAAAGGATTTTTCTAGAATTAGTTATGAATTTTTGAATCTAACTTCAAGAACTTTAAACAAGTGAAAGAACATAGGATTCTTAGTCATGAATCTCTCAAAAGTTGTGAAGAGAAATGATTTATATGATAAGAGAGTAAGGTATTACCTCTTGTTGATCCAAGAAAACAAGATTTGGATGAGGTTTCTTTGAATTTGGCTATGGTGTTTCTTATGGAAACTTATGAACTTTGAAAGAAAAGAACTTGAAAATGGAAGATTGCTATTTATATGGAGAAGACAACCACTTTGAGAAGATGCACTATTGAAGCCGTGAGGATGGGGCAAAGTTTTGGAGTCAATTTGTCAAATGGCATTTGGTAGTAATTGTCATAAAAAGACAAGGGTATTTTGGTCATTTCACAACAAAATTAAATGTTGCCATAAATGTGTCATTTATTGCCATTTATGATAGGATAGACTCGTCATAAATGCTTGTCAAGTCGGTCAATCCAATGTCTCTGCTACTTTGCCGACTTTCCGATTCATCTGACTCAGGCTCTGCCTAGAGACATATTATCGTATAGGCCCGCAACAAATATAATATTTTAATTTTTTTTACCAAAATTTTCAAAATTTCCAGTATCGTAGTAAATATGATAAAAATATTTTTCATCTCGTTCACGACTCAAAATTAGGTCTTACGAGCGAGAAGCTTTCTTGTCGGTGAAAACACGAAAACAATGAGGCCAAGCTTCCGTCTGAGTTTTCAACCAAAAACTTCCCCGTAACCTTATAAAAATAAGTATAACAAGGAAATGACCTTGGTTTATCCAAAAATCATTTTCTAAGTCTCGGAAAAAAAAAAAAAATATATATATTTATATATTTATTACCGATATTACAAAGTAGCGAAAATCGGGGTGTTACATTACTACCCCATTTAAAAAAAATTTCGTCCTCGAAATTTACATACTTCAGAAAAGATGTGGATATCGTTGTTGCATATCTGCTTCACGCTCCCAAGTAGCATCTCCAGTAGTTTCATCCCATATGACCTTAACCAAAGGAATTTGTCTACCACGAAGTTCCTTAATCTCTTTATCTGCTATCCTTACAGGTAGAGCCTCATATTCTAGATTCTCTCGCAGTTGTATAGACTCAGACTCAATAACATGGGTAGGATCAGGATAATATTTTCTCAATTGAGACACGTGAAAGACGTCATGAAGGTTAGCAAGGTTAGGTGGTAAAGCAATATGATAAGCTACTGGACTAATCCTTCGAATAATCTGGAAAGGTCCGATGAATCTAGGAGTAAGTTTTCTAGTTTTGATAGCCCTGCCAATTCCGGTCTTCGGAGTGACTCTCAAAAACACGTGATCGCCCTCCTGGAATTCTAAAGGTCTCCTTCTCTTGTTACTGTAGCTCCTTTGCCTATCCTGGGCTTCCTTCATCTTTTCCCTTATCTTCCTAACTTGTTCCGTAGTCTGTTGCACCACATCTGGATTCAATACTTGATTTTCACCAATCTCATACCAACATAACGGTGTCCTACACTTCCTACCATACAAAGCCTCATATGGTGCCATCCCTATACTACTGTGAAAACTATTGTTGTAAGTAAATTCAATCAATGGCAAGAACTCATCCCAACTGCCAGTATGTTCCAAAACACAAGCTCTTAAAAGGTCCTCCAATGATTGAATCGTCCTTTCTGACTGTCCATCCGTTTGGGGATGATAAGCAGAACTCATTCTCAACTTGGTCCCTAAGGCATGATGCAATTGTTTCCAAAATCTAGATGTAAATCTAGGATCTCGGTCTGAAACAATGCTCGATGGCACACCATGCAACCTAACAATTTCTTTGATGTAGATTTGGGTCAACTTCTCCAAACTATAGTTTTCACCCATAGGTAAGAAGTGAGCACACTTCGTCAACCTATCAATGATAACCCAAATCGCCTCATGTTTCTTAGGAGTTCGTGGTAGTCCAACCACAAAATCCATAGCTATGCTATCCCATTTCCATTCTGGGATATCTAATGATTGCAATAAACCAGCTGGCTTTTGATGCTCTATCTTAGCCTTCTGACACGCCAGACAAGATAAAACATACTCTGCTACTTCTTTCTTCATCCTCGTCCACCAAAACAATTTCTTTAAATCCTGATACATTTTTGTGGATCCAGGATGAATACTCAACTTACTCTTGTGTGCTTCTTCTAATATTAACTTCCTAAGTTCTAAATCCTCAGGCACACATATTCTATCTCTAAACCTCAGTACACCATTTGTTCCTCTACTAAACTCAGAATTTTTACCTTCATCTATACTTCTACTTATCTCCTGTAAATATGGATCCTGAGCCTGTTTATCCTTAAGATCCCTCATAAAATCACTACTAATAGTGATCATACCTAAGCATATTTTATCCTCAACCAACTCCATTCCTAAATTCAAATCTCTGAACTGTTCTAATAATTCCAACTCTTTAACCATCATTGCGGACACATGTAATGATTTCCTACTCAAGGCATCCGCTACTACATTCGCCTTCCCAGGATGGTATAGTAAATCAAACTCATAATCTTTGATAAACTCCATCCATCTTCGTTGTCTCATATTCAACTCCTTTTGGTCAAACAGATACTTCAGACTTTTATGATCACTGTAAACATTAAATTTTGCCCCATAGAGAAAGTGTCGCCATATTTTTAATGCGAACACTATGGCTGCTAATTCCAAATCATGAGTCGGATAGTTCTTCTCATGAATTCTCAATTGTCGGGAAGCATAAGCTACCACTCTTCCCTCTTGCATTAGAACACAACCTAAACCTTGGTATGACGCATCACAGTATACGTCAAACGGTCCTAATGGATCCGGTAAAGTCAACACAGGTGATGTAGTCAACCTTTCCTTCAGCTTTTGGAAACTCTGCTCGCAGTTGTCCGTCCATACAAAAGCTGTATTTTTCCTCGTCAACTGCGTCATGGGCAATGCAATCTTCGAGAAACCCTCTATAAACCTCCGATAATATCCAGCTAACCCTAGAAAGCTTCGTACTTCACTTACTGACTTAGGTCGTTCCCATTTAAGAACTGCCTTAACCTTTGTTGGATCTACTGCTATACCTTCCTTGGTGATCACATGTCCTAAAAATTGGACTTCTTCCATCCAAAACTCACACTTGGAAAGTTTAGCACAAAGCTGCCTATCCTTCAAAACTTGCAGCACTACCCTTAAATGTTTCTCATGATCTTCCCATGTACGAGAATAGATAAGGATGTCGTCGATGAATACAACAACAAACTTATCAAGGTACGGTCTAAATATCCTGTTCATATAATCCATGAACACTGCAGGCGCATTAGTCACACCGAACGGCATAACTAAATACTCGTAATGTCCATACCTTGTTCTAAAAGCCGTTTTTAGTATATCTTCCTTCTTTACTCTAATCTGATGGTATCCAGATCTCAAATCAATTTTGGAAAATACTGCGGCTCCTTTCAATTGATCCATCAGATCATCTATCCTAGGCAATGGATACTTATTCCTAATTGTTGCCTTGTTTAACTGTCTATAAGCTGTGCACAACCTAGCACTTCCATCTTTCTTCTTAACAAACAACACTGGAGCTCCCCATGGTGAAACACTCGGCCTTATGAACTCTTTTCCCAACATATCATCCAACTGTTTCTTCAACTCCGCCAATTCTATAGGTGACATCCGATAAGGCGCCATAGATATAGGTCTTGTCCCTGGTACAAGATCTATGGTGAATTCTACTTCTCGTTCTGGTGGTAAACCTGGAACGTCGGGAGGGAAAACTTCAGGAAACTCTCTCACGATAGGCATAGAATCTATACTAGGGGTCTCAATAGTTTCCACCGCGAACAGCATCACGCATCTTGCGAGAATCGTCACCCTCATGGATACTCCTTCATTGGCAGAGACTATACTAGAAGACTCAAGAAATGATAAGGTCTTACTAGAACAGTCTAGTATTACATGGTTAGCCGAAAGCCAATCCATGCCAAGAATAACATCTATCTGTTGCATAGGCAAACAGACAAGGTCTACAATAAATGTTCTATTCTCAACCACTATAGGACACTGTAAACAAATAGACCTAGTAGTCAAAGGATTACTAGTTGGAGTAGATATGGTAAGGGTATAAGGTAATTGAGAAACAATTAATTTTAATTGATCCACACACTCATACGAAATAAATGAATGTGTAGCGCCTGAGTCAAATAACACGTACGAGAGTCTACCAGCTATCAAACACATACCTTGTATAAGATCAGCAGATTGAGAGGATTCAGCTCCCTTCACGGTAAACACTCTTCCAGTGGCCTGAGGTCTTGCTCCCTGTTGCCCTGCTGATATGACTCATCTCCCAGCTCCACCCCTATTGCCTCCATTTCCTCTTCCTGCAGCTATCGGCGGTCGCTTAGCCTGCTGTCTGCAATCTCGGGCCATATGACCTTTTTTTCCACAGTGAAAACAACTAGGTCGCTCCATGCGATCTCTAAGATAATGCGGTCCGCCATATCTCGAAACAAGATAATCCTTCTTCTTTGTTGACCGGCTCTAACCACTTAGTGCTGGTGTTGGTGTCCGCATTGGTCGGGCATACGGTCTCGGTCTCCACTGAGAGTTACTACCTCCTCTCCTCTGAAAACTCGGTCGAGTAGGACCCCCACTTCTTAATTGTTTCTGCTCATTAGCCAGCCTCAGATCTATACTTTCGATCGCACTGCATCGTTCCACTAACTCTGGAAAACTCTGGATATCAAGAGATACTATAGCCCTCTGGAGTTCATGTCGGAGTCCTTCCTCGAACCTTCTACATTGCCAATCTTCATCCGGGAATCTCTGATAAAATTCGGAATATTTAATCAGAGCCTCGAATCGTGATGCATAATCACCAACAGTCATGTTGCCCTGTTTGAGACTCATGAATTCCCTTTCCTTCTCGCGCCGAACTAGATGCGGAAAATACTTCTCAAAGAAACAATCACTGAACAGCTGCCAGTTGATAACTCTGTCTTCGGCCTCTAGCAATCTTCGCTTGCCTCTCCACCAAGACTCTGCTCCTCCAGTTAGCATGAAGGCAGCATACGTCACCTTCCTATCCTCTCTGCAGCGCATGGTATCGAATATCTTCTCGATCTCTTGTATCCACCATTCTGCCTTCTCTGGATCATAATCTCCTCGGAATTGGGGTGGCTTCCCTTTCAGGAAAGTAGCCATTCCGGCATCTTCAGCTGCAGCAGCTCTCCTTTGATTCTGTTGTTCCTGCTGTTCCTTGTTCATCTGTAGCATCTCAGCATTCTGCTGTGTTTGTAACAACAGAGCAGTAACTATGGTTTTCATGGTATCTTGAGTCTCAGATGACTCTCCTCCACTTCCGGTATGATTATTTTCCACGTTGTTAGCTCCCACAATTCTTTCAGGAGTTCTGTCATTACTGTCAATCAGGCGTAATTTTCCACGAGCCATGATTCTGTAAAAGAAATCATTTGCTCTTATCAGTATGACATATAATACCACATAAACCAGTATATAAATATCATATGCCACACTAATGTTACTTAACGCATCAGATTCGGACACACTACCCATCTTCTAAGCATAGTTGAAATCCGATGTGGACTCAACTAGACACGGCTAGTAACACATCCTATACCTCACAGTCCGATTAGAATCGAACTGCTCTGATACCACCAAATGAGACACCCCGATGTGCCCCATTGTATTATTACATTAAATCCTTAATTAGTTATTTACTTAATCGCACGCCTAACGTTGAAAAATACGTAAAAATTAAAACTTAATTAATAATTATATAACTTATAAAAATATAGAACACACCAAACTATTTACATAAATACACACATATAAGTATCCTTTATTTTACACAACTTACTTATCACTAACGGAAACAAAACATCTTATGTGACTCACTGTCCTTTACTAACAACGCCATATTATTAGGATCAGTAAGTTGTTCTTCAGCGTCAACTTCATCCGGAACGTCGTTCAACTCTTCAACAACCTCTGTCTCGTATATGGTTCCATCCATCTCCTCCGTAGCATAGTCGTCCATCTGGTCGTCTAATGTAACAAAATAGACATACACCAAAATACAGAAAATAGGGAGATAAGAAACAGTTCTATCATCATAAGTGGAAAAGATTCATAGCATATAATACGATAACGGTCACAGACATGCATCACTCACAATTGACAATCATCCATACTTTATAACATCATCCTCTACCCTTCAACTCATGCAACTAGACCTTTATGCTGATGTGGCCACTACTACTCCTGTCACACATCCCTCGTTAGGAATGCCAGTCAGTCGTCCAAGTGACACGTTCCCCACGCCGGTGCACATTCTCATCCATGGTAGGAATGCTCATGCAAAGCAATGACACTATAGCTGCACAGTACCGTCGGTGCACACCCTGATTCTCTCTCTCTCAACTCTATCAAGGGTGCTCATGCAAAGCAATGACACTATAGTTGCACAACTTAAATTCTAATTTGGAACGGTCTACAAGAACTTCGGACCTCGTGTATCTCAAATACACGGTTATGAACAAAAATGCAACACATGATTCTCACTGACTTTTATCAATAACATCCTAGTACCTCAAGCTTTTCCTCATAACCTCCACTTACACTCTATATCACATCACTTCTATAAAATAATAGCGAGGCACTTCTAATTCATGTTCAAAACTCTCACCCAAACAAATACCTCCGAGCAATATATATCTTTCCTTAAAATTATCTAAGCATAGAATTAAACCCAGGCAGATCATACATAACACATTAATTAACAGAATATTCAAACGTCCTCAATATCATAATATTCAAACACGGAAACAATACGTCACATGCAGATGGAATACCTCAACCAGCGTATCACAAACAATCAAAAGTAAATAATTCAAACATCCTCAAATATGAATAATCAACCTAAGGCGATAAACCCACAATTTCCAAATCGTCATTGGTTTTACGAAAAATATTTCAATACGATTTTGGTATTGTCGATTACTCGACCACTAGTAGGGTTTAGGTCGCCCTACACCATTATTATAAATTATATACTACTTATCAGTTCCGACGATGGAATGGTTCTTTCTCCCACCTGAGTTTGTACCGAGAACACGTACACAGCGATCCTCGTTGTCCCGCCACGAATTAACACAACCACCTTCATTCAAACAATCATAACTATAATTAATCAACTCTCAACCATCTATGACACTTTAGGGCTAGATTCGGCCAAGACTTGAAAAATAGGTTTAGGGTTATCTTCTTAATGTCATCTTTTGGATCCTAATTACTAGAGTCTTAACTAACATAGATTACTTATTACAAGACTAAAATTTTAAACAAAATCCTCTAGCCTTTATGGTTAGGGTTTCGGCTTTCAACCAATTATCTAGGTTAGAAAGTTGAAAATTTGATTAGCTTAAGGATTTATTATCCATAAGTTACTTAAGTATGATTAATCACTAAAACCATGATTATGAACCAAGAACATGAATTAGACTCATCTAGTTCTAAGAACTAGGGTTCGGATTTCATCAAGCTCCATAGGCTAGAAATTTTAAAACTTCATCAACTTTTGGGATTTAATCAATTTACAAAACTTAGGGTTTGATTCAAGTGTTACTAACAAATTTGAATCACAAAACCCTTGAGTTCACAAATCTAGGGTTTCGGTTTTGATGAGATTAATAGGTTAAAGGTTGATTTTCTTGATCTTCTATATACTTGAATACAAGAACTAGCAAGATACAAAAGGATTGAATCATGAATCAAGTCATAAAAATGAAACAAAACCTAAGAACTCCAAGTTGACCTAGGTTCGGCTATAACAAAAAATCAAGGAAAGAAATTTCTCATGATCTTGTGCTTCTAGATGATGAAAGTAGAGATGATTATAAGATCATAGAAATTGGTTTCATGTCAAAAGGATTTTTCTAGAATTAGTTATGAATTTTTGAATCTAACTTCAAGAACTTTAAACAAGTGAAAGAACATAGGATTCTTAGTCATGAATCTCTCAAAAGTTGTGAAGAGAAATGATTTATATGATAAGAGAGTAAGGTATTACCTCTTGTTGATCCAAGAAAACAAGATTTGGATGAGGTTTCTTTGAATTTGGCTATGGTGTTTCTTATGGAAACTTATGAACTTTGAAAGAAAAGAACTTGAAAATGGAAGATTGCTATTTATATGGAGAAGACAACCACTTTGAGAAGATGCACTATTGAAGCCGTGAGGATGGGGCAAAGTTTTGGAGTCAATTTGTCAAATGGCATTTGGTAGTAATTGTCATAAAAAGACAAGGGTATTTTGGTCATTTCACAACAAAATTAAATGTTGCCATAAATGTGTCATTTATTGCCATTTATGATAGGATAGACTCGTCATAAATGCTCGTCAAGTCGGTCAATCCAATGTCTCTGCTACTTTGCCGACTTTCCGATTCATCTGACTCAGGCTCTGCCTAGAGACATATTGTCGTATAGGCCCGCAACAAATATAATATTTTAATTTTTTTTACCAAAATTTTCAAAATTTCCAGTATCGTAGTAAATATGATAAAAATATTTTTCATCTCGTTCACGACTCAAAATTAGGTCTTCTGAGCGAAGGCGTTCTTGTCGGTGAAAACACGAAAAACAATGAGGCAGGCTTTCGTCTGAGTTTTCAACCAAAAACTTCCCCGTAACCTTATAAAAATAAGTATAACAAGGAAATGACCTTGGTTTATCCAAAAATCATTTTCTAAGTCTCGGAAAAAAAATATATATATTTATATATTTATTACCGATATTACAAAGTAGCGAAAATCGGGGTGTTACATGGACCGTCCCAGACATTATTTCATTTTAGTTGCAGCTATAGTTCATTTGTTGCATGAGCACCCTGGCCGTGGTTCAGAGGTGTGCACCGGATTGTGCAGCTATAGTGCCATTGATGATGGCGCATGGATGTGGATTGATGATGGTTGTGTTATATATATATATACTTATATTTTTGGAGTCGGATGTTTAACGTGCTGTTATAGAATTAAATGTTGCTAAACCCTTTCCACGTTTGACATTATATTGTTTCTTATCCCCTTTCTTTTGTTGTGTGTTTTGTGTATATATATCTTGTATCTCAGACCCAGGCAGTGTAGATGGCGCATTGGGATCATCCATGGATGACCCAGGATCCGGGGTTTCCCCTCTCGGGGGCCTGTGAGGTTGAGTGCGTAGACCCGAACGAGTGGCTAGTGGACTCGGTCACTCGTTTCGCGGTATATACGGGTCCGATGTCCATCACTTCCAGACTTGGGTAGGGATCGCCCATAGGTTTTGTCGGCACGTTCGGTTTCAGCAAGACCTTTCCCTTCCTTATCGGACATCCCGATGGACATGTACCACCGATGCCAGGCATGGCTCCCGTTCCCTTCATGGTACCCTTTGAGGTACTTGTACCAGGGCTTGCACCGGCACCTGCACCCGCACCTAACAGAGTCAGAGTTGGCACCCATGCAGGAGAATGACCCGATTGCTCCAGCTCAGGACCCGATACCCCTTCCCGAGGTACCAGTACCTCCAGAGGTTCGAGCCACTGTTTCAGAGTCTTCTTGGGTGTCTTCCAAACGGCTACATCCCAGAGACAACAGGCTATACAGACAAATGTTCCAGAGGTAGTCGGATAGGAGATCTTCCAGTGGGAGCAGAGGAGTATCTGGACATGCCGGACCACGGGATGCTGGAGAGGATGGTAGCATATAATGGCTTGGGCCAGTGCCGTCAGCTAGGTGTGAGTGAGGATTTTATTGTATTTTGAGAGGGGATTGGGCGTGGAGAGATCGGTTAGGTATCTTCCTTTTGTTCCTTGATGTATTTTTGTGATGTTACTAGTTTGTATATATTGAGATCCTACAGATAGGAATCCCTTGATGGTTCAATACCAAGAGGTTATGTATATATGGTTATGTTGATGCATGCATGTATATATGTTGTTTTATATTTTAAGTTTTAATTTTTTCCCGCCATTTTTAAGTATCCGCTTAACAATAATAACACGATTAGGTCCTAAATATTATGGGTTTTCTTTAATGGGACGTCGGGACGTCTCATGGGTTATGATCATGAAGAGTTTGGTTATAGACTCAGGGATCTAGTTAGCAAGAAAATTATCAAAATTCGAGATGTGATATTTCTTGAAGACCAAACCATTGAAGATTTTGAAAAAGTTGATAAACATAAACCAGTTGCTAGAAGTTATATTGATGTTGCGCCAAAACCTCATACTAGAACTTTTGTTGATAGGGGAGATATACAGCTAGATGGTGGGAATGCAAGTGATGACCCTGAACCTCACTATGATGAGTGATAAGCCTATGACTCATCTAGTTTTATGACTAGTATGACCATGGTTTTGTGCTATTTATATCCCGTTTTCACCTAAATTAGACTCAATTGTCCTCAAGCAACGTTTTGAGTCGTTTAAGTAGTTTTAGGTTAATTTAGCCAGTTTTGAGTCAAATAAAACACTTATGGCTGTTTCATTGTTTTCAGGTTAACTTAGAAGTTAAGGGAATAAAGAAACAGGGAAAAAATGCAATTCTGGAGGATTCGCCTCGCGAGAGGATGCTCGCCTCGCGAGCCCGAAGACCAGCACGAGCAGCAACAGTCACCCTCTCTGGCTCGCCTCGCGAATCATGTTTCGCCTCGCGAGAAAGCGACTGTTCATAATATTCGCCTCGCGAAACATGTTTCACCTCGCGAGAGACCGCAACCCAGAATCTGTATTTATATCTGTTTTGGGGCAGAACTGATCATCTTCTTTTCTCTTCTTCTTTTCTTTTCATAGTGCGGCTACAAGTAGGTTTAGGTTTATGTTTGTAATGGAGAACTAGTCTCCTTTGATTAATCTACTGCGATTGGGTTCCATTGACGCTTGAGGTTCTGTAATTCCTGTTTTATTTGCTTTTTCCTTTTCAATGCTATGCTATATGTTTCTGTTTGTTTAATTCAGGAGTGTATAGTGTTGTGTTGATTTATTTCGGTGATGTTATGTTCCTATATTGAATCGCGTTTGTTTAATTCGCGTGTGTTCATTCATGTTCGTTTAGTTCATGAGGGCTTAACCCCGTTTGTTTAATTCGGGAATAGGAACATATATCTGTAGTAGCGATTTCGTTTGTTAATTGTTGCTACAACCGAAAGGGGATTAGAATCTGCTTAGAGCTTGGAATTATATGAACCGATGATAGTGGGAAACCGATAACAGTAGGTTAATCGCTTTAGTTTATTTGTTAATTTCTTAAACTGCTCTGTTTTCTGTTTTGTTTCTTTATTTTGTTTCAAACCAACCCCTTCCCTATCGGACATCCCGATGGACATGTACCACCGATGCCAGGCATGGCTCCCGTTCCCTTCATGGTACCCTTTGAGGTACTTGTACCAGGGCTTGCACCGGCACCTGCACCCGCACCTAACAGAGTCAGAGTTGGCACCCATGCAGGAGAATGACCCGATTGCTCCAGCTCAGGACCCGATACCCCTTCCCGAGGTACCAGTACCTCCAGAGGTTCGAGCCACTGTTTCAGAGTCTTCTTGGGTGTCTTCCAAACGGCTACATCCCAGAGACAACAGGCTATACAGACAAATGTTCCAGAGGTAGTCGGATAGGAGATCTTCCAGTGGGAGCAGAGGAGTATCTGGACATGCCGGACCACGGGATGCTGGAGAGGATGGTAGCATATAATGGCCTGGGCCAGTGCCGTCAGCTAGGTGTGAGTGAGGATTTTATTGTATTTTGAGAGGGGATTGGGCGTGGAGAGATCGGTTAGGTATCTTCCTTTTGTTCCTTGATGTATTTTTGTGATGTTACTAGTTTGTATATATTGAGATCCTACAGATAGGAATCCCTTGATGGTTCAATACCAAGAGGTTATGTATATATGGTTATGTTGATGCATGCATGTATATATGTTGTTTTATATTTTAAGTTTTAATTTTTTCCCGCCGTTTTTAAGTATCCGCTTAACAATAATAACACGATTAGGTCCTAAATATTATGGGTTTTCTTTAATGGGACGTCGGGACGTCTCATGGGTTATGATCATGAAGAGTTTGGTTATAGACTCAGGGATCTAGTTAGCAAGAAAATTATCAAAATTCGAGATGTGATATTTCTTGAAGACCAAACCATTGAAGATTTTGAAAAAGTTGATAAACATAAACCAGTTGCTAGAAGTTATATTGATGTTGCGCCAAAACCTCATACTAGAACTTTTGTTGATAGGGGAGATATACAGCTAGATGGTGGGAATGCAAGTGATGACCCTGAACCTCACTATGATGAGTGATAAGCCTCTGGCTCATCTAGTTTTATGACTAGTATGACCATGGTTTTGTGCTATTTATATCCCGTTTTCACCCAAATTAGACTCAATTGTCCTCAAGCAACGTTTTGAGTCGTTTAAGTAGTTTTAGGTTAATTTAGCCAGTTTTGAGTCAAATAAAACACTTATGGCTGTTTCATTGTTTTCAGGTTAACTTAGAAGTTAAGGGAATAAAGAAACAGGGAAAAAATGCAATTCTGGAGGATTCGCCTCGCGAGAGGATGCTCGCCTCGCGAGCCCGAAGACCAGCACGAGCAGCAACAGTCACCCTCTCTGGCTCGCCTCGCGAATCATGTTTCGCCTCGCGAGAAAGCGACTGTTCATAATATTCGCCTCGCGAAACATGTTTCACCTCGCGAGAGACCGCAACCCAGAATCTGTATTTATATCTGTTTTGGGGCAGAACTGATCATCTTCTTTTCTCTTCTTCTTTTCTTTTCATAGTGCGGCTACAAGTAGGTTTAGGTTTAT
The DNA here is from genome assembly GCA_030762895.1 of Sophora flavescens. NCBI lineage: Eukaryota > Viridiplantae > Streptophyta > Magnoliopsida > Fabales > Fabaceae > Sophora > Sophora flavescens. The sequence goes on from CM061066.1 coordinate 39,855,739, forward strand.
GTTTGTAATGGAGAACTAGTCTCCTTTGATTAATCTACTGCGATTGGGTTCCATTGACGCTTGAGGTTCTGTAATTCCTGTTTTATTTGCTTTTTCCTTTTCAATGCTATGCTATATGTTTCTGTTTGTTTAATTCAGGAGTGTATAGTGTTGTGTTGATTTATTTCGGTGATGTTATGTTCCTATATTGAATCGCGTTTGTTTAATTCGCGTGTGTTCATTCATGTTCGTTTAGTTCATGAGGGCTTAACCCCGTTTGTTTAATTCGGGAATAGGAACATATATCTGTAGTAGCGATTTCGTTTGTTAATTGTTGCTACAACCGAAAGGGGATTAGAATCTGCTTAGAGCTTGGAATTATATGAACCGATGATAGTGGGAAACTGATAACAGTAGGTTAATCGCTTTAGTTTATTTGTTAATTTCTTAAACTGCTCTGTTTTCTGTTTTGTTTCTTTATTTTGTTTCAAACCAACCCCTTCCCTATCGGACATCCCGATGGACATGTACCACCGATGCCAGGCATGGCTCTCGTTCCCTTCATGGTACCCTTTGAGGTACTTGTACCAGGGCTTGCACCGGCACCTGCACCCGCACCTAACAGAGTCAGAGTTGGCACCCATGCAGGAGAATGACCCGATTGCTCCAGCTCAGGACCCGATACCTGATAGCGTGCGAATGCACGCGCTCGTGCGGATGCACGTGCGATTCCGGCAAGTGTACCGGACTGCCGTCAAGTAATAAAAGATATCGAACCCACAGAGACTGTGTTCCCGAATCACAATTAATTTCGAATCGATTGAATCTGAACTGTATGAAAGGGTTTTGTAAAAAGGGTTTTTGAATTTGAATTTTAAAAGATAGATGAGCAGAAAACAAATGTTTTTGGGATTTTCGATTTAAAATGGATTCCTAGGGATTTGGGTTACCTTTGAGGTTGTTTATGTTGCTAATCTGATTTACCTTTGTTGATTACCGAAATTGCCTTGAAGGCGAGTTTATCCTCTAATAGCTTAAGCTCCCTCTCGGGTTACAAAAGCCGTGCCCAATTGACCCGACCCCTACTCTCGTGGTAGTCGATCCCAGATTGGACCCTTTGCGTTCCGTGACAACTCGTTGCTCCTCGAGGGACGGCTTCTAACTCTCGTGATTTCAGTCCCAAGTCTGACTTCTATAGGTCCGACACCTAGGTTCACCGCTAGGTTCCTCCCTAGAATGTCTAAGTCATGCAAATAACCTAAGTTCACCGCTAGGTTCCTCCTTGGATCACTCACATCTCACAAACCAGTGGCTGCCGGGCTTTACGAGTGAATCACCCTAGAGATCCTAAGTTCACCGCTAGGTTCCTCCTTAGAACGTCTATGTCACGCAAATAACGGTTGCCGAAATTTATGAGTGATTAACACACTAGAAATCAGATCTAAAACAATTATGAAATCAACAATGGTTTCAACATCAAATTAACATCATTTACAAACCTTGGGCAGAGCCCTAGTCCCTAGAAACTATGCTACTACTCCAGTCTTGCCATGGAGATGACAAGCTGGGTTGACAACATAATGAAAATCAGAAAAGAGAAGAGAGGAGAAGAGGAGAAGAGATCCTAAATCTATGCCTAGAGTAGTAGCCCCAAAGGTCTGATGATTTCTGCCTCTGCCTGGTCCCTTATTTATAGAATTCGGCAGTTAGAGTCCTAATCCAACTCAAATTAGATCCAATTCTGTTACTTCTGAGCCAAGTAATACGCGTCACGGCCGTGATGGCTATCACGGCCTGGCCGTGACGGATTCTGCCTTGAAAATTCTTCACTGGTTGGTCTGTCATGGCCGTGATGCTCATCACGGCCTAGCCTTTGTTCTTTTTCAGTTTTGCTCGATCATGGCCGTGATGGGCATCACGGCTAGGCCGTGATGGGCTCTGCTTGGCTCATTTTCTTCAGTTTTAAAGCTCCATCTTCATCCAAACTTCATCATGGTTGATCTTGAGCAATTTACCCTTGATATCTGCAAAACAACACACGAAAACCGCCTTACCCGTTCCAAAGGAAAATTAACCTAAAATCTAATTAAAAATGCCTAAACTACATGAAAATGCATGCAAAATGATAGACAAAGATGATGTGGAATCACACTCATCAAATCACCCCAAGCTTAAAACTTTGCTTGTCCTCAAGCAATTACTCAGGCCATAAGATAAATCAATCAAAGCATGGATAGTGAACCAAGAACCCTAGAAGCTAATCCAAGTAATAGGCATTTTTAATAAGCATTCAAGAGATAATCAAGTTCAAGTCCAATTAGAAGCTTAGGTTCTTCAAGTTCATGTCCTCACTGATTTGGGCACTCGTCTCACCTCACTCAAGTGTTTTAGGGTTTATGACAATTCACTCCATTTCCTCAAGGAAAGTATTTTACCATAGGCTTGACTATTAACCAAATCTCCACTTTATTAATGAAAACACTTAAGAATCAAGAGGTCTTTTCCTTTGGTTGTAATGTGGCCATGGGATTTATTGTAAGGTGGGAAAATCAAGGAAAGGGAATTTCAAGAAGGCTAGACAGATTATCAAACATTACAAAGCATGACACCTTCTAAAATACCCCTTTTTTTGGGCTTTGGTTTACTTTTCCACCTTTCTTCCTTCATTTAATTTTTTTTTTCTTTTTCTTTTCATTTCTCACTTTCTTTGTCATCCCCTTCTCCATTTTTTTTTCTTTGTTTATTTCATTTTTATTTGTTTGGAGAAGGGGAGATTTATAGCTCAAGAGAAATTACTTTCTAGCTTTTTCATCCCATACTTTTTCCAACTACCATTTTGCCCTTTTTGTAATACTTTAAAAGGTGACATACCAAGCACTATTTATCAAATTAATTCAAGGTACCAAGAAAAGTATTTTTTTCTTTAGGCTCAAAATTGGGCAACTAAGGGGTAGCATTTATCATTCAAAGCTCGGGAGGCCGGAAAAATACCTAGTGCCTCAATCATTTCCAAAAATGTTTTCAAAAATTTTTAAGTTTTGAAATGGTTTCAAGTCAAGTTCTAGAAAATACAGTCCATGAGGAATTAAATCACTCTATCACAAGAAATGGGGTAGATTTAGTGAATACCCCTTTTGGCTCAAAATCTTACATTTAGTAGTTCAAAAATCAGTGAGGTACACAAGTTTAAGGAACCACATGCTAATTATCAACTATCAAATGACTATCTCAAGAATTTTTTATTTTTAGCCATATCACAAGAATAATAAAAAATTGGGTTCAAAATTCACTATCTCAATTCATTTGGCTCCAAGTTCTCACAATCGGATGCATGTTCTAAGTGAGGGGCAATCTAAAGAATGTGATCATACCAATCTATGCCTATGTGAATGCAATATGAATGCAACAATGCAAATGCAAAAATAAATACCCCTACCCCAAGCTTGATTACTTACATTGTTTCCCATGTAAATAATCAAGTCGGAGAGAGGAGAAAAATTGGAACAACTTACCGAGTCGGTAGCGGGTGTTGACTTCACATTCCAGTCAAAACTTGGGTGGAAATTGTATCACGGCCGTGAGGCTAATCACGGGCAGGCCGTGATCGTTTCTGGTCCTCAGGAGTTGCCCTGTCACGGCCGTGATATACATCACGGCTAGGCCGTGATGCTCTCTGGTCTTGGCATCCTACTCATCACGCCCGTGATGGTTGTCACGGCTAGGCCATGATGCTCTCTGTGCTCTTGTTTAGTTCATCACGGCCGTGACCACTGTCACGGCCAGGGCATGATGGCCTCTGACTTTATTTTTTTATGCTCTTCTTCTCTTTCTCAACCTGAAAACACTAGACAAACTTATTAATGATATTTTTGCCTCTTGATCTTCTCAAATTATTCAAGAGGTTAAATCAAAAACAAAAGGAAAAAGGGAAAGAAAACTTGGGTTGCCTCCCAAGAAGCGCTTATTTATGGTCTTAAGCTTGACCATACTTCCTCAAGTCAACCGGGGTCGGGTGGGCGTAGAAGTGCGGGAACACTTCTTTTCCATGGAGCTCCTTCAAATAGCCGTTTCTGCTCATACGGCCCGATGAACGCTCCGCTTCTCTCTTTTCTCTCGGAGCTTCCTAGCCTTCCTTCCTCCCGGCGGAAGTATTGTTTCTGCATGGACAGCAATTCCAACTTCACCACTGGGTGCATCTCCAACCATGCATATCTTTGGGGTTGCTTCCATGCTAAGTTCTTTCTCTACCGCTGGAGACGTTACATCAATTCTGCACACATGGCTCTCAAAAGGAGGGTTGTTACAAGAGTTAATCAACTGAAAATTTACCCTACCTTCCTCTACATTTAGAGAGAGTTTGCCATTCCTTACGTCTATTAATGCTCCAGCGGTTGCCAAGAATGGCCTTCCTAAAATGATGGGGAATTTAGAATTCCCTTTCATGTCCAATACCGAGGAAGTCGGTAGGGATGAGAATTTTCCCTACCTTTACGGAGAATATTCTCTAGTATGCCTAGAGGAGTCCTAGTTGAGCCATCCGCAATTTGTAAGGGGAATTTGAATGGTCTCAACTCTTTGCTTCCCAACCTTTCCATGATAGTGAGGGACATCAAGCTCGCACTAGCCCCTAGGTCACATAAGGCTTGGTCAATTTGCACTTGTTCAATCGAGCAAGCGATGGAGAAACTACCTGGGTCTTTCGGTTTAGTAGGCATTTTAGTCTCTACATCTACTTGCTTTTTCCTGACCAACCTCTCGTGGGAAAGGTATCGGGGGGTTGGTACGGTGGTGGAGGGACATATTTGGTTCTGGCTCTTCTTTTTCGTTTGTGTCCTCCTCCGGTTCCACGTCCATTTCAGCTACCCCCACCCCAAGCTTATCATCCCTCAAGTGTATGACATTGCAATGCTCATTGGGATTTGCTTGGGTTGCCCGGGAATGCACCCTTAGGTCTCGAGTACGTCTTTGGCTTGTTGGGCAATACGGGTTTCTAGCATCTTGTTATGAGTTGCTAAGTTGTCTACCTTAGATGCTAGATCCTTTATTGCCTCACTCACTGCCCTTCCTTGTTGTCTAAACTCCTCATTCTGTTTTGTCTCGAGTTTCGACAAAACTTTCAAATAAAGTCTCGAGTTTAGATCTTTGTACACGAGGGTACCCGGTGTGGTTCTCTTATTACCTTGACCTTCTTGGAACTCATGGTTGAGCGTGTTGCTGTAGTTGCCGTAGGAGAGGTAAGGGTTGTTCCTTCTTTGGTTGTAGGGATTTGGGGGAGCATAGTTGGGCAGCTTCGGGTTTGTATCATAGTAGTTGTTACAAGAGTTCACTTGTTCACCCGAAGCGCCGGATCCATGTGGGCATCCCATCATGTCATGTCCTTGCATTCCACAAATCTCACAAACAAGGTTAGTAGCACCTAATGCACTCACATTAGCTCTTTCCAGCCGATCAAAACGTTTATTAAGTGAGTCTATCTTTGACATAATAAGATCTGTGCTATTTACCTCAAACTTACCCCCGAAATCTTGTTCGGGTTATTACCTCTTTCGGATCCCCATTGGTGGTAGTTGGTGGCGACATTCTCGATGATGTTGAATGCCTCGGTGAGAGGCCTATTCATAAACGTTCCACCGCTGCGAGAATCTAGTGACACCTTCGAAGAGTAGTCCAATCCGTTATAGAAGGTGTGCACTATTAACCACCTCTCGAGTCCGTGATGTGGGCACGACTCCAGCAGTCCCTTGTAACGATCCCAGGCTTCGATAATGATTCTTCGTCTTTACGGAAGAAGCCGGTGATCGGGTTCTTATGTAGGCCGTCTTGGATGGAGGGAAGAATTTCTCCAAGAACGCCTGCTCCAATTGGTCCCAAGTGGTCAAAGTGTTAGCGGGGATTTGCTTAAGCCAGGCCTTCGCCTTTCCCGGTGAGAGATGAGGGGAACAATCTCAAACGCACAACATCGATCGAGGCTCCATTAATCCCGATTGCATCGGTGAACTCTAAGAATGTTTCTATATGATCGGTCGGGTCCTCCGAAGGCAATCCTCCGAATTGATGTTGCCTAATCATGTTGATTAGCATGGGCGGTATGGTATAGTTTTCCGCCTCAATCTCTGGCCTTGCAATCCCAGTTCGCAAGCCTCTCGCATTTGGGGCTGCGTAGTCCTTCAAAGGCTTTGTATCCGGTTGATTCGCCATGAATGGAAAGGGACTCAACCTTTCTTCCTCTCTTTGTAGTCTTCTACGTCGGTGGAAGGTCCTCTCGATCTCCGGATCAATCTCACTAAGGCTCCCAAGACTTAGAGATCTTTGCATATAACACACAGAGAGATGGATACAATAGAAGGAAAAGAAATTTTTGATTTTTTTTTTTTTATAAATTTTTTAAATTTCAGAAATAAAAATCAAATAAAAAGAAAAGGTCCAGAAAAATCAATTCAAAATTTGAATTGAGATTCGAAAAGGCACAGTCCCCGGCAACGGCGCCAAAAACTTGATAGCGTGCGAATGCACGCGCTCGTGCGGATGCACGTGCGATTCCGGCAAGTGTACCGGACTGCCGTCAAGTAATAAAAGATATCGAACCCACAGAGACTGTGTTCCCGAATCACAATTAATTTCGAATCGATTGAATCTGAACTGTATGAAAGGGTTTTGTAAAAAGGGTTTTTGAATTTGAATTTTAAAAGATAGATGAGCAGAAAACAAATGTTTTTGGGATTTTCGATTTAAAATGGATTCCTAGGGATTTGGGTTACCTTTGAGGTTGTTTATGTTGCTAATCTGATTTACCTTTGTTGATTACCGAAATTGCCTTGAAGGCGAGTTTATCCTCTAATAGCTTAAGCTCCCTCTCGGGTTACAAAAGCCGTGCCCAATTGACCCGACCCCTACTCTCGTGGTAGTCGATCCCAGATTGGACCCTTTGCGTTCCGTGACAACTCGTTGCTCCTCGAGGGACGGCTTCTAACTCTCGTGATTTCAGTCCCAAGTCTGACTTCTATAGGTCCGACACCTAGGTTCACCGCTAGGTTCCTCCCTAGAATGTCTAAGTCATGCAAATAACCTAAGTTCACCGCTAGGTTCCTCCTTGGATCACTCACATCTCACAAACCAGTGGCTGCCGGGCTTTACGAGTGAATCACCCTAGAGATCCTAAGTTCACCGCTAGGTTCCTCCTTAGAACGTCTATGTCACGCAAATAACGGTTGCCGAAATTTATGAGTGATTAACACACTAGAAATCAGATCTAAAACAATTATGAAATCAACAATGGTTTCAACATCAAATTAACATCATTTACAAACCTTGGGCAGAGCCCTAGTCCCTAGAAACTATGCTACTACTCCAGTCTTGCCATGGAGATGACAAGCTGGGTTGACAACATAATGAAAATCAGAAAAGAGAAGAGAGGAGAAGAGGAGAAGAGATCCTAAATCTATGCCTAGAGTAGTAGCCCCAAAGGTCTGATGATTTTACGCCTCTGCTGGTCCCTTATTTATAGAATTCGGCGAGTTAGAGTCCTAATCCAACTCAAATTAGATCCATTCTGTTACTTCGAGCCAAGTAATACGCGTCACGGCCGTGATGGCTATCACGGCCTGGCCGTGACGGATTCTGCCTTGAAAATTCTTCACTGGTTGGTCTGTCATGGCCGTGATGCTCATCACGGCCTAGCCTTTGTTCTTTTTCAGTTTTGCTCGATCATGGCCGTGATGGGCATCACGGCTAGGCCGTGATGGGCTCTGCTTGGCTCATTTTCTTCAGTTTTAAAGCTCCATCTTCATCCAAACTTCATCATGGTTGATCTTGAGCAATTTACCCTTGATATCTGCAAAACAACACACGAAAACCGCCTTACCCGTTCCAAAGGAAAATTAACCTAAAATCTAATTAAAAATGCCTAAACTACATGAAAATGCATGCAAAATGATAGACAAAGATGATGTGGAATCACACTCATCAATACCCCTTCCCGAGGTACCAGTACCTCCAGAGGTTCGAGCCACTGTTTCAGAGTCTTCTTGGGTGTCTTCCAAACGGCTACATCCCAGAGACAACAGGCTATACAGACAAATGTTCCAGAGGTAGTCGGATAGGAGATCTTCCAGTGGGAGCAGAGGAGTATCCGGACTCTTAGGACCACGGGATCTTTGGAGAGGATGGTAGCATATAATGGCCTGGGCCAGTGCCGTCAGCTAGGTGTGAGTGAGGATTTTATTGTATTTTGAGAGGGGATTGGGCGTGGAGAGATCGGTTAGGTATCTTCCTTTTGTTCCTTGATGTATTTTTGTGATGTTACTAGTTTGTATATATTGAGATCCTACAGATAGGAATCCCTTGATGGTTCAATACCAAGAGGTTATGTATATATGGTTATGTTGATGCATGCATGTATATATGTTGTTTTATATTTTAAGTTTTAATTTTTTCCCGCCGTTTTTAAGTATCCGCTTAACAATAATAACACGATTAGGTCCTAAATATTATGGGTTTTCTTTAATGGGACGTCGGGACGTCTCATGGGTTATGATCATGAAGAGTTTGGTTATAGACTCAGGGATCTAGTTAGCAAGAAAATTATCAAAATTCGAGATGTGATATTTCTTGAAGACCAAACCATTGAAGATTTTCAAAAAGTTGATAAACATAAACCAGTTGCTAGAAGTTATATTGATGTTGCGCCAAAACCTCATACTAGAACTTTTGTTGATAGGGGAGATATACAGCTAGATGGTGGGAATGCAAGTGATGACCCTGAACCTCACTATGATGAGTGATAAGCCTCTGGCTCATCTAGTTTTATGACTAGTATGACCATGGTTTTGTGCTATTTATATCCCGTTTTCACCCAAATTAGACTCAATTGTCCTCAAGCAACGTTTTGAGTCGTTTAAGTAGTTTTAGGTTAATTTAGCCAGTTTTGAGTCAAATAAAACACTTATGGCTGTTTCATTGTTTTCAGGTTAACTTAGAAGTTAAGGGAATAAAGAAACAGGGAAAAAATGCACTGGGAGGATTCGCCTCGCGAGAGGATGCTCGCCTCGCGAGCCCGAAGACCAAGACGAGCAGCAGCAGCAGTCACCCTCTCTGGCTCGCCTCGCGAATCATGTTTCGCCTCGCGAGAAAGCGACTGTTCATAATATTCGCCTCGCGAAACATGTTTCACCTCGCGAGAGACCACAACCCAGAATCTGTATTTATATCTGTTTTGGGGCAGAACTGATCATCTTCTTTTCTCTTCTTCTTTTCTTTTCATAGTGCGGCTACAAGTAGGTTTAGGTTTATGTTTGTAATGGAGAACTAGTCTCCTTTGATTAATCTACTGCGATTGGGTTCCATTGACGCTAGAGGTTCTGTAATTCCTGTTTTATTTGCTTTTTCCTTTTCAATGCTATGCTATATGTTTCTGTTTGTTTAATTCAGGAGTGTATAGTGTTGTGTTGATTTATTTCGGTGATGTTATGTTCCTATATTGAATCGCGTTTGTTTAATTCGCGTGTGTTCATTCATGTTCGTTTAGTTCATGAGGGCTTAACCCCGTTTGTTTAATTCGGGAATAGGAACATATATCTGTAGTAGCGATTTCGTTTGTTAATTGTTGCTACAACCGAAAGGGGATTAGAATCTGCTTAGAGCTTGGAATTATATGAACCGATGATAGTGGGAAACCGATAACAGTAGGTTAATCGCTTTAGTTTATTTGTTAATTTCTTAAACTGCTCTGTTTTCTGTTTTGTTTCTTTATTTTGTTTCAAACCAATCCCAAAAAAAAAAAAACTGATTTTGTGTTAATAACAACAACCCAAGAGTCCTTGTGAGACGATATCCGAGTTGTCGCCCTAAACTACATTTTTACAAACCGCTCGCTTTTTGGCGCGTGCGCGACAGCGCGACCAAAAATTGGCGCCGTTGCCGGGGACTCTTGTTGTTATTAACGGAAAATTAAAAAAAAAAAACCTTTTGCTTTGCTGAATTAGTTATGGCTGCTTTGTCTGGTTGTGAATCTTAGTGCTTTCCATGGATAATTACATGTATGGGTACATGCCTAATGTTAATTATGAACCACCATGCATATATTATCCTGACTTTAGTAAACCACCACCATGCATATGTGATCCTAACTTTGTTGGAAGTTATGAGTTTAGCAGTGGTTTTGACATGATTGGAGTGAATGAGGTGCAACCTTTCTATCATAGCCAACATGGTGGAGATCAAGGCAACAATCAGAACAGGCACAACATTCCTGACCCTTCCACTGATGAGTACCACCCCAGCCAAGTGACCACCTCTGCACCTTCCGGACCTTCACTAGAAGACCTGTTCAAGCGAATGACTGCACAAATGGAAGCAAACTTTCTCGAATTTCAACAGAGGATGGAAGCAAGTCATCTTGAATTTCAACATATGGAGGCAAATAATCTTGAATCCCAACAGAGGATAGAAGCTGATTTTCAGAAGATGGCCATTCAAATTGATCAAAGCCAACAGAGGATAGAATCTGAATCTCAGAAGTTGGCCATTCAAATTGATCACATTGTCTCCACCTCGGCTACATTGCAAACTCCACATCCCCTTGAAGCACATACAGATTCACAAGCAGTTATTCTTGACAATACTTCTGAGGATAATTTTGATAATGATGTCAAGAACACTTCTGTTGATGAACTGTGTGTTGAATCTCCAGATATTCATACCTCCCCTGATTCTATCTATTATAATTCATGTGTTGATTGTACTGACACTGCTTTGTGTATAGCATGTTTTGAAAGGTATGAAGAGCAAAACGTCCATATGGAATAGGAGACATACGAGGTTGAGGGTCCTATTCACATAGCAAATGAGGATCAGGAGGACATCTGCTTCACCATGCTTGAGGATAATGAAGAACCTTTGGAATTAGATGCATGTGTTGAAAGTGATGGGATGGATGAACTGTGTGCTGAATTTCCATACATTCAGACTTTTATTGATTCAGTTTATTGTACTATATGTACTGACTCTACTAACACTAACCTTTGTGTGGTGTGTGCTGAGATTTCTGCAGGTTTAGCAGGTGATGGATTTGTTAGTGCAGTGAATGAAGATCGTGCAGAAGTTGAAGCAGCACCAGTAACACTCTCTACCTGTTTGTCACCTCCCCCTGTGGAACAACCGGTGATGGAGTTCAAGCCTCTGGATTCTGCAGCATGGCCAGTCCAAGAGGTTGAACCCCGATTTTATTGGGAGGACTTTATTGAGAAAGATGTCAACCTTGACCCAAGAGGGAGCAAGAAGTCCGCCGCACTTGGCGAAGTCACCATAACTGTCAAGCACTCACTCCCATATAAAGGCTGCAAGTTAGGGGACCATGGAACAAGATTCTGTCCCTTGTCTATCACGTGGGCTTTATGCTGTAGGCCATGGGATCCGGGAGGATCATACTGCAATTTGAGTATTCCGTGGCCACTGTATCACAGACAGTGGGATCCTGGTGGAACCGCCCCATGAGTTTTCTTAAACCCTTTCTCTTTAGTTTACTTTCATTTTCTTGTTAGTTTCTGCCTTGCTTTGTTTTGTTTTGTTTTTCTTTTAGCTCCTGAATAATTTGAGAAGATCATGAGTATGTGTGTTGAGTCTTGTGTTGGCTAGCTTGCTGGATTTTAATTGAATTTGCATAGATTGATTGCATGATATGTGTTGACTATTGATGATTCCCCCTAGGTTGAAAAATATTTTTGAAAATTTGATCCCCATGTGATTGAAAACTGAACTTTGAGATATTTTGTTATGATGCCTGATTTATGATAAGTTTGGGGTGAAGGGAAGCACTCACTAGGGATAGAATCTTTGTCAAACAATTTGCAAAAATGTCCAGGTGAGGATTTGAGCCTCCAACATGTTTTTAACTGTGAGAATCACTTTCAAGTTGCACTTTCCCGAATTTGCTTGAATCTCTTTATGGTTTGCATGTTTATGTGTTTGCTTCAAATGATTTAGGCATTTTCTTTGTAAATAACCATTTGGCCTAAAAATAACCAATTCCTAATGCATGTTCCCTAGTTAGCCCCTTTGAGCCTAATTAGCTTGTTAATTCTTGATAACCTTATGTTATGAGCCTAGAATCTGGAAAAACCATGTTAACCCAATCTTAGGATTAGGAGAGCATGGAATCTTAGCAAGAGAATGGTTGCAAGAAACTAAGTTTGGGGTGGCTACAAGGTGTAATGTGTTGTTTGGGATTGAAAGGAAAAATAATAATAAAAAGGTTGGAGCCAAAGGCCAAAAAGAATAAAAAAAAAAGAAAAAAAAAGAAAAAAAGAAAAGCAAAGTGTAAAAATGAAAAAAAAATAAAAGTATTAGAAGAAATGACTGTAGTCACCCAAGGCAAAAAGGAAAAAAATGGAAAAGGAACTTGAGTGAAATTTCAATGTATCAAAATGTTCATGCTCTCTTAGTTCCTAGGGACTTCAGCCTAGTACCCTTGTATATCCTACCCTTAGTCAGGCCCCATTACAACCATAAAAGACCTTTTGATGTTGCATGCATGTTTTCTGTGGGAATCATTTTGAGATGAAAATCAAATTTATGGGAAGTGTTCTTGAAAAGTGAAATTGAGTGAAATGTTGTTAGCCTAGACAAAAAAAAAATTGAGCGATGAGTGAAACACTAAATTCCCTTATGAGGAAGGCGATTGTTTGAATTTGGTGATCTCCCTCTTGTGTGTAACTTGGATCCCTTGCTTAGATTAATGATTGCTTGAATGATGAAATTCTCAATTGTTTAGAGTGAATGCATGTGGGGATTGCTTTGTTTGAAAGGGGGGAACATTGAAGGAAAAATCATTTTGGTGAATTGCATGAAATTTGTGCAAAGTTGATTGAATCTTTTAAGCTTGCCATGTCTGAGTCTTTTTGATTTTTGAGTTTTAGTTTGCTTGGGGACAAGCAAAGTTTAAGTTTGGGGTATTTTGATAAGCCTCTAGCTCATCTAGTTTTATGACTAGTATGACCATGGTTTTGTGCTATTTATATCCCGTTTTCACCCAAATTAGACTCGATTGTCCTCAAGCAACGTTTTGAGTCGTTTAAGTAGTTTTAGGTTAATTTAGCCAGTTTTGAGTCAAATAAAACACTTATGGCTGTTTCATTGTTTTCAGGTTAACTTAGAAGTTAAGGGAATAAAGAAACAGGGAAAAAATGCAATTATGGAGGATTCGCCTCGCGAGCCCGAAGACCAGCACGAGCAGCAACAATCACCCTCTTTGGCTCGCCTCGCGAGAAAGCGACTGTTCATAATATTCGCCTCGCGAAACATGTTTCGCCTCGCGAGCGACCGCAACCCAGAATCTGTATTTATATCTGTTTTGGGGCAGAACTGATCATCTTCTTTTCTCTTCTTCTTTTATTTTCATAGTGCGTCTACAAGTAGGTTTAGGTTTATGTTTGTAATGGAGAACTAGTCTCCTTTGATTAATCTACTATGATTGGGTTCCATTGACGCTTGAGGTTCTGTAATTCCTGTTTTATTTGCTTTTTCCTTTTCAATGCTATGCTATATGTTTCTGTTTGTTTAATTCAGGAGTGTATAGTGTTGTGTTGATTTATTTCGGTGATGTTATGTTCCTATATTGAATCGCGTTTGTTTAATTCGCGTGTGTTCATTCATGTTCGTTTAGTTCATGAGGGCTTAACCCCGTTTGTTTAATTCGGGAATAGGAACATATATCTGTAGTAGCGATTTCGTTTGTTAATTGTTGCTACAACCGAAAGGGGATTAAAATCTGCTTAGGGCTTGGAATTATATGAACCGATGATAGTGGGAAACCGATAACAGTAGGTTAATCGCTTTAGTTTATTTGTTAATTTCTTAAACTGCTCTGTTTTCTGTTTTGTTTCTTTATTTTATTTCAAACCAAACCCCCAAAAAAAAACTGATTTTGTGTTAATAACAACAACCCAAGAGTCCTTGTGAGACGATATCCGAGTTGTCGCCCTAAACTACATTTTTACAAACCGCTCGCTTTTTGGCGCGTGCGCGACAGTGCAACCAATGAGACAAATGAACAAGCTCCACTTGAGCCTCAGTTGAGAAGATATACTAGAATGCGTCATGCTTACCAAATATACCCTCCACATGAGTATGTGATGATCACTGATAGTGGAGTGCCAGCAAAACTACCAAGTGACCATTGTAAATGTGCACCAGGAAGAGTGGTTGAAGGCATGCAAGAATAAATGAATTCTTGCGTGAGAATCACACAATTGAGCTGGTGAAATTGACTAAGGGTAGGAAAGCACTCAAGAACAAATGAGTATTCAAATTGAAAGCAGAAGAGAATAGTTCCCACCAAGGTACAAAGCACGATTGGTTGTGAATGGTTTTGATTAGAGGAAGTGTATTGACTTTGAAGAATTTTTCTCATTTGTGGTGAAGATGTCCTATATTCGAGTTATGATTGGATTAGTAGCTAGCTTGAACCTAGAGGTTAAACAACTTGATGTGAAGACAACATTCCTTCATGGTGATTTGGAGGAGGAAATTTATATGGAGCAACCCGAGGGCTTCAAGGTCAAAGGAAAAGAGTATCCTGTGTGCAAATTGAAGAAAAACTTGTATGGACTCAAGCAGGCACCAAGGCAATGGTGCTAGAAATTTGATTCTTTCATGGAGAAACGGGGTTATAGTAAAACTACTTCTGATCATTGTGTGTTTGTGAAGAAATTTCCTAATGATGATTTTATTATCCTCTTGCTATACGTGGATGACATGTTGATTGTTGGTCATAACACTAAGAAGATTGATTGCTTGAAGAATGATTTGAGCAAGCCCTTTGCCATGAAGGACTTGGGCCTTGCAAAGCAAATCCATGCATGAGAGTTACTCATGACAGGAAGAATGATAAATTGTGGTTGTCTCAATAGAGGTACATTGAGGTGTTAGAGAGGTTTACCATGAACAATTCCAAACCTGTTGGCACTCCACTTGTAGGTCATTTCAAGTTGAGTTCTCAACAAGGCCCTACAAGTGAGAAAGATAAAGAAGAGATGAAGGTTCCTTATGCGTCCATGGTTGGTTTAATGTATGCTATGGTATTCATAAGGCCGGATATTGCTTATATTGTTGGAGTTGTTAGCACTTTTCTCTCTAATCCTTTAGAGACCACTGGCAAGCAGTGAAGTGGATCTTCAAGTATCTCGTAGGCACTTCTAGAGTATGTTTATACTTTGGGGGGTGAGAAACCTGTGTTAGATGGCTACACAGATGTAGATATGACTGGTAATTTTGATTCTAAAAAATCTACTTCTGGATACTTGATAGCCTTTGTAGGGGGAGCAGTGTCTTGACAATCAAAACTACAAAAAATGTGTTGCTTTATCTACCACCGAGGCTGAATATATTGTCATTACTGAAGCTTCTAAAGAACTTTTGTGGATGTAGAAATTCCTATAGGAGTTGGATCTCAAGCAAGATAAGTTTGTGTTATTTTGTGACAGTCAGAGTGCAATCCATCTCAGCAAGAACCCGACTTTTCATTCGAGGTCAAAGCATATTGAGGTGCGATATCACTAGATATGAGAGGCGCTAGAGATGAAGGAATTTTCACTTGAAAAGATTCATACCGATGAAAATGGTTTAGATATGATGAGAAATATCTTCCATGTGACAAAGTTGATTTACTGCAGAAAGATAAAAAGTAAAAGTAAAATTAAAAACAAGACAAAAAAAAGGAGAAAAAAAAAAATTGAGAAACTTCAAATGAAAGAAAAGAGTGAGGCGGTGGTTTTTAGAAGTGAAGAAAAAAGAGTACCGAGGGGGAGCGAAAGGATGAAGAAGAAGAAAAAAGTGAGAGTCTTTGGCCACTACATCATATGAGTAAATTACTTTTATTATTGATGAAATTTTAGTATGTTATTCCTGATGTTGAGAGTTACATTTTGATATTATTATACTGTTGTTTTACCTTCTTTTTGGGTTGGTTTGTGATAATACTCATTTTTGTGTGTGAGGTTTCTCCCTTGTTACTTGGTTGTATTCACCTATTAGGTGAAATATTGTTGATTTGATGTACCCTGATGTTGCTAGAAAAACTTGGTGTACCCATTAATATTTTTAGTGAAAGCTTTTGCTAGATTTAGTTCCGTGATTTTTTCCCTTATTCTGAGGAGATTTTTTCACATTAAAATAATGGTGTCTTTGATATTTATTTTTCTGCCATTGATATTGTCACGTAGAAAAATATTTTTTGTTGTTGCTATTTATTTACATAAACGAGAGGAAAATATTTGCTTTAAAAATGGTTATCTCTTAGTTTCCCCAACATTTCCTCACTAGTGTATTCGGTCAAACTCTCACAATAAACAAATAATAATAAATGAAAGGAAAACCTCAAAACCACATACATCAACACATTCAAGTGATAGTGTTATGGTCAGTGTGTATAGTTATTGATACAAAAATATTATTTATATGGCGGTTTCTTTGGTACCCACTAGGTACCGTATCTGTGGAATAAAATAATAATAAAATAAATAATAATAAAATAAATAATAAAATAATAAAAATAAAATAAAAAATATTAAAAGATGTGACTATCAGAATAAATGGCATTAAAATTTGATGGAATAGAAAAAGTAATAGAAAAAACTACTAAAAATATTATTTTATTAATAGAAAATACTAATAAAATTGTAAATTATACGAATACAAAAAGGTCAAAGTGAAATAAATAATATAAAAGAGATATTACACGATATAAGTAAAGGAAAATGAATAGATGAAAATGATAATATCAGAAGAATAAAGGAAGTCCTTTTACCTTAGAAAAACTTTTAGAAGATGAAGAAAATAATAAATGTATAACAAAAAGGAAATTAGAAGAATTATTAGTATTAAAAGAATTAGGAAAACTATAGTAAAACAAGAACCTAACCCTAAACCCTTAAATGTTGAAGCCTCAAAATTATTAGTTCTAGTAACTTCATGCAGAGGACAAAAGATGAATATATGGAAACAATAAAGAAATCAAACGATACAGAAGAAATTCAACAATTATTGGAACAGTTAAAAATAATTGAAGAAGAAAATAATCAAATACGAAAAATAGAACAAGTTGAAACAAATAAAGAAGAAAATGAAGAAGTAATATTAAATTATAGTTCTTCAGACATAGAGTCAAATTATGATGAAATATGTATGGAAAAGGGAGAGACAAGTAGTTCAAGAACTAAGAAAATGGGAAGAATATCGGAATAACCCATAAAATTCTTGGGGTAAATATGAACAAGAGACGATGCATAATAATGGATATGCAAGAAAAAGTAACTTATGGACTAAAATCAAAGAAGAATATAAACCTCATTATGAAACAATAAGAACAGGAAATATATTAAATATTAATTGTGCAAGAAATAAGGAGGAAGTAGTCCTGCAATGGACTAATGACATAACATTACTAATTGCAACACATGAGAAATTTAGTAGCTTGAATCTAATGGACGTTAAAAATTTATTAATTTATAAAATAGTAGGAAATGTACACAAATTTCTAAATGGAATAAATGATTAAAATTGGCAGCAATATGCAAAATCTGTAAGAAATAGTCAAGAATTTGCTCGATTGGGTATGAATTTAATCTATCAAGAATTCATAGGGTATAATATCCTTGAACGTAGAGAGGAAACAAGTAGATACCTACATGAAAAGGCTAAAGCAAACCTAAATGGAATACAAATATGTAATATGTGTGAAGTAGAAAGCTTTATTTGTGAATACCATAAATTTTATTACCAATTAAATGCAGAAGCAAAAGAGATATATAAGGATGTTTTTATAGCCAAATTACCATATCCACATAATTCCAAAATAAGAACTACTTGGCAGTTACGACCAAGGGAAACTGCTAACACATTAGGAGGAATTATTCAAGTCCTATATCATGAACTAAGAGAACAATGTTTTTACAGAGAAACAATAAAGCAACTAAACAAAGGAAGAAATATAATTCGTTGTGATATACCGGAACTTGAACGACTAGGAAATTATGGTTGTAGTCAACCAATAAAAAATAGAAAATATCATAAGAGAAAGCCCAAATTGAGGAAAATTCATCCAAAGAAAAAAGCATATAAAAATACGAAGAAAAAATATTTTTGAAGGCTAACAACAAGGAAATATTGGCCAAAGGGTAAAAAGGAATATGTATGTTGGATATGTAATGTAGATGGTCATTATACAAATGAATGACCTCAGAAGAAGAAAAAAGATTTTAAAGAAAAATCTAAATTAATAAAGAAAGTATATAGAATATATAACCTAGAACCACTAGAAGAAGAAATAAGTGACACTGAAGAAAGTATATATGAATATTCAAAAAATAAATTATCTTCAGAGGAAACAGAATTTGAATTGCACCTATATTAGAATTATAGTAGAAAAAAGTAATAAAGAAGTTGAAGCTTATATACATACTGGAGCAAGTATCTATCTTTCAACAAATGCATTATCTGATAGATGCGAAAGACTAGAAAAACCATTAAAAATACAAATAGCAGATGGCCGGATCAATACATCCTCTACATTGGATAGCAAAGAGAATAACTTTAAAAATACAAAACAAACTATTCGTAGTTCCTACAATATATCAACAAGAAACAGGTCTAGATATGATAATAGGAAATAATTTTTTAAGACTATATTCACCCTTCTGGCAATACTTAGGCTCTGTTTTGTAAAAACTAGTGGATAGCGGATAAGCTAAGGGATAGCGGATTAGCCAGTGGATTGGATTTGAAGTATTTGGTAAACTACCTGTTGGACTAGCTGATAAATTTAAAATGACATAAAAGGATATATTTGAATTTTTTATATAAATTATGTATATTATTTGTTTTGAAATAACTATCACTTTTAACATTTTAAATTATTTATCATTTAAAAAAATAAATATTTTTAAATTTTAATGTTAATTTAGTTTACATTATTATTAATAAATAAAATGGAATAATATTTTTTTGGAAGGCAAAAAGAAAAAAATTATTAAAAATAAAAATAAAAATATTAAATAAAATGGAATAATAAAAATAAAAATATATTTATGATATGCTTTTTATACTAAATTTTATTTTTTATAGATAAAAAATATATATTTTATTATTTATCTTAAATGATTAGTATCTTATTTTATTAGCTAAGGATAAGCGAGGAATTTAATTAAGATAGTAGGGATAAAAATGGAAGAAAAATAAATAAGCTATGCGCTATAAGATCAGACGCTACTTCAAGTAGCATCTAGAAAAAGTGCTATACGCTAGTGAAAAAATGTTATAGGCTTATTTTAAAATCGGTTAACAAACGGGACTAATTTTCTATCTGCTATAAGCTATCTGCTATACACTAGCGGATTTGGCAAATCAAACAGACACTTAGATTATATTTGTCTAAAAACACCATATATTCGAAATAGACAATTTAAAGAAATAATTCAAATACCGATTATCCATTTTTCAGATTGTCTTTATTCTAAAAAATAATCAGAGTTTAGTAAGCTAAACCGTGGTGAATTAGTTAGAGAAGTATGTAGAAAATTCGTCATGCACTAATTAATTTAGAGGCAGGAAGAAGAATTCCAACTTACATTGAAGAATTATTAGATAAAGTTTGTAGTGAAAATCCTTTAGATCCAAAAATCAATAATAAAAATACGGAATTAGTCGAATTAAAACTAAAAGATCAAACTAAAGAAGTAAAATGTAAACCTATGATTTACACAAAACAAGATAGAGATGAATTTGCAGAAGATATTAAGCAGATGTGTGATAAAGGACTAATTAGGGCTTCAAAAAGTAAACATTCAACACCAGCTTTTTACGTGAAAAATCATAATGAAATTAAAAGAGGGAAAAGAATAATGGTGATTAATTACAAAAAAAATAAATGGTGCTATGGAAGGTGATGCATATTTTCTTCCGAGAAATGATTTAATTATTGAAAGAGTAAGAAACATGAATTGGTTCAGTACTTTTGATTTTGATTGTAAGTCAGGATTTTATCAGATAAGGCTATCTGATCCAAGGCACCAACAACGTTTAGTTTTCCTCAAGGACAATACGAATGAAATGTATTACCAATGGGAATGAAGCAATCACCCGGCATATTTCAACGAAGAATGGATTCCATACTTAGAGAATTTAAGGACTTTTGCCTTATTTACATTGATGATATACTAGTTTTTTCTAGTAAAGATTTAGAATATCATTTTAATAAAGTCTCATTAGTACTTAATAAATGCCTAGAACATGAAGTGGTCCTAAGCAAGAAAAAGGTTGTCTTAACACAAAATGAAATTAATTATTTAGGACTATAAATTGAAAAAGGAAAGATAATAATGCAGAAACATGTATTAGAGAAGCTTCAAAACTTCCCAACAAAATTAAAGGATAAAAATAATTACAAAGGTTTCTTGGATTACTAACATATATTTCAAATGAAGGTTTTATCAAGAATCTTGCAACAGAAAGAAAAATACTTCAGCAGAAATTGAAGAAGGATGCCCTTTGGTCATGGACAGAGGAAGATGAAGCAATTATTATAAAATTAAAACACTTATGTCAGGATCTTCCTGAGCTATATCATCCATCAGATGATGACCTAATTATTATTGATACAGATGCCTCAAATGAATATTGAGGTGGCGTTATGAAAGCAAAACCCCATGGTCAAAAGAAAGAATTACTATATCGATACATATCTGGAAATTTTTCAGACAGTGAACTTAATTATCCTACCCACGAAAAAGAAACATTAGCACTAATTCGAATGTTAGAAAAACCTTGATTCTATGTTCTTGATAAAGAATTTATTGTTTGAACATATTCTACTTATGTTGCAGATTTTAAAAATATTAACCATAAAGGAACTTACAAACAAGGAAGATTAATTAGATGGAAAATGAAATTGGTTGAATATAATTATTCAATCTCACATATTAAAGGTGAAAATAATGTTCTTGCAGATATATTGTCAAGAGAATGGAACAAGAATAGGCAGAATCATTGAAGCAACAGCTACAAATCCAAGAGGCACTAGAAAAGCAAAAGACGGAAGAATTAGACTTGATTAAAACAAATATTGAAGTACTAAAACTTAGATTGCAAGTAAAAGGATTTCCAGGAGAGGCAATCACGAAGGAGATCAAGCAACAATCTAAAAAAGGAAGTAAAGAAAAATGGTATGCCGTCTTCAACGAACCATTTCCAAAAATTTACGATGATTGGTTTATGGCAGCACCACATTGTCAGAAAATTTAAGGAGTTGTGCATGAAGCCTACTCCACCAAAGAAGCAAAGAAGGCATTAAAAAAATTTCAAGAAATAGAAAAATTTAAAAAGGGCAAAAAGATTTATCTTGAACCAAGAACTTTTTCTGAAACTACTAAGTTTCAACCAGAACAAAGAACTTCGATGAAAGTCTTAGGGAATGTTCCTTCCTCCCTAAAAAATTATCAAATCATTTCCATAAAAGAGCATGAAATTCAAGTTCAGTATTCTAAAGAAAAATTTAATGAAAATTTAAAAAGACTAACAAATTGGAATGACAAAGAAAATATCAATTGTTTTTATATGGTTGATAGAAAATTCTTTGGAATTAAAGTCATAATTACTCCAGGAGCACCACAAATATTGTCGTTTAATATGTTTCAGTTTGGACTTATTGAATGTCGTTATTTATGCAAAAGTCTGGAAGAAATCAGCTTATTTTCATACAATTTCAAAGAAGCAGTCCATATGTTCAAGAAGAATGTAGACGGAGAAAGAACTATATTCTTAAGTTCTACTCAGCTTATCATGATTTCATCACAAATCAGTCGGCGAAGCACTTAGTCTTTATTGGAGTAAGCAATAATATTTTTCCTCTTATGGATGAATCGACAGGAGTTTATTATGACAAAGACCAAATTACTATGTTTCTGGCTAACCACCTAGCAAGCATCTTTACACAATGTCAAGGAATAGGAAAAGATTCCTTCATCAAAGCATTATACAAGGGGCCAAATACTTTGATTTTAAGCAAAACCAGTGGTAAAGTAATTAAAGGAAAAGACATGGCCCTACTGACGAATTTTGAATTTCCTTTCTACACACTACAAGGACCATCAATGAATTATCATCCAACGGTCCTCAACCAATTATGCTCCATGATAAAGCAGAATGGAAATCATGAATGTGGCAATGTACAACAAAGCAGTACCCATCAAAAGACAATAATGGATGCCAGCAAAAAATAAGGATAAGAACTCAGACGAAGCAATAATTGAGGAGCATTGTAGGCGCATACGTCACCATGTAAATTATTGGAGTCTGATGCAAGCACTTATGTAAGATAGGGTCATTTATGTAAATGTACCTAGACCCCTTAGGTGTATAAATAAGCACCCTTATGCTGAGGCAAGGCAGAGTTTTTCGATCAGAAAAATTTATCAAGTTTGATAGATCTCTTTCAGAGAGAAAAATGTGCTAGCCTCCTTACACGAGTTTGATACAAGATGTACTTTTATATTCTCGGGAATGTAAGGTGGGAATAAAACTTTCCCATGTTATAAGAAATGAGAAACTATTCCTAGACATAAAACATTTCCAGAAATAAAAATTGTGAATGAAAGTAAGAATTTTATTCCCATGTAAAAAGGTGGGAATAAAGTTTTCCCAAGGGAATGGAAAACTTTTATAATGTTAATTTACTAAATCATCCCCACCCTTCCTCGACTAAAACTTCCCTTCCTTGACACTTCATCCCTACCCATCCTGACTCAAGCTTCCCCTTCCTTGGACACTTCATCCACACCCATCTGCATGCGTAATCGTCGCCTTCAGAGCACTAAGATAACATTCAACCACTGATGCCTTTTTTTTCCTCACTAAAACCATAATAAGAACTTTCAAATAAGGAAAACTCATCGTTAATTTAAAAATAAAAAATTCTCACTCAAGTAGTAGATCTGCCTTTGCCATAACGAGTAGGAATATTAATCCCTCAAACCATAATACGCAGATTTGGGAGTATATAAATGATATTTGCTTTGACCTTTATTTTTTTATTTTGAAAGTTTTTCTTTTATAAGGGTAATTTTGGAAAAGTAAATTATATTTCCGGGAATATGTCATATGAACCAAACATGGGAATGAAATTTGCTAGGAATGCATATTATTATTCCCGGGAAAGTAAAGTGTCAACCAAATATATTTTGGACTCGTTTGGTGGTCAGCACATGATAGAGACGGATAGGATAAGGGAGCATGATAGGAGTATGATAGGATACGAGCATGATAAGCTGTTATCCTATCCGACGTTTGGTGTCCACCAGATAACCAACTGGATAACATTGTAATTTTAGCATGAATTTTAAAATTTTCGTTCTTGTTCTGAATGTTTTCATATTTTATTAGATTTTAGTTTTTTTTATAATTTTCATTTTTTAAGATTATATAAAAAGACAAAATTGTCCTTATGATAAAATTACATATAATATTTAAAATTTTTAAAATATTCTTTAACTTAAATTAATTTTATTATAATTTTAAATATTCATTTTTATTTTTTACTTTACATATAGTTAAATTATTAGAATTTATTTATTTATTTTTCAGTTTTTAAAAAATAATATAAAGTAACAAAATTAGCCTTGTGAGAAGAAATAATAATTTTTAAAATTAATTATTAATATTTTATTATTTTATGTTTTATTACACCTTTTTCGGTAACCATATTATAATTTATTATAATTTAATTATTTTATGTATACATTTTTTTATACTTTATTATACTTTAAATCACCTTATCCTATCCTGTCGAGTTCTAACCCAGCTCCCCACTCGGGATAGAATTTCAACTAGATGGATAGGATAGGAGACAAGATTGGTTTATCCTATCCTGTTGGCTCACCAAACAATAGTTTCAGACAGGATATGATAGCTTATCCTATCATGTTTCTCTTATGCTGACCACCAAACGAGCCCTTTGCTGATATTCCCGGGAATATCATTCCCGGGAATATAGTTTGCTTGAGAATAAAACAATCCATGAACCAAACGCTACCTTAGGAGTGTTAGTCGGATTCTTGAGAGTGAATCCACTTTATCACTTTGTACTTATTTCACTTATCATCAATAAAATCACTTCTTCCTTACCAAATTCTCCAATCCAATTATTCTATACTTCAATCTACTTAACTAGCGGAAGCAGTAGTGGGCAAGAAATTCAAAACTAATCTTTAAAGAAACCTCAATCAGCTCTGATTATTCAACTAATCCTTAGTTAAATTATTTCTAGTTTTATATGCTAAATTAGTAGATAGGTTTATTAGGATACTAGAAGTAATAGAGAAATTAATCTAGAAAGTAATAATATCTGAAATAATAATGGAAAGAGAAAAAATTGATAACAACGATATAGAACACTTGCAAATTACTGAAGAAGATGGAAACCATGAAGGAAGTTTTTTTTTTTTTGACAGCATGAAGGAAGTATTTTAATAGACCCAAAATTATTTCAAAAAATACAGAAAGAAGATTTAAATTTAGCAAATGATGCAAATATGAAAAAACTTGGAGGAATAATGAAAAGATTCAAACAAAAAGAAAATATTATATATTATGAAAAAATAATTAACGAAGCACCATAGATATAGCGGAAGCACAAGGAAATACTTGTATACAATTATCGAATAAAAAAAAACTCACATAGTTAAAAAGAAATCTAAAGAAAGAAGAGCATAGAAAGAAGATATGATATATTCATATAGGAGCTATACAGGCTTTAATAAAAGCAACCTTTCAAGAAGGTATAGATTCGCCTATACAATTAATATTAAAAGATGATAGAATAACTGACCCAAAGTATAAAATACTATGAATAATAGGAGGAAATTTAGCTTATATAAAATTAAAATTCGAAATTCATCCAAATATCGTCATACTATTAGACACAGAGATTAGACCAATCACTAACACTTGGACATAAGTTCTTAAGAGGAAAGAACAAATTAAGTAAAAGATTTAGCTCAATATTTAAAAAATAGAATATGAATAATTTAGAAAGAACAAGACTATGGATTATTGATTTCGAATCAAGAAAGGAAGAAACTAAGATTGAAATAAGAAATCTTACCGGAGCTCTAGACTACTATCTAGAAAAAGATCCAAACAACAGAAATAGAAAAAGAATTGAAAAATTTCTAATTGAAAAAGATAATGTATTAGTAAATGTAAAAAATAGTGAGAGGAAAATGGAAGGAAAAAACAAGAAATTTTCAGATGATAAATGGGAAGTCATCAGCCTTCCATTAGGATCTTCTAATTAATGGAAACATATATGGAATTTGATGAATAAACCCAAAGAGAAATAATGAATACACTAATAATAGAATTATCAAGGGATTGCAAACAATTAATAATAGAAAAGATAAAAAATCAGTATAGACAAGACGTACCTAATTTATATATCACTAGATATAGAATTAACATATTTAGATGAAGTAAAATCTTTATATGAAGCAGAATATGATAGATTAACATATATATATAAAATCCCCAAAGTTAATAGGGTGATATTAGAGCTGAGTTCTTAAATTTTCATTAATAAAAAAAGGAAAGAGAAAATAATAAAATAATGGACAGGGTACCAAACCCTCAATTTTAGAATAAAGGTCCATTTTGATCCCTCAAGTTTTTTGAGGATCCCTTTTGGTCCATGAAAAAAAAGGTGACAATTTGTTCCCGAATTTTGTTACAGGAGACATTCTGGTTCCCCATGCATCTAACAGAGGAACCAGAATGTCTCCCGTAACAAAATTTGGGGACCAAATTATCAAAAAAAAAAATTTCATGTACCAAGAGAGGATGCTCCAAAATTTTGAGGTTAAAAAATGAGCTTTTACTCTCCATTTTATGAAGGTAACGTAGCAACTCCCTATTAATATACCCAAACACCAGAAAACTTGCTTAATGGAATGGTATCCAAGTAGATGATTGGCAAGTTAATTAAAGATGCATGTCAGAATCATAGTTAGTAAATGTAAAAATCTGAGTCAAATGTACAAATAATAACATTGTTGTTATTGATCGATACATTAAAATGAAAAGTGGCAACCAAACATGAAAAAATAAACTGAACTGTAATTAAGCAACAAAGAGAGAGGTGTGTTACCTTTGTTGTTTGAAATGCCATCCTGACAAATCAGCTACTTGATGCAAAGCCAGCCTCCACTTTTGCACCTTCTCTATTTCACCCTTGAATCTTCCCTGTTCATGTTTAGCCAATGCTTCTCCAAAAGCTCCCGTTTGATGTCGAACTTCTGATGGTTCTACATCATAAAAAATTGGCCAAATCGTCCCCCCTGTTTCTTTTGTACACTCAAGGATCTCAACTAGTTCCTTCAGACAAAATATTGAGGATGCAAAGTTTTTAGAGAAAATAATAATGGCTATCCTGGATTGTTTTATTGCTTTGAAAAGAGAAGTTGTAATGTCTTCACCTGCTCTAAGATCATCGTCTATGAAGACCGAGACACCCCTTTGACACAAAGCATTATAAAGATTACCAGTAAAACCAATGCGGGTATCTTTACCACGAAAACTAAGAAAGACATCGTGGGTATATCTGTAGGTAAAAGGAGAAGAAGATGGTGCTCCTTGCGCCATGTGATAATCAAACTTGTTACAGAATGTTTGTTTAAGATTCTTTGGAACGCAAACGGAGATCCACGGCTTTCCGATGCACTTTTTATGAAAGTTCGGTGTGGGTGTTTTTATCGAACGCAGTACTGAACAGAAATTTGGGGTAGTAGACCAACTATAAAACAAACAGCCCATAGACGCTAATGTATGTTTGGAATCACAGTGTAAATGATAGAATTGTGTTTTCAATGTAAAAGATACTCGATGTAGCTTCGGATAAACGCACTTTGCTCCTCATGTGTGTGTTTCCAAACACACTGGTGGGGTAAAGGTAGAAGACTGAACACATGGGGGTCCCATAGTTTGAGTCTTTTGAGAACAAAGAAAAGATATAGAGGTAAAGTCGTAAAGAACTAAATCTGTAAATGTATCTGCAGATTTTATTAACTGGCATCCACCGACCTACCATCATGTTGCAAGAATATTCTAGTAATGTGCTATGTACAATTCATTTTTACCGTTGAGTCACTCACATCTCACTGTTCACTCACTCGGACATCATCATGATTGTTTTCATAAATAATCAAAACATGTCCGACCCTTTTTGTCCTGTCCTCCACATCGGGATTGACATTATTAATTAATTACTATCATATACTATAAAAGTTTATATATAAAAAAAAACTATATATACTATAAAAGGGCATCAATATTAGGGGTAGACAATAATCGGTTACGGTTGGATTCGGGTGAAAAAATCTTAATCGTTAACAAAACCGACCAGTTAAATACATCACTCTTTTTCACCTGTTGGTGGCTTCGGATTAGTTGGGTTGCGAGTTGTGCGGGTAGATGGGTCAGCGGTTGGTTTGGTTTGAAGTGGTTGCCAACCAAATACAAAAAAAAATTCATATATAGAAAACATCAAGAGGAGAAGAAACAACAAGGTAAAACTAGAAGTCCAGAACTCAAAAACATCAAACTTCAACAATAACATAAACCCATAAAGTTTGAAACTTTACTTCAATTATTCAACAAAAAGGATAAAAAATTTAACAAAAACCACCTAGTTAGAGCTGTCAATTTGAGCCCGATATGATGGACCTATCCGAATGGCTCGAAATTAAAGCTGAGCTGGGCTTCTTAAATGGCAGCTAGAAAAAAATGACCTTTTTGCCCTGGTCCGATTAACCCGATTGGCCACTCAAACCGACCTTGTGCTGACCCAATTTTCCCTGGTTGGCCGGTTGCTATACCAATCCAAGTGCTACTATGAATTTGTAGTGGTTCAAAGGTCTTTGAAAGTCCAACTCTTATCTTGCACTTTCCTCTCTCTTAGGATACACAATGCTCTCTTCTCGTGCAGAACTCTCCGGAACGAAACGCAACTCTCCAGAATCATTGTCTTCAGATTTTTCACATTACCACCCTACAATCCACAAACCACTATTGCCTCGCTCTCTGGATTAGAATCGACATTCTTGTATTCAACAATAAAATATGCAATACTAAACCCAAGTCATATTCCTAGTCTCCAAATTCTGGTTAAGACAACATATAGTTCAGACACTACAAAGTACAAACTCTAGCATTGCTTGTCTTATATATCCACTAGGTGCTTACAATAACCGAGTGAGTGAGTCTATGGTGCACCACCAACTGTACTCTTATTAGCCAATCATTATCCTCGTGTGCACTTTTGACTTTTCAACCCAATATCAGTATTGAAACCACAATAATACACCGTATGGAAAGATAGTATTCTTCAATTTCTAAATACGCTGTTTATTTGGTTTGTTAAAAAAACAAATACTTTGAGCGTTTAGCTTTGAGCACCGCCATCAGGTAAACCTGGAGCCCCCACCCGATCGCGGCGGCGAGGAGGGTGGAGCTGGATATGGCAGCTAGAGTGAGGAGCAACGGGGAGAAGGCGAAGAGGATGGCGTAGACTAAGATGGAGGTGATGAAGGGGCGTTTTCAGTTTTGTGTGATGGATCTGGCGGCGGAGCGGAGGGTGGGGGGTTGGCGGCGTGAAAGGCGGAGAGGGTGGAGTGGACGGAGGAGAGGGAGAGGAGGTAGGAATGGAGGGAGAAGAGGGCTTTGGTGCGGAGGAGGGAGAGGGTGTCGTGGCATCCTATTTCGATAGGCCGACGATCTGACGCATGTTTAGCTTCCTCCACAGTGTTAACAACCTTCATCTCTCGGCCTTTACACACTTTGAGGTCTCGACTGCCGTACATCTCGAGGTCGCCATCGTGTAGAGGGTTTAGATCGTCGGAAGGTTCCAGCTGCCATATTATCCGGCCGTCCTTAGGTAGCTCTCACCAAACACTACTTGTTTAGTGTTTTCTTGCGCTAGTGAAGTTCTCTTCCTCATATTTTCCCTTTGAACTAAACCTAAATCCCTAACATTTGAAATCTGGATATCTCCAAATCCTCTTTTTTACAGAGAACACATACTTACAGTGATGCCGCCGCGAGAATATACCCAGATCAAATTGGTGCCACCAAGTAACTCCGAATCTCCGATCTCCGATCTCCGCCCGTGGCCGGAAGTGGCGGCAACTACCACCTATCCATTTTAATGAATGTTTAATTATATTATTATAATATTTATTTTTAGTATTTATGTAAATAAAACTATTAATATACATGTATTTGATGCTATAATATTACTATAATATTAGTTTGATTACTTTCAAGCTTGAAAAGTCAAACTGACACAACTAAATCCACGTGGCCGTTCCATTTGAGGACAGGGGGACAAGTGGATGGTGCATCACTGCTCCACTTAGGAGGGTGGTGCACCGAAGATGCTTCCACAATAACAATAGTATGATGCGTATAAATGGACCCGTTACCGTTGCAATTTTTTGAACTTTAGTATCAGGTTTTTGAACTTGAAATTAAATAACATTTTTACATATTAAACTTGTATTTATTTTTTATTTATAATCTGGGCTAGTTTAGCCCGTTGACCCGACATAAGGCTAGGTTGGGCCAACAAATATGTAGCCCGAAGTAAATCCAGGTCATCCCGACCCGACCCGACCCACTTATGCTATTTGACTCGATCAGGCTAGGTCGGGTGGTCCGATTTGACAGCTCTACACCTAGCGATGTGTCTGACTGGGTGGATAGTGTTGGGCATTCACGGATCAACAATATTTCATTTGCAAATTTGGATCTTAACATGCAACAACAATATCTAGCTGGGTGGATAGTGTTGGGCACTCTCTAGCACCGACTCCATGGAGGAGGATGGCTGGGATGCGTCATGGAGGCGGTGGCAAAGCAGAATGAGGCGATGCTGGAGGCATGCGTGGCAGAGCAGCAAATCGGCGCTTGTCAGAGCAGAACGAGGCGGTGCTGGAGGCAGTGATGGCAGAGTACGAGTGAATGAGAGAGGGATCGAGCGAAAACGAAATGTGAACGTTGATGAGCTTGTTGTGTCCATTGGAAATGTGAATGTTATTGAGTGAAAAGGGAGAGAGAGAGGGGGGGGGGGGGAGTAGGGTTTCAGACTTAGATGAGAAGAGAAGAAAGAGTGTATCAATGTATTGGACTTTGGACTTTTGGGTGAGGTGAGATAGGTAGTAAATGAATGAGTCGTTCACAGATGGACTAATGGGTAAATCATAAATGAGAGAGATATTAAGAGTCGGTCGGATTCGGTCGTGGTCGAAAAAAATTTAACCAAATCGAGCCCGACCGATTGAAGCCATACAAAACCATTTTTTAATCCGATGACTCGAACCGACCCACCCATTCACTCATTTTTTCATCCAGGTTTTTGGGGTCCGGGCCCGGCCTCGGGTCCAAGTCCACCCCTAATCAATATTAAGCATTGTGGATTTACGTTTATGGTTGTTTTTTTTTTTTTATATATTTACGTTTATGGTTTCACTAGTGGAAAATATGTAATAAATGAGCAAGGTTAACGTCTGTCATATTAAAAGTAGACGTTAAAAATGAGGCGGTGGCATAACCATAATTATCAGAATCATTTAAATCACTTTTAACGTTTGTTGTTTAAACAACAAACGTTAAAAGTGATGCGTGTCACTTTTAACGTCTGTTGGAGGGACTTGCTGGACAGGGACTTGCTGGAGAGAAGCGGGATCCTAGGAAATCTGGCATGACCAAATGGGTAGAGTGGTAATAATAAAATCAAACTTGCTCCCTTGTCCATTTTCTTGTCTAATGAGGAGAAAAGTTTTGGGTGGGTCCCACACTCTTTTTTTTCTCTCTACCTCTTTTCCCTCCTAAAACAAATATCAGAAAATTGAGTTTTCTCCTAAATTTCTTTCCTTTCATTCTCTTTTCACTTATTTTCTACTCAACCATACACTGCATTAATGTCATGGTGATGTCAAATTTGAAAAGATGTACTCATGTAAGTGTGGACACTAAAATGAGTAAAATCTCGAATCCCCATTATAATCGAATAGATTAAACCCTTGAGATGGCAATTGTTATCAGGAGAATGCTAACAAGTGTCCTTATGGCTTTGTTTAAGGAATCAAAAAAAGGAAATTTTTTTTATGGGAAATGATGTATTTGGCTTTTTGAAGAGTATAATACTTGGTTTTTCAATATGAATATTCCTTTTGTGGGTTCCTTAACCAATATCCTTAGAACACTCGTTAATTAGCAAGACCATTGTTATAATATAGTTATCACAATTTGTTCCAATTACACTATTTTTACTCTACATATATTTTATAAAATGAATAAAGGCACAAACTAGTCCTTGAAAAATTTAGGGGACCTACTTTTGGTCCCTGAGAAAAATAAATTAATCATTTAGTCCCTCAAATTTACAAATACTGGACACATTAGTCTTCTCTTCCACTTCTCATGGTTGTTTACTTGCCTATTTATATCGTTAATCATCCTGCCTGACTCTTTTGTGATCCTGCATACTCTACGACAAATTTCCACCAAGGAAAACAAATAAAAAGTGAGAAATATGCACAATTTTCAGGTACCTGAGTTTTAAAATTTTGCATTATTTTTACAATTCCGTATATTTTTCACGACGAAAATTTGCCATAGGCCACGCAGGACCACCAACGAGTCAAGCATGATAGTTAACGGGACACATAGGCTAGTAAATGGACATTGGAAGTGGAAAGAGAGACTAATGTGTCCTGCATTTGTAAATTTGATGGACTATACGGTTAATTTATTTTTTTAAATTTATTTCCTTTCATTCTCTTTTCACTTATTTTCTACTCAACCATACACTGCATTAATGTCATGGTGGTGTCAAATTTGAAAAGATGTACTCATGTAAGTGTGGACACTAAAATGATTAAAATCTCGAATCCCCATTATAATCGAATAGATTAAACCCTTGAGATGACAATTGTTATAAGGAGAATGCTAACAAGTGTCCTTAGGGCTTTGTTTAAGGAACCAAAAAAAGGAAAAAAATTGTATGGGAAATGGTGTGTTTAGCATTTTGAAGAGTGTAACACTTGGTTTTTCAATACGAATATTCCTTTTGTGGGTTCCTTAACCAATGTCCTTAGAACACTCGTTAATTAGCAAGACCATTGTTATAATATCGTTGTCACAATTTGTTCCAATTACAGTATTTCCACTCTACAAATATTTTATAAAAAGAATAAAGGCCCAAACTAGTCCATGAAAAATACAGGGTACCTACTTTTGGTCCCTGAGAAAAATAAGCTAATCATTTACTCCCTCAAATTTACAAATGCAGGACACATTAGTCTTTTCTTCCACTTCTCATGTCTGTTTACTTGCTTCTGTATCTCGTTAACCATCCTTCCTGACTCTCTTGTGATCCTGTATACTCTTATACTAATTTCCACCATGGAAAACAAATAAAAAGTGAGAAATATGCACAATTTTCAGGTACCTGGGTTTTAAAATTTTGCATGATTTTTACACTTTCGTACATTTTTCACGACGAAAATTTGTCATAGGCCACGCAGGACCACTAACGAGTCAAGTAAGATAGTTAACAGGACAAGTATGCAAGTAAATGGACATTGGAAGTGGAAGGGGAGACTAATGTGTCCCGTATTTGTAAATTTGATGGACTATACGTTAATTTATTTTTTAAAATTTCTTTCCTTTCATTCTCTTTTCACTTATATTCTACACAACCATACACGGCATTAATGTCATGGTGGTGTCAAATTTGAAAAGATGTACTCATGTAAGTGTTGACACTAAAATGAGTAAAATCTCGCATCCCCATTATAATCAAATAGATTAAACCCTTGAGATGGCAGTTGTTATAAGGAGAATGTTAACAAGTGTCCTTAGGGCTTTGTTTAAGCAACAAAAAAACGAAAAAGAAAAAATTGTATTGGAAATGATGTATTTAGCTTTTTGAAGAGTGTAACACTTGGTTTTTTAATACAAATATTCTTTTTGTGGGTTCCTTAACCAATGTCCTTAATTAGCAAGAACATTGTTATAATATAGTTGTCACAATTTGTTCCAATTATAGTATTTTCACTTTACATATATTTTATAAAAAGAGTAAAGGCCCAAACTAGTCCATGAAAAATTTAGGGGACCTACTTTTGGTCTCTGAGAAAAATAAATTAATCATTTAGTCCCTCAAATTTATAAATGCAGGACACATTAGTCTTTTCTACCACTTCTCATGTCTGTTTACTTGCCTATGTATCTTGTTAACCATCCTGCCTGACTCTTTTGTGATCCTGTATACTCTACGACAAATTTCCACCATGGAAAACAAATAAAAAGTGAGAAATATGCACAATTTTCAGGTACCTGGGTTTTAAAATTTTGCATTATTTTGATAATTCCGTATATTTTTCACGACGAAAATTTGCCATAGGCCACGCAGGATGATCGCGCTGTCGCCACGCGCCAAAAAGAACGAGCGATTATAAAAATAATGCAGTATAGAGCGACAACTCGGATCGTCTCTCAAGGACTCTTTAGTGTTGTTATTATTAACAGAAAAAAGTTAGAAAAAGTCAGAAGTTGGGGGTTTTGAGATTGAAACTAAATTAAGGAAAACAAAACAAAACAGAGCAAAGAAACAAAGTAGTTTAAGAAATTAGCAAATAAACAAAAGAACGATTAACCTACTGTTCTCGGTTTCCCCCTATCATTGGTTCATGCAAATCCTAAGCAGATACTAATCCCCTCCCGGTTGTAGCAACAATTAACAAACGAAAACCGCTACTACAGATGTATGTTCCTATTCCCGAAATAACAAACGGGGTTAAGCTCTCATGAACAAACGAACATGAATGAACACACGCGAAATAACAAACGCGATTATATATAGGAACATAACATCACCGAAATGAAACAATACCACACTATACATTCCTGAAATAACAAACAGAAACATACAGCATTGCATTGAAAAGAGAAAAGCAAATGAAAGAGGAATCACAGAACCTCAAGTGTGGTAATGGAAACCAATTACAGTAGATTAATCTAGGAGACTAATTCTCCATTACAGAAAGGAAAACAAAAGGAAAGAAAATAAACTACTGGAAACTACTACTACTACCTAAGAATTAGCCAAAACTGGCTAACTCTCTCAAACTAGCTAACCTATCATTCTGTCATAGAGCAGTTTATATACAAATTATGGAATCCAAGACCTCGCGAGGCGAAGCACTGCTCGCGAGGCGAATTATGCGAAAGGTCTGCAACTCTTGGTCTTATCGCGAGGCGAGAATAAATTCGCGAGGCGAACTCTTCAAATTCCCAACTGTAACGCTCGTGACCTTCAACATGCCCAAACCGTGATGGCTTCTGACTTTCAAGTACTCACGAGGCGAGTCCTTCGTCGCGGGGCGAGACAGAAAGATTTGCAAAGTCTGGAACAGTCACCTTCTGGTTCGCGGGGCGAGTGCCTTTCTCACGGGGCGAAAGCTCCAGATTTATTCCTTTTATTAACCTGAAAATAAGCAAATATAATAAGTATTTTATTTAACTCTAAATCAACTAAATTAACCTAAAAACACTTTACAGACTCAAAATACTACTTAAGGACAATCAAGTCTAATTTGGGTGAAAATGATATAAAATAAGCACAAAGCCAAGGTCTTGACTAGTTATAAAACCAGTCAAACAGAGGCTCATCACAGGACCACCAACGAGTCAAGCAGGATAGTTAACGGGACACATAGGCTAGTAAATGGACATTGGAAGTGGAAGGGGAGACTAATGTGTCCTGCATTTGTAAATTTGATGGACTATACGGTTAATTTATTTTTTAAAATATATTTCCTTTCATTCTCCTTTCACTTATTTTCTACTCAACCATACACTGCATTAATGTCATGGTGGTGTCAAATTTGAAAAGATGTACTCATGTAAGTATGGACACTAAAATGAGTAAAATCTTGAATCCCCATTATAATCGAATAGATTAAACCCTTGAGATGGAAATTGTTATAAGGAGAATGCTAACAAGTGTCCTTAGGGCTTTGTGTAAGGAAACAAAAAAAGGAAAAAAAATTGTATGCGAAATGGTGTGTTTAGCATTTTGAAGAGTGTAACACTTGGTTTTTCAATACGAATATTCCTTTTGTGGGTTCCTTAACCAATGTCCTTAATTAGCAAGACTATTGTTATATCATAGTTGTCACAATTTGTTCCAATTATAGTATTTTCACTTTACATATATTTTATAAAAAGAGTAAAGGCCCAAACTAGTCCATGAAAAATAAATTAATCATTTAGTCCATCAAATTTATAAATGCAGGACAGATTAGTCTCTTCTTCCACTTCTCATGTATGTTTACTTGCCTATTTATCTCGTTAACCATCCTGCCTGACTCTTTTGTCATCCTGCATACTCTACGACAAATTTCCACCTTGGAAAACAAATAAAAAGTGAGAAATATGCACAATTTTCATGTACCTGGGTTTTAAAATTTTGCATGATTTTTACACTTCCATACATTTTTCACGACGAAAATTTGTCATAGGCCACGCAGGACCACTAACGAGTCAAGCAGGGTAGTTAACGGGACACATTGGCAAGTAAATTGATATTGGAAGTGGAAGGGGAGACTAATGTGTCCCGCATTTGTAAATTTGATGGACTATACGGTTAATTTATTTATTTTTAAATTTCTTTTCTTTCATTCTCTTTTCACTTATTTTCTACACAACCATACACTGCATTAATGTCATGGTGGTGTCAACTTTGAAAAGAAGTACACATGTAAGTGTGGACACTAAAATTAGTAAAATCTCGAATCCCCATTATAATCGAATAGATTAAACCCTTGGTATGGAAATTGTTATAAGGTGAATGCTAACAAGTGTCATTGGGGCTTTGTTTAAGGAACCAAAAAAGGAAAAAAATTGTATGGGAAATGGTGTATTTAGCATTTTGAAGAGTGTAACACTTGGTTTTTCAAAACAAAGATTCCTTTTGTGGGTTCCTTAACCAATATCCTTAGAACACTCGTTGATTATCAAGACCATTGTTATAATATAGTTGTCACAATTTGTTCCAATTACAATATTTTCACTCTACAAATATTTTATAAAAAGAGTAAAGGCCCAAATTAGTCCATGAAAAATTTAGGGGACCTACTTCTGGTCCTTGTGAAAAATAAATTAATCATTTAGTCCCTCAAATTTACAAATGCAGGACACATTAGTCTTTTGTTCCACTTCTCATGTCTGTTTACTTGCCTATGTATCTCGTTAAACATCCTGCCCGACTATTTTGTGATCCTGCATACTCTACAACAAATTTCCACCATGGAAAACAAATAAAAAGTGAGAAATATGCACAATTTTCATGTACCCGGGTTTTAAAACATTGCATGATTTTTACACTTCCGTACATTTTTCACGATGAAAATTTGTCAAAGGCCACGCAGGACCACTAACGAGTCAAGCAGGATAGTTAACGGGACACACAGGCAAGTAAATGGACATTGGAAGTGGAATGGGAGACTAATGTGTTCCACATTTGTAAATTTTATGGACTATATGGTTAATTTATTTATTATTAAATTTCTTTCCTTTCATTCTCTTTTCACTTATTTTCTACTCAACCATACACTGCATTAATGTCATGGTGGTGTCAACTTTGAAAAGATGTACTAATGTAAGTGTGGACACTAAAATTAGTAAAATCTCGAATCCCCATTATAATCGAATAGATTAAACCCTTGGGATGGCAATTGTTATAAGGAGAATGCTAACAAGTGTCCTTAGGGCTTTGTTTAAGAAACCAAAAAAAGGAAAAAAATTATATGAGAAATGGTGTATTTAGCATTTTGAAGAGTGAAACACTTGGTTTTTCAATACGGATATTCCTTTTGTGGGTTCCTTAATCAATGTCCTTAGAACACTCATTAATTAGCAAGACCATTGTTATAATATAGTTGTCACAATTTGTTCCAATTACAATATTTTCACTCTACAAATATTTTATAAAAAGAGTAGAGGCCCAAACTAGTCCATGAAAAATTTAGGGGACCTACTTTTGGTCCCTGAGAAAAATAAATCAATCATTTAGTCCCTCAAATTTACAAATGGAGGACACATTAGTCTTTTCTTCCACTTCTCATGTTTGCTTACTTGCCTATGTATCTCGTTAACCATCCTGTCTGACTCTTTTGTGATCCTGCATACTCTACGACAAATTTCCACCATGGAAAACAAATAAAAAGTGAAAAATATGCCCAATTTTCAGGTACCTGGGTTTTAAAATTTTGCACGATTTTTACACTTCCGTACATTTTTTACGACAAAAATTTGTCATATGCCACGCAGGACCACTAACGAGTCAAGTAGGATAGTTTACGGGACACATAGGCAAGTAAACAGACATTGGAAGTCGGTGGGGAGACTAATGTGTCCCGCATTTGTAAATTTGATGGACTATACGGTTAATTTATTTTTTTAAATTTCTTTCTTTTCATTCTATTTTCACTTATTTTCTACTCAACCATACACTGCATTAATGTCATGGTTGTGTCAACATTGAAAAGATGTACTCATGTAAGTGTGGACACTAAAATTAGTAAAATGTTGAATCCCCATTATAATCGAATAGATTAAACCCTTGAGATGGCAATTGTTATAAGGTGAATGCTAACAAGTGTCCTTAGGGCTTTGTTTAAGGAACCAAAAAAAGGAAAAAAATTGTATGAGAAATGGTGTATTTAGCATTTTGAAGAGTGTAACACTTGTTTTTCAATACGAATATTACTTTTATGGGATCCTTAACCAATGTCCATAGAACACTCGTTAATTAGCAAGACCATTGTTATAATATAATTGTCACAATTTGTTCCAATTACAGTATTTTCACTCTACATATATTTTATAAAAAAGAGTAAAGGCCCAAACTAGTCCATGAAAAATTTAGGGGACCTACTTTTTGTCCTTTAAAATAAATTAATCATTTAGTCCCTCAAATTTACAAATGCAGGACACATTTGTCTTCTCTTCCACTTCTCATGTTTGTTTACTTGCCTATATATCTCGTTAACCATCCTGCCTGACTCTTTTGTCATCCTGCATACTATACGACAAATTTCCACCATGGAAAACAAATAAAAAGTGAGAAATATGCACAATTTTCAGGTACATGAGTTTTAAAATTTTGCGCGGTTTTTACACTTCCGTACATTTTTCAAGACGAAAATTTGTCATAGGTCAGGCAGGACCACTAACGAGTCAAGCAGGATAGTTAACGTGACACATAGGCATGTAAATGGATATTGGAAGTGAAAGGGGAGACTAATGTGTCTGACATTTGTAAATTTGTTGGATTATGCGGTTAATATTTTTTTTTTAAATTTCTGTCCTTTCATTCCCTTTTCACTTATTTTCTACTCAACCATACACTGCATTAATGTCATGGTGGTGTCAACTTTGAAACGATGTACTCATGCAAGTGTGGAAACTAAAATGAGTAAAATCCCGAATCCCCATTATAATCGAATAGATTAAACCCTTGAGATGGCAATTGTTATAAGTAGAATGCTAACAAGTGTCCTTAGGGCTTTGTTTAAGGAACCAAAAAAAGAAAAAAATTGTATGTGAAATGGTGTGTTTGGCATTTTGAAGAGTGTAACACTTGGTTTTTCAATACCAATATTCCTTTTGTGGGTTCCTTAAACAATGTCCTTAGAACACTCGTTAATTAGCAAGACCATTATTATAATATGGTAGGCACAATTTGTTCCAATTACAGTATTTTCAATCTACATATATTTTATAAAATGAATAAAGGCCCAAACTAGTCCTTGAAAAATTTAGGAGACCTACTTTTGGTCCCTGAGAAAATTATATTATTCATTTTGTCCCTCTAATTTACAAATGCAGGACACATTAGTCTTCTCTTCCACTTCTCATGTCTGTTTACTTACCTATGTATCTCGTTAACGATCCTGCCTGATTCTTTTGTCATCCTGCATACTCTACGACAAATTTCCACCATGGAAAACAAATAAAAAGTGAGAAATATGCACAATTTTCAGGTACCTGGGTTTTAAAATTTTGCAGGGTTTTTACACTTCCGTACATTTTTCACAGCGAAAATTTGTCATAGGCCACGCAGGACCACTAACGAGTCAAGCAGGATAGTTAACGGGACATATAGGCAAGTAAATGGACATTGGAATGGGAGACTAATGTGTCCTGCATTTGTAAATTTGTTGGACTATACGGTTAATTTATTTTTTAAAAATTTTCTTTCCTTTCATTCCCTTTTCACTTATTTTTTACTCAACCATACACTGCCTTAATGTCATGGTGGTGTCAAATTTGAAACGCTGTACTCAAGCAAGTGTGGACACTAAAATGAGTAAAATCCCGAAGCCCCATTCACTACTAGAAAACTTGAATTTTCGGACGGATTGTGTTATTTTTTATATTTTCCTTGATCCGTCTGAAATCCGTCCGAAATTTTGGACGGATTTCACACGGATTGTGTTATTTTTTATATTTTCCTTGATTTATCTTACATCCGTCTGAAATCCGTCCGAAAATTTCGGACGGATTTCACACGGATTGTGTTATTTTTTATATTTCTTACATCCGTCTGAAATCCGTCCGAAAATTTCGAACGGATTTCACACAGAATTTGTATTTTCCTTGATCCGTCGGACGGATTTCACACGGATTGTGTTATTTTTTATATTTCTTACATCCGTCTGAAATCCGTCCGAAAATTTCTGACGGATTTCACACGGAATTTGTTATTTTTTATATTTTCCTTGATTTATCTTACATCCATCTGAAATCCGTCCAAAAATTTCGGACGGATTTCACACGGATTGTGTTATTTTTTATATTTTCCTTGATCCGTCCGAAATTTCGGATGGATTTCACACGGATTGTGTTATTTTTTATATTTTCCTTGATTTATCTTACATTCGTCTGAAATCCGTCCGAAAATTTCGGACGGATTTCACACGGATTGTGTTATGAAAAAAATTAAAAAACATATTTAGACTAATAAAATGAAATCAGTCCCTATTAATGCAATCCGTACCGGTTTAGTTTGAGTAATTAAATTACTCTCTTCAAATTATTTTATTGGGTGCGTTAGCACTGACTTATCTCAGTGAATGCACGTTTACTAGACAATAATTTACGTTATTGTCACTATTATTACCAGTACAGAAAAATGTTTAAAATAATATGATTAAGAGAAAAGCATTTTCATATATTTATTCTCTTTAATTTTAGAGTTTAAAATATTTTGGTTTGACATTAATCGGAGATTAATTTTGGACCGAGTATTTTCTTAGTTGATCAATCCAACTATCGATCTCTATTTTATTTCAAATTTTGAAAATGGATATTTGTCATCCTTTATTTTTAGATTCAAAAACTGAAAACGTGTTTATTTCTAGGCTTGATATTTATCACTCATTTCTGTACCTACTCACTAGGAAAATAAAAATTTGTTCTTTTTATCTCTCTTCTCTCCCTCACACTCGACGATACCCCCTCCTTTTATTTTTTTCTCTCCTTTCTTCTTCTTCTTCTTCACACATAAGACACACCCACCTCTCTTCCTACAACTTCATCTCCCCCTCCTCAACACCAGCCGCACACCACCGCTAGGGAGGAGCTCCGACCGTCGTGCGTCGCCCTGGAGCACGGCTCGTCGTGCCACTCGCCGCTGGGCTGGGGAAGACCACCGCGTCACTGTCCCTGTCTGTTGCAGCGCGCCTCCGCCGTGGTTGAGCTTCCCGCCATCGTGTAGCGCCGTCCGGCCACCGTTCGAAGGGAAGATACCGATTATACCTCTAGGCTCGCAGATCTTTATGTTTTGGGTTCCATGAGAGTTTGTGTGGACATTGTACCGCCGCCTGCCGTCGTCCCTCCAAGGTCGCCGCCGTTCTGCCCCCATAACACCACCACAAGCCCATCTTCTTCCTTGGGTGAGTAAAAACCTCTCATGTCTCAGATTCAAAATCCCCAATTTTATTTTGAAACCCTAACCCTAAGATTTTGATTTCAGTTGTTAAGCATGAAATTAATTATGTTTGTAATCAATTGAGCTATTGAATTAGTGATTTCTTGAACCGATTTCATGATTCTTTAATTAGAATGAATTTTTCCCAATTTAGGTTATGAACCCTAAAGCCCCAATTTGATTTTTATGGAAATTGGTTATGATTGGTAAAATTAACTATGCAATCATGAAATTAGGACTGTTAATTTAAGTTTTGACAAATCAATTTCGCATTTCTGTGATTAAATCTCATTTTCCCCAATTTCAATTAAAACCCCATACTTCCCAAATTCCTAGAGAACTCTAAAACCCCAATCATTTTAAATGAAAAACCAATATCATTTACTTAGTTGAATTAATTATTTAAGTGGTACAAACTTATGTTTTGTGATGTTAAGTTTTTGATTTTGGTTGTGCTTGCTACTGGCTATGTTGACGGCCAATTTCCATCTATGTGGATGTGACGGTTATGGTTGAAGGAGAAGAGGGTGAGTGGTTGGAGCTATCTCAAAGTTGTTATAAGCATTGCGAAGCGTTAGAGGAATCCGGAATGAATGATCTTATTCTTGTCTTCAAAGGTAAAGGGAGTAAGCCTGAGGAGTTTTTAGCTGTTATATATTTAATGTTATAGACTGCTTGTGATGATTTATAATATGTTGATTGACGTTGAGTATATATATATATATATATATATATATATATGTATGTATGTATGTATGTATGTATGTATGTATGTATGTATGTATGTATGTATGTATGTATGTATTATGTATGTATGTATGTATGTATGTATGTATAAGTATGTATGTATGTGTGTGTGTGTGATTTATCTATATTATTAAACTATTGAGACTGGTTGAGGCATGACATTCGTCATAGCTTATGTTTTGGAAAACTATTTTACTAAAAACATATGAACACAGAAAAGTGATTTTTGGCTTTCTTTGGAAAGTGGAAAGGAAACATAAAAGGACTATATTTCTATGCTGAGGTTTCAAACGGTGCACTTGATACGGTAGCAAAGACGCTCATTAAGAACCTCAACTGATCATGTAGCTTGCTAGTGGCACCTTGCATTCCTAATGATTTTAGGTACTGACTTGCATAATTGTATCTGTTTTATTGTTGACATCATGTCTAAATTGGTAATCTATGTATGTCATTTATGTAAATATGCTGGATGCACATGCTTGTCTCTATATTTTATCACATGCTTTGACTTTACTTGTGTGTCACTGTGTCTGAAGCGATTTCTGCATGAGGGTTTTTCTTTATGGAACTATTAATTTGCAGTATACAACTTTGTTCATTAAGATTGTGCATTCTCATTGAATTGACCATGTTATCTTTTCTTTCTTGCCCCCCCTGTTTTAGAAACTGCCCCATCAATTTGAAGGAAGCAATTTCAAGTGTAGTATTTGCTTCTCCAAGATGTTCAGATGAGAAGAATGCAAGTGGTGCCTCTAGAAAGGCCGGTGGCAATCAGTCAACGGCATCAGGGGTGTCTAATCCAGAAACTAGACCTTCAGGTAAATTTTTGAAGATGAAGAATTGCAAATGAATTTGGGGCTTTTGTTCTTTCTATTGCCTGAATATTTGGGATTCTTTCTT
This sequence comes from Sophora flavescens, assembly GCA_030762895.1. Lineage (NCBI taxonomy): Eukaryota > Viridiplantae > Streptophyta > Magnoliopsida > Fabales > Fabaceae > Sophora > Sophora flavescens. Next base: position 39,898,460 of record CM061066.1, read on the forward strand.
ACAGGAACTGGAAGACAAGAAATGGATTTTAGAGATTCGAGTTCTGAAAATAGGGGTGCCTTTCCTATGGGTAAGCAGAATAGGAACATGGAATTCAAAGATGATGCCTCTGCTCCAGAGGCTGCTGCAGAATCTGCAGAACTTGCAAGCATGGCTGCAAGAGCAGCTGCTGAACTTTCAAACCGAGAGAACATGACAAGGCAGTACTCAAGTGGGTCACGTAGTTCTTCTAGAAACTTTATTTTTTTTTTGTTTAGTTCATTACATGACCTTCACAGTTCACAGTGGCTTGATCTTCTGATAGTTTTTAAGTCATGACTTTTGGATTGCATGCAGCAATTGGTATTTGATTTTTAGAAGTTGTATGGTACCAAGGCTGTGATTGAATGTGAAACTGCAAATGTTAGTGATCGGTGCCATATAATTCGCATAGATAGTGAAACTGTAATGTAAGTGAAGTGATCTGTCACGGCCGTGATGGGCATCACGGTCTGGCCGTGACAGTTTCTGCCTTGAATGTTGCTACACTAAATGATCTATCATGGCCGTGATGGGTATCACGGCCTGGCCGTGACAGATTCTTCCTAGAAGGGGTCTGGCTCAGTTGACATGTCACGGCCGTGATGGGCATCACGGCCTGGCCGTGACAGCTTCTGGCTTGAACGCTTCACTAAATGGTCTGTCCGAAATTCGTCCGAACAATAACCAATAAAATCACAACATCCATCCCAAATCCGTTGGAAAACAAAAATAAATCTGTCCGAAATTCGTCCGAACAATAACCAATAAAATCACAACATCCGTCCCAAATCCGTTGGAAAACAAAAATAAATCTGTCCGAAATTCGTCCGAACAATAACCAAAATCCGGATTTGCACGTTGTCCATATTCCATCCGCAATCCGTCTGTAAATATTTTTGGACAGAATTTGGGACGGATTTTATAATTTCCCACGAGGCTTTTTCAGAATGGTGCCATTCCGTCCGAAATGAATTATCCGTCCGAAATCCGTCCGAAATTTGTCCAATTTTCGTCCGAAATCCGTCTGTGAATCTGTCCGAAAATGATGGATTTCTAGTAGTGATTATAATCGAATAGATTAAACCCTTGAGATGGCAATTGTTATAAGTAGAATGCTAACAAGTGTTCTTAGGGCTTTGTTTAAGGAACAAAAAAAAGGAAAAAATTGTATGTGAAATGGTGTGTTTGGCATTTTGAAGAGTGTAACACTTGATTTTTCAATACCAATATTCCTTTTGTGGGTTCCTTAACCAATGTCTCTAGAACACTCGTTAATTAGCAAGACCATTGTTATAATATGGTAATCACAATTTGTTCTAATTACATTATTTTCACTCTACATATATTTTATAAAATGAATAAAGGCCCAAACTAGTCCTTGAAAAATTTAGGGGACCTACTTTTGATCTCTGAGAAAAGTAAATTAATCATTTAGTCCATCAAATTTACAAATGCAGGACACATTAGTCTTTTCTTCCACTTCTCATGTCTGTATACTTGCCTATGTATCTCGTTAACCATCTTGCGTGACTCTTTTCTGATTTTACATACTCTACGACAAATTTCTACAATGGAAAAGAAATAAAAAGTGAGAAATATGCACAATTTTCAGGTACCTGGGTTTTTAAAATTTTGCATGATTTTTACACTTCCATACATTTTTCACGACGAAAATTTGTCATAAGCCACGCAGGACCACTAACGAGTCAAGCAGGATAGTTAACGGGACACATAAGCAAGTAAATAGACATTGGAAGTGGGAGGGGAGACTAATGTGTCCCGCATTTGTAAATTTGTTGGACTATACGGTTAATATTTTTTATAAATTTCTTTCCTTTCATTGTCTTTTCACTTATTTTCTACTCAACCATACACTTCATTAATGTCATGGTGGTGTCAAATTTGAGAAGATGTACACATGCAAGTGTGGACACGAAAATGAGTAAAATCCTGAATCCCCATTATAATCGAATAGATTAAACCCTTGAGATGGCAATTGTTATAAGTAGAAAGCTAACAAGTGTCCTTAGGGCTTTGTTTAAGGAACAAAAAAAAAAAGAGGAAAAAATTGTATGGGAAATGGTGTATCTGGCATTTTGAAGAGTGTAACACTTGGTTTTTCAATACGAATATTCCTTTTCTGGGTTCCTTAACCAATGTCTTTAGAACACTCGTTAATTAGCAAGACCATTGTTATAATATAGTTGTCACAATTTGTTCCAATTACAGTATTTTCACTCTACATATATTTTATAAAAAGAGTAAAATCCGAGACTAGTCCATGAAAAATTTAGGGGAGCTACTTTTGGTCCCTGTAAAAACTAAATTAAGCATTTTGTCCCTCAAATTTACGAATACGGGACACATTAGTCTTTTCTTCCACTTCTTATGTATGTTTACTTGCTTATGTATCTTGTTAACCATCCTGCCTGACTCTTTTGTGATCCTGCATACTCTGCGACAAATTTCCATCTTGGAAAACAAATAAAAAGTGAGAAATTTGCACGATTTTCAGGTACCTGTGTTTTTAAAATTTTGCATGATTTTTACACTTTCGTACATTTTTCACGACGAAAATTTGTCATTGGCCTCGCAGGACCACTAACGAGTTAAGCAGGATAGTTAACGGGACACATAGGCAAGTAAATGGACATTGTAAGTGGGAGGGGAGAATAATGTGTCCCATATTTGTAAATTTTATGGACTATACGGTTAATTTATTTTTTTAAATTTCTTACTTTTCATTCTCTTTTCACTTATATTCTATTCAACCATACACTGCATTAATGTTATGGTGGTGTCAAATTTGAAAAGATGTACTCATGTAAATGTGGACACTAAAATGAGTAAAATATCGAATCCCCATTATAATCGAATAGATTAAACCCTTGAGATGGCAATTGTTATAAGGAGAATGTTAACAAGTGTCCTTAGGGCTTTGTTTAAGGAACCAAAAAAAGGAAAAAAATTGTATGGGAAATGATGTATTTAACATTTTGAAGTGTGTAACATTTGGTTTTTCATTACAAATATTCCTTTTGTGGGTTCCTTAACCAATGTCCTTAGAACACTCGTTAATTAGCAAGAGCATTGTCATATTATATTTGTCACAATTTGTTCCAATTACAGTATTTTCACTCTACATATATTTTATAAAAAGAGTAAAGGCCCAAACTAGTCCATGAAAAATTTAGGGGACCTACTTTTGGTCCCTGAGCAAAATAAATTAATCATTTAATTCCACAAATTTACAAATGCAGGATACTTTAGTCTTTTCTTCCACTTCTCATGTCTGTTTACTTGCCTATATATCTCGTTAACCATCCTGCCTGACTCTTTTGTGATCTTGCATACTCTACGACAAATTTTCACCATGGAAAACAAATAAAAAGTGAGAAATATGCACAATTTTCAGGTACCTGGGTTTTAAAATTTTGCATGATTTTTACACTTCCGTACATTTTTCACGACGAAAATTTGTCATAGGCCACGCAGGACCACTAACGAGTCAAGCAAGATAGTTAACAGGACACGTATGCAAGTAAATGGACATTGGAAGTGGAAGGGGAGACTAATGTGTCCCGCATTTGTAAATTTGATGGACTTTACGGTTAATTTATTTTTTAAAATTTCTTTCCTTTCATTCTTTTTTCACTTATATTCTACACAACCATACATTGCATTAATGTCATGGTGGTGTCAAATTTGAAAAGATGTACTCATGTAAGTGTGGACACTAAAATGAGTAAAATCTTGAATCCCCATTATAATCGAATAGATTAAACCCTTGAGATGACAATTGTTATAAGAAGAATGTTAACAAGTGTCATTAGGGCTTTGTTTAAGGAACCAAAAAAAGGAAAAAATTATATTGGAAATGGTGTATTTAGCTTTTTGAAGAGTGTAACACTTGGTTTTTCATTACAAAAATTCCTTTTGTGGGTTCCTTAACCAATGTCCTTAGAACACTCGTTAATTAGCAAGAGCATTGTCATATTATATTTGTCACAATTTGTTCCAATTACAGTATTTTCATTCTACATATATTTTATAAAAAGAGCAAAGACCCAAACTAGTCCATGAAAAATTTAGGGGACCTACTTTTGGTCCCTGAGCAAAATAAATTAATCATTTAATCCCACAAATTTACAAATGCAGGACACATTAGTCTTTTCTTCCACTTCTCATGTCTGTTTTATGTATCTCGTTAACCATCCTGCTTGACTCTTTTGTGATCCTGCATACTCTACGACAAATTTTCACCATGGAAAACAAATAAAAAGTTAAAAATATGCACAATTTTCAGGTACCTGGGTTTTAATATTTTGCATGATTTTTACACTTCCGTACATTTTTCACGACGAAAATTTATTATAGGCCACGCAGGACCACTAACGAGTCAAGCATGATAGTTAACGGGACACATAGGCAAGTAAATGGACATTGAAAGTGGGAGGGGACACTAATGTGTCCTGCATTTGTAAATTTGATAAAATTTCTTTCCTTTCATTCTCTTTTCACTTATATTCTGTTCAATACACTGCATTAATGTCATGGTGGTGTCAAATTTGAAAATATGTACTTATGTAAGTGTGGACACTAAAATGAGTAAAATCTCGAATCCTCATAATAATCGAATAAATTAAACCCTTGAGATGACAATTGTTATAAGGAGAATGCTAACAAGTGTCCTTAGGGATTTGTTTAAGGAACCAAAAAAAGGAAAAAAATCGTAACGGATCTTGACGTCTCCATAGAATAGTAACAAATATTGACGTGTAAAAGCAGTCAAGTTCTTATCCTCAACTGCTTGTTCAGCTCGAACTTACGCCTGATGGTTCTGGGCATTCATCGTTGCAGTCTGGTTAGCAATTGCAGCTGCTACGTTCTCCATAGCCTGGGCAGTATAATCCACTCCTTCATCGTATTCCTCATTCATATTGGAACGACCGCCAATAGGGCCACCTCGATGACCCCTTCCACAACCGCTCCACGTCCTCGTCCACGTCCTTGTCCACGTCCAGCTTCTTGTGCGAATTCCATAACTGACCTATCAAACAAAATCAGTTATACCGCCGCCAGAAATGAAACGTGTACATTAACATGCATTACTTCTAAGAAGTAATTCAAAGAGTCAGGTCTTAATCAGAGAAACACAACATCAACACAATCAACCTATTTCCCAAAGACTCCCGAAAGACTCAACCAGCTCTGATACCACAAATGCGACACCTTTTTTGGGGGTTGTCACATAGTTACCCAAAATGCGGAAATAAAACTCAAATGCTGGTTACTTTCAAAAAATGTTACTTTCAATGTTTTACATTTACGGAAATTGTGATAAACTTTGAAATTTTTCCTTCTTCATAATATCAACTCAAGACAACGCAACCAACTCGGAGATGTACGTCATAAGCATAAATAAGCGTCATAAGTTTTATACAAAACATAAAACTATAACTATAGGAGATCACAAAAGAGCCTGCATCACGATAGGCTTTTCTCCATCACACTAAATAAGAAAAAGTAAAGACATATACATAAACAGTAGCGACACAACTAGAACCATAATCAAAATAAATGGCTCTCAGTAGCCTGATCAAAAACTGATGATAGACTCGCTACTCTAAAAACGACTATACCTAAGTTGGTCAAAGCTAATAAGAACTACTGGGGGAATCGGAATGATCACCCATACTCACTGAAGGTGTATCCGGTGAAGATACATCTACTACCTCACCCATTGGGTCATCCTCAAGTTCGGTGAGTGAACCTCAAGCTCCTCCTCAAAATGCTCATCGGGATCTTCCTCTATCTCATCCGACTCCACCTCAACTGGTGCTGCTACTGCTACAGGTGCCACCTGAAGTGGCTCAACAGGCTGGTGCGGATAATCAAGCAATCCATGATCCCTAAAAAACTGTAAGTATTGCCATACAGGAGGTAACGATATCTCACAAGTCTCCACCATATGTAGTCTCGAAATGGGTCCCCCAGCTGTTGTGCCGGCTGTCTCCGTAGATGGGCCATAGTATGCGGCGCTCAAAGTCCCGGGATTTATCTCCCATGTGCCAGCATAGTGGGCCCGATCAAGCATGATCGTCCTCAACTGCTGATGGGCTAAGGGGAACTCTGGATCCATCTAATCGCAGATAAAATATAACACGAGTAGAGAACGGAAAGAAAACATGCAAGAGTGAGAAACCGACATTTGAGTCATAACGCGAGAACCACATGCACGACACAACAAACCATAGGTATACGTATATATATCCATATCAGTTAAACTCTCACAAGTAAGGTATCACACATCATAGCATCTCAAAGGGATTCACACCCAAACGTCGTCGTTTTAAAATATGCATGATACACTTCAATAATCGTTCTCTAACATTTTACCTAATCTCCCGGAGATATCAACAACACGCAGAGTTGATCAAACTCAATTGCCATAAAGGCACTCTCAAGACCATGCATTCTTGTCCCACACAAGGTACAGTGGTCGTTAACACAATTGGTCCTCATTGTCCACACAAGGTACAATGACATGAATATCCTCTCGATATCATGATTAACTACATGTATACCATTAAGGTGCCATGGTCAACTCAATTCGAAAGCACGTCTGCTTAAATGCATGTAAAACATTTTATTCTCATCTTTTCTCTTTGTGAATAATGTTCTTTTGTCGAAGTACACAAAAAATTCGACCATCTTCAACTCAAAACGTCTTTAAAACGTTATTAACAACACAGGATTTCACAATCCGAGTGCTCAATCATGAAACCTTTAGACCTTGCAATCAGTCTTAAGTTCGTGGTGATAGAAAACATCTTTAAACTCCTCTTTAACGCACAATATACCTCTTGTATACAGTAGACATTAAGTCCACAATGCACAGAACCTTAACATCCCGACGTCTCGGTTATTAAGTTCTAAAATCTTTAAAATCATGTTCAACTCAAAACTTGATTTCTGGAAAACTTATTATATGGGCAAATTCCGTCATAAAACACCAGTTAACAAAAATATCATTTTCAGAAAAGAGGGTCACAGAGATTTGAAGTTCACCAAAAATACGTGTTGCCGTCTCTAAAATACTTGCCGTTGCCGGTTTTCCAAATTGCCGTCGTTACATCATTTTAAACCAATTTAAAGCCAAAACTTAGCTTTTTCTACTTAAACATTTTTTTAAAATCACGGTTAACTTATTTTCGCAGATAAATTTCACAAAACAACATTTTATAATATTATGGAATATATTATATAGCTACTAGCAGTAGTAAAATATTTTCACGGTCACGCCATCTCTGTGACTCATAAATCAATTTTTTTATTAATAAATCATTAAAATAATAATATTTCTCAAATACTTATTATTTTTCCCAAATAATATTTTCCATAAATATTATATATCAACATTTTCCCATAAAAACATTGAATATAATTTATACCGCTTATTAACGCTTTTATCTGATTAATCGGTTGGGCACTGACCACTGTCAGGCTTCACAAACAACATCCAACATCATCATCATCAATATATTACAGGCAGATTATGCATCACAGTAATATAATAAATAACTGCAGATAATTAAATAAATTAAAAGCATATAAATAAATTACAGTTATAAACACACATAGCCGAATAAAATAAACTGAAAACACCCCAAACACATAAATAAAAATATACAGACCACAAACAAGAACATGTGGTCATCCGAATAACCCGTCAGGTAACCCCTCTTATCTCTCAAAGTTCCTCGGTGAAAAAGTAATAACTCGACGGGTGTCGGAAATCCTCGTACGCCGTAAACACAGTTAACCTGCAACACACAACCAATCAATCCCTTAATCAAACAACTAAAACATCACTAAATAAACTTATATAGGTCACAACCTACTAGGGTTTAGTGGCTTAACCAATTCAAAAAATCTCCTAAGTCTTGGATTAAGGTTTCTAACATACTTAAGACAATGGATTAAGACTAAACAACAAGATTAGGAAATCAAAATCTTCCTAATCCTCCAAGTCTCAAGGTCGGCCATCAATAAATCCTAGGGTTAGGGTTTGTAGTTTCATGGACCAATTAGGATTTAACAAGTGTATATGTATGTTGAAAGACATGATCATACATCAAAACAATGAACAAAACTCCATCAAAACTCTTCCTCTATGATTTGGCCATCACATGAACTTAGGGTTAGAGATTTCATTTTGATTGGCTAACATGGATTTAAGCATGGTATCATACATGTCATATTGAATACATGATCATACATGAAAGAAAACGCAAACAAAAACAAAACTCCATGGATCCACTAGTGGAAATATACATTAGACGGTAAAGGTTTACGTCAGTTAACCAAAAGCTAGACGTTAAAAAGGGGGCGGTGGCAGTTTTGTAAATATCAGACTTCATTAATTCAATTTTAACGTCGGTTCTTAAGGAGGACGGCGTTAAAAGTGAAGTGACTCACTTTTAACGTCAGTTCAATAAACAACTGACGTTAACAGTGAACATTTTAACGTCGGTTCTTTATCGAACTGACGTTAAAGGTTATTTTAATAATTTTTTTATCTAGTATATGTACCCTTCCGCATTGCCTTCCTCAAAGTTTCAGTTTCACAATTGCTTTGATGTTTTGTGTTTCTGTTTTGAAAACTAAAATATATGTGCGAAGTATAAGTTGAATCAATAACCCAAACCGGATCTCATTCATGAAGTGTAATACAGACTGATACAGAAGATTGAAAGGGTTTAAAATCCTATAAAAAGTTACATTGAAAGGGTTTAAAATCCTAAACATTTGTTGAGGCTTCGTTCCCTTCACGGGTGAGCAAGAGAGGAGAATCGAGCGACTGAGTTTTCCAGAATTCAATGAGGAGGTTGTGTGTCAAAGCATAAGGCTACTTTTGGAACCCCTTATCACACCCGAAACATTAAAGCTACATCCCATCAGAGAGTTTTATGAAATATGCCAAAGGAAAAACTATACTCCGAATGTGACCATGTCTAGCAGTGATGGTGTTACTCATGTTGGAATCGAGGTACATGCTGATAATGTGGTCATTCATAAGCTGAGGTTTTGGAACTGTAGCAGCCGATTCTCCGGAAGGATGATAAGGTGAGCAACTCACATTATGTGATTTACAGAACCTTATCACCCATGTTATGTGATTTACACAACCTCAGAAGTTGTTTGACCATTAAGACAAAGATCTTTGAGTCTAGGAATAGGAAGAAAGAGTGATGAAGTTAATCTCCATGGCAGAGCCATATTGTGAAGCAGAAAATAAAAGGAAGGAAGGAAGCTATTTATTGGTGCAGAGGATGAAGTTACTAGGCGTGGTAAGTTGCTAAAAAATTAAGTTGATCATTAAGAGGATTAGCTAGGTTCCAAGGTGAATGGGTAAGTAGCACAATAGTCAAATGAATGGATGTTTTTGCAGAAACCTATATACCTTTAACGTCAGTTGTTTAATACAACTGACGTTAAAACTTGTTTAAATAAAAAATATTTATTTTTAACGTCAGTTTTTTATACAACTGACGTTAAAAGTGTGATTTTTACTTCAGTTAAATAAATAGCTGACGTAAATAATCCTATATACCTATCTGAAATGCCCTGTTGTCACTCTTAACACAGGTCACTCCATATATATAGTGCAGTTTATTTCTAAACAAGTTTATTTTTAATCTTCATTAATTAGCTTGAATTAGTAAACAAATTCTTGTGCAAATTAAAATAAATAAACACTTAACATAAAAACAAGTTATATGTATAATCAAATCGTATCTCATTGAAGCGATTCATAAGTTACAATTAAATGATTAAAAGATAAAAAATTTCTACAACATAGCCCTAAAATATAAAAAAGTTTTGCTTCAACATCATTTTCTTCTCAGTCCTATCCTCAGAAACTCCAATGGATGCATCTCCTCCCTCACTTGAATTCCATGATGCAAAAGTGAATCCACATTGAAATGGATCTATGCATCTTCTCCTTCACTGGAATTCCTTGATGCATCGTCTTGAATCCACAGTAACTTGCTTCCAAAGCAAAGTGAAAGGGATGACGGGGATGAAATAAAGTGAGGGAATCACATTATGTGATTTACCCAACCTTACCATCCATGTTATGTGATTTACTCAACCTCAGAAGTTTTTTTACCATTAAGACAGAGACCTTTAAGTCTAGGAATAGGAAGAAATAACAACACCTCAAATATGATAGAGGCATATTGTGAAGGAAAAAGCACGAAATATATATGAAAAGAGGGGGGTGTAATACAGATCGACTGATACAGAAGAATATGGTTCTTTATATAGAGAAGAGAGACTGCCTGAATTTCTTGAAAACTGATCTAAAAACTTAATGCTCATTAAGAGTATTAGGTTACAAGGTGAATGGGTAAGTAGAACAGTAGTCAAAGGAATGAATGTTTTTGCAGAAACTAATAAACTTTTAACATCAGTTGTATAATACAACTGACGTTAAAAGTGTGATTTTCAGTTAAATAACTAGCTGACGTAAATAATCATATATCCTATATAGAGAAGAGAGACTGATTTTCTTGAAAACTGATCTATAAACTTAATGCTCAGGGGTAGTAACAAAGTAGTCAAAGGAATTAATGTTTTTGCAGAACAATTTTAACGTCGGTTGTCTTCAACAGCGGACGTTAAAAGTTTTTTATTTTTTACGTCAGTTTCTTAATAAAACTGACGTTAATTAAATATTCTTTAACGTCAGTTTTTACAAACAACTGACGTAAAATGTTGTTTTATTTTGATTATAGCATTTACACCCGCGTGCCTTCTGCACTTCGCTCTGTACGTATCTTTTCTCTTTTTATCACGCTCAACCCTCACTCTCAACCCTCACTCTCACTCTCACTCTGCCCTAATCGCGAGCTCATCTCCACCGCAACCACCACGAGGGCTTCTTCGCCACCACCGTGAGGTACATTCTTAACCCCTAACTCTGTGTTTCCCGCTCATTCTTTGCAATAACTTGACATCTCTCTTTCCCCTTCCCGCGCACTAACTCTCCTTGTCCCTCTGCTCTCAGTAACCACATCGAACGTTGGCCACCACTCGAGCTCCCCCACCACCACCACGCGAGCGCTTATTTCTGGTGAGTCTTTAGGGCACATTTTTTTATTTTTGGTTTTGAGTGTATGTTGAAACTGTAGTCTCAGTAGTTGAAACTTGAAACCGTGAGTTTGAGTTGTTTGGAATGTCTCTATTTTTGGTTTTGAGTGCATGTTGCTCTGCTGGTTGATCTATCACGGCCGTGATGCTCATCACGACTAGGCCGTGATCAGTTCTGCATGTGAGGGTCTGGTTCAGTTGGCACGTTACGGCCGTGACCAGTGCTTGGCAATCTTCAAAAACTATAGTTTTCAATCTCCCGTATTGTCCTTATATTGGATAGATGTTTTGTATATCTACAAGACCTATCTAGTTATTTTTATTTATACTTCTGTATTTATTTTGAGTTATAACCTATGATAATACATATATATTGTTTCTGAACAGGCATACATATGGATCAGTCGGATAGCCCACATGCACGGGAGGACACTGTGGGGGCTTCGCAGGACCCGATCACGCCTACGCCTGATTCTAGTGTAAGTTTATATGTTATATATTATCTTTAGTCCTTCTTTTTAATGTAAGTTTATAATGTTACAACCCTCTATTTTATCATTTTTTTGTCCATACAGACATCACAGGCTCATAGGAAACGGGGTAAAGGAGCCACCTCGTTGAAGAAACTAGAGAAGGACAGGCAAAGCGGACAGAAGCTTGAGGTGTCCTTCGATGCTAATCTAAATGCCCAGGGACCCCGTGCTAAAGAATTTAATAAGTGGGTGTTTCTACAAGCGAAGCAGCACTTAAGCATCAACTACAACCACTGGAATGACGTTCCACAGAACGTTAAGGATCAGATTTGGGAGGCTATCGCGGTATTTTACCTTTACATTCATTTGATTTACATTATTAGATAATTATCCGAGTTATAATCCATCCAGTTGTTATGTATTTAATGTGTAGGTAGCTTCGACTGTGCCAAATGACGAGGATCATCGTCATAAATGTATGAAAATGGCATCAAAGCGTTGGAATGGGTTCAAGCATGATCTTACCAGGTACTATGTATCTGGGAAGAAGCGGCTTGATAAAATTTTCTCGGATTATCCCTGGATTGATCAGGATACTTGGGATATGTTTGCCAGGAGTCGACAGGATGGAGAATTCCAGGTTGGTTGATTAAGTTAATTTTGTATGCTTATTATAGATCATTTAAGTGTATTTAATTATGTGTTTTTGTTTAAATAGGCTAAGGCAAATAAGGGTCGGCAGAATCAGGCGAAGAACGTCCACCGCCACACCATGTCTCAGGGTGGGTACCAGACTCGGATCGAGCAGATGATGGTGGATAGGCTGAGGGCGAAGCAGGAAGAGCACTCTTCTACGATTGAAAGAGGAGAGGTGCCTGAGGGCACACCATTAAGTCCTCCGTCGGACATCGACCGCGAGGATGTCTGGTTAGCCGGCCACTTGACAAAGATGGGATCTTTTAAAGTTGATGCCACTCGCGAAGTGGCAGATAAGATTATAAGTAAATAATTAACTTGATTTCAATTGATATTTGTATAGATATTTGCAACACTTTTCACTTGCACATTTTTTCCTTTTTTTCATTGTAGATGGATCTTAAAGCACAATCCTCCCAGGGCTCATTCGTCCCTTCTGGACGGCGGGACGTCTTGATGACTGCTCTAGGCAAGAAAGACCATCCTGTTCGTGTTCTCGGTGTTCCTGGGAATGTGACCATCAAAGAATATTATGGCAAGTCTGCTTCACGAAAGCGGGTGGTTGATGAAGCATCAATTTTGGCTAACATTACTCAGCACCTCATGTCCAACCCAGCTATTACAACACATCTGATGCAAAGCTTAATATCCAACCCAGAATTCAAGCAGGCGCTTGCCAGAGAGCTTTCCTCCGTCGGTACATCCCAGGACACCGCAGGGCATGCCAACCCTTCACATGTGAGCACAAAAGAGAGTTTTAGTAGGGCACATGTGGAGGACGATGAGTTGGCAGCTAGGGAGCGGGAGTTTGAAGTCCAACGCCATGAGCATGAGTTGGAAATGAAAAGGCGTGAGCTTGAGTTGGACTCCAAACGACGTGAGGTCAAAATGTTAACAAAGGTATGTATTCATTATTAATGTCCAAATTAGTCAAATAATTACTTGTGTTTTTTTAATTATCAACAACTTATCTATTTTATTTTTCCTAAACTGAAGGCCAAGTCGACGTCGGTGTCGCTGTCACCTATCACTCGTTTGTTCTCACTTGGTGAGGATTATGCGTTTGATATTTTTGAATGTCCATTGGAGCATGATGGATGGGTGGCACGCCCAGATCAACAGAGGATATTTTCCTTCCGTGGTGACGATCTCGGGAACGCCTGCAGAAATAACGTCTGGACGAACAACAATGTTTTGAGTCTCTGGTGCACGTAAGTTAATTTTATAACTTATTTATTTTTGGTATTTTTCCATTTAATAATTTATTTTAATTTCAATATATATATATTATGTAATTAACATCCACACCTTTTCATATCTTAGGTATCTCCATCGTCTTCAGCTTGATAAGGGCGTTGCATCAGTTTACGGCTTTTTAGATCCGTCAATCCTTCTGCCCGATTTCTTTGCTGGCGATGCATTGAGTAAATACTTAGGGAACTTGTTGGGAGACAATCAGAAAGAATTATATCTGGCTCCCTACTGTATGAAAAGCCATTGGCAGTTGTTCGTACTTCACCCGTCTAGGCATACTGTCATATTCTATTGCTCTCTCCACCAATGTAGCCACAGGTGGTGTTGGAAGCTGTAAATAAGTAAGTAACTAATCTTATATTTAATTTAAGTTTTAATATCAGTTGTTTTTAGTTTATTACACACATGATATATGAATTTGTTAATTGATCGACATGATTATTTGTTTATGATAGCGCACTGAAGGCGAGTAGCATAAGTTGCACCAACGGGAGAAGTAGGACTTCTAAGGCTAAAGCAAATCCTATATGGAACATCATCAAGGTTTGGTAGTTTATTTATCAAATAATTAATATTATAATTACTAATTTATATGTATATTCAACTGACATTGAAATTAATTTTGTTGGTAGTCTCGATTTCAAAATGACGGGTGGTCGTGCGGCTATTACATGATGCTTCATATGCTGAACATAGTCTCCACATCTATTACGGATGGATGGAATAAGGTAATATTTAAACAACTTGTTAAATTATATATTATAATTTTGAAGATGACTTGCATTGATGTTATTGTTATTATTTGAACGTGTGTAGGCATTTAACGACCAATCGCCTATTCAAGAAGATGAGTTAAGAGACTTGAGGATGCGCTTCGCTGAATTCTTCTTCAAGTATGCGGCTGAAAAATGAATTGACAAGATACCTCCGCAATACTTAGCTAAATAGTTTTTTTGTTAGACTTTAGAAACTAATTAATAACATGTATATATATATATATCCTTAGATTGGTAGTTTTGTTTTTTAGACATTGAAACTAAAATTTATTTATATATATACATGGGTTTTGATTTTAAGTCCCCCCATTGTTCCATTTTTCCTTTGCAATTCTGTAATGTGTGTGATATTCTGTGTTTCTGGGATATTTACTGAATGCAGGGATAGCTGAGGGGAGTGATATTTTAAAACTGAATTTAAAAAAAAAATCTATTAACGTCAGTTGTATCAAACAACTGACGTTAATAGTATTTTATAAAATATACAGTACACTATTAACGTCAGTTGTAATAAACAATCGACGTTAAAATTAAACCTTTAACGCCGTTCTTTATAACAAGCGGCGTTAGTTTTAACAAAATTAACGTCCGTTGTCTTAAAGAACCGGCGTTAATAGTTTTATGTTTAACGTCAGTTGTTTAAAAAACTGACGTTAATTTTTACAAACTTAACGTCAGTTTTATTAAAGAACTGACGTTAATAGTTTTATATTTACCGTCAGTTCTCAACTGACGTTAAAATATTAACTATTAACGTCAGCTGTATTTACGTCAGTCAGTATTCTGACGTAAAAAATCAATTTTAACTGACGTAAAAAGCACTTATTGCACTAGTGATCCTTTCTCCATAGGTTCGGCCAACTCAAGTTAAATAGGAATGAAATTTTGGATCATCACATGCTCTTAGATATAGACAATACACATGATTACAAGAACATAGCAAGTGGTTTCAACACCATGGGATTTTTCTAGAATTTGTTATGGATTTTCAAAGTTCTAGATCTAGAAACTTAAAAGTGCAAAACCTAGATGAATAAAGCTTTGAATATTGAAACTTATTGAAGAACATAAACATGATTAGGAAAGGAGAAGATGATTTACCTCTTGAAGATCCAAAAACAAGTAAAGATCCAATGACTTACTTCACACAATGATTCTAAGACTTATGAACTTTGGTGTTTTTGTGTTAAACTTGTAATAGGAAGAAAATAAAGTGTGATGGTCTATATATATAGAGAGGGCTGCGTCCAAGGGAGGGATTAAGTGGAAAGGAGGTGGCTTCTTCAAGGACTTAGGTGCAAATAACTCCTAGGGACCATTTTGCAAAATTCTAAAAGTATAAGGACTAGTTTGCAAATTCCTAATAGTTTGTAATGATGACCATGTGAAACATTTAATGTGTTCACATTGTGACTCACCATCATGAATCATCCAAAATTCTAAGATAACTCCTTCATCTTCTCTTGGAAACTCCGTCGTTCGCCTCGCCGTTTACCCGATTATATATTTCGTTCGTAAAAGATAAATTATTTCACTTTTAATGAAATAATTCTAAAAATACACAGTAGGAGGAAATAAAATAAAAATCTTAAGTTTTTCGTTCACGAGTTAAAATTAGGTCTCCTGGTCAGTATAAATATACTGTCAGTAGAAATAGCGGGCCGAGATTCACCCGTCGTTTCAACCTAAATTTTAATCGTAGCTTTCTACGTTTAAGTAGAATTAAATGACCAACTCCGTTTATTTAAAATATTTTTCTAACACTCGAATAAATATATAAACATATTCATCCACATTTCTGTTATTTAACACAGTAAAGAAAACAGGGTGTTACATGGACACTAAAATGAGTAAAATCTCGAATCCCCATTATAATCGAATAGATTAAACCCTTGAGATGACAATTGTTATAAGGAGAATGCTAACAAGTGTCCTTAGGGCTTTGTTTAAGGAACCAAAAAAAGGAAAAAAAATTGTATGGGAAATGGTGTATTTAGCATTTTGAAGAGTGTAACACTTGGTTTTTCAATACGAATATTCCTTTTGTGGGTTCCTTAACCAATGTCCTTAGAACACTCATTAATTAGCAAAACCATTGTTATAATATAGTTGTCACAATTTGTTCCAATTAATGTATTTTCACTCTACATATATTTTATAAAAAAGAGTAAAGGCACAAATTAGTCCATGAAAAATTTAGGGGACCTACTTTTGATCCCTGAGAAAAATAAATTAATCATTTAGTCCCTCAAATTTACAAATGCAGGTCACATTAGTCTTTTCTTCCACTTCTCATGTCTGTTTACTTGCCTATGTATCTCGCTAACCATCTTGTCTGACTCTTTTGTGATCCTGCATACTCTACGACAAATTTCCACCATGGAAAACAAATAAAAAGTGAGAAATATACATAATTTTCAGGTACCTGGGTTTTAAAATTTTGCATGATTTTTACACTTCCTTACATTTTTCACGACAAAAATTTGTCATAGGCCACGCAGGACCACTAACGAGTCAAGCATGATAGTTAACGGGACACATAGGCAAGTAAATGGATATTGGAAGTGGAAGGGGAGGCTAATGTGTCCCGCATTTGTAAATTTGACGGACTATACGATTAATTTATTTTTTTAAATTTCTTTCCTTAATTTCATTCTCTTTTCACTTATTTTCTACTCAACCATACACTTCATTAATATCATGGTGGTGTCAATTTTGAGAAGATTTACTCATGTAAGTGTGGACACTAAAATGAGTAAAATGTCGAATCCCCATTATACTCGAATATATTAAACCCTTGAGATGACAATTGTTACAAGGGGAATGCTAACAAGTGTCCCCAGGGCTTTGTTTAAGGAACCAAAAAAAGGAAAAAAATTATATGGGAAATGATGTATTTGGCATTTTGAAGAGTGTAACACTTGATTTTTCAATACGAATATTCCTTTTGTGGGTTCCTTAACCAATGTCCTTAGAACACTCCTTAATTAGCAAGACCATTGTTATAATATAGTTGTCACAATTTATTCCAATTACAGTATTTTCACTCTACATATATACAAGTAAATGGACATTGGAAATGGAAGGGGAGACTATGTATCCCGTATTTATAAACTTGATGGACTATACGATTAATTTATTTTTTTAGGAACTAAAAGTTGGTCCCCTAAACTTTTCATGAATCAATTTAAGCTTTTAACCTTATAACAATTTATTACTTTTTGTTTATATATATATATATATATATATATATATATATATATAAATAATAGGTAGATGATGATTTATATCTTTTTGGTGCAATGATGATGAGTGAGATTATAAAAACATTTTGTCAAAAAAAAGATTATAAAAACATGGTACGACAGAAATCATGTGAGAACACCTTTTTTAGTTCCTTACCATTTATTATTTTATTTCACTTGTTACTGTTGGTTCGTCATTCGTTGTATACAAAATTCCGCACGTGCCTATAGTTTTTGAGACGGTTCTATCTTTCTTTTCACGGCAAAAGCATCATCGTGAATCCTAGTCGATGCTTTGGGGTTTCATTTTTCCGACTCCATATCTCGATTTCGAACACTATTGTTTTATGGTATATATCTAGCAGTTCCTTCTCTTCTTTGATTCCTGTTACGGCAACTTGCTAAAACCATATCTTAAAATTTGCATTTAATTAATCCATATGTTGAATGGATAATATATTCCATTGCCATTTATGTTTTATACCAATTGAGACTCGTTAATAAGTACATAATCCTCTATTAAAATGTTTACTTCTAAATTCTTCTTCTTTGTTTTTTTAAGTGGACGTTGCATGGGATTTGAAGGAACATGATTGTTATGCAATGGGGTCTGCAATTAGTAAAGGTGCAGATGGCGTTGGAAGTTTTATTGGAAATGCTTTTTCGACTCCATTAAAGAGTATTTTTGGTGGATCATGCGAGTAAGAACACTACATCATTTTGCCCTTACTTTCTATCCTGTTCAATAGTTATTTAGTACTGCCTCTAATCCATAATATAAGAAACAAAACCCTAAAACATAGATGGGAATATATTTGAACGAGTTAATTATAATTAATATTCAGATAAATTTCCAAAAACATTAATTCTAATTTTAATTAATATTCTGATGACATGTAATTAATTACAGTAATTAATAAGGACAATATTAAAAATTAACATTTAATATGTGTGAAAATTAATTCATATTTCTTATATTTTGAACCAAAAAATGACTCATTTATTTCTTATATTATAGATCGGGGAGTAATAAATTTATTTATGCAACGTGTCATCAAATTCTGAGAGCATTTTAGAAACAATAGTAAATTACATTAATATATAGGTCTCACAAAATCACACATCATCCTAATTTATGGCTAAAATTATTATATCATAATGGTAAAAATGATCTGATTTGACTCCTTTTTTTTGAATGAAAGTGAACTTTTCTATACTTATTTATCTTAAAATTACTTCCAAATCATTGATTCTGCAGGGACATATGTTCAGGGCCATGGGATGTTATTTGTTTCATTGAGCATTTATGTATCTCCAGCCTAGGGAAGCTGTTGATGATTTCGGTCCTTTGCTACATAAGTAATATTCCATACATCCTCTGTGCTTTCATTTGCATTTTCTTGGATTCAATTGTGATAAGCACAAAGATATGATTAGTAGAAGAAATAAATGCCACATGATCACTGCCTGCAGCATGATTAGTGATGAGTATAAACCTAGTCATGGGGATGGATCTTCTCTTCCCTATTTTTCAAATCATTAGTGACAAGGTCACATAAAGATAGATAAACACAGAGACTCCAAATGGAACCCTACTGATTGGATCATGTTAAATTTGTGGGTCCTTACTTATTGCATGTTTGGTTTACAATTGAGTAGTTGCAAATGTATGTTTGGGGGACAAAGTGTCTTTAGAGTTAACGTATTTTTGGATCCAAAAGTATGTTTGCAATGATAAACCAAACATAAGATTAAGTATTTATATCTCTCTGTTCCCATGATTTTGTCATATAAAAAAACCATGTGAGAGGACTTATTCCCTGTTAAATAATCATTATGACTTTGTCATGCATGCTAACACTTTTCCAATATGTATATATCCCTGTTTCAGTTTTGTTATTCTTGTACCTATTGTTCAAACTTGGTATCTGCCAATGCATAGGAAGAAGCCTTTGTAAGATGTGTTGGGTAGCTTGTGAAACATACTGGTTTGCTGTAGAAAACATCACATGCTACTTGTGGCACAAGCTAATAAACACCAAGAGGGTTTATCGTGGAAGACACCGTTTCCAAGATGTTGAGCTTGGGTACAGTTCAACAGATGAAAGTGGTCTTTCATGTAATTACAGTCAAGTTGGAAGAAAAAGAAAGTCATTGAGAGAGAGAAGAAATGACCATTTGGGGAAATCTTTGTACCTTTCAACAAGTAGGCATGGGAGTGTCCATAACCATCACCACCATGTTGCTAAGTTGAAAGGAAGGTCTAGGAGATTGAGGAGATCATCAAAACAGGTCCAATTAAATAAAGCCAGGAGTCAACATGTGAAAGCTAGGAAGCCAAGGAGTTTCAAGAAGCAGCGGCTTAAATGATCAAATTCTGCAATAGCAGGAGTTAGTCTTTAGTCTTTAGATTGTGCTATGATTCATTTTAGCTTTGGATTGGCTAATATCACCAAGTATGATAAACAAATGTGAAAAGCTTTAGGATATAATTATGTAATTAGTGGAATGGATGCATAATTGCTTCATTAATATATTCATTATTATATTATTAGCCTAAGGATGAATTTTTAAAAAGCATGGTCTTCCTTGGACAAGCTTGAGATGATGCTGCAGCAACAAAAACAATAATAACAAGGGATTGGCACAGAATAAGTAAACTCTGCTTTCAGGAGAGGATAAAGAAGATCCAAAGACAATGCTTATAGAAGGGTCTAATCTATGTATTTAAAGGAGTTAGCGTCACTTAGAAAATGTGGGAATACCTGAAAAAACAATCCCATTTGATGGTTAATGAATTAAACTGCCATAAACACAAAATAAAAAAGACAAATTGCAAAAAGACACTAAACTCCATTTTGAACTTTCTTGTTAATTTAGCAATTAGCTAGTTTGCTGAGGAGGGCAGAACAGGAACTTGGTGATAGCATTGTTATATGGATTGCAAATCAGTGAAGTCCTGTCCAGAATTCCTTAACTCTTGTAAATTATTCAGATTTTTTAATGTTTTGAACATACACAGTCAATGACTGATATGTAATTGGATATATTGTTGTTAGAGAAGGTAGTTGAGATCAACTATATATGGTGGTTTCAAGTTTGCACTGTGAAGAAGTTGTGAATTTTCAGGCTTACTTTAGTGGATATATTTTTTACATGGACATAAACAAAAAACCAACGGTTTAATAACAACTTATTATTATGTATTAATATCGCTGTCAAATTCAACTACCATCAATTTAAGATATGGAAGCATTGCACTTTGTGAGTTCTAATCAGATAAAGATTTGATTTCTGCAGATTTGACATATAGTAACAATTTATATCGAAGATGAGACCTAACCTAATGCTTCATCAATTTCAATTGAAAATATTTAACTTTCATGTACCATAGACTAAGTGCTCTACTCTATGGTCAAAACACTACTTGAATTCTTATAGATCTCATTGTCTAATGCAATCTTAAATTTTTCTCCCAGCTTTGACCATTCAGCTGTGATTTTTGCTTGGCTTTTCTTTGCTAAACCCTGGTCATGTTGCAAATGCGGCACTTTTTCCGTTAACTCATCCATTTGAGTTTTAAGTATCTTTCCTTTCTCAAAGATATATATCATTCTCTCATGGGCCATGTTCTTTTCTAATTCAAAAGCAGTGATGTTAGCTTTAATGGCATTGATTTGCTCTTCCAGATCCTTTTTATTTTTCTCCATCCTTTGCTAACTTTTGAAGCACCTCATTTTGCAAAGCTACAACTTCCTTGAACTGATTCTTGTTTGCTTCCATACCTGCTTTTAGTTCATCAGCTCTCTGTAGATCAGATGCTGTGGACTCAATTTTCATTCTTGCTTCAATGTAGTCCCTACTCCAATGTGTTAACTCCCTTGAAGCTTCTGATATTAATGTTTTCATTTCTCCTGGGATGTCATCATCAGCACACAAACTGGAGAGGTAATCTAAGTTGTTTTTCATGACACTGCACATAACAGAATTGAAGCATCATTGGAGAAGAAGTCTTGTACTATTTTTAATGCTTCCCTAGTCTCTTCACTTGAAGAATTGGTGGTGGATTTATCATGGGAACATGAAACAACATGGGCTGCAGCATCTAGAGAAGCATAAAATGCTTCCATTTCTATGTCATATTGACTTAGTTCATTTTGATTTCTGAGAGATTCGTCAGTTGTTGCTAGCATCATAGTGGAATCGGTTCCAAGGTGTAGTTCTCCTATGTGATTGCCACTTGATGAAGTGGCTTCATCTGGTACACAATATTCCACAGTGGTGTGAATGTATGATTAGGCAATATAAAAGTGACCTTACATTTGCAAGTCATAAAAGAGTAATAATATACATAAAAGCAAAACAACCGCATCATAGAGTTGAATGTTGAGCAGAATTGGCCAAATCGCTTTGTAGTAATAAAAATATTATCCTCGGGGATTGAACTACTAACGTGCTAACTCAATTTTCTTTGAGCAATCGAATGGTTTGAATTTGACTTTTGTCAATAAATAAGAATAGAAATTTAACGAAGAAAATAAAATATTTTTGGTATTTTTTTTTTCAAATGAGAAAATTAAACAACAGAAAATTGGTTTTAACAATCAAGAGAAAATTATTTGAGAATCGATTTCCCCGTCTTTCGTACTTGTTCCATCCATCATGAGTCTCTCTATTCTTTTTTTGCTCCTCTTTTCTTTCGTTGATGTGCGGCTCTGTTTTTCTTCACACTGTGCGCCTGCTGTTTTTTTTTTTGGCACCTCCTTGCTTTTGTAAGCTGCTCCAAATTCAATTAGAAACAAAAATCTTGCATGGGCCAGCGTCTATTTTTCCCCATATACGTTTTGGGTGTGATTGAAAGTAAATCACAATTGCTTGATTTCCAAACATGTTTGCTAATTTGACACATTTTGCCAGACAACATACGTACATCGTATGAATAGTGTCACATTTGTCAAGATCATGTGACAAGATCAGAAGATCGTTTTTTTTTAAAATTTAAATTTTTTTTGTAAATAATTTTTTTGATTAAGTATGGGCATTCACCACATATTTGAAGGCATTCACCAGATAATTGAACTACGTTCACCAGATAATCTAAGGCATCCACAAGCTAATTTAGTATAGGCATTCACCACATATTCGAAGGCATTCACCAGATAAGTGAACTACGTTCACCAGATAATCTAAGGCATCCAAAACTCGGTTTTAGTATGGGCATTCACCGAGATATTCAAGGCATTCACTGGATAATTGAACTACGTTCACCAGATACTCTAAGGCATCCAAAACTTGGTTTTAGTATGAGCATTCACCACATATTTGAAGGCATTCACCAGATAATTGAACTACGTTCACCAGATAATCTAAGGCATCCAAAACTTGGTTTTAGTATGGGCATTCACCACATATTTGAAAGCATTCACCAAATATTTGTATCCCGTTCACCAGATATTGACACATACTTATCAAAAAATTTATTTACAAAAAAATTTAAATTTTTAAAAAAAAAAGTGCTTCTATAGTCAAGATAACACATTCTGATACAGTCTGCAGATCACATTAAGATCTGATTCATACTGATTAGACCGTATGTTGTCCCAAATTCTGGGTCAATTTATCATTTTTCATTTCCATATCTCGTCATTCAATTAGGCATGTTTAAGTGTGGCCCATCTGCATAATTTTTTTTTGATCACGTGAACCTTGGGCAAATCCTAAGTTAGGATATCAAGTGGGGCCAAGCAAATTTTGTATCACATTGCTGCACTTATTGCAAATTGCAATTCATGATTTGATTTAATTTGGAAGAAAACTAAATTTCCTAAATTTGTGATCATGACCCAAATCAATTAATGGCAATTGCAATTCTTCATATCAATTATCATCAATTTAATGACTTGGAGCCCCACTTGCTCCATATCACAAAATCAATTTGCCCAATTCTCATGCTGCTGCCACTTATCTATCTTCTTTTTGCAATTTTCGTTATAAGCCAAATCTATCAATCTCTTCAATTTTTTATCTCATCTTTATTATTTCCTACAAATGTAAACAAGTAAAAATACTATTAGATTAACTCTAAAATCATGAAATTAAACTAAAATATTCAAAATATTATTAAAAACTAAATTAGCTAAACTTAGGGACAAAACTCAATCAATCGACACAATTGGGGGCAAAAATCCATTTAATAAGCACACAAAAATCACATAATCTAGAAGATTATCACATCCCAAACCTAAGACTTTGCTTGTCCCCAAGCAAAAGTAACACAAACTAACACACAAAACACTAAGGACAACATACCAAGCAAACATCGACTCAAGGGACACCATAACTTAACAATAACAAAGCAATGCACCACCCAACCATGTAAGAGATCCTAAAACAAAAGAATCACCTTATAACAAGTTCACATCCCAGAATATTCCAAAGAAGAAATCATAACAAAGGTGCACCAATATTTCCACACTTGAAAAATTAAAGAACATGGCTAATTCAATTAAGGAAGAACTAATAGACACCCAACTACTCACAGGAAGTGCAATTTTACTCAATCACTCAAATTTATGTAGGTAAGTGTATCGCTCAATTTCACACATCAAAACCATGCAACTTCAAGTTTGATTTTCATCTCAATCATTCATCCTCAATTCACAACATGCATAAATCAAAGAGACTTTATTTAGGATGTAATGTGGCCAAGGTAAATGGGAAGGATAAGAAAGGATAAACAAGCTAGCACCAAAGGAAATAGGAGAGCAACAATTACTTTTAAAGAATCATGCTTTGCATACAATCATTTTCCCACCTCTTTCTTTTTGACTTCCTTCACCTTCTTTTCTTTCAAAGCACCACTTTGTTTTTCTCAAGTATTTCATACCATTTTTTTCATATTTTTTTTTGCATTTATTTTTTTGTCTTTTTTTTTGGGTAACCATTCCTTCCTTTCACCAACATATAAGCACAATATTCTCCCCCAAATTTATGTCAAACCCACTCACAATAATTCAATGCTCTCATATCCACTAAGGTTTGGGTAGAAACATTGTTTTTCAAGTTAAGGCTCATGGGTAAAAACAAATAAAGATTTACATTTAAAGCTCAAATGGGCTAAGCAAAGGGAAAAATTCACGGTTGGCTATTTGGTCAAAGTAGCTACATGAAAAACGGCCCAAATCATTTTTATAACATGCATGTGAATCATGAACTTCAAACAAGAATCAAGCAAACTCAAGAGCATGAATTTCAATGGTACACTCACAAGAAAGAATTTACAATTATAGGCTCAAATGACTCACAAGGATAAAGTTAAGCAATCCAATTAATTCTCACCAAAATTTTATAGCCATGAACTTTAATCAACAAGGTTTAACACAATGCACCAAAATTATGAAATCCAGTCAAGAACAAACTCAAATGAAAAACTAAACCACAAGTATCATCTTCATATCAAAGGAGAACAAACATGGTGGGTGTACAATACAATGAAATTGCCAAGAATGGGGTTCCACACGAGCATGTTTTTTTTTTTTTTCAAAGAGGAGTACTGACATTAACTTGCAAACACTAAAAAAAACACTCAAAAATAAAACAGCACACAAACAGAACAAAAATAAAACAAAATAAAGAAAAAGAAAAGAAAACTCCCCTATCTTGCGCTTCCAAAATTTGGTCCAAACTTGAGGTCACCATCATTAGTGCCTCATATCCTTCCTTTCTGTCATGAGATACCATGAAGCACAACTAAATATATATATCAAAACAGAGAAAACATTAGCACAAGATAGACAAGCCATAAAAGAAGAAGAAGAAAAAGACTAAATATATATCTGAATCAATTTTTTTTCCCAACAAGTTAACAAAAGTAAAAAAAAATTATTTTTGTATTTATCTTTTTTTTAAAAAATTAAACTAAAAAATTAACAAAGAACAGAAAAACTAAACTACCACTTGGGATGTCTCCCAAGAAAAATTCATGTTATAGGACTTAGTGAGATTGCTCACCCTCCTTAGAAGGCGAGTGAAGGGTAATGGTAACCCTGTTCCTATTCAAATCACCCCCAAAGTACAATTTCAACCTTTGGCCATTTACCTTAAAACTTCTTCCAGAATTTGGCTCTGCAATCTCAATTGCACCATAGGGACTCACTTCCTTAACAACAAAAGGACCTGATCATCTAGACTTTAACTTTCCAGGGAAGAGTCTTAGTCTAGAATTATACAATAACACTTGTTGTCCTGGTTCAAATTCTTTCACAATTATTTTTTTATCATGCCATCTCTTGGTTCTTTCTTTATAAATTTTAGAACTCTCATAGGCTTGCAACCTGAACTCTTCCAGCTCATCTAACTGCAACAACCTTTTCTCACCCGCAGTTTTCAAGTTAAAATCAAGCAGCATCACTGCCCAATAAGCTTTATGTTCCAACTCAACTGGAAGATGGCGTGATTTGCCATACACTAACTGATATGGGGACATTCCAATTGGATTTTTGAAAGCTGTCATATATGCCCAAAGCACATCATCCAATTTTCTAGCCCAATCTTTTCTTGACGAACCTACCACTTTTTCTAGGATCCTCTTCAGCTCTCTGTTTGAAATCTCAACCTGTCCACTAGTTTGTGGATGGTAGGGGGTCGCTATCCTATGTTTCACACCATATTTATTCAGCAATGATTCAAATTGTTTATTACAAAAGTGTGACGCCCCATCACTTATCACAGCTCTAGGCACCCCAAACCTTGTAAAAATGTGTTTCTTAAGGAAAGAAACCACAACCTTGGCATCATTGGTTGGTAATGCCACAACCTCTACCCACTTGGAGACATAGTCTACAGCAACCAAAATATATTTATTAGAGAAAGACGATGGGAATGGTCCCATAAAGTCAATCCCCCCAACATAAAAAATTTCAACCTCCAAGATGGATTTTTGAGGCATTTCATTCCTCTTAGAAATGTTCCTTACTCTCTGACATCTATCACATTTTTCAACAAAATTGTGGGCATCCTTAAACAAAGTAGGCCAATAAAAGCCACATTGCAAGACCTTAGCAGCAGTTCGTTTGCCACTATAATGCCCACCATATTCAGACCCATGACAGTGCCTCAAAATTTTTTCAAATTCATCATCAGGGACACATCTCCTAATGATCCCATCAGCACATCTTTTGAACAACAACGGTTCATACCACTCATAAAATTTAGCATCATGAAAAAACTTTTTCTTTTGCTCCCAACTTAAATCAAGAGGAACAATACCTGAAGCCTTATAATTTGCAAAATCAGCAAACCGAGGGAAAGAATTTACCATCATCAATTTTTCATCAGGAAACTCCTCCGAAATGTAAGGAATGTCCTTGTCCCCCTCAGTTTGGACAAGTCTAGAGAGATGATCTGCCACAAGATTTTGCTTTCCTTGCTTGTCTCTTATCTCCAAATCAAATTCTTGGAGAAGCAATATCCACCTAATCAATCGCGGCTTAGCATCCTGCTTAGCAAACAAATACCTCAAGGCAGAGTGATCAGTGTAAACAATGACTTTAAACCCAACAAGGTAGGATCTAAATTTGTCAAAAGCAAACACAATAGCAAGTAACACTTTTTCAGTTGTGGCATAATTTTTCTGAGCATCATTCAACACACGACTTGCATAATAAATCACATGCAGAATCTTATTTTTTCTGTCCTAACACTGCACCTATAGCATAATCACTTGCATCACACATAATTTCAAAAGGTAAACTCCAATCAGGAGCAACCATCACAGGTGCATAAATTAGTTTTTCTTTTATTTTATTAAAAGCATCCAGACATGCATCATCAAACACAAAATTTGCTTCTTTTTCCAAAAGGTTTGTCAAGGGCTTAGCAATTTTAGAAAAATCTTCTATAAACCGCCTATAAAAACCAGCATGCCCAAGAAAACTTCTTATCCCTTTCACATTAACTGGTGGTGGTAACTTCTCAATTACCTCCACCTTTGCTCTATCCACCTCAATTCCTTTTGCAGAAATTTGATGACCAAGAACTATACCTTCTCTTACCATAAAATGACATTTTTCCCAGTTAAGAACAAGGTTAGTTTCTTGGCATCTTTTTAAAACCAAAACAAGGTTGGATAGGCAAATATCAAATGAAGATCCAAACACAAAAAAATCATCCATAAAAATTTCTGTGCATTTTTCAATTAAATCAGAAAAGATTGAGAACATGCACCTTTGAAATGTGGCGGGTGCATTACACAACCCGAAAGGCATACGCCTATAGGCAAATACCCCAAATGGACAAGTAAAGGCTGTTTTTTCTTGATCTTCTGGGGCTACTGCAATTTGATTGTAACCCGAGTACCCATCCAGAAAGCAATAGTACTCGTGCCCCTCCAACCTTT
This sequence comes from Sophora flavescens, assembly GCA_030762895.1. Classification (NCBI taxonomy): domain Eukaryota; kingdom Viridiplantae; phylum Streptophyta; class Magnoliopsida; order Fabales; family Fabaceae; genus Sophora; species Sophora flavescens. The sequence continues at coordinate 39,926,481 of CM061066.1, forward strand.
CTATCATCTGGTCAATGAACGGAAGTGGAAAATGATCTTTCCTTGTAGCTTGATTAAGCTTCCGGTAGTCAATACACATCCTCCAACCAGTGACTTGCCTTGTAGGAATCAACTCATTGTTTTCATCCATCACCACAGTCATACCACCTTTCTTGGGAACCACCTGAACTGGGCTCACCCACTTACAGTCAGAAATGGGATAAATTATACCTGCAACAAGTAACTTTATCACTTTTTTCCTCACCACTTCCTTCAGAGTTGGATTGAGCCTCCTTTGATGTTGAACTACTGGTTTAAAGTCCTCCTCCATAAATATTTTATGCATGCAGAATGTAGGACTTATCCCCTTCAAATCACTGATGTTCCAACCAATGGCTGACTTGTGATCCCTCGATACACTGAGTAATTTTTCATCCTCACTTTCTGACAACTCCACATTCACAATAACTGGATTCTTCCTTTTCTCATCCAGAAAAACATATTTCAGATTTGAAGGCAATGGTTTCAGCTCCATGGGTAGCTCCTTTTCCACTACCACTTCTTCTTTTTCCAATTCTTGTAATTTTTTATTTGAAGAAGAGGTAGATTCCAAAGCTTCCAATTGATAGATACATTCCACCACCTCGGAATTGACTTCATCATGCTCCTCCTTAATTTCTTTGCCTTTCATCAAAGTTGCTTCTAAGGGACTTTCTGCAGCACTTTTTTCAAATTCCTCTAGGACCAAGGAATCCAAAACTTCAACCCGGAAACAACAATCAGAATCTTGAGCATGCTTCACTGCTTCTTTCATTGAGAAAACCACTTTTTCATCTTCTACTCTCAAAATCAGTTCACCTTTCTGCACATCAATCAAAGCACGACTTATAGCCAAAAATGGCCTACCAAGAATAAGAGGAACTTTAGCATCCTCTTCCATATCCAGCACTACAAAATCTACAGGGAAGATGAATTTATCAATTTTAACAAGAAATCTTCCACAATACCATAAGGATATTTTATCGAACGATCTGCCAACTGAAGAGACATCATAGTAGGCTTCACTATACCGATTCACAACCTTTTAAAAATTGACAAAGGCATCAAATTGACTCTTGCTCCCAAATCACAAAGAGCCCTGCCAACCTCCATATTAACAATCTCACAAGGAATGGTGAACTTCCTGGATCCTTCAACTTAAGAGGCAATTTTTGTTGAATGATAGCACTAAACTCCTCTGTAAGCATAAGAGTTTCCTCTTCATTGGCCTTCCTCTTCTTGGACAATAAATCCTTCATGAACTTAGCATAACTTGGCATTTGTTCCAATGCCTCAACAAATGGAATATTAATCTGCAGCTTTTTGAACACCTCCAAGAACCTGGAAAATTGCTTGCCTTCATTCTTCTTCTTCAACCTTTGAGGATAAGGAATTTTAGGAACAAAGGGCAGCAGCTGTGTTGGCTTGTCAACTTGTGAATTTTCAGATTTTTCAGCTTCTTCTTTCTTCTCTTTAACCACTACTTCCTCCAACCCTTGCTTTTTATCATGAACAACTTTTTCAGCATCCTTTTCTTTAGAAGACTCCTCCTGGTCAACATTGTTCAGAACCTTGCCACTCCTTAAATGAATTGCCTTGCATTGCTCTTTTGGATTAGGAACAGTATCACCTGGCAAAGTACCTGAAGCTCTTTCAGACAACTGTTTAGAAATCTGCCCAATTTGCACTTCCAAATTCCGGATAGACACCTCTTGATTCTTGAAGTTGGCCCTTGTCTCCGTCATGAAATTTGAAGATTGCTCCACAAAATTAGAACTATTAACAGACAATTTCTCCAAACCAAAGATGACATTCTATTTTGAGGTTGTGATTGACCTTGGAATGAAGAATTCCCTTGTTGTTGTTGTGGCTTGAATTGATTCTGACCTTGCCCACCCCATGAGAAATTAGGATGGTTCCTCCAACCTGGATTGTAAGTGTTTGAATATGGCTTAATTTGTTGCCCCAATGCATTCACTTGCTCTCCGAGTTGATTTGTACCACAATCACCATTACGATGCTCTCCACCACAAAAATAACACACCAAGGGAGGTGTATTCAGTGCATTAACTTGGCCATTCCCGAACAAAGTAGCAAGCTGTTGAGAAATCACCTTGTTAACTTGTTGCTCAATTAGATTACTATCCACAACATTCACCCCTAAGACTTTTCAGTTTTGCCTATCATGTTGCATATTAGCATTGCTGGCTGCCATGGTCTCTAGTATTTCCAAAGCCTCTTCTGGACTCTTCAAATCAAAAGCTCCTCCACATGCCGCATCCATCATCTGTCTTGCATTCGGATCCAACCCATTATAGAAGGTTTGAGCTAACAACCAATTGGGCAAAGAATGATGAGGACATTTTCTGAGTAGCTCCTTGAACCTCTCCCAAGCATCATACAAAGTTTCTGACTCTAGCTGCACAAATGAGGTAATTTCACTCCTCAATTTGGCTGACCTCGATGCTGGAAAATATTTTTGCACAAACTTGGACTCCAAATCATCCCATGTTGAGATACTGCCCTGTTGTTGTGACTGAAGCCAACTTCTAGCTTTATCCTTCAATGAGAAAGGAACAAGCCTCAATCTAATAGCGTCATCTGAAACTCCATTGAACTTCACTGTATCACATATCTGCAAGAAATTCTCCAGATGATGATTGGGATCCTCATGAGCTCCTCCACCAAACTGGTTCTGGTGCATCAAATTAACGAGTGCAGGCTTAATTTCAAAGTTGTTAGCCTGCACAGCAGGTCTCACAATAGAATCCCCGGGCACCTTCAGTATTGGGCTTGGAATAATCCCTCAATGTCCGCCTAGCAGGTTGCTCGGTCATGACTGTTTCAACTTCAACCACCTGTTGTTGTAAAAGCGCTTGTTCCCTTTCTTGTTGCCTGCGAAGCTTGACTATCTTCCTGTTACTCTTAGCTGTCTTTTCAATTTCAGGATCAAACAACAAAGAATTCTTGTCAACAGTACCTCGCATACACAACTCAAAAGAAAATCAGTGTACACTTATAATATAAAATAAAATTGCAGCAATTATAATAACAGAAAATAAAATGCTCAAATCGAGATTTCCTTGGCACAACTAATATTAACAAAAATCAATCCCCGGCAACGACGCCAAAAACTTGTTGAGCATAATTGGCAAGTGCACCAAATCGCTTTGTAGTAATAAAAATATCGTCCTCAGGAATTGAACTGTTAACTACTAACGTGCCAACTCAATTTCGTTTGAGCAACCGAATGGTTTGAAATTGGCTTTCGCCAATAAGTAAGAATAGAAAATTAACAAAGACAAGAAAATATTTTTGGTATTTTTTTTTTCAGATGAGAAAATTAAGCAACAGAAAATTGGTTTTAACAATCAAGAAAAAATTGTTAGAGGATCGATTTCCCTGCCTTTCCTACTTGTTCGATCTTGGAAATTAACTTCAACGGTTTATCCAATTTCAAGAATATGAGTTTTGCAATTTATCCCCTAATTCCTTAGGTGAATAAACCTTTCTGTATATTAGATAAATAGCAGAAGCGTTAAGAAAGATTTCCACTAAAAAAAAAAAAAAAAATTTGGTTGTGTTCTTATTCCTAAGTAACACGCACAAATCGTTTATTAACATGAAAACAGTTAATAAACTCTTGAAATTAAACAAACTACAGCAAGTAATTATCCAGAATCAAAACAAGTTATCTAGGCGGTTCCATGAAGAAAGCAGAGAAGAAGAAGATGAAAGCGAGTAGTCATCATGAGTCTCTCTATTCTTTTTTTTTTTTAATGTGCGGCTCCTATCAGCGACTCTCCTCTTTTCTTTCGTTGCTGTACGGCTCTATTTTTTTTCACACTGTACGCCTGCTGTTTTTTTTTTTTGGGCACCTCTTTGCTTTTGTAAGCTGCTCCAAATCCAATTAGAAACAAAAATCTCGCATGGGCCAGCGTCTATTTTTCCCCCATATACGTTTTGTGTGTGATTGAAAGTAAATCACAATTGCTTGATTTCCAAATCTCCTCATTCAATTAGGCATGTTTAAGTGTGGCCCATCAGCATAAATTTTTTTTTTTTTTGATCATGTGAACCTTGGGCAAATCCTAAGTTAGGATATCAAATGGGGCCAAGCAAATTTTGTATCACATTGCTGCACTTATTGCAAATTGCAATTCATGATTTGATTTAATTTGGATGAAAACTAAATCTTCTAAATTTGTGATCATGGCCCACATCAATTAATGACAATTGCAATTCTTCGTATCAATTATCATCAATTTAATGACTTGGAGCCCCACTTGCTCCATATCACAATATCAATTTGCTTAAATTCTCATCGCCACTTTTCTATCTTCTTTTTGCAATTTTCGTTAGAAGCCAAATCTATCCATCTCTTCAATTTTCCATCTCATCTTTATTATTTCCTACAAATGTAAACAAGTAAAAATACTATTAGATTAACTCTAAAATCATGAAATTAAACCAAAATATTCAAAATATTATTAAAAACTAAATTAGCTAAACTTAGGGACAAAACTCAATCAATCGACACAATTGGGGGCAAAAATCCATTTAATAAGCACACAAAAATCACATAATCTAAAAGATTATCATTGAATAGGACAAATTACATGTAGAGAGGAAGAGAAAAATACTTTTTGTTTTTTTCCTTGGTCACTGTTAGAAACCCAAATCAGAAAATTGAGAAACTTATAGCAACACAGAAATGGAAATGACAAATTTATTGATGGATTGAATCTGAAGAGAATATGAGAAATAATTCTTCTCCAAGGGTTTCTCCACCACAAAGGCTTTCCCCTTTCACAATAGAGCAATGCTAGGTTCTGACAAATCTAACAAAATTGAATGGTTCTCCTCTACCCCTTTCCCCCTATTTATCTAAATAAACCCCTCTAACTAGACTAACTTCACTCCCTAACATTCAATGATGCTGCCAGTGATCCCGGTCATAGTTATCGGGTTCTTTGATTAACCCTACGTACGTACCGGGTTCAATTTAAAAAAAAGTCTTGTAATAATATAAAAAGTGACGAATAAATATCTTGTGTACTGCATACCCGGTAACCGTGGTCCACACTGATTCAACTGAGTGTATATTGCAGCAGGAGGACATATCACATGTTCTTTCTAGAGCATAGGGATTTGTGAATCAAAACAGCCATATGATAGAGTTGAATATGGCATCTAAAGTTAATAACATGCAGAGAGGAAAGGAGAAAAAACATTGTTTTTACCTAAGTCATTGATGCTGTCAGTAGTCCACTCTGATTCCACTGAATGTATATTGCTGTAGAAGGACTGATCAAATGTTCTTTCTAGAGCATATGGATTTGTGAATCTAACATCCTCTATGCTAGTAACTTCCCGGTTTATATGAACTCCGGTCCATGTAACTAATCCTAAACAATCTGAATGTATTACACATGACACCACTACATGATTCCACCCTTGCTTTAAAAGTTGTCTTAAGGGATACAATTCCAGAAATCTGTGGATGTTATTGCACATATATGTATGATCGATCTCAAAGTTGCTTGATGATAAAAGCCTAATCGTATTGCTGTGCCATTGACTTTAACCAAAAATTCAAACTTCATATAAACAGGCTGCTTGATACCCTCAACTCCTAAAACTGCACACACAATGATAGCTGGGAATCCCTTAAGAAACCAGAAACTCGCAGAGTTTCCCCTGCAAGAGTGGTCAAACCATTCTGGGATCCTTTGTCCTGGTAGAAAATAACCTCTAAGTCTAGCAGTGTTGTGCATTGCCTGTCAATTGTAATTTAAATAGCAAGTCATATCTAACACTAGAAGTGTTATTTGAACAACCATTCTGATAGATGTGGGCATTAACGGGCCTTTGTTATTAATAAAGCAGTTAGTAGCAGTTTAATAGAGCAGTTAGTGTAACACCCTACTTTTCGTTAAGTGCTTTTATTAAGCTTGTTTGGTTGTTTAAGTTAGTTTTGTTAAGTTAAAATAGTTAGCTAAGGACTTGGTGGGATTTTTGGCTTAAAAGTCCTTTTCTGGTGCATGAGCACGCCCGTGCTCAAAGTCTGAAGCACGTTGCAAGTTTAAGTTGAGCACGCCCGTGCTCAATGTGTGGACCGCATCTCGTAAACACGAAGTCCAGCATGCCCGTGCTTGTTGAGGAGCACGACCGTGCTCAAGTTCAGTCTATATATGCTTGCACAGAAACCGAGGGTTTACGTGAAAACCCTGTTCTAGTGGCTGCTACTACCCTAGTGCGGCCAGAGCAGTTTTATCCCCCTTTTCCATCAAACTCAATCAGTTTCTTGAGTGTTGGAGACCGTTGGGTAGCGTTGTTTCGTCTGTGCTCGTATATAGGTAATGTTTCTTTCCCTTGTGGTTTCCTTTCATGGTTTTGAATCGGAAACTGATGGTTTATGTTTTGTTTGGCCAAGGCTTGGAAGAGTTAGCTGAGCCGCTTTGGGAACCGTGACCAGTTTGACTGCTAGAGCAACCTTCAATCCAGGTATGGGGAGAAGAGTAGTGTATTCATTAGGCAGCGGGGGTGGCATAAGGTAAGGGGTTCCCATAACCCCGGTTGTTGTCTTAAGTTGTATGCCTATGTGTTAAGATGTTTCTATTGATGACATGATTATTTGATTTAGTTATGTTCTATGATAACATGTCTTAGTTGTTTTGGAATTCTATGGTTATCTGTTCATATTCATGATTGGTTGCTTATGAGTATGATAATGTGTTGATCGTTGTTATTAGCATGATGTTGGCTGGTTGATGTTGATACTATGATCAGTTTGACGATAAGATGTTAATTGAATAATTAGGTTATTAAATGACTTGATGATTAATGGATTTAATCCCCAAATTAATTGGTTAAAATCTATGTTTGAACTCTGCCTAGAACAATACTGTCGTGCATTGAGCACGACCGTGCTGAACAGGGAGCACGCATGTGCTCCCAGATTGAATTCTGGAAAAATGGTCGTGCAATAAGCACGGTCGTGCAGCAGAGGAGCACAGCCGTGCAGCTGAGCACGACCGTGCAGGAAATGAAGCACGCTCATGCTTCACTTACGTGACCAGCACGACCGTGTAGGGGACAAGCACGCCCGTGCTCCCCTACAAGACAGAAATTGAATTAAAGGTTTAAAAGGGGGTTTTAACCCCAATCTTCCCAATAACTCTATGTTGACATGATTAATTAATGTTAATGATTAGATAACTCGGTTAATGGTTAATGAAGATAATTAATGATGATAAGATGTTTAAGTCGGTAACCGCTGGGTTATCGCACGTTGATAACTTTGGTGCTTATTGGCCAAAGTGGCCTCGATGCTTATTGGTCAAAGTGTTGATGATGTTAAGTCTTGGGTGCTTATTGGCCCAAGCACGATGATGTTGATGATGAAGTCTTGGGAGCTTTTTGGCTCGAGCAAAGGAGGTGGTTGTTGTTGTTTGTTGTGGTGCCATGCATAGAGCATTGGAGTTGATGGTTGAGGGGGAGGTTAGACATAGGGGAGATTGCTCGAGAGTACGGTGATCTGGCCATCCACGGTAAGTCACCCAAGGTTTGGTGACCGCGGCCCCCCGTGATGAGGCATCCACGGTTTGATGCGTTGGCTATCCATGGGGTTCACCCGAGGTTCGGTGAACTGCCGGTGTTGGTGCTTCTATGGCCAATACAGATATGTAACTCCAAAGTCGTTCATCCTAAGTTAGTTTGGATCCACATGCATAATGGAGTAGCGGAGTAGCGTTGCATTGTACCGTATAGCATACTTGTTGTGATGTCGATATATGTTGATGTACATGTTGTTGTTAGGGGTGTTCAGATCCAAACCGATCCAAAAAATAACCGCAAACCGATCCAAAATAACCGAAAATCGATCAAAACCAAAATTATTTGGATTTTTTTGGATAACTTTTTTTGAGAACCGATCGGTTCAGTTCGGTTTGCTTTCTTGGAGCTGAACAGATCCGAACAGATCCGAACAGAACCGAAATTTTACATAAACATTAGACCCCTCACCCCTGGTTGCGTTTTATACTATTGCTCAGAAGCAAAATACATAAACTCGTGCGTTTTACTTCTCAGTTTGCAAAAAGGACTCACACTAACTCACTTTCAAAGTCTTAAGTCTCTATACGTCGCCGCTTTTCCCACATCGCCTGCCATCCCCGCCGCTCCTCCCTCTCCGCCTGCCATTGATGCCGCGTCCCCTCGCCTCCCTGCCGCATCTCCTTCGTTACTTCCTATTGATTTCGCGTCTCCTTTAATCCTTTCCCCGTTTCTGTGATTTTTGATTTGCTTCTTCTCTCTCTCAAGTTATCTGTATCTCTTGTGTTTTTTTTTGTTTTCATGTTTTAGGTTGAAGGTTAAGTCTATTATCCTGCGTTTTTGCTTCCCTGAAATTGGCTTAACTGAAAATTCTGCAACGATACTTTTAGGTTTTTTTGTTGCAAGAACTAAATACTTTTTTTTTGTGTGCAATACTTTAAGGAGAAGGGAAGTAGTTCTTATGTACAACGACTAATCTTGTTGATGTTTCTTTTGGGAGAGTTCACATATTGGCTCTTTTATGGATAATTCAATGTTGCCAGCTTCTTATTTTAAAATTGCTCATGTGGTTCTAGTTTTGAATTAAGACATTGTTAGATGTTAATGTGATTCTTCTTTATTTTAATTTTTTTGTGAAATTGTTAATCTTGATATAAACCCGAATCAACCGAACCGATCCAAACTGCATTTAATTGGATCGAATCTGATCGGATTTGTTTAAGGATGCCATCCAAACAGAACCAAACTGCATGCTCTTTTTATCTTCGGATCAGATGGTTTTTTGCTTCAAAATCGATCCAAACCGAACCGCGAACACCCCTAGTTGTTGTATGCTTATGATGTTGCCATGCTTGTTTGTTTACCTTGCTTCCTATCTCCATGCTGTATATGTTTACAAGATTCTTACTCTCTGTTCTCTATTTGTTTGTTTGGCATGTTTATCTTCATGCAGAGGATGGCGAGCAATCCAGAGAGGAGTGACTCTGAGGAGCCATCACTCATAGTTAGGACCTTTCTCTTTCAATCTAGTTAGTTTCAGTTGTTTTTCCGTGATGTACGAAACGGTTATACCAGCTCTGTTGTGACATTGGGTTGGGACTTTTTTTATGTTTTATTCGTTTATATTGTTTAAACTTGATTTTATTTCCGCGTTTTGAGAACTCATTCGTGTGGGACCTTTCTACCCATGGACAAATATTTATTTATTTCAATAAATACATGATTTATTTTTCAGCTTTGTCCTTTTATTACTTTTTAACATGTGGGGTAGTAGGGTGTCACATTTAGTGGTATCAGAGCAGGTCTGTATCAGGTCGTGGTATGAGTCTGTTGTGTGCTCTTGTTTGGATTGTCTATATTTGCTATAGATAATGATGCTTTAAGTTAAGTTGTCTATCGCTTTTACCCGCTTAAGTTTCTGTATTAAGAATTGTCTTGGACATGTACAGGAACTCATGGCCGGTAGAAGACGTAACGATCAGGAAATTGAAGATTTATTGGCACTCCTTGCCAATGCTATCGGCCAGGTTAACAACCCCAACAACAATGGTGGGCCAGCTGAGTTTCAGGGCCTGGACAAGTTTCAGAGGAACAACCCTCCATCGTTCAAGTGAGCTTCTGATCTGGAAGGAGATTTGCTATGATGTTGATGATGAAGTCTTAGGAGCTTTTTGGCCCGAGCAAAGGAGGTGGTTGTTGTTGTTTGTTGTGGTGCAATGCATAGAGCATTGGAGTTGATGGTTGAGGGGGACGTTCGACATAGGGGAGATCACCCGAGAGTACGGTGATCTGGTCATCCACGGTAGGTCACCCGAGATTTGGTGATCGCGGCCCCTGTAATGAGGCATCCACAGTTTGATGCGTTGCCTATCCATGGGGTTCACCCGAGGTTCGGTGAACTGCCGGTGTTGGTGCTCCTATGGCCAATATGGATATGTAACTCCGAAGTTGTTCATCCTGAGTTAGTTTGGATCCACGTGCATAATGGAGTAGCGTAGTAGCGTTGCATTGCACCGCATAACATACTTGTTGTTATGATGTTGATATATGTTGATGTACATGTTGTTGTATGCTTATGATGTTGCCATGCCTGTTTGTTTACCTTGATTCCTATCTCCATGCCGTATATGTTTACATGATTCTTACTCCCCGTTCTATGTTTGTTTGTTTGGCATGTTTATCTTCATGCAGAGGATGGCAAGTGATAAGCCTCCGGCTTATCTAGTTTTATAACTAGATGGATGTGGTTTTCGTGCAATTTATTCGAGTTCACTCTCGTTTTCGCCCAAATTTGCCTTGTTTTATTCCTAAGTTAGTCTTTGACTCGTTTGGTGTATTTTGTGTAGTTTTTAGGTTATTTTGAATAGAATTACGCTTGTGGGTGCTTTTGTTGTTTCAGATTAAATAAGTGAAGCTCCGGGAGTCAAGGAAAGTCGAAAGCGTGGAAATTACAAGTGCGGAGACACTCGCCCGCGAGTGTATTCTCGCCTCGCGAGGCGAAGGTCAACAAAGCAGCAAAAGTCAACATTTCTGTCTCGCCACGCGAGACTCTTCTCGCCCGCGAATCATGAAGACTGCAAGACGAGAGACCATCACGGCCAAGCCGTGATGAAGACCACGCCCGTGAACAGTTTGAGGTTTGAAGACTCGCCCCGCGAGAGACATCTCGCCTCGCGAGAGAATGAAGACTTGGAAGTCAGAGGCCATCACGGCCCAGCCGTGATGAAGGTCACATCCGAAAATTGAAGACTCGCCCGCGAACACACTTTCGCCTCGCGAGAGTTCAAATTGAAAGCGCGCCAATTTTAATTCTCGCCTCGCGAAAGGCTGCTCGCCTCGCGAGCGAGCGCAAATCAGGAATCCTATTTAAAGGCTTTTGCAGATCAGATTTGGGGGGGGAATCGTTACGATCCAGTTTTTTCCACTTAGGTTAGGGCAGTAGTTACGAATCCTTATTTCTCCTTGGAGCTGCGTCTCCTTTTCTCTTTTCTTTTTATTTTACGATGGTGATTATGTCCAAGTGTTTGTCTATGAGCATGAGGAACTAATCCCCTTCGTCCGAGGGAACAATGAAGCCGCCCATGGCAGTGTAGATTCGATGTGATGTATGTTTTCCTTTCCTTCTTTTAATTAATGTTTTCCAATTCTGAATTGATTGTGTTGATCATATGTGTTGCATGATTAACTAGTTAAACGTGTTAAGGCCAAACGGCGATTCACGTTTTAGAACTTGAATTGGAATCACTAATCGAATAATGAGCACGACCGTGGAATTAGGAGATTAGTGCAACCATTTAGGGAACAAGAATTAACAGAATTCGAGATTAGGATTATGAGACCTGCAAGTAATTAATCCAATCGTCGAATACGTCCTATTTGAGCACGACCGTGAATTTAGGAGAAATTAGGGGTCCCGGTTGACATTGTAATTGAACTTAGGGAGGAATTCATCATCACTTGGGTATGCATGTTGGGTAGGTGGAATTGTGACCTTGGAAATTTTAATTTCAGATTTTAATCGTTTAGTTTAGTTTTATTTAGATTTGTTAATTTAGATTACAATCCTATTCTCTCTCTCTCTCAACCACCTTCTGTAACTTGACCGAACATATCTGATTTCCCGTGGATTAGTCGAATTGGTAGCCCAATCCCTGAGTTCGACCTCGGTAATTACTTACCGTGTTATTTTTATTACTTGCGACGACCCGGTACACTTGCCGGAGTCACAACAGCAAGCAGTTCGGAGAGGAGTGACTCTGAGGAGCCATCACTCATAGTTAGGACCTTCTCTTTCAGTCTAGTTAGTTTCAGTTGTTTTTTCGTGATGTACGGAACGGTTATACCAACTCTGTTGGGACGTTTGTTTATGTTTTATTCGTTTATATTGTTTAAACTTGATTTTATTTCCGTGTTTTGAGAACTTGTTCATGTTGGACCTTTCTACCCATGGACAAACGTTTATTTATTTCAATAAATACATGATTTATTTTTCAGCTTTGTCCTTTTATTACTTTTTAAAATGTGGGGTAGCAGGGTGTCACAGTTAGTAGCAGTTAATTAGAGTTAGTTACTTAGTTTGTCTATAAATAAGAGAAGAGATTGAGAGAGAGGGCATCTTGTGAATTGAATAGGAATTGGGGTCTTAGGGCATTTGGGAAGTGCTGACCCTCGAAGTTCTGTTATATTGTACTGTAATCAAGGGATTATCCCTATTTTCTTAGTAATATCTTGTAATCAAATACCGGTTTCTATCACATTCTTGACAACTTTCTTATTTAAAAAGAAAACATTATGTACCCGAAAGATTAGTCTCTCACCGGAAAACCAAACACTTAAAAAGTAAAATTGTCTAGAAGTTCTTAAGAGGAAAAAGATCATCTCCTATAACATGATGGTCATGTTAATGAGAGATAGACACAAACTTTATCATAATGACCCCAACATGATTGGTTATAGGGATCTACTACTCGCATTTTAATTTTTGGTTAAAATGCAATTTCAGTCCCTCAAGTTTTTCACTTTGGTGAAATTGGTCCCTCAACTTTTTTTTTGGGAATTTAGTCCTCCTAATTTTCCAATGTTGCAAAAAGCATCCCTCCGTCATGTTCCCATCCAAAATATAACAGAAGTAGGTGATGTGACAAACGTGTGTCAACATGGCATCCAAGTGTCAGTTCCATGTGTCACCATATAATAAAATAAAATAAAAATAAGAATAAAATTTAAGTTTAAAAACCTTTTTTTATCGTAACATGTGATGTACACATGACTGAAGATCGTTTTCTTCTTTCGGAATGCATTTATTCCTCTGAATCGTTTGAGATAGCAAAAACCAAATCTTCAATCCTTATAAATCAAATTGATATGTCATTCTCATTCTCGGTCTCGATCTTCTCCTTTTTATTCTCGTTCTCGTGTTCCTTCTCAATCAAGATCCTTCTCTTCATCGACTGGTGGTGGAATGCAAAGAACAGGGAAGGCAAGGTCACGAATGGTGGTGCTCCGTCGAGTTCGTGGAGTTCCAACGACGAGGCAGCGACTCAAAGGTGACGCGCATGATGAGATCATCTTGGAGCTATTCTGACGCAGTGGTTGGGTAGCGGCTCAAGGTTGTCATCGGCGTAGGCAAAGAGGACGCAACTGTAATCGGGATGGTGGCTGTGACGGCGGGCCTGGACGATGGTGGTATGCAAATCTGAGTGACTGAGTCTAAGTAGAAGTTGTCTTAGCATGTCAATTGTCTCATCAGTTGTGTCATTTAGCTATTACCGAGTATGAGTAGAAGTTGGTCTACAACTTGCCCTCAAGATGATGGAGAAGTTGGCCTATAATTTTGGATGTAGTTGGCCCTTCAAATGTGAAGATGATGGTGAAGATACTCTCACGAAAGTATAACTACGAAGAAAATGAAGATGACGCAAGTTTACTTAAGGGAAAAAAAGATAAATTTATTATTAAATAATTATTTTATTAATAATTTATTATTTTATGATATGATGTCATGTGGTACTGAACACTTGAATGCTACGTGGACCCATACTTGCGACGTCACCTACTTTTGTTAGATTTTGGATGGAAAGACGACGGAGGGATGATTTTTGCAATATTGGAAAAGTAGGAGGATTAAATTTGCCAAAAAAAAGTTGAGGGACCAATTTCACCAAAGTGAAAAACCTGAGGGACTAAAACTGTATTTTAACCTTAATTTTTTTGTTTCTTTCTCTCTTTAACAGGATGGTATCCTGTTTTTAAACAACAGGAGAGGCTTAAGAATAGTTGTCCAAATAACATTTTTTTGTATCTATGCCATTAAGAAAGAGAGTCAACCTGATGTTGTAACATGTCTAAAGTAGAACAACTGAAATCCAATGACGAGCAGTTGTATGCACATATATAAAGCTATTAAGTTTGGTGGAAGCCCTCTAATTTCTCGAAGCTGCATGCAATTAATTCTTTAAACCCAGATATGTCAAGGAGTGACATTCTTTGATGCAAGCCGGAAGGATTGTCAAATTTGTGCCATTTAACATCATTAATGTTTCCATAAAGGAGAAGAGATTTGGCAACATTTGAACTATATTTGATAGCGCATTAGTATGAAGCAATGTGCACCTGCTAAGGCTTAGTGTTTGAATACCTCCAAGATTCTGCATTGAAAGTGGCAAATTTTCTATGGCAGTTCCTTCAAAGTCAAAAAATTGTAGTTTCTCATTGGTCCTAATATTTCAGGAAAAATATTAAGACTGCTACAGTCCCTAAGGCAAAGATATTCAAGTGGCTCAAAAACTTCGACTTCTGCAACATAAAATCTATTTTGTTAGTTTACTAATAATTATACATGCCTCTAGTGGTTTTTCCCATTGAAAGCAACTATAAGACAAGTTGAGTTTGACAATATTCTTCGAAAGAAAATTAGATGGTTTAGGGTTTAGGGTTTAAGGATATCCCCACCATTCCAACACTCTCAAGCAGTTAGGGAGATGTTCAGGACTTTTGTAAAAGCCAGCATTCTTTTTTATAAGCATCCTGAGGTTTTTCATATTTCCAAACACCTCTTGATTCCATTGTACTTCTTTATCTTCAGGCATGTCCAACATCATGGCTTCAATTTCATAGTTTTCCTTTCAAGCCAAAAGCATATGGGAAGCATAATGTAGAAAAAAAATTATGTTAGAATTTCATACAAGAATTTAGAGTAACTTACAAATTATAAATTGTTACCATGGTTCTTATTGTTAAGTGCTTAAGAATCATGAAATCACAACCTATTGCGTTTGTCAGGCCAAGTTGATTGCTTCCTAACTATTTCTTTCCCCATATGTTGAATCAAGTCATGCATTGTCACAGTAATATTACCATCACTCATTAAGATCCTGAAGGCCAACTTCTCCATCATCTTGAGGGCAAGTTGTAGACCAACTTCTACTCATACTCGGTAATAGCTAAAGGACACAACTGATGAGACAATTGACATGCTAAGACAATTTCTACTTAGACTCAGTCACTCAGACTTGCATACCACCATCGTCCAGGCCCGCCGTCACAGCCACCATCCCGATTACAGTTGCGTCCTCTTTGCCTACGCTGATGACAACCTTGAGCCGCTACCCAACCACTGTGTCAGAATAGTTCCAAGATGGTCTCATCATGCGTGTCGCCTTTGAGTCGTTGCCTCGTCGTTGGAACTCCACGAACTCGACGGAGCACCACCAGTCGTGACCTTGCCTTCCTTGTTCTTTGCATTCCACCACCAGTCGATGAAGAGAAGGATCTTGATTGAGAAGGAACACGAGAACGAGAATAAAAAGGAGAAGATCGAGACTGAGAATGAGAATGACATATCAATTTGATTTATAAGGATTGAAGATTTGGTTTTTGCTATCTCAAACGATTCAGAGGAATAAATGCATTCCGAAAGAAGAAAATGATCTTCAGTCATGTGTACATCACATGTTACGATAAAAAAAAGGTTTTTAAACTTAAATTTATTTTTATTTTTATTTTATTTTATTATATGGTGACACATGGAACTGACACTTGGATGCCATGTTGACACACGTTTGTCACATCACCTACTTCTGTTATATTTTGGATGGGAACATGACGGATGTAACGCCCTTCGTTATATTAATAACCCAAAATAAATCGTATAAAAATCCTTTAATACATTTATTTAAAATATGTTAATCATAAAAAATATTTCTCAATTATATAAGCCTGGAAAATGTCTCATATTAAATAAAGTAGTAATAATGTATCAAGTAATAAATATAATATTAAATCCATATCTCTGAATACAACCAAATTAAAAGAAAAGCCTCAAAACCGGGCGTCTAATTACAATCCGAGAAGAAAAAATAAAAATAAAAATAGTAGACGATGTCTGCATGGCACTCGTAAGCCATGCTACAATACTAACCAGCTAAGCTAAAAAGAAAGTAGTTCTTCAAGCCTCGGTGTCCGCAACAATGATGTCCTCGGGCTCTGAAAACAACACTTTTTAATGAGATATAAAATCTCATTGAGCAACAATGCAGTTATAAAATATTTC
This sequence comes from Sophora flavescens, assembly GCA_030762895.1. Taxonomy (NCBI): domain Eukaryota; kingdom Viridiplantae; phylum Streptophyta; class Magnoliopsida; order Fabales; family Fabaceae; genus Sophora; species Sophora flavescens. Next base: position 39,942,607 of record CM061066.1, read on the forward strand.
AAAAATAGTGATGTTCTCAGCCGGCACGGTAACCGGAAAAACTATCCATGGTACCCGCTAATTTTCCAAAATAATGTTCATAAAAAATACATTTAATTACAACAATCTTATAACGACAACATAATCAAATATCATATATTAATTAAACAAAGTAACCACACATCACACAATAACACAATCATCCAGTGGCTCAGAAACCCCACTTCGTGCTGGTTTCTTGCCCAACTCGGTGACTCGAGAACCTCATTAAATTGGTTCCTTGCTCCTAGTCTGCGGTGACTCGGGAACCTCATTCTAGAATTGATTCCTTGCCACCCTCTGTATGGTGACCCGAGAACCTCGTTCTAGAATTGATTCCTTACCCCGATGGTGACTCGGGAACCTCGTTCTGGAATTGATTCCTTGCCACCCTCTTTATGGTGACCCAAGAACCTCGTTCTAGAATTGATTCCTTGCCCCGATGGTGACTCGGGAATCCCATTTTAGAATTGACTCCTTGCCCCTATGGTGACCCGAGAACCTCGTAATTAAATGGGTTCCTTGCCTCCCATTAACGGTGACCCGAGAGCCTCGTTCATAAAATGGATTCCTTGTCCCATATCTTAATTCCGACATCCCATTAAATGACGATGTCAAAAGTCACTGCACCTATCTTAGGAGGCATAACGACAAACTTCACTCACATACATATATCATTTATACCTTGAATAAAACATGACGAACATTTTTTAAATTATAACAATCAAATATACTTATTCTATTTTTAAACCATAAGAAAAATGGGATTTAATACATGCTATGACTAAGCTATTAAAGTTCAATTAAATAAAATTATATGCTCCCAAAAGGTAAAGCCATGAGTCAGTGGAACACCGATGTATATTGAGTTGAACTTGGCATACAGGACTTCATGAAAGTAGTTAAAAATAAAGAGAGAAAAAAAAATCTACTCCTGTGAGGTTCTGGACGCACGGTACGAAACTTTAGTGCTTTTTACCATCTGGCTTGAACACAAGAATTATGTACACAGAACATTAAATTATCAATAAACAACTTTTTAGATTTATGGGAACATACTTGATAAATCAGTTCATCAATCAATTAAAAAAAACTGTCAACGCAAACAATCATTCATACCATGGAGAGGGTTTGTAAAAAAAGTATTGTTACTCACCTCTCGAAGACCTCCAATATGCTCTAAAAATTATTTATGATAAGAATTAGCGCTTCCCTAAAAATTCTTCTTCCGTTTGGTGGCATTCTTGGATCTGTATTGTTACGATTGTACTGACAAGGAAGAAAAGAATGTACACCTTGCGACGCTACCAACTTGCACAGTAACCGACTTATATGTATAGTTATATACATAGCCGCAGGCACTAGCGTCAGGATCCTTTTAGGTTTTTTTAAAATTTTGCTGGGCTGCTTGGGCTTTTAACGCCCAAGTATCCTTCTTTCTTTCTTTTTTGTCATATACATTTATATATATATATATATATATATATATATATATATATATATATATAGTTTTGAAGTCTTTATAATAGTTAATAAATTTCATTAGATTCTTATACTATCGCCTTTACACTAAATCTCTTATTTATATTTTATTTGTACTATACTTTTTAATAACTTAATATTATTATTATTATTATTATTATTTATTTTTATTTATTTATTTATTTATTTTTAAATTAATTATGTTAGAATTTTAGGATGTTACAACGGAAGGATGCTTTTTGCAACATTGGAAAATTAGGAGGACTAAATTCCCAAAAAAAAAAAAGAGTTGAGGGACCCATTTCACCAAAGTGAAAAACTTGAGGGACTGAAACTGCATTTTAACCAAAAATTAAAATGCGAGTGGATCCCTATAACCAATCATGTTGGGGTCATTATGATAAAGTTTGTGTCTATCTCTCATTAACATGACCATCATGTTACAGGAGATGATCCTTTTCCTCTTAAGAACTTCTAGACAATTTTACTTTTAAAGTGTTTGGTTTTCCGATGAGAGACTAATCTTTCGGGTACATAATGTTTTTCTTTTTAAATAAGAAAGTTGTCAAGAATGTGATAGAAACCGGTATTTGATTACAAGATATTACTAAGAAAATAGGGATAATCCCTTGATTACAGTACAATATAACAGAACTTCGAGGGTCAGCACTTCCCAAATGTCCTAAGACCCCAATTCCTATTCAATTCACAAGATGCCATCTCTCTTATTGTTAAATTGTTACCATGGTTCCTATTGCGTTTGTCAGGCCAAGTTGATTGCTTCCTAACTATTTCTTTCCCCATATGTTGAATCAAGTCATGCATTGTCACAATAATATTACCATCTCTTGCACCAAGTTTCATGATCTTAATGAGTGATTTTTTTTCCAGCACTCTAATACCATATTTTGCTTGAAAACCACAAGCATGTTGTGACATCCTTCTACCCCGCATGTTATAAGCGCTTTAAGATAAGCAATTAATAAAATTTAGTCATGAACATACTGGATAAAATAAAGCGTTTGTCTGGGTAGAAAAGTCCACATAAAATAAAACGAGTTTAAAACAATTTAACATAGCAAAGAAATAAACCTATCCCAACCCCGATGTCACCAATGTAGCATACATCATTCAACATATATAACATACATCAAAATCATTAACATCGAGCATTGTATGCAGTCCTACTCCGCTAAACCAACCATGCATGTGGATCCACTAAACTCGGGATGGACGACTTCGAAGTTACATATCCACATTGAGAATCTACTCAATGCCGGAGAATCTACTCCTTGGATAGTCAACGCATCAAACCAACGGATGCCTCGTCACGAGGGTGCAAGGAGAATCTACTCCAACCGTGGATGACCAGATCGCCGTACTCTAGGACGACCTCCCCTATGTTAAACATCCCTCAACAACAACAACAACTCCGATGCAATGCGTATGCAACACAATGACCACGGACAACCACCATGTAACACCCGGGTGCCGACGAGGGCGGGGAGTGGTCGCCGGTGCAAGAAGGCACGGACAAGGAGCGGCTCCTGGCAGGCTTCTAGGCGGAGGGACACATGGATGAACCGATTACACACCCGAATGAGAGGGATCCTGAGACTGTGTAGGTATGGGACTGTACAGTTGAGGAAGGCTTATATGAATTGATTGGTACTACCTATACTAACAAGATGCATCTTCTTTTCAGTAGCCCATCACTTAAGAACTCCACAGTTAAGCGAGCTTGACTTGGAGCGATCTCAGGATGGGTGACCTCTGGGAAGTTTTCCGGGAAGCATGTGAGTGAGGGCAAACACGCTCAAAAGACCCGTGTTGGTTTGTGGGGACAGTCGTCAATCCATAAAGCAGCCAGGGATGTTACACACCACCTCCATAACTCCAACGGAATCAACCGAAGACATCAGCAGAATCGACCGCAGTGGAATCTACCGCAACACCTTTAACCAGCGGAATCTACCGCAGCAGAATCAACTGCAACACCTTAGACCCAAACCGTGGAGTCAAGGCCCCCCTAGGGACAAACTCTCGGTCCCTAAGGTACAATATCAGTAACACCTTAGACCCAAATCGCGGGGTCAAGGCCCTCTTGGCCATAAGGCACCAAGGTACATCTCAAACAACTTGTGGTAACCCAACGATTACCGGCTTAACCATCTTAATTAATCTTTAATTAAGTTATCTAGTCTTCATCATTAATTAACTAAGTCATCATTTGTCGTTGGGGAAGATTGGGGTTAAAACTCATGTTTAAGTCCTTAATCTCATATTCTATCCAGAGGGGTGAGCACGGTCGTGCTTAACCCCAGCACGGGCGTGCTGCCACTTAAGTAGAACACGATCGTGCTTCCTTTTTTAGCACGGTCGTGCTCAGCTGCACGGGCGTGCTCCTCTCGCTGCACTGCAGGCGTGCTCCTGTTCAAAGACGACCGTGCTCAATGTACGACAGTACTGTTCTGGGCAGAGTCTCAACACAGTTCCTTAACCAATTTTTAGGGTGTTTAAACCTATTAATCTCTAACTCATTTTAGAACCTAATTTAACCAATCAAGGTTTTTAACATTTTAACCATCAACTTAACAGTCATAGCATCAACTGTACAACCAACATAACATCAACAACCAACATCGTAATAACAACGACAATCATCATACTATCATGTTCATATCAAGGCAACCAAGATAAATATTAACAATATATCATGAACATGGAACACATTCAAATAAATATACCAAAATATCCAAGAACATACCATCACCAAACAATACAATTTAACATGTTATTCATTCATACACATAAAACAACATGGGGTTATGGGAACCCCTTTACTTTACACTAACCCCAAGTCTATGAATACACTACCCTTCTCCCCATACCTGGAATAGAGATCACGATTCAAAAGAGAGAAAGAAGATGCACTTGGGTTATGTCTCACTAGCGCTTGTCTACAACCTCAAGAAAGACAAAGAGGCACTTTGGTTCAACTCTAAGATCAAGAAATTAAAAGAAAAAGATCAAGAACTTGAAAGAAAGAACACAAGGGACAAGGTGCACGATTTTTACCTTTTCTAAAGTCCCAAACATCAAGCACAACGAACCCTTATTCGTAGCGATGTTCTCCTATCAAGAAGTGAAGAAGAACGATGCAAGAACGGGTTCCCTAAAGAGAGTTTTAGGGAGAAATCCATAAGGATTCAAAGAGGAAGGAGGGAGGCAGTGTTCTGAGTGTTGGGGTCGTGTAAATTAGGTTTAGATCGAGTCTAATGGTATATATATGAGTTTGGGTCATAACGGGTTCCTATTTTAGCCCAAAATATATATAGTTCGGTATTTTGACCATAACTTGAGTTACAAGTTTTCGATTGAGGCGTTCTTGGTGTCGTTAGAAATCAGAGAAATATCTACAAATTAATGTCTAATGATCGAATCCTAAATCGGACTCTAAGATAGTCAAAATTTCGATGTAAGTTTAGCGACATATTTGGTAGTTATTCCTAGACAGGATCCTTAGGAGATTATGATAAGATCTTAAGATATAAACAAAAAAAGGATGATCCTATATTGATAAGGACTCAAATCCTATTGGTTGAGGGGCTAAAATCTAAGAATAACACTATCTCTATTTAAATACTAAATCACACGATATGATCTTATCATATCATTCTTAATCGCTTATTATTAATAAAATCACATATCATATATTAACATATAAAATCAAACATTAAGAAACACAATCTCATATTAATGCAAATAATCATATATTAATATACATATTATCATATGCAATAATACACACACACACACACACACACACACACACACACACACATATATATATATATATATATATATAAATATCAAACATATCAAATATATATATGTCAAAACTAACACATATAAACATAAGGGTGAATCTTGAGGTGTTACACATGCAGCATACTTCCGACATATCTCAAGTTGAATCCTTTGAAGAAGCAAGCTATGTCAAGAAAAATTTCTTGCTCATTTTCCTCTAAGCCATCATACTAACCCTTAGAGTCTCTTGAACATCTCTATTTGGAATTCTTTTATATGCTTCTAAGGCGGATTTCCATTCATCTAATGTTTTACCAAACAAGTTTGATCCTATTTTTTCTAGAGCCAATGGAAGGCCACCTGCATAATATATTGCAAGCTTTATGATTTCCATGTAACTTGGATCAACTTCATTATTCTTGAAAGCATTCCACCTTAACAATTCAAGAGCTTCGGTATCATTTAATTTATTAACCTCATATAGTTTTTCAAGACCATGAATATCTAACAAAATTCTTGTCTCTAGTTGTTATAATGATGATGCTGCCAAGACCAAACCAATCAAATCCTCCAGCAGTTGCTTCTAATTGTTCCCTTTTGTCAACATCATCAAGAATGACAAGAACTCTCTTTCGATGAAGTCTTTCTTTTATTATTGGAATTCCTTCATTCATGTATCTCCCAACTTGATATTTGTCTCACCAACTAATTCAGAAAGTAAAGTCTCTTGGATGTGAGTTAGGCCATGCCTAGTTGACTTCTCTCTAACACTAGCAACAAAGCATGAACCTTCAAATTGATTAGCTATCAAATTATATACAGCACGTGCAACAGTTGATTTACCTATTCCACCAATCCCATAAATCCCAAGTATGTTGACTTTGTTATTGAAGTCAATGTTGACAACTGATTCTACTTTTAGCATCGGAGACTCTAGACCAACAAGGTGTTTAGCAACATGTAGGAGAGGTCGGTTAATCTTATGAGAGATCTCTTCTAGGATCCTTCGAATAAACACATGCTCATAGTCTCCCCTGCCATTTATAAAGGTGCATTGAAGTTAAAGTAAATTCATGTTACTCTCCTCATTTATTTTTTTATATTAGACATATTAAGTGAAAGGGTGAAACCATTCACAGAGCTTATTTTAACTAGATTTTGACCCACGCGTTGTGCGGATGTATTAATTTTTTTTAGGAAAAATAATGAAGATTTATCTCTTCATTTAGAAATTGCATGGAATATGTGAATTTGGTTTGTGATATTTTAAAATATGTATTTTTGGAATTGTTGGCAAAGGTCATTGTGTATTAGACTATTAGGAACAAATATAATATGGTCCATCCTTATATGAACTATTGTGGGCAATGATTCAAATATTTGATTTGGATGTATTATACACGTTTGGAGATGTCAAAGTTCTTATTGATCATAGTGAAAGGTACGTAATTGTAAAAAACATGCAAATGCTAAAATCACTTGCAATATCAGCTAAGCAAAAGTAAAGTTAGAATGAATCATATGTAAGTCTCATATTTCTATTTTTCTTTTTGAGCCTGACATTTGTTTATTAATCAAACCTTGTAGCTTAGTAGCATGCATATATGCAATGACTTAGGTACCAAACATAATAGTTGAATTTTTAATTTGTTACAAAATCTAAAACATTTGGTAAAAATATCATTTGTAGCCTCCCTCAATTCATAACCATCTCCATGCTCCTATTTTGTCTAGTTATTTTGGTTGTGGGTTTGCTGTGACCATATGAGTCAGAAGCTACTAATGTATTCTTACTCATGACACAATCACAAACAAATTGTAAAATTCAATTTTGATTTGGAGGAAACAACACAAATAGAAAAATTCAAATTTGATTTGGAGGAGACGAAGTGCAAAAAAAAATAGTTGAAATTCATATCGAAGATCAAAAGCTATTAAAAGATATATCTAAAACACAGTACCTCTTTTGACATTGAGTAACTAACCATACATTCCTATGAGTTGATAATCTTGCACAACTCTGTACAAATTCGTAGGAATTGACTCCTGTTATATAATAAAAAAAGAAGAGAAAATTCATCTCAACACCCTTATGATCCTGATTTAGAAATAAATAAAACTATTTTATGATAAAAGCTTGATAAAGAGATATGGAAAAGAACGAATGTTCAATAATTCTGGCCTGGTGAGCATCTGTGTCATTTGTATAGTGCTTTAACCAAATCTCTCATAAAAGCAACAATGATATTTCTATACTTTTGGCACTAATACACTAATCCAAAGTATAAATATTGAAGTTTGAACTAAATAAAATTTTGATTAGATAGGATTATAATATATATATATAAGTAGTTAGTTACATAATGGGTTAAAGGATTAGCTTTAATAGTGGGGGAGAGTAGAAGAAGATTCATTCTAGTTTGATGTCATTTGAGGACACAGCACTAGCACTATCATAAAAAGAGGAAACCCTTGAGAAGAATAGGAGAGAACCACTCACTTGTACCTCTCTGTCGCCGCGAACCAGGTCCGCTGGACCACCATTGCCTCGTGATCGCTCGCTGGCGCCGGCCTTCCTCCCCATCTTTGTGCCGACGTTCAAGGACAAACCCACGTTGGTCTATAAGGGGGCAGCTGCCCCCACTAAATAAATTTTACTTTTTATTAAATATCATCTAATTTAATTTCTGCCTCCACTAAAAAATAATTGTTACCCACACTAGAAAATAAATATTGTCTCAATGCCTTACAATTCTACGCTACAAAATACTTTTCATTTTTTTTAGTACAACTTAAAATATAATTACAATTTCTAGAAGACATATTGCATATCCAATGGTGTATTAACTTATTAAGTTAGTTTTTGATTTTGCCTATGATAACTGCAATTGATGAAAGGAGTTTCTCTGTAATGAATTTTGTGAAATCAAATATTGCACAACCATATATGGGTGAACTGTTGATTGATTGTTTGGTCATATGCATATACATAGAGAGATATTTTTTATAGTGTTGAAAGTGAAAAAATTATTGAAGACACATAGAGAGCAATTATAATCAGTAGATGTTGAAGTGTCTTAAATATTTTGGGTATGTGTTCCTGCCCATTTTGTCCGGGTAGGAACGATGAGCTCCGGCTCAGCGGAGCGGTGGGGGTTTTGTGGATTGAGCCTGACAGAGTGTGGTGCTTTGCTCCTACGTATCCCGGATGGGAATCAAGGCTTACGTAGTTCTAAGGTGGGGATGATGGTGAGTCTCGTAGAGAAGGTGTTCCGGCGGCAGAACGAGGGTTGGGAATGATTTACAGAGATTAGGGTTTTTCTAGGGTTTTTGCTTGGAAGGTAGCCCCCTCTGCTTAGTGAGCGTCCCCCTCTATATATACACGCATGAAGGGAATTTCTCCATACGTCACGTGGTCCCCCTCCAGGCCGTTAGCGGGTATCGCGGACCGTAGGCGTCGTCCATAGGGTCTCCACTGTTCTGGTGTCGCGTGTCCAGGTCATACAACTAGCAGTTAGCATTTGAGACACGTATCCTTGAGAACGTTCTAGTACATTCGGAAGATAAGCTCGAGAGACGTTTGGTATGCTTGATAGTCTACGAGTGGTCTGATCGAGTACCGAGTACTTCATCTCGCTGTATACCAGTTGACGACTCTAGGCAAGTATACCCAATCGTGCAAGTAATACGGTGGTAAGACCGGTTATCGTATCCACGGGGATTGGATGTCAACTACCAATTCGCAAACTCAGCAACTATCTAGACTAAACTATTAATCAAGAGAAAGTAAAACAACCAAAAGAAAAGAAATAAAATCTTTTTGTCTTTTTGGGGACTTTTAACAAACACTTGGAGTGCAGAAAGGATATGTTGGGACTAGACTTCACCAAACCTCTACCTCATGCACTATCAGGACTAGATACCTCCCATTCATGCTTCAGATATTAAAATCAATCCACTAAATTACTCAAACCCCGATTCCTCGGATGGCAAGAGCCTAAATCCACTAATAGACCCTAATATCTTAGGTGGCCTAGATTAATGAATTTGCATTAAGATTAGGGATTACGCGATTACTAATAAACCTAGTTCCATTCCTAGATACAAGGCTTACTAGGTGATTAAATTCAATTCCGGTTCTGATACGAATTTCCCAATTGCATACCAAAACACAAATCAAGTCATGGGGGTGCTAGCCACAACAAGCATTAAGCATGGAAAATTAATCACTAATACGAAGCATAAACATAGATTAATCAGTCAAGGCAAATACATAGTAATAAGTTTGATTACATCTAATCCCAACAAATAGGGATTAGCTACTCATAAACAGAGAAAACCAAACCAGAGAAATAGGAGAAGGGGAGAGAAGAGGCTCCATGTGAGCTTTCCTTCTTCTTCAAAGCAACCCCTCTTGGCTCCCTTCTAGGGTTGAAACCCTAGCCCAGCCACGGCCTCCAAGTGCCTCCAAATGCCTCCCTCTGGACCCTTTGTTCTGTGTGCTGCGCTCTTATTTATAGGTCTGCTGCGCGTCACGGCCGTGATGGCCATCACGGCCAGGCCATGACGCGTTCTGGAGTGGGCGTACTTGCACAAAATGGAGTCTCGCGAGGCGAGCCCTATGTTCGCGACGCGAAACCCTAATTTTTACTCTATCACGGCCGTGATGCATATCATGGGCAGGCCGTGACAGCTTCTGACTTTTGCCTTCTGCTCTGCTTGATCATGGCCGTGATGGTCATCACGGCCAGGCCGTGATGGGCTCTGTTTGGCTCATATTCTTCACTTTTCAAGCTCTATTTCATCCAAGCTCCATCAAGGCTAATTTTGAGCATTTTTCCTTGAATTCCTGCAAAACAACACCAAGAAACCGCTTCACCCGTTCCAAGGGAAAATCTAATAAAAACCAAATAAAGAATGCCTAATCTATATGCAAAATGCATGCAAAAGTATACATAAAATATCATGAAAAATCACACTATCAATACCCGAGTAGATTGCTCGGTACTCGGGTAGAGTTGTTAAGGTTTGGTCGAGTAATCCGAGTGTGTTCTCGCGGTGGGTAAGTACTCTTGGTCCAATAAGGGTGAAATCTTGGGTACTTGGCCGAGTCTTGGAGTAAGTACTCTTGGCCGAGTAGACGGAGAGGGGACTGGGTACTTGTCCGAGTCTTGGGTAAGTACTCGAGAAGCTTGGTCAAGTACCGGGTAAGTACTCGAGAAGACTCAGTAGGCAATGTTCTCATTTAGGGAGTGGGTAGAGTCGGCCAGGACTCAGAGCCGAGTAAGTAGAATACTCGATCAAGGAGTTCTCATTCTCAGGCAAGTGCATTCCTTCTCATTCTGGTCGAGTAAGTGGGTTACTTTATCCCTGGTATCCATTAAGTCGGGTCTTAACCCTCATGTCTGGTCTGTGCTCGAACCAGACCTTGGTCAATGTTGGGCCATTGTCCCGGGTTGTACGGGTCGCTTGTCTAACCCGATAGTAAAGTGGGCAGGGTGCAAACCCATGGTAGCAACATAAGCCCCCTAGCCTTGAGCTGTGTACATCGAAAAGGCTATGATTGATGTTCTCCTTCTCGATCCCAAGTAGTGTGTGGTCATGAATATCGACTTTTAGCTTCTCAGCTCCGATTTGGACTTGTGTCCATTGTTTGATGGAAGCCATAGTCGGGTGATTGCTTTGTAGTGGTTCCTCTGAAACTTGGTTATCGTCGCATGTGAACACCCATTTTTGTCCGTCTTCATTTTATTCTAATTTTTATGTTATCATGTTTCAGGGAGACTAATAATAATAGTGAAGAGAGAAAGAAGACAAAGAAAAAATGAAGAAAGGAGAAAGCTCGTAACTAATTTGCTATTGGGACGGGGAGGTCCCGTCCATTACATGCATTCTTTGTAGGATGGCGAGGTCCGATCCATTGCATTGCATTCTTTGTTGGACGGCGAGGTCCAGTCCATTACATTGCATTTTACGTTGGACGGGGAGGTCCCATCCATTGCATTTCTTTGTTGGGCCAGGAGGTCTCGTCCATTACATTCTTGTTGGGGCGAGGTCCGATCCATTACATTACATTTCTTTGTTGGGCGGAGGTCCCATCCATTGCATTTGTTGTTGGGCGGTGAGTCGATCCATTGCATTGCATTTTTGTTGGGCGGGGAGGTCCCGTCCATTGCATTTGTTGTTGGACGAGAGGTCCCGTCCATTGCATTTGTTGTTGGGCGGCGAGGTCCGATCCATTGCATTGCATTTCTTTGTTGACTGGCGAGTCCATCCATTGCATTGCATTTCTTTGTTGGGACAGGAGGTCCCGTCCATTGCATTCTTGTTGGACGGCGAGGTCCATCCATTACATTGCATTTTCTATTAGGCGGGGAGGTCCTGTCAATTGCATTTGTTGTTGGGCCGCGAGGTCCATCCATTGCATTGCATTTGCTATTGGACGAGGAGGTTCGGTCCATTGCATATCTAATTTTGCATATCTAAGTTTCTATTGGACGAAGAGGTTCCGTCCACTGCAATTTTATTTTCAAGTTGGAGGCTAAAGAATAAAGAAAGAAGAAGAAGAAGATAATGAAGAAAGGACGAATAAAAGGACAATCAGCGTAAAGAATAAAGGAGATGGAGTTACTTCTCCTAACCCTAAAAAACCCTATTTTACATATCAGACAAGACCTATTTTCCTCCTCCCACTCTCCAACCGCCTCTGCGCCTCCTCTACCCATTGGTCCTTCTTCTTCCTCATCTCCTCCTTCATTTTAACCTAGCAGCCCCACTCTTAATCCTAAAAAACCCATCTTACATATCAGACAAAACCCCCCATCTCCTTCTCTCTTCAAACATGCAACCTTTACATCAAATCATCTCCTTTCCACTGCTCATGCCGCCCCCATCTGGACACACGCTATTTCTGCTCAGAACCACCCAAGCCCCGGATTTCATGAAGACCAACCTTGAAGCCGCTGGGTAAGAAGAAGCATGAAGTCCTCTCCTCCATCTATAAAAAGGGAGAAAAAATCAGAGAGGGGAGGAGAGGGGACAGAGGGAGATAGAGATTTTTATCTGATATTTTCTTTGTGAAGAAAAGAGATTAGGTATTTGAGTTTTTTTTCTCTTCTCTGTCATTAGAGTGGTTCCAAATTTTCAGAAGAAGGAAGAGTTAAGAGAGTCAGTGAAATTGAAATGTAAGGGTTTTGATCTTGAAATCTTACCACTGGGAGAAAACAAAATCATTGTTATTCTACTCTCATTTGGTAATCCTTGTTCTCTTTGTTGATATTATTCATAAGTTTCTCTTGACATTCTTATTTTTCTGTGTCTCTGTTTACTGAATAAGTTAGTAAAACGTTTCATTTCTACGTTTCATTTATGTTCTATTTCCAAGAGGTAAAATTATTTATTTTACATAAAAATAGAAGATGATCACTAAATAAAACAATCTTATTTCTTGGGTTGCCCTATGACAAGTGTCATGTTCAACCCTTTAGATTTTGAGGTTGCCTCGTGAACTTACGTGCCATGTTCAAACTCATTTAGATTTAATAAAAAATTTCACAACTAAAGATGTTTTTAAAAAAACGATTTTCGGGGTAAAACAAATATTTTCAAAGTTATAATAATTTACACAACTAATTTTAGGTAACCATTTTTATGGATGTTCTAGGGTGCCGTGGGGTTAAGTCTCCATGCCTTCCCTAAACGTAATCAACTCCCGAACCCAAAGCTTTTTCTTAAAGGGTTTTCCAACTTTCCCGAAATTAAATAAAGTTGGTGGCGACTCCATTTTTTTTCTCTAAAAGGAAACCAAGTTTTTCTTTTCGGTCGCGACAGATGGCGACTCCGCTGGGGATTCTTTTAAGAAAGTCAAGCCCATAAAAATTGGTTTTGCAAATTTTTAGTAACTAGCAGTTTATTTGTTTTACCTTTTATTGCTATATCATACTATTTTTTTTCCTTACAATAATTAAATGACAAAACTAAAAAAATGTTTTTTTTTAATTTTTAGTGATGTTTGTTTGGATTGTCCTTTTTGTTTGGGCTTTCCTTTTATTTAAATGAGAAAAATCAGTTGAACATGCATTTTAACTCATGTTTTACTAACAATGTTTTTGTTTCCTCCTCCTTTCTTTTCTTTTTTCCCATGTTTTAACAATAGGGTAGAGGACTTATTACCATTTTTATATATACCTATGTTTTTGTTTTGCAGGTTTTTCTTGTCTTTTCTTTTCTTTTCTTTTTTATTTTTAAGTGCTACGGGTTTGTATGCCCCCTTCACACACATCACTATCACATATTGCACACACACTTAGCTCTATACCCGAGCTTGCTCAAAAACCCAAGGACTAGGCGGTGCTCCGACATTTGTCATTGGAGAGGTCTTGTACCTCCACGATACTTGTCGGTTCACCACTCATATTGTACATGAGATCATGGATTAATCATATTGAGAGGGTTTATTCCTACTTGTGGCTAGATTCATCAATCAGATCCTTACAAGGGCAATATGGGGACCATGACTTTTAGAGGTCTAGACCCGTCCCAATTTTCACTAATAGAGCAAACCTAGTGGCCGACCTGTTTAGAGTCCTAACCTTAGGGTGTGTCCATCCTTAGGTTTTACCTGGCTTAGGACAAAAGGGGGCGTACTTTTCTTTCCTCTCTCTATCATCATAAGCATAAATTGTCATGCATATTCATTATGAATATTCACAAAACTAGGGGCGTCTCATTGCCGCCTCAAACCTGAATGACATATTCGAATATTATTGCACATCTAATAGGCGATATGTCATAACGAAGGTGATGCATTGTCAGCATACCTGTCAGGATTTTCAACCCCATTGGGTCTCATACAACATGAATCATGCAAGATATATTTGTTTCACTATACTCATTTTTGTTGGAAGACTTTGGTATTCATCTTATAGCAAGAAAATGGAAAAGTTTGGTTCCGAAAAGAGTACTAGCAATGGAAAAGAAATACGAGGACATAATGGATAAGATCCAATATCACACTTCCCAGCTGGTGGAGCGATTTGAAGAAGCATCCATCCACATTCGTATGAACCATTTCCTTCAGATACCACCAAAGGTGATCGAGTTCTTCAATCATTTTGGGAAACTTGCCAAAGGGTTCAGGAAAAAGAAGATGAAACTCTTAACATAGTGCTTTGTGGAAACTATTAATGTGTTTCTTTTATTTTGATCAGAGGCTCATGATTTGTATCAAAATATTTGTAATGGAATGGAAGTTTTCATCAATGTCTGTCGAGCATTTTTTTAGATGATATCTATCGAGGAGTGCATTCTCCCCTAGATACATCATCAACTATATTTTTACCCTAAAAACGACGTGTTTTCTGCTTTAAAATAAGGACGTTGCTAGTACGGGTGTGGTCTATCGAGGAGTGGATTCTCCCTTGGACTTGACACCAACTGCATTCAACCTAGAGGGAACCATACCACTAGATTTGATTGCAGGATAAGTATTCTTGCTATGGGTGTATACAACAGTCTTCCTAAGAGCACTCTCGCGATCAAACAAAGGGTGTTAACTTGCACATGCATACACACACACACAAAATTTGGGTTTACTAATGAGATTCTAGGATGCTTTACAGAGTCACATCCTTCTGAGGATTCGGGAACCATTGCGCGACCTAGGAAAGGTGACACCGATCAAACCCGAGTTCACAATACCAGATCTCGGACCTGGATGGCTGCCCGCATGCACGAGGAAGGAAGAAACTTAAGCTCCCGAAATAGATGAAGTTCTCGATAATTGGCAATCTGAACCGTTTGTTGATGTTATTTCCATAAAGTAATTATCTTATTGTACTAAATTTGAACTGATGTTTACTTTGTTTGAGACATGAATAAGAATGTAGCACTTTCTCGGTGTTTTCCTTTTGGGTCCATCGTTTCTCTCACTTTCATTTCTTTACTTTGTTTAAACTTTTCTTTCATGAGTAAGACTCTTGCCTACACTTCTCCTATTCCCGACTTTTTTTCTTCTAGGAATACTTCTTTCACTAAAGATTTACCTTAGGAGAGGGACTTTGAAAACTCATTTATTGATTCAGCTCGTGGCGTTGATGAATACAACCTTGAATCCGATGAGGAAGAAGAAGACATTGAAAGATTCATGAAGATGGTGAAACGGTCAGAAGAAGGGATTAGATCGAATGATGAGGTTGCAGAAGTGATAAATATGGGGGCCGAGGAAGACAAAAAGGAGTTGAAAATAGTGGATAACCCAGAGCGTGAAGAAATGGTTGCACTATTCGAAGAGTATCTAGATGTTTTTGCATGGTCCTACAGAGATATGCCAGGTTTAGATCTTGAGATAGCATCGCATAAAATTCCCTTATACCCAGATGTGGTTCCAAAGAAGCAAAAATTAAGGAGGATGCCTCCTGAGATGTCGCTGAAGATCAAGGAAGAAGTGACCAAGCAGTTAGAGACTGGCTTTCTGGAAGTAGCTAGACACCCGGAATGGGTAGCTAATATTGTTCCAGTACCAAAGAAGGATGGAAGGGTCAGAATGTGCGTGGACTACCGAGATCTGAATAAAGCCAGTCCAAAGGATGATTTCCCCTACCTCATATTGACGTCCTTGTAGACAGTACAGCCAGAAGTCATAGGTTTTCTTTCATGGACGGGTATTCTGGGTACAATCAGATCCTAGCGGATGATGACGATAAAGAAAAGACAAATTTTATCACTCCTTGGGGAACTTTTTGTTACAAAGTGATGCCTTTTGGATTAAAGAATGCTGGGGTCACTTACCAACGTGCTATGGTAGCATTGTTCCATGATATGATGCATAAGGAGGTAGAAGTATATGTTGATGATATAGTGGCTAAGTCCAAGGAAGAAGAAAGCCATGTAGCAGTTCTGTGAAAGATGTTTGAGTGGCTAAGGAAGTACAAGTTGCGGCTCAACCCTGCAAAATGTACTTTTGGTGCATCCACAGGAAATTTACTTGGCTTTGTTGTCAGTAGAGAGGAATAAAGGTGGACCCTAACAAGGTAAAAGCAATACGTGATATGCCAGCACCTGAGAACGAGCGAGAAGTAAGGGGTTTTCTTGGAAGGTTGAACTACATTGCGCGCTTCATTGCAAATTTGACCAGCACGTGCGAGCCAATCTTCAGACTCCTCAGGAAGAATAATCCGGGAAGATGAGATGATAACTATCAAGAAGCCTTTGACAAGATAAAGACATATTTACTAAATCCCCCAGTATTGGTACCACCTACCCAAGGTCGTCCATTGTTACTCTATCTCACTATATTGCCAACCTCAATGGGGGCAATCTTTGGGACAACATGATGAATCGGTAGGAAGGAGCAGGCAATTTACTATCTGAGTAAGAAGTTTAATGCCTGTGTGGCTCGTTATATGGCAATTGAGAAGACTTGTTGTGTGCTAGTGTGGACCTCCAGAAGACTCAGACAGTACATGTTATATCACACCACTTGGCTAATTTCTCGAATGGATCCTTTGAAGTATATCTTGAAAGTCCTCATATCTCCTTAAGAGTTTGAAGTGGCAAGTGATATTGTCAAAATTTGACATCAAATATGTGACTCGAGAAGTCCATCAAAGGAAGTGCGATTGCTGATCATTTAGCGAGAGAATCCTCTTGAGGATGGATGGCACGTCAATTCGAGTTCCCAGGATGGAGAGATAATATCCCTCGTGGAAGATGAAGAACAAGAAGATGTGTGAAAAATGTATTTTGATGGAGCAATCAATATGCAAAGCGGTGGTATAGGAAGCAATGGTTATCTCACCAAATGGCAAGCGAGTGCCAGTGGCCGTAAAGCGAAATTTGAATGTACGAATAATATTGCAGAATACGAGGCTTGTGCGGCGGATTACAAATGGCACTTGAACTTGGTATAAAGCGGTTGAAGGTCTTGGGGATTCAGCTCTAATCATTTACCAAGTCAATGGTGAATGGCAAACCAAAGACTCCAAGTTGATTAAGTATCGAAATACTTGACTCGATTGATTGCAAAGTTGACGAGATTACTTTATCGCATTTAACTCGAGACAAGAATCAGTTTCTTGATGCTTTAGCCACACTAGCTTCCATGACCAAGCTGGATATCCATACCAATGTCCAACCCATCCAAGTTAGAGTGCAAGATGAACCGAGCATATTGTGCCCTTGTGGAAGGAGAACACGATGGTAAGCCTTGGTATCATGATATCAAGCAATATATTTAGAACAAGGAATACCCGTGAAGCGGCGAAGCAAATAGAAAGACCATCCGAAGACTGGCTATGACTTTTTTTCTTAAGCAAGGAAGTCCTGTATAAAAGAGGATATGATGGTACCCTACTCAGATGTGTGGATGCTCGTAAAGCTAAATTGATCATGATCGAAGTTCATGAAGGAATCTGTGGAACTCATGTCAGTGGTCATATGATGGCTAGGAAAATCTTGAGAAATGGTTATTATCGGTCTACTATGGAGTCAGATTGTATAGAGCATGTTCATAAATGCCAAAAATGTCCGATGTATGCAGATCGGGTTAATGCACCTCCATTTCCACTGCACAATTTAGCATCCCCATGGCCTTTTTCGATGTGGGGAATAGATGTCATCGGTCCCATTAATCCCAAGGCTTCCAATGGTCATCGTTTCATTTTGGTGGCGATAGACAATTTCACTAAATGGGTAGAAGCTGCTTCATATGCCAGCATAACTCAAAAGGTGTTTCTTAAGTTCCTCAAGAAGGACATCGTCTGTAGATACGGGATCCCAGAGAGGATGATCACGGATAATGCTGCTAGTCTTAATGGTGCCGAGATTCAAAAGTCTTGCGATGGTTTCAAAATCAAACACCACAATTCAGCTCCTTATAGACCTCAAATGAATGGTGCAATTGAGGCAGCAAACAAAAATATCAAGAAGATCGTTGCCAAAATGGTTGTAAATTATAAAGGTCGCACAAAATGCTACCATATGCTATACATGCTTATCCGGACTAACATACGATCAAGCTTAGGGCAACCCATTTCTCTTTGGTGTATGGGATGGAGGCTGTCTCACCTATCAAGTAGAACTCCCTTCTCTAAGAGTCTTGATGGAAGCGCGAATTAGAAGAATCGAGTGGGTGAAAACTTCGATATGAGCGATTGAACATGATAGAAGAGAAAAGACTGGCAGCTATCTCATCACGGGCAATTGTATCAAAGCGAGGATGGCAATATCTTTCAATAAGAAGGTTCGCTCTAGAGAATTTTGCCCGGGAGACTTGGTTTTAAAGAAAATCCTCCATAATCGGGAAGATGCAGGAAAATGGGCACTCGAATTATGAAGGTCCTTATATTGTCGAACAAACATTCTCGGGAAGAGCTTTGATTCACGCAAAACATGGATGGGAAGAGTTACCAAAGTAGGTAAACTCGATCTTGTGAAAAAGTTCTACGTTTGAGGTCCCTCTAGGTTGAAAACCCAAAAAGGCGACCTAGGCAAAAAGTTAGGGCAAAGAACAATGAAAATAAAAGAGAAAAGAGCCCGCTAGGTTGAAAACCCGAAAAAGGCGACCTAGGAAAAAGTTAGGGCAAAGAACAATGAAAATAAAAGAGAAAAAGAGCCCGCTAGGTTGAAAACTGAAAGGGCGACCTAGGCAAAAGTTAGGGCAAAGAATAATGAAAACAAAAGAAAATAAATGGCCCGCTAGGTTGAAAACTCGAAAGGGCGACCTAGGCAAAAGTTAGGGCAAAGAACAATGAAAACAAAAGAAAAGAAAAGGCCCGCTAGGTTGAAAACCCGAAAGGGCAACCTAGGCAAAAGTTAGGGTAAAGAAACCTTAGGCGAAAACTAGCAAAGGCAGCCTAGGAGGAGGATATGGTCCAACATTTCTGCAAGCACTCACCACTTTGGGGCAATTTCATACGGCTTAGTATCTTTGGGGCAAGATTGATAAAGAATGATTGGAGAAGGTGGGTTTGAAGAATCAGAAACGGAAGCCAAGATCTGTGTCATCAAAAGGCTGTGGGGAATCAATTAAATGAAAATCAAAGGACCAACACTGGGGCAAATTTTATGTGATTCTCGTAATTTTCTTTGCTCTCATATTGTTATTTTCTCTTAACAAACTAAATTCTCGTATTAAGGTAAGAGGCTTTTCTTTCACACTCCCCTGTCGTGTTCACTCTCATGTTTAATCACTATGGTCGTGACTCAATAAAAGTAAATATAAGTTTAACGGTATGATTTGATAATTCTAATGGTAGCACCAATGAATGGTTTGAACCAAAAGGACTCAATACTTCAAATTCAATGGAAGAGATAGCATGCACTAGGCGACAAAAGAATGATGCAAATAAGCTTGGGAGAATAAACATAACATCCACCTCATATGTTATCAGTTATTGGGTGACCCATGTTGTTAAAAGAATGAATGATGCCTCGTCCCCGAGTGGTCAATGGACAAGGGTTTGGTTGGTGGAAGTTTTCCATGGAGCATTTGGTTCGCTTGTCTTCAAAAGGAAAGGATTCTCATTAGTTTCGGATCACCGCATTTTTATTCTTGAGCTGCGAGGCTCACTTTGCAATTTTATTTTCGAGCTCTGAGGCTCATTTGCATATTTACTTTCTGTTGGACAAGGAGGTTCAGTCCTTTGCATTCTTACTTTCTTGAGCTCGAGGCTCATTGCAATTTTATTTTCGAGCTCCGAGGCTTGCTGCATATTTACTTTCTGTTGGACGAGGAGGTTCCGTCCATTACATTCTTATTTTTTTGAGCTGCGAGGCTCCCTTTGCAATTTTATTTTCGAGTTACGAGACTCCGCCGCATATTTGCTTTCTGTTGGACGAGGAAGTTCAGTCACTTTGCAATTTTATTTTGAGCTGAGGTTCGCTGCAATTTTATTTTGAGCTCTACGAGGCTCACTACATTTTATCTTGAGCTCACGAGGCTCGCTGCAATTTTATTTTCGAGCTCCGAGGCTCATTGCATTTTTATATTCGAGCTCGAGGTTCCTTTGCAACCTCTTGCATTTTTATTCTTGAGCTTTGAGGCTAAGCTGCAATTTTATTTTCGAGCTTTGAGACTCGCTGCATATTTACTTTCTGTTGGAGGAGGAGGTTCCGTCCACTTTGCATTCTTATTTTTTGACCTCTCGAGGCTCACTGCAATTTTATTTTCGAGCTCCGAGACTCGCTGCATATTTACTTTCTGTTGGACGAGGAGGTTCAGTCCCTTTGCAATTTTATTTTCAAACTATAAGGTTTTCTTCGAGCTCCTCACGTTTTTTCGGACAAAATATGTGTTCATTTTCTTTACTTGTTCACTACTACAATACATGAAAAGTCATGACTAATCATGTCTTCTAGTATGCAACAAGTAAAGAGAACAACTAATGAACACCAATTTTTGTCCGTCTTCATTTTATTCTAATTTTTATGTTATTATGTTTCGGGAGACTAATAATAATAGTGAAGAGAGAAAGAAGAAAAAGAAAAAATGAAGAAAGGAGGAGGCTCAAAACTAATTTGCTATTGGACGGGGAGGTCCCGTCCATTACATGCATTTGTTGTAGGGCGACAAGGTCGATCCATTGCATTGCATTTGCTTTGTTGGGCGAGGTCTAGTCCATTACATTGCATTTTCATTTGTTGGGCGGGGAGGTCCGTCCATTGCATTTCTTTGTTGGACGGGAGGTCCCGTCCATTGCATTCTTTGTTGGGCAGGAGAGGTCCCATCCATTACATTTCTTTGTTGGGACGGCGAGGTTGATGGTATCTCCCGGCAAGTGTCTGAGCTTCGTCGTCAAGTAATAAAAAGATCGAACCACAGAGACCGTGATCTTAAATAACAATTAGTTGTTAAATTGATTTCACTGAACTAAAATAGGATTTGGTTTTTGAAATCGAAGTCAAGTAATAATCAAATTTAAAATTGCAATTAAACAAAATAGGAAAGCAATTCAAATAGGGTTTTTCAAATTCAAAAGGGATTCCCAGGAATTGGGATACCACAAAACTGCCTATGTTACTAAATTGACTACTCTTCTTGTTAATTACCAAAATTTGCTTTGAAGGCGAATTTATCCTAAATTAGTTAATGCCCCTCTCGGGTTCCAAAAACCGTGCCCAATTAAATCAATCCCTACTCTCGTGGTAATTGAATTTAAATCGAACCCTTTAAGTTTCGTGACAATTCGTGAACCCTCGAAGGACCGCTTCTAACTCTCGTGATTTAAGTCATAAGTTTGATTCCTATAGATCCGATACCTAAGTTCACCGCTAAGTTCGTCCTTAGTGTATCTACGACACGCAAATATGTGGCCACCGAATTTACGAGTAATTAAAACAATAGGGATCAAATCGAAGCGAAAATTGAAATTAACAAGAATTCAAATATCAATTCATCACCATAAACAAGTCTTGGGCACGGCCCCAATTCCTAGAAACAAGTCTACTACTCAAGCATTGCCATGATTGTAGCAAGGTTGATTAAAAATAACATAAAGAAAAAAACCTAAGCAATCCCCAAAGTGCCCAGTTTGAGCCCCGGAGGGCTATTTATAATATGGGGTAACTTGAATCCTAAGCCAATACAAAAACCAGATCAAATCGGTTTCTAAAGATACATAGATTGCGGCGTCACGGTCGTGATGGCCATCACGGCCTGGCCGTGACAGTTCTCGCCTTGGCGTTGCTTCAGCGATTGGTCTATCACGGCGTGACCACCATCACGGCCTGGCCGTGATCAATTCTGACTTTGAGGTCTAGCTCAGTTGACATGTCATGCCCGTGATGGGCATCACGGCCTGGCGTGATCGGCTCGACTTTTCCATTCTTTCTTTTCAGCTCCACTTGATCATGGCGTGATGGTCATCACGGCTTAGGTCGTGATCAGCTCTGTTTGCCTCATTTTCTTGCCTTCCAAGCTCCATCTTCATGCTAGCTTCAACACAACTGATCTGAGCAATTTAATCTTCGATTCCTGCACACAAACACCACAAAACCACATTACTCGTTCCAAGGTAAAAACTAACAAATAATCAAATAAAATAAGCCTAAAATATATGAAAATGCATGCAAAATGTTATGGAAATATGAGGTGAAATCACACTCATCAGAGGTCCAGTCCAATCCATTGCATTACATTTGCTGTCGGACGGTCAGGTCCAGTCCATTGCATTGCATTTGCTGTTGGACGGGAGGTCCCGTCCATTGCATTTGTTGTTGGATGGAGAGGGGACGGGAGGTCCCGTCCATTCCATTTCTTTGTTGACGGCGAGGTCAATCCATTACATTGCATTTGCTGTTTGATGGCCAGGTCCGGTCCATTACATTGCATTTCTTTGTTGGGCGGGAGGTCCCGTCCATTGAATTTCTGTTGGGACGGCGAGTCGATCCATTGCATTGCATTTCTTTGTTGGATGGGTGGTCCCGTCCATTGCGTTTCTTGTTGGGCGGCGAGTCGATCCATTGCATTTGTTGTTGGACGGCGAGTCCAGTCCATTGTATTGCATTTGCTATAGGACGGGGAGGTCCCGTCCATTCCATTGCATATTTAATTTTTTGTTGGACGAGGAGTTTCAGTCCATTGCATATCTAATTTTGCATATCTAAGTTTCTGTTGGATGAAGAGGTTCCGTCCACTGCAATTTTATTTTCAAGCTGGAGGCTAAAGAATAAAGAAAGAAGAAGAAGAAGATAATGAAGAAAGGCCGAATAAAAGGATAATCAGCATAAAGAAGAAAGGAGATGGAGTTACTTCTCCTAACCCTAAAAAACCCTATTTTACATATCAGATAAGACCTTTTTTCCTCCTCCCACTCTCCAACCGCCTCTGCGCCTCCTCTACCCATTGGTCCTTCTTCTTCCTCATCTCCTCCCTCATTTTAACCTAGCAGCCCCACTCCTAATCCTAAAAAACTCATCTTACATATCAGACAAAACCCCCCATATCCTTCTTTCTTCAAACACGCAACCTTTACATCAAATCACCTCATTTCCGCTGGTCGCGCCGCCCCCATCTGGACACACGCTGTTTCTGGTCAGAACCACCCAAGCCCCGGATTTCATGAAGACCAACCTTCAAGCCGCTTGGTAAGAAGAAGCATGAAGCCCTCTCCTCCATCTATAAAAAGGGAGAAAAAATCAGAGAGGGGAGGAGAGGGGACAGAGGGAGATAGAGATTTTTATCTGATATTTTCTTTGTGAAGAAAAGAGATTAGGTATTTGAGTTTTTTTTCTCTTCTATGTCATTAGAGTGGTTCCAAATTTTCAAAAGAATGAAGAGTTAAAAGATTCAGTGAAATTGAAATATAAGGGTTTTGATCTTGAAATCTTACCACTGGGAGAAAACAAAATCATTGTTATTCTGCTCTC
Organism: Sophora flavescens; assembly: GCA_030762895.1. NCBI lineage: Eukaryota > Viridiplantae > Streptophyta > Magnoliopsida > Fabales > Fabaceae > Sophora > Sophora flavescens. The sequence continues at coordinate 39,966,283 of CM061066.1, forward strand.
ATTTGGTAATCCTTGTTCTCTTTGTTGATATTATTCATAAGTTTCTCTTGACATTCTTATTTTCTGTGTCTCTGTTTACTGAATAAGTTAGTAAAACATTTCATTTCTATGTTTCATTTCTGTTTTATTTCCAAGAGGTAAAATTATTTGTTTTACATAAAAATAGAAGATGATCACTTAATTAAAACAATCTTATTTCTTGGGTTGCCCTATGACAAGTGTCATGTTCAACCCTTTAGATTTTGAGGTTGTCCTGTGGACTTACGTGCCATGTTCAAACTCATTTAGATTTAATCAAAAAATTCACAACTAAAGATGTTTTTTAAAAAAAACAATTTTCGGGGTAAAACAAATATTTTCAAAGTTATTAATAATTTATACAACTAATTTTGGGTAACCATTGTTATGGATGTTTTAGGGTGCCGTGGGGTTAAGTCTCCATGCCTTCCCTAGACGTAATCGACTCCCGAACCCAAAGTTTTTTCTTAAAGGGTTTTCCAACTTTCCCGAAATTAAATAAAGTTGGTGGCGACTCCATGTTTTTTTCTCTAAAAGGAAAACCAAGTTTTTCTTTTCGGTCGCGACATCGCGCTTCTATGGTTAAATTGCCCGGGAACTTTGGTCAGTCGGACATGTCCGTTTAATTTTTTAGATGTGTTATCTCGGGAACCTTCGATGCATTTGGAGATGTGCTTTTGGAGTCACCCGAGCCGTTTTACATGCTTGGAAGTGTTTTGACTGAGTATACCGAGTACTTTGCCCTGCTATGTACCCGAGTAGATTTCTCAGGTACTCGACTGGGTTCTCATGCGCGGTTTTCGACTTTACCTGGTTATGAGCTACTCGCCCGAGTAGCGAGTAGGCAGAGTACTTGGTCGGAATTTAGGTAGAGTTGTCAGTTACTCGGGTCCGAGTATGCCGAGTGCGTGTGGCACTCGGTCGGGTGTGCTCTTCCATCAATCAAGGTAGTAGCTCGATTAGCCACATATGCCCGAGTATGTCACCATATTCTCGGGGTGCGTGCGCTATGACTGGCTTGATGCCCAAGTCGGGTGATCGAGGTTCTGTGTGCCCATCAAGGGCACTTGGCCGAGAACCAGGTGTGTTTTCGGGAAGTTTCTCGGATCCTGAGGCGGAGCTATTGTTTGACCAAGGCAGAGATCGACTTGGGAGCCGGAGCTCAATCTTGGTCCTGGGAGCAGGAGCACGACCATAGAAGACAGTAGAAGCTTAATTTTAAACTTGGGGCTGAAGCTTGACCAAGTTGGGGAGCCGGAGCTTAACCTTGAACTTTGGGAGCCGGAGCTCAACCAAGTAAGGGAGCCGAAGCTCGAATATGTTAGGGAGGCTTGTCCCGACATGATTTGAATAACTTGGTGTTTATTATTTCTGTTGAAGAGTTCTCTCCCGACTTGATTTCTTCTAGAAACGTTCCGACTTGGTCTTCGTCCTCTAGGAATATTGCTTGGAGGCTTGTCCCGACATGATTTGAATAAGTGGGCTCACGGACCGTGCCTGGCTTAGTTAAGGGAGCACGAGAGCTCCACCTTGTTCTATTTCAAAGGGGTTTATCCCGACTTAAAAAGGAAAGGTTGACCAAAGTGTTATTAGATTCATCCCGAGAAGGAGCTACTAGATTTTACAGTTTGCACCAAAGTGCATTCTTTAAGTCGTGTCCTAAAAGGACTTGTATTTCATTTAACGTCAACTAGCCTGGTTCAAGAAGGGAAAAGCCTGGTGTTTCCTCTGTAGGAGTAGCCGGAGCTCGACCAAGTTGTTAGGCAGGGTCCAACTACCAAGAGCGGGGCTCGACCATGTTGGAAAGCATGGAGCTTCAACCGAGTTGGTAACCGAGCTCAACCGAGAAGGGGAAGCACGGAGCTTCAACCAAGTGCGGTGGCCGGAGCTCGGCCCGAGAAGGGGAAGCACGGAGCATTCAACCAACTGCAGGAGGCCGGAGCTTGACCAAGAAGGGGAAGCGCGAAGCATTCAACCAAGAGCTCGATTGAGAAGGGTAAGCCTGAGCATTCCAACCAAGTACGGAGCCGAAGCTCGACCGAGAAGGGGAAGCACGAAGCATTCAACCAAGAGCTCGGCCGAGAAGGGGAAGCGCGGAGCATTCAACCAAGTGCGGGAGCCGAAGCTCGGCCGAGGAGAGGAAGCGCGGCGCATTCAACCAATCTAAAGCCGGAGCTCGACCGAGAAGGGGAAGCACGGAGCATTCAACCAAGTGAAGGAGTCGGAACTCGGCCCAGAAGGAGAAGCACGAAGCATTCAACCAAGAGGGGAAGCGCGGAGCATTCAACCAAATGCGGGAGCCGGAGCTCGGCCGAGAAGGGGGCGCGGAGCATTCAACCAAGTGTAGGAGCAGGAGCTCGGCCGAGAAGGGGAAGCGCGAAGCATTCAGCCAAGTGAAGGAGCCGGAGCTCGGCCGAGAAGGGGAAGCGTGGAGCATTCAACCAAGTACGGGAGCCGGAGCTCGACCGAGAAGGGGAAGCATGGAGCATTCAACCAAGTAGGGAGACGAACCTCGATCGAGAAGGTCACGAGCGGAGCATTCAACCAAGAGCTCGACCAAGAAGGGAAGCGCAGAGCATTCAACCAAATGCGGGAGCCGAGCTCGGACCGAGAAGGGAAGCGCGGAGCATTCAACCAAGTGCAGGAGCCGAGAATTCAACCAAGTGCAGGAGTCGGAGCTCGACCTAGAAGGGGAAGCGCGAAGCATTCAACCAAGTGAAGGAGCCGGAGCTCGACCGAGAAGGGGAAGCGGGGAGCATTCAACCAAGTGCGGGAGCCGGAGCTCGGCCGGGACGGGGAACCACGGAGCATTCAACCAAGTTGGGAGCCGAAGCTCGGGGCAGAGAAGGGGAAGCGGAGCATTCAACCAAGTTGGGAAGCGCGGAGCATTCAACCAAGTGAAGGAGTCGGAGCTCGACCGAGAAGGGGAAGCACGAAGCATTCAACCAAGAGCTCGATCGAGAAGGGGAAGCGCGAAGCATTAAACCAAGTGCGGGAGTCGGAGCTCGGCCAGAAGGGGAAGCTTCTCGAGGCGAGGAGCATTCAACCAAGTCACGGAGCCGGAGCTCCACCGAGCAGGGGAAGCGCGGAGCATTCACCCAAGCGCCAGAGCCGGAGCAGTCAACCAAGTTGGGAAGCGCAGGGCATTCACCCAAGTGCAGAAGCCAGAGCTCGACCGAGAAGGGGAAGCACGGAGCATTCAACCAAGTGCGGGAGATGGAGCTCGGCCAGAGAAGGGGAGCGCGGAGCATTCAACCAAGTTGGGAGCCGGAGCTTGGCCAGAGAAGGGGAAGCGCGGAGAATTCAACTAAGTGCGGGAGCCGGAGCTCGATCGAGAAGGGGAAGCACGGAGCATTCAACCAAGTGATGGAGCCGTAGCTCGGCCAGAGAAGGGGAAGCACGAAGCATTCAACCAAGAGCTCGGCCAGAGAAGGGGAAGCACGAAGCATTCAACCAAGTTGGGAGCCGGAGCTCGGCCGAGAAGGGGAAGCACGGAGCATTCAACCAAGTTGGGAAGTGCGGAGCTCAACCGAGTTCTTTGGACTGGAGTCTCCACTTTATTTAGACTAGGGCCGTCTTGAGTTGGTGTAATTCCGAGATGTTCATGACACTCATGTTTACTTTGCATTGATGGCCGAGAATCAAAGGTCGGCTTTGGTGGGCATCCTGAGAAGCAAAAATTCGTCGTGAAAGTCGCCTTTGGTGGGCATCCCGAGAAGCAGTGATTTGACCGTGAAACGAATTCTCGAACAAGTGGATTTTAAGGTTCCCGATATTATGCCTTCTCGACTACGAACATTTTCTAGGTCAAGCGGTCGGGTTTTCCTACTTCATGGTCCATTATGTAATAGTGGCACAAGTTGACCCGAGTTTGGATATGGGTAGGGTTGCGACCCGTAACATGCCCGATTACCATGACGGATCTATCTCTAGTAGATTCGAGGGTTTTGAGTGGCGTGTCGTCTTTAGGCGTCTCCGAAGGTTGCAAGCGAGGCTTAAAAACGGAGGCTCATCATGATTCGAAGGTGTGTCTTCTATCTCTGGGAAATATGATGTGACCTTTGTGGGATTTTAAGATGTCCATGATGGCGGGGCGCGGTTGCATCATCTAAGAGACGAAGAAGGAACTTCATCGCTTCTGTGAGTAGCAGTCTCACTGGACTAGGGTTCCTATGAAGGCAGAATGATGATTCATCTCTTGTTTGAGAACTCAGAGTCCTTCGCTAGTGTCGACGATGGAGGGTGTATGATGTGCGGCCAGGGCATACTTTTACCGAGGCCCCACGGTGGGCACCAATGTTCCTACCCATTTTGTCCAGGTAGGAACGATGAGCTCTCGGCTCGGCGGGCGGTGGGGGTTTTGTGGATTGAGCTTGACTGAGCATGGTGCTCTGCTCCCTCGTATCCTGGATGGGAATCAAGGCTTACGTAGTTCTAAGGCGGTGATGATGGTGAGTCTCGTAAAGAAGGTGTTCGGCGCGAACGAGGGTTGGGAGTGATTTACAAAGATTAGGGTTTTGCTAGGGTTTTTTCTTGGAAGGTAGCCCCCTCTGCTTAGTGAGTGTCCCCTTCTATATATACACGCATGAAGGGAATTTCTCCATAAGTCACATGGTCCCCCTCCAGGCTGTTAGCGTGTATCGCGAACTGTAGGCGTCGTCCATAGGGTCTCCACTGTTCTGGTGCCGCGTGTCCTGGTCGTACAACTAGCAGCTAGCATTTGAGACATGTATCCTTGAGAACGTTCTAGTAAATTCGGAAGATAAGCTCGGGAGACGTTTGGTATGCTCGATAATCTACGAGTGGTCCGATCGAGTATCGAGTACTTCATCTCATTTGTATACCCAAGTAGATTGCTCGGGTACTCGGGTAGAGTTGTTAAGGTTTCAGTCCAGGTAAGCGGGTGTGTTCTCGGGAAGTGGGTAAGTACACTTTGGTGGAAAATATACATTAGACGGTAAATGTTTACGTCAATTAACCAAAAGCTAGGCGTTAAAAAGGGGGCGGTGGCAGATTTTGTAAATATCGAGACTTCATTAATTCAATTTTAACGTCGGTTGTTGTAAGGCCCGGCGTTAAAAGTGAAGTGAATCACTTTTAGCGTCGGTTCAATAAACAAGCGGCGTTAACAATGAACATTTTAACGTCATTTCTTTATCGAAGACGGCGTTAAAAGTGACTCACTTCACTTTTATCGTCGAGTCCTTACAACAAGCGGCGTTAAAGGTTATTTTAATAATTTTTTTATCTAGTATATGTACCCTTCCGCATTGCATTCCTCAAAGTTTCAGTTTCACAATTGCTCCGATGTTTTGTGTTTCTGTTTTGAAAACTAAAATATATGCGAAGCATAAGTTGAATCAATAACCCAAACCGGATCTCATTCATGAAGTGTAATCTGTTGATCTGAGAAGATTGAAAGGGTTTAAAATCCTATAAAAGTTACATTGAAAGGGTTTAAAATCCTAAACATTTGTTGAGGCTTCGTTCCCTTCACGGGTGAGCAAGAGAGGAGACTCGGCGGTGAGTTTTCCAAAAATCAATGAGGAGGTTGTGTGGCAAAGCATAAGGCCACTTTTGGAACCCCTTATCACACCCGAAACATTAAAGCTACATCCCATTAGAGAGTTTTATGAAATATGCTAAAGGGAAAACTATACTCCGAATGTGACCATGTCTAGCAGTGATGGTGTTACTCATGTTGGAATCGAGGTACATGCTGATAATGTGGTCATTCATAAGCTGAGGTTTTGGAACTGTAGCAGCCAATTCTCCGGAAGGATGATAAGGTGAGAAACTCACATTATGTGATTTACAGAACCTTATCACCCATGTTATGTGACCATTAAGACAAAGATCTTTGAGTCTAGGAATAGGAAGAAAGAGTGATGAAGTTAATCTCCATGGCAGAGCCATATTAATTTGTGAAGCAGAAAATAAAAGGAAGGAAGGAAGCTATTTATTGGAGCAGAGGATGAAGTTACTAGGGGTGGTAAGTTGCTAAAAAATTAAGTTGATCATTAAGAGGATTAGGTTCCAAGGTGAATGGGTAAGTAGCACAGTAGTCAAAGGAATGAATGTTTTTGCAGAAACTTATAAACCTTTAACGTCAGTTGTTTAATACAACTGATGTTAAAACTTGTTTAAATAAAAAATATTTATTTTTAACGTCAGTTTGTTATACAACTGACGTTAAAAGTGTGATTTTACTTGATTAAATAAATAGGCGGCGTAAATAATCCTATATCCCTATCACGAAATGCCCTGTTGTCACTCTTAACACGAGTCACTCCATATATATAGTGCAGTTTATTTCTAAACTTTTTTTTTAAACAAGTTTATTTTTAATCTTCATTAATTAGCTTGAATTGGTAAACAAATTCTTGTGCAAATTAAATTAAATAAACACTTAACATAAAAACAAGTTATATGTATAATCAAATCGTATCTCATTGAAGCGATTCATAAGTTACAATTAAATGATTAAAAGATAAAAAATTTATGCAACATAGCCCTAAAATATAAAAAAGTTTTGCTTCAACATCATTTTCTTCTCAGTCCTGTCCTCAGAAACTCCAATGGATGCATCTCCTCCCTCACTTGAATTCCATGATGCAAAAGTGAATCCACATTGAAATGGATCTTTGCATCTTCTCCTTCTTGGAATTCCTTGATGCATCGTCTTGAATCCACTGATCACTTGCTTCCAAAGCAAATTGAAAGGGATGACGGGGATGAAATAAAGTGAGGGAATCACATTATGTGATTTACCCAACCTTACCATCTATGTTATGTGATTTACTCAACCTCAGAAGTTTTTTTACCATTAAGACAGAGACCTTTAAGTCTAGGAATAGGAAGAAATAACAACACCTCAAATATGATAGAGGCATATTGTGAAGGAAAAAGCCACGAAATATAGAGGAAAAGAGGGGGGGTATCTGAGATCGGACGATCTGAGAAGAATATGGTTCTTTATATAGAGAAGAGAGACTACCTGAATTTCTTGAAAACTGATCTAAAAACTTAATGCTCATTAAGAGGATTAGGTAATTACAAGGTGAATGGGTAAGTAGCACAGTAGTCAAAGGAATGAATGTTTTTGCAGAAACTAATAAAATTTTAACGTCAGTTGTTTAATACAACTGACGTTAAAAGTTTTTTTTTAAAATATTTATTTTTAACGTCAGTTTTTTAAACAACCGACTTTAAAAGTGTGATTTTCGAGTTAAATAACTAGGTGGCGTAAATAATCCTATGTCCTATATAGAGAAAAGAGACTGATTTTCTTGAAAATTGATCTATAAACTTAAGGCTCAGGGGTAGGTAGCACAGTAGTCAAAGGAATTAATGCTTTTGCAGAACACTTTTAACGTCAGTTGTCTTCAACAACGGACGTTAAAAGTATTTTATTTTTAACGTCAGTTTCTTAATAAAACTGACATTAATTAAATATCCTTTAACGTCGTTTTTACAAACAAGCGGCGTAAAATGTTGTTTTATTTTGATTATAACGTTTACACCGCGTCCTTTAACGTCGGTTTTTACAAACAAGCGGCGTAAAATGTTGTTTTATTTTGATTATAACGTTTACACCGCGTGCCTTCGCACGCCGCTCTGCTGCGTCTCTTTTCTCTTTTCATCACGCTCAACCCTCACTCTCAACCCTCACTCTCACTCTCACTCTGCCCTAATCGCGAGCTCATCTCCACTGCAACCACCGCGAGGGCTTCTTCGCCACCACCGTGAGGTACACTCTTAAACCCTAACTCTGTCTTTCCCGCTCATTCTTTGCATGCAATAACTTCACATCTCTCTTTCCCCTTCCCGCGCACTAACTCTCCTTGTCCCTCTGCTCTCAGTAACCACATCGAACGTATGCCACCACTCGAGCTCCCCCACACCACCACGCGGCGCTTATTTCTAGTGAGTCTTTAGGGCACATTTTTTTATTTTTGGTTTTGAGTGTATGTTGAAGCTGTAGTCTCGATGGTTGAAACTTGAAGCTGTGAGTTTGATTTGTTTGGAATGTCTCTATTTTTGGTTTTGAGTGTATGTTGAAACTGTAGTCTCATTAGTTGAAACTTGAAACAGTGAGTTAGAGTTGTTTGGAAAGTCTCTATTTTTGGTTTTGAGTTGATGTTGCTCTGCTTGGTTGATCCTGTCGGCCGTGATGCTCATCCACGGCTAGGCCGTGATCAGTTCGCATGTGAGGTCTGGTTCGGTTGGCACGTTACGGCCGTGATGGACATCTCTGTCAGCGTAGTGACGATGCTTAGCAATCTTCAAAAACTATAGTTTTCAATCACCCGTATTGTCCTTATATTGGATACATGTTTTGTATATCTCTGAGGACCTATCTAGTTATTTTTATTTATACTTATGTATTTATTTTGAGTTATAACCTATGTTAATACATATATATTTATTTCTGAACATGCATACATATGGATCGGTCGGATAGCCCACATGCACGGGAGGACACTTGTGGGGGCTATGCGAGACCGAGATCACACCTACGCTTGATTCTAGTGTAAGTTTACATGTTATATACTATCTTTAGTCCTTCTTTTTAATGTAAGTTTATAATGTTACAACCCTCTATTTTATCATTTTTTTTGTCCATCCGAGACATCACAGGCTCATAGGAAGCGGGGTAGAGGAGCCACCTCATTGAAGAAACTAGAGAAGGGCGAGGCAAAGCGGACGAAGCTTGAGGTGTCCTTCGATGCTAATCTAAATGCCCGGGGACCCTGTGCTAAAGAATTTAATAAGTGGGTGTTTCTACAAGCGGCAAAGCACGTAAGCATCAACTACAACCAGCTGGAATGGCGTTCCACAGAACGTTAAGGATCAGATTTGGGAGGCTATCGCGGTATTTTACCTTTACATTCGTTTGATTTACATTATTAGATAATTATCCGAGTTATAATTGATAAGCCTTTGGCTTATCTAGTTTTATGACTAGATGAACTAGGGTTTATGTGCCAATTTATTCGAGTTCACTCTCGTTTTCGCCCAAATTTGCCTTGTTTTGTTCCTAAGTTGGACTTTGACTCGTTTTGAGTCTTTTGTGTAGTTTTTAGGTTGTTATGGATAGAATTACGCTTGTGGTTGCTTGTGTTGTTTTCAGGTCCATAAGTGAAGCTCTAAGAATTAAGGAAAGTCAAGAAATAGTGGAGATTGCCATTCTGGAGATTCTCGCCCCGCGAGAGGAAGCTCGCCCCGCGAGAATTTGAAGACCCGGGAAGACAGAGACCGTCACGGCCTAGCCGTGATTCACATCACGGCCATGCCGGGTTCTATCGGAGATTCATCAAAGACTTCTCCAAAATCGCAAGGCCGCTTTGCGACCTTCTTGTGAAGGATGTATCTTTTGATTTTAATGATTCTTGTTTAAATGCTTTCACCGTTTTGAAAAATATGCTTGTCACCGCACCCATAATCACTGCACCTAATTGGAATTTGCCATTTGAAATCATGTGTGATGCTAGTGATTATGCGGTGGGGGCTGTTTTGGGGCAGAGGGTGGAAAAATTAGCTCATGTCATTTATTATGCAAGTAAAGTTTTGAATGAGGCACAAGCTAATTATTCCACCACTGAAAAAGAACTACTTGCTGTGGTGTTTACTTTGGATAAGTTTAGATCCTACATCGTGGGGTCTAAGATTGTGGTTTTCACTGATCATGCGGCCATAAAACACTTGATGACAAAACAAGAGGCCAAACCTAGATTAATTCGGTGGATTCTTCTTTTGCAGGAATTTGATCTCGAGATTAAGGGCGGGGAAGGGATCCGAGCAATGGGGTGGCGGACCACTTATCTAGGTTGGTCAATCCCGACCGAGGAGGAATTGTTAGACATCAAGGAAGAGTTTCTGATGAAAAGCTGTTTGCACTTATTGAAAATTCCCCTCCTTGGTTGTTGCGGATATGGCCAACTTCAAGTCTTCAAATGTGGTTCCGCAAGGTTGGACTAATCAACGAGAGAAAAAGTTCTTCTCGGATGCAAAATATTATGTGTGGGAGGACCCCTATCTCTTCAAGCGAGTGCTCGGATGGGATCCTCGGGAGGTGCATTCCCCATGACCAAATCGGAAGCGTGTTGTGGCATTGTCATGGCTAAACTACGGTGGGCATTATGGGGGAAAGAAGACTGCAGAAAAGATCCTCCAAAGTGGTTTCTTTTGGCCAACGCTCTTCAAGGATGCCTACACCTTTGTTGAAAAGCGTGATCGTTGCCAAAGGGTGGCAATATTTCTAAGCGGCATGAACTCCCCTTGAATTGCATGCTCAAAGTAGAGCTCTTTGATGTTTGGGGGATAGATTTCATGGGACCATTCCCCCTCTTTCTCTTACCAATACATTTTGGTGGCTGTGGACTACGTGTCGAAGTGGGTGGAGGCAATCCCAGCAACCACGAGATGATGCGCGGGTAGTCATGGATTTTTTGAGGCGCAATATCTTCTCTAGGTTTGGGGTCCCAAGAGTGTTGATCGGTGATGGGGGATCCCACACTGTAACAATCAATTGCATAAGCTTCTCGAGAAGTATGGGGTCAAGCACGAGTCTCTACTCCCTATCACCCCCAAACAAATGGGCAAAGAGGTATCCAACCGTGAGTTGAAGCGCATTCTCGAGAAAACCGTCAACTCCTCACGGAAGGACTGGTCAAGGAAATTGGATGATGCTCTATGGGCTTATAGGACCGCCTTCAAGACTCCAATTGGAAGGTCTCCCTACAATTTGGTGTTCGGAAAGGCATGCCACCTACCGGTGGAGTTGGAGGAGAAATCTTATTGGGCAATAAGGGAGCTCAACTTTGACTTGACAAAGGCCGGAGAGAAGAGGTTGTTGGACTTGAATGAGTGCATCCGAGATCCGCATGCAAGCTTATGAGAACGCGAGAATCTACAAGGAGCGGACGAAAGCATGGCATGACAAGCACATCTTGCCTAGGAGTTTGAGCCGGGCAATTGGTGCTTCTGTATAATTCAAGGTTGAGACTCTTTCTGGGAAGCTGAAATCAAGATGGTCGGGACCATACAAGATCATACAAGTCTTCCCTCATGGGGCAGTGGAATTAGAAGGGACCTCTAGCAACTTCAAGGTGAACGGGCACAGGTTAAAGCATTATCATGGGGAGTCAATCCCAACTGGAAAGCAAGTGTTTCTTCTGAATTAACCCTTAGGGGTGACTTGAGTCAGGCTCGGGACGTTAAACAAGCGCTACTTGGGAGGCAACCCAAGCTAGGTATCTATCTCTTCTCTTAACTTCTGTTTTATTTTTGCTTTTTGTTTTGTTTTTGTTGTCACTCTTGAATAATTTGAGAAGATCAAGAGTTGTTGTATGAATGTCGTGTCGGCAAGCTTGTTGGATGTTAATTGAATTGAGCATGATTGATTGCATGAATTACTTGATCATTGATGATTTCCCCCTAGGTTCTGAAAATAGAAAAGTTTATCCCCACTAAAAAAAAAATTGAAAACTGAACTTTGAGAATTTTATTGTGATTACTTGATTTATGATAAGTTTGGGGTGAGGGGGTACACACTAGGAATTGTATCTCGGTCAAACAGTTGCGAAATGTCCAGGTGAGGATTTTGAGCCTCCAACTCTGTTTTTGAATGTGTGAATCACTGTAAGTTGCACTTTCCCGAATTTGCTTGAATCTCTATATGGTTTGCATGTTTATATGTTGCATTAAATGATTTAGGCAATTTTCTTTGAATTAACTACTTGGCCATAAATTGAACCAACCTCGATGAATGATCCCTAGTTAGCCACATTGAGCCTTGAAGCCTATTGTTCTTCATGACCTTACATTACAAGCCATTAACTCAGAAAAACCATGATTTTCCCCTATCCTAGGATTTAGGAGAGTATGGAATTTTAGCTTGGTAAGCGTTGTTGTGGAACTAAGTTTGGGGTGGCTACAAGTTCATGAGTCATAGTTGAGAAAAAGAAAAACGGAAGTAAGGGCCGAATGCTTGAAAAAAAAAAAAAAGAAGAAAGAAAGAAAGAAAAAAAAATATGGGTGATAAAAAGCATTGAAGATGTGCCAAAAAGGGCAAAGAAAAATAAATATAAAAAGGAAAAGGTGTGTAGCCACCAACTGCAAAGAAGAAAATAATGAGAGTGAATTCAGTTGTTGTGATATTAGTTTCATGCTCTCATTGATCCTAGGGACTTAGCCTCTATCCTTTGATTATCCTACCCTTAGCCAGGCCCCATTACAACCGTGGAAAGACCTATTGATGTTGCATGCATGTTTTCGTGGGAACTATGTTTGAGATGAAAATCAAATTCATGGGAAGTGCTCTTGATAAGTGAAATTGAGTGAAAAGTTGATAGCCTAGACAAACTTGAGCGAATGAGTGAAATACTAAATGCCCTTGTGAGGAAGGCAATTGATTGAAATAGGTGATCTTCCTTTGTGTATCTTTGAGCCTCAACTTAGAGTAAAGATGGCATGATTGATAAATTCTCAATTGTTTAAAGTAGATGAATGTGGGGATTACATTGATGAAAAAGGGGGGGAATCAAAGAAGAAAAATTGTTTTGTAAAGTTGCATGAAATTTGTGCGAAATTGATTAGATCATTCAAGCTTGCCAAGTCTTGAGTCGTTTTTGAGTTTTAAGCTTGCTTGGGGACAAGCAAGGTTTAAGTTTGGGGTATTTTGATAAGCCTTTGACTTATCTAGTTTTATGACTAGATGAACTAGGGTTTATGTGCCAAATTATTCGAGTTCACTCTCGTTTTCGCCCAAATTTGCCTTGTTTTGTTCCTAAGTTGGACTTTGACTCGTTTTGAGTCTTTTGTGTAGTTTTTAGGTTGTTATGGATAGAATTACGCTTGTGGTTGCTTGTGTTGTTTTCAGGTCCATAAGTGAAGCTCTAAGAATTAAGGAAAGTCAAGAAATAGTGGAGATTGCCATTCTGGAGATTCTCGCCCCGCGAGAGGAAGCTCGCCCCGCGAGAATTTGAAGACCGGGAAGACGAGGGCCGTCACGGCCTAGCCGTGATTCACATCACGGGCCGTGACAGGAAGGTTCGCGTCGCGAGTGTGTGAACTCCAGAAAGCATCAGAGTCAGAGACCATCACGGCCTAGCCGTGATGTATATCACGGCCGTGACCTAAAAGCCACACAAGTCAGAGACCATCACGGCCTAGCCGTGATGTGTATCACGGCCGTGACCCAAGATCCACACAAGGCAGAGAACATCACGGCCTGGCCGTGATTTACATCACGGGCCGTGAAAGGCGGGCTCGCGTCGCGAGACATCATTCGCGTCGCGAGTTGAATTCGAGTGCGCGAGAGCAGAAACCGTCACGGCCTGGCCGTGATGGCGTCCGCAGCCGTGACGCGTGGCCTCCTTATAAATAGAGCAGGTCGAGCGAGAAAAGAGGACTTTTTGGATCAGAATTTTGAGAGACCTTTTGTAATCCTTATTCTGGGGTTTCTTCTCCTCTTCTCCTTTCTTAATTCTTAGGCTTAGGATGAATTCCGATTGTACGTGCGTTGTTGTTACGGACATGAGGAACTAATCCTCTTGTCTAGGGGATCGATGAAGCCACCCATGGCGGCATAGTGTTCATGTAATGTAACTCTCTCTCCTTTAATTCAATTATGGTTTTCCAATTCTGTTTTCATTGTGTCGATTATATGCTAGCGTGATCGACTAGTTAAGCGTGTTGAGGCCTAGCGGCGATTCGCGTTTTAGAACTTGAATTGGGAACATCGGTCGAGTATTGCACGAGAGTGAGTAGGAGATCGATGCAACCTATAGGGAACAAGAATTAATAGAATTCGAGATTAGGGTTAAGAGACCTAGCAAGTAATTAACTCAAATCATCGAATACGTCCTAATGAGCACGGAAGTGGATTTAGGAGAATTTAGGGGTCCCGGTTGACATTAAAATTGAACGTAGGGAGGAGAATATCATCACTTGGGTATTTTGCATGATTGGGTAGGTGAATTCGAAACCTTAGATGTTTTTATTTCTGAATTTAATCACCGTAGCGTTATTTGAATCGATTCTTGAATTTGCGATCTCAATCTATTTCTCTCAACCACCTTCTATTGCTTAACCAACGTATCGGATTTCTTGACAATTTAGTCGAATTGGTAACCCAATCCTTGTGTTCGACCTCGGTAGAATCTTACCGTGTTTTTATTACTTGCGGCGACCGGTACACTTGCCGGAGTCACAACAATAATCCATCCAGTTGTTATGTATTTAATGTGTAGGTAGCTTGGATGTGCCAAATGACGAGGATCATCGTCATAAATGTATGAAAATGGCATCAAAGCGTTGTAATGGGTTCAAGCATGATCTTACCAGGTACTATGTATCTGGGAAGAAGCGACTTGATAAAATGTTCTCGGATTATCCCTGGATTGATCAGGATACTTGGGATATGTTTGCCAGGAGTCGACGAGGATGGAGAATTTCAGGTTGGTTGATTAAGTTAATTTTGTATGCTTCTTATAGATCATTTAACTGTATTTAATTATGTGTTTTTGTTTGAATAGGCTAAGGCAAATAAGGGTCGGCAGAATCAGGCGAAGAACGTCCACCGCCACACCATTTCTCGGGGTGGGTACCGGACTCGGATCGAGCGAGATGATGGCGGATAGGGTGAGGCGAAGCGGGAAGAGCACTCTGCTAGGATTGAAAGAGGAGAGGTGCCCGAGGGCACACCATTAAGTCCTCCGTCGGATATCGACCGCGAGGATGTCCGGTTAGCCTACCGCATGACTAAAGACAGGATCTTTTAAAGTTGATGCCACTCGCGAAGTGGCAGATAAGATTGTAAGTAAATAATTAACTTGATTTCAATTGATATTTGTATAGATATTTGCAACACTTTTCACTTGCACGTTTTTTCATTTTTTTTCATTGTAGATGGATCTTAAAGCACAATCCTCCCAGGGCTCATTCGTCCCTTCTAGACGGCGGGACGTCTTGATGACTGCTCTAGGCAAGAAAGACCATCCTGGTCGGGTTCTCGGTGTTCCTGGGAACGTGACCATCAAAGAATATTATGGCAAGTCTGTTTCACGAAAGCGGGTGGTCGATGAAGCATCAATTTTGGCTGACATTACTCAGCACCTCATGTCCAACCCAGCTATTACAACACATCTGATGCAAAGCTTAACATCCAACCCAGAATTCAAGCAGGCGCTTGCCAGAGAGCTTTCCTCCGTCGGTACATCCCAGGACATCGCAGGGCATGCCAACCCTTCACATGTGAGCACAAAAGAGAGTTATAGTAGGGCACATGTGGAGGACGATGAGTTGGTAGCTAGGGAGCGGGAGTTCGAAGTCCAACGCCATGAGCATGAGTTGGAAATGAAAAGGCGTGAGCTTGAGTTGGACTCCAAACGACGTGAGCTCGAAATATTAACAAAAGTATGTATTCATTATTAATGTCCAAATTAGTCAAATAATTACTTGTGTTTTTTTTAATTATCAACAACTTATCTATTTTATTTTTCCTAAACTGAAGGCCAAGTCGACGTCGGTGTCGCTGTCACCTATCACTCGTTTGTTCTCACTTGGTGAGGATTATGCGTTTGAGATTTTTGAATGTCCATTGGAGCACGATGGATGGGTGGCACGCCCAGATCAACGGAGGATATTTTCCTTCTGTGATGACGATCTCGGGAACGCCTGCAAAAATAACGTATGGATGGTCAACAATGTTTTGAGTCTCTGGTGCACGTAAGTTAATTTTAATTTTATAACTTATTTATTTTTGGTATTTTTCCATTTAATAATTTATTTTAATTTCAATATATATATTATGTAATTAACATCCACACATTTTCATATCTTAGGTATCTCCATCGTCTTCAGCTTGATAAGGGCGTTGCATCAGTTTACGGCTTCTTAGATCCGTCAATCCTTCTGCCCGATTTCTTTGCTGGCGATGCATTGAGTAAATACTTAGGGAACTTGTTGGGAGACAATCCGAAAGAATTATATCTGGCTCCCTACTGTATGAAAAGCCATTGGCAGTTGTTCGTACTTCACCCGTCTAGGCATACTGTCATATTCTTTTGCTCTCTCCACCAACAGCCGCCACAGGTGGTGTTGGAAGCTGTAAATAAGTAAGTAACTAATCTTAAATTTAATTTAGGTTTTAATATCAGTTGTTTTTAGTTTATTACACACATGATATATGAATTTGTTAATTGATCGACATGATTATTTGTTTATGATAGCGCGCTGAAGGCGAGTAGCATAAGTTGCGCCAACGGGAGAAGTAGGACTTCTAAGGCTAAAGCAAATCCTGTATGGAACATCCTCAAGGTTTGGTAGTTTATTTATTAAATAATTAATATTATAATTACTAATTTATATGTATATTCAACTGACGTTGAAATTAATTTTGTTAGTAGTCTCGATTTCAAAATGACGGGTGGTCGTGCGGCTATTATGTGATGCTTCATATGCTGAACATAGTCTCCACATCTATTACGGATGGATGGAATAAGGTAATATTTAAACAACTTGTTAAATTATATATTATAGTTTTGAAGATGACTTGCATTGATGTTATTGTTATTATTTGAACGTGTGTAGGCATTTATCGACCAATCGCCTATTCAAGAAGATGAGTTAAGAGACTTGAGGATGCGCTTATTTGAATTCTTCTTCAAGTATGCGGCTGAAAAAGGAATTGACAAGATACCTCCGCACTACTTAGATGAATAGTTTTTTTTGTTAGACTTTAGAAACTAATTAATAACATGTATATATATATCCTTAGATTGGTAGATTTGTTTTTAGACATTGGAGACTAAAATTTATATATATATACTTGTAGATAGTTATGTTTTTCCTATACATGGGTTTTGGTTTTAAGTCCCCCCGTTGTTCCATTTTTCCTTTGCAATTCTGTAATGTGTGTGATATTACGTATTTACTAGGATATTTCTTGAATGCGAGGGATAAATGCGAGGAGTGATATTTTAAAAGCTGAATTTTAAAAAAAAATCTATTAACGTCAGTGTATCAAACAACCGGCGTTAATAGTATTTTATAAAATATACAGTACACTATTAACGTTAGTTGTAATAAACAACTGACGTTAAAATTAAACCTTTAACGTCAGTTCTTTATAACAACTGACGTTAGTTTTAACAAATTTAACGTCCATTGTCTTAAAGAACTGACGTTAATAGTTTTATGTTTAACGTCAGTTGTTTAAACAACTGACGTTTTGTGTTAAAGAACTGACGTTAATAGTTTTATATTTAACGTCAGTTCTAAACTGACGTTAAAATATTAACTATTAACGCCAATTTGTATTTACGTCGATCGATATTCGACGTAAAAAATCAATTTTAAGCGGCGTAAAAAGCACTTATTGCACTAGTGGTACTCTTGGTCGAGTACAGGGTAAGTATGATAATCTTCTAGATTATGTGATTTTTATGTGCTTATTGGGTGAATTTTTACTCCTAAATATGTTAATTGATTGAGTTTAGTCCCTAAGTTTAGATAATTTAGTTTTTTAATAGTGTTTTACGTATTTTATTTTAATTTCATGTTTTTAGAGTTAATCTAATAATATTTTTATTTTTTTTACTTTTTTAGATGAAAAAAAATAAAGAGAGATTGTGCTGTCAAGAATTATGAAATTTGAGCCTTGCAACTTTGAACAATGGGCCAAAGAAATTTGATGAAGGCTACATAAAGCTATTTATGTTGTTGCTTCTGGATACATTGAAAATCAATCAATTAGGATTGACGTTAAAGAAAAAGGCCGGACAAAGTGCTTTACGTGAAACTACTGATGGATGGTTGTAAAAATTGCCAGGGGCCCACGTGCAAGGAGTCTTAATTTCATCCTAATGGCTAATTGGAATTGCAACGTAACAGAAGGAAAACCGCTGGAAGCTGAATAAAGATGGGGCGGCAAAAATAAAAGAAAAAGTAACGCACAGGACAGAAAAGTAACGGATTACTTGGAAGGGAAAAAAACATATCTTGGGGGACGTTTTTGGGCAGACAGTTACAAACGGATTTTTCGGACAGTTGAGGGGAGATACGAGACAGAGGGTTACACAGCGGAAAGGGAGAAAAAACAGGAAGTTCAGAAAAAGTTGAAGCTGGAAAGCAGAGATTCAAGATGGCCTGTTTGTCTTAGTCTTCTTCATTTGGTTTTTCTTTTTAATTATGTCTAGCTAATTTTATTTTGTTAGAGGTAGACGGAACTGCCTAGAAAACTTGTGTTGATTCTGGATATTGACTTTTTCTAGTTTGTTTAATTTCAAGAGTTTATTCACTGTTTTCGTGTTTATCTACTGTATAAATTTTGCAATTGGGAAATTCGAATTCATAGTTGATGTTTGTGAATGAACGATTTGCGCGTGTTACTTAAGAATAAGAACACAATCAGATTAGCATTATTGAGTTGTAACCTTTCTCATTGCTCTTGTTAATTTGCCAATACTCAAGGAATTGAATTAGTAATCTAGGCAGGAAGGTTTATCAACCTAAGGAATTAGGGGGTAAATAATAAAAACTCAGCTTCTTGAAATTGAATAAATTGTTTGAGTTAGTTTCCAGGATTGAACAAGTAGGAAAGGCAGGGAAATCGATCCTCTAACAATTTATTCTTGATTGTTAAAACCCAAATTTTCTGTTGCTTAATATTTCTCATTTGAAAAAAATACCAGAAATATTTTCTTTTCTTTGTTAAATTTCTATTCTTACTTATTGGCGAAAACCAATTTCAAACCATTCAGTCACTCAAACGAAATTGAGTTGGCACGTTAGTAGTTAACAGTTCAATCCCTGAGGGCGATATTTTTATTATCACAAAGCGATTTGGTGCCCTTGCCAATTTTTCTTAACAAGTTTTTGGCATCATTGCCGGGGATTGATTTTTGTTAATATTAGTTGTGCCAAAGAAATCTCGATTTGAGAATTTTATTTTATGTTATTATAATTGATGCCGTTTTGTTTTTATATTATCAGTGTGCACTGATTTTCTTTTGAGTTGTGTATGCGAGGTACTGTTGACAAGAATTCTTTGTTGTTTGATCCTGAAATTGAAAATACAGCTAAGAGTAACAGGAAGGCAGCCAAGCTTCACAGGCAATAAGAAAGGGAACAAGCACTTTTACAACAATAGGTGGTTGAAGTTTAAACTGTCGTGGCCGAGCAACCTGCTAGGAGGACATTGAGGGATTATTCCAAGCCCAATACTAAAGGTGCCTGGGGTTCTATTGTGAGACCTGATGTGCAGGCTAACCACTTTGAAATCAAGCCTGCACTCGTTAATTTGATGCACCAGAACCAGTTTGGTGGAGGAGCTCAAGAGGATCCCAATCATCATCTGGAGAATTTCTTGCAGATATATGATACAGTGAAGTTCAATGGAGCTTCTGATGACGCCATTAGATTGAGGCTTTTTCCTTTCTCATTGAAGGATAAAGTTAGAAGTTGGCTTCAGTCACAACAACAGGGCAATATCTCAACATGGGATGATTTGGAGTCCAAGTTTGTGCAAAAATATTTTCCAGCATCGAGGTCGACAAAGTTGAGAAGTGAAATTACCTCATTTGTGCAACTAGAGTTAGAAAGTTTGTATGATGCTTGGGAGAGGTTCAAGGAGCTACTCAAAAAATGCCCTCATCATTCTTTGCCCAATTGGTTGTTAGCTCAAACTTTCTATAATGGGCTGGATCTCAATGCAAGACAGATGATGGATGCTACATGTGGAGGAGCTTTTGATTTGAAGAGCCCAGAAGAGGCTTTGGAAATACTAGAGACCATGGCAACTAGCAGTGCTAATATGCAACATGATAGGCAAAACAAAAAAGTCTTGGGGGGTGAATTTTGTGGATAGTAATCTGATTGAGCAACAAGTTAACAAGGTGATTTCTCAATAGCTTACTACTTTGTTGGGGAATGGCCAAGTTAATGCACTGAATACACCTCCCTTGGTGTGTGATTTTTGTGGTGGAGAGCATCGTAATGGTGATTGTGGTACAAATCAACTCGAAGAGCAAGTGAATGCATTGGGGCAACAAATTAACCCCTATTCAAACACTTATAATCCAGGTTGGAGGAACCATCCTAATTTCTCATGGGGTGGACAAGGTCAAAATCAATTCAAGCCACTACAACAACAAGGGAATTCTTCATTCCAAGGACAATCACAACCTCAAAACAGAATGTCATCTTTGGAGAGTGCTTTGGAGAAATTGTCTGTTAATACTTCTAATTTTGTGGAGCAATCTTTAAATTTCATGACTGAGACAAGGGCCAACTTCAAGAATCAAGAGGCGTCTATCCGAAATTTGGAAGTACAAATTGGGCAGATTTCTAAACAATTGTCTGAAAGTGCTTCAGGTACTTTGCTAGGTGATACTGTTCCTAATCCAAAAGAGCAATGCAAAGCAATTCATTTGAGGAGCGGCAAGGTTCTGAACAATGTTGTCCAAGAGGAGTCTTCTAAAGAAAAGGATGCTGAAAAAGTTGTTCATGATAAAAAGCAAGGGTAGGAGGAAGTAGTGGTTGAAGAAAAGAAAGAAGAAGCTGAAAAATCTGAAAATTCACAAGTTGACAAGCCAACACAGCCGCTGCCCTTTGTTCCTAAAATTCCTTATCCTCAAAGGTTGAAGAAGAAGAATAAAGACAAGCAATTTTCCAGGTTCTTGGAGGTGTTCAAAAAGCTGCAGATTAATATTCCATTTGCTGAGGCATTAGTACAAATGCCAAGTTATGCTAAGTTCATGAAGGATTTGTTGTCCAAGAAGAGGAAGGTCAATGAAGAGGAAACTGTTATGCTTACAAAGGAGTGTAGTGCTATCATTCAACAAAAATTGCCTCTTAAGTTGACGGATTCAGGAAGCTTCACCATTCCTTGTGAGATTGGTAATATGGAGGTTGGCAGGACTCTTTGTGATTTGGGAGCAAGCATCAATTTGATGCCTTTGTCGATTTTTAAAAGGCTAGGAATTGGTACAGTGAATCCTACCATGATGTCTCTTCAGTTGGCAGATCGTTCGGTAAAATATCCTTATGGTATTGTGGAAGATTTACTTGTTAAGATTGATAAATTCATCTTCCCTGCAGATTTTGTAGTGCTGGATATGGAAGAGGATGTGTGATGAGTGTGATTTTACCTCATTTTTCATGTACATTTCTGCATGCAAGTGCATATAGTTAGGCCAATTTAGTGTTGATTTTGTATAGTTTTTCCTTTGGAACGGATGAGGTGGTTTCTGGTGTTGTTTTGCAGGATTTAATGGAAAAATGCCCAGTAATCAGCCTTGGTGGAGCTTGGATGAAAAAAAAGAGATTAGAAGTGAAGATTATGAGCCAAGCAGAGAGTATCACGGCCTGGCCGTGATGGCCCTCACGGCCGTGAGGAGCGAGAGTGAAGAAAGAATTGAGCCAAAAGTCGAAGGCGTCACGGCCTGGCCGTGATGGCTATCACAGCCGTGACTCGCTAGTTGGAAAAGTCGAAAGCGATCACGGCCTGGCCGTGATGACCATCACGGCCGTGATGAATAAGTGAATGAAGAGGCGCCCAGTCGAGACCATCACGGCCTGGCCGTGATGGGCTATCCGCACCGTGACGGGCGACGGACCTATAAATGAACCTGCACTGAACAAAAAGGGGACTAACTTCTAACCTAAAATAATCTGCACTTGGAGGCAGGCTGAGGCTGGCGGCTGGAGAGGGTTTCTACCCAAAAAGGGGGGCGTTCTCTCTGCTCTTGGATGGAGAGAAGATTGGAGGAAGCTTGTCTATGAGTGTTCTTCATCCCTTCTCTTTTTCCTTTTTGTATTTCCTTATCATGAGTAGTTAAATCCCCCATTGTTGGGGTTAGATGTAACTTTTCTGAACTTAGTTGTATTGTGATGTGGTTGTTTTAATACAAGTTTCTATTTCGTTATGAGTATGTGATTCTGTGTTTAATGCTTTCCTTGGATTAGCTACCCATAGGAATGATATGTTGCTTTAATAGATATTTGAAAGGTTGGTGTTAAGGCATGCTCATGAATCATATGCCAAGTAGGTCAAGAATCTAGACATAGGTGTTGGCTGCTTGCAATCTTATAAGTCTTAACTTAATGCAAATTCTCAGATTATTCCACCTAAGACATTAGGGTTTAATTTGGGGTTTTAGGCTCAATGCACCTAAGACATTAGGCTTGAGTACTTTAGAAAAGGCTTGATTGGCATAATTGAATTAGGACTTGTGTTAGAAGCCATTTCATTGCAACCAAGGGAGGATTAGTGTAGTCTAACCCTGACAATTCTAGCCACATCCCTGTTTGTATACCAAGTGTTTGACAGAAGTCCAAAAAGACAAAAATATTTTATTTCTGTGTTTTCTGTTTAATCTCTCATACTTTAGTTAAGTCTAAATAGTTGTCGAATTTGCGAATTGGTAATTGACATCCAATCCCTGTGGATACGATAACCGGTCTCACCACCGTATTACTTGATTGCGACGAGGTGCACTTGCCTTTAATCTTAAAAATACACGCATCAAGTTTTTGGCGCCGTTGCCGGGGATTGGTTTTGTCAATATCAGTAGTAACAAATGAGACAACTAGTTTAGACATTTTTTTATTGCCTGTGTATATTTGATATTTTTCTGTATATATTTGAATTTTTGTTTTGAATTCTGTTTTGTAAGGTGGACAAAAGTCATGGAAAATTTTTATTGTCCACCTGATAAGGAAGCTTCCAGTCATGTTTTGGAGGACAACTTGTGGTGGGATGGCGATGTAAATTTGGGAGAATTCTTCGAGGAGTTTTCTCTATCTCATAACATCCCATCACGAGTCGATCCTATGACTGGTGAGCTTATATATGTATACTCCGAGGGGGATTGGGAAACCTTTTGGGCATATTTACCACCTCCACCACCATGTATGATTCCCATAGAGCCACATGAGAAAAATCTGGTTCTGGGAATGAATGAAATTGAAAATGAAGTGGTGGTGGTGAGTGAACCACAACAAGAGGAATTACCTTCCACAAATCCTTGGGAAACAACAAGTGAGGAGGCAGGGCATCTAGATAGCACTCCTTCCACCATGCATGTTGAGCAATCTGATTTTACTACACTAGATAAATATGTTGGCTTGCATGCATGTGTGGACATTGGAAAGTTAGCCCCTCCCACTTGTCATCACACTTCCTTTTGTTAATTCCACTTGACCCGAGAGGAAGTGAGTTTATAATTTTAAAGGTCAATGGAATTTCCACCCAATGGCTGGGTGGAATTGAAAATAAAGTTATTTTACTGTTACAATCACCATCCCAATTTCCATTTGATCCGGGAGGAGGATTAAGGTGATGATTTTTAATAAGTCAAGCTAGTGACGTTAAAGAAGCGCTTATTGGGAGGCAACCCAACTTTTCTTAACTCTTCTCTTTAGTTAGTTTTTGTTTTTGAGTTCAACCTCTTGAATAATTTGAGAAGCTCAAGAGGTTTGTTAATAATTTTGTTAAGTGTCTTCAGATTTTGAATAAAGGAAGGAGAAAAAGAGCAGGGAGAAACAGAGCCAAAAAGCATGTGAGCCAACACCCGCTACCGTCTCGGTAAGCCGTTCCAATTTTTTTTTGCTTTATTTCATTTTTCTCTCCTCTCCAACTTGATTGTTTACATTGGGGACAATGTAAATCTTTAAGCTTGGGGTAGGGGTATTTTGCATATGTTCATATCTTGCATTGTAAATATTGCATTCATATAGGTTTAGTCTTGCATGATCACATGAATTGCTTGCCCCTGCTTAGATTGAGCATCTGATTGTGAGAGCTAAGTGCCAATAATTTGTGATAGTGAATTGTTGAACCCAATTCTGTTTATTCTTGTGATATGGCTGCAAATGAATATGCTTGAGATGATCTCGGATAGTTGATGATTAGCATATGTTTCTTTAGACTTGTGTTTCTCTTTGGTTCTTGAACTGATAAATGTGAGCTTTTGAGCCATTAGGGGGTACTCACTAAATCTGCCCCCATTCTTTGTGTAGAGTGTCATTCCTCTTGGTTTGTTTTCTCTAGAACTTGACTTAAAACCATGTTAAAGCTTAAAATTTTTTGGGAAACATTTTTGAAAATGATTGAGGCAATAGGTATTTTTCTGGCCTTCTGAGCTTTGAATGTGTAAATGCTACCCTTAGTTGCCCAATTTTGAGCCTGAATGATTAAAATGCTTTTCTTGGTTCCCTGAAAAATTTTGATACATATACTTGATAAGGGACCTTCTAAAGTATCACAAAAAGGGTGAAAAAGGTAGTTGAAAGTTTGGGATGAAAAAAAAAAAAAAAAAACTCCCCTTCTCCAAATAAAATAGAAAAAACAGAAAAATAAATAAATGGAGAAGGGGATGACAAAAATAAAAGTGAGAAATAAAAAAAAAAAAAAGAAAGAAAGAAAAGAAAGGTGGAAAAATGTATTGAAAACCCAAGAAGGTATTTTTAGAAGGTTTCTTGTGTTGAAATGTTTGATACTTGGTTTAGCCTTTTGAAATATCCCTTTCTTGTTATCCCCACCTAAAGATTAATCCCAAGGCCAAGTTACAACCAAATAAAAGACCTCTTAATTCTTAAGTGTTTTTCATAAATAAAGTGGAGATTTGGTTGATAGTCAAGCATATGGTAGGAATCATTCCTTGAGGAAAATAGAGCGAATTGTTATATATACTTGAACACTTGAGTGAGTGAGGCAAGAAAGAGAGCCAAGCAAGTAAACAAGCTTGGGGTGAGCTTCAAGTGAGCAAGAGTGCCCGAATCAGTGAGAATGTGAGTCTAGGAAACTTAAGCCCCTAATTGGACTTGAATTGATTGTCTCTTGCTGAATTGATTGAATTGCCTATTGCTTGGATCATTTTACTCGGGTTCTTAGTTCACTATCCATGCTTTGACTGTTTATCTATTCTGGCCTTAGTTTTTGCTTGAGGACAAGCAAAGTCTTAAGCTTGGGGTGATTTGATGAGTGTGATTTTACCTCATTTTTCATGTACATTTCTGCATGCAAGTGCATATAGTTAGGCCAATTTAGTGTTGATTTTGTATAGTTTTTCCTTTGGAACGGATGAGGTGGTTTCTGGTGTTGTTTTGCAGGATTTAATGGAAAAATGCCCAGTAATCAGCCTTGGTGGAGCTTGGATGAAAAAAAAGAGATTAGAAGTGAAGATTATGAGCCAAGCAGAGAGTATCACGGCCTGGCCGTGATGGCCCTCACGGCCGTGAGGGAGCAGTAGCTGAAGAAAGAATTGAGCCAAAAGTCAGAAGATGTCACGGCCTGGCCGTGATGGCTATCACGGCCGTGACCTGCTAGTTGGAAAAGTCAGAAACGATCACGGCCTGGCCGTGATGACCATCACGGCCGTGATGAATAAGTGAATGAAGAGGCGCCCAAGTCAGAGACCATCACGGCCTGGCCGTGATGGCTGTCACGGCCGTGACGGGCGACGGACCTATAAATGAACCTGCACTGAACAAAAAGGGGACTAACTTCTAACCTAAAATAATCTGCACTTGGAGGCAGGCTGAGGCTGGCGGCTGGAGAGGGTTTCTACCCAAAAAGGGGGGCGTTCTCTCTGCTCTTGGATGGAGAGAAGATTGGAGGAAGCTTGTCTATGAGTGTTCTTCATCCCTTCTCTTTTTCCTTTTTGTATTTCCTTATCATGAGTAGTTAAATCCCCCATTGTTGGGGTTAGATGTAACTTTTCTGAACTTAGTTGTATTGTGATGTGGTTGTTTTAATACAAGTTTCTATTTCGTTATGAGTATGTGATTCTGTGTTTAATGCTTTCCTTGGATTAGCTACCCATAGGAATGATATGTTGCTTTAATAGATGACTGAAAGGTTGGTGTTAAGGCATGCTCATGAATCATATGCCAAGTAGGTCAAGAATCTAGACATAGGTGTTGGCTGCTTGCAATCTTATAAGTCTTAACTTAATGCAAATTCTCAGATTATTCCACCTAAGACATTAGGGTTTAATTTGGGGTTTTAGGCTCAATGCACCTAAGACATTAGGCTTGAGTACTTTAGAAAAGGCTTGATTGGCATAATTGAATTAGGACTTGTGTTAGAAGCCATTTCATTGCAACCAAGGGAGGATTAGTGTAGTCTAACCCTGACAATTCTAGCCACATCCCTGTTTGTATACCAAGTGTTTGACAGAAGTCCAAAAAGACAAAAATATTTTATTTCTGTGTTTTCTGTTTAATCTCTCATACTTTAGTTAAGTCTAAATAGTTGTCGAATTTGCGAATTGGTAATTGACATCCAATCCCTGTGGATACGATAACCGGTCTCACCACCGTATTACTTGATTGCGACGAGGTGCACTTGCCTTTAATCTTAAAAATACACGCATCAATGTGAGAGTTCCTCTTATCCTTGGTAGGCCATTTTTGGCTACAGGTCGTGCTTTAATTGATGTACAGAAAGGTGAACTGATTTTGAGAGTAGAAGATGAAAAAGTGGTTTTCTCAATCAAAGATGCAGTGAAGCATGCTCAAGATTCTAATTGTTGTTTCTGGGTTGAAGTTTTGGATTCCTTGGTCCTAGAGGAATTTGAAAATAGTGCTGCAAAAAGCCCATTGGAAGCAACATTGATGAAAGGCAAAGAAATTAAGGGGGTGCATGAGGAAGTCAATTATGAGGTGGTGGAATGTATCTATCAGTTGGAAGCCTTGGAATCTACCTCTTCTTCAAATAAAAAATTACAAGAATTGGAAAAGGAGGAAGAGGTAGTGAAAGATGAGCCACCCAGGGAGCTGACACCGTTGGCTTCAAACCTGAAATATGCTTTTCTGGATGAGAAAAAGAAGAATCTGGTAATTGTGAATATGGAGTTGTTAGAAAGTGAGGAGGACAAATTACTCATAGTATTAAGGGATCACAAGTCAGTCATTGATTGGAACATCAGTGATTTGAAGGGATAAGTCCTACATCTTGCATTCATAAAATATTTATGGAGGAGGACTTTAAACCAGTGGTTCAACATCAAAGGAGGCTCAATCCCACTATGAAGGAAGTGGCGAGGAAAGAAGTGATAAAGTTGCTTGATGCAGGTGTAATTTATCCCATTTCTGACAGTGAGTGGGTGAGCCCGGTTCAGGTGGTTCCCAAGAAAGGTGGTATGACTGTGGTGATGAATGAAAACAATGAGTTGATTCCTACAAGGCAAGTCACTGGTTGGAGGATGTGTATTGACTACCGGAAGCTTAATTAAGCTACAAGGAAAGATCATTTTCCTCTTCGTTCATTGACCGAGATGATAGAAAGGTTGGCGGGGCACACAGTACTATTGCTTTCTGGATGGGTACTCGGGTTACAATCAAATTGAAGTAGCCCCGGAAGATCAAGAAAAAACAGCCTTTACTTGTCCATTTGGGGTCTTTGCCTATAGGCGTATGCCTTTCGGGTTGTGTAATGCACCCGCCACATTTCAAAGGTGCATATTCTCAATCTTCTCTGATTTAATTGAAAAATGCATAGAAATTTTGATGGATGATTTTTGTGTTTGGATCCTCATTTGATATTTGCTTATCCAACCTTGTTTTGGTTTTAAAAAGATGCCAAGAAACTAATCTTGTTCTTAACTGGGAAAAATGTCATTTTATGGTAAGAGAAGGTATAGTTCTTGGTCATCAAATTTCTGCAAAAGGAATTGAGGTGGATAGAGCAAAGGTGGAGGTAATTGAGAAGTTACCACCACCAGTTAATGTGAAAGGGATAAGAAGTTTTCTTGGGCATGCTGGTTTTTATAGGTGGTTTATAGAAGATTTTTCTAGAATTGCTAAGCCCTTGACAAACCTTTTGGAAAAAGAGGCAATTTTTGTGTTTGATGATGCATGTCTGGATGCTTTTAATAAAATAAAATAAAAACTAATTTATGCACTTGTAATGGTTGCTCCTGATTGGAGTTTACCTTTTGAAATTATGTGTGATGCGAGTGACTATGTTGTAGGTGCAGTGTTAGGACAAAGAAAAAGTAAAATTTTGCATGTGATTTATTATGCAAGTCGTGTGTTGAATGATGCTCAAAAAAATTATGCCACAACTGAAAAAGAGTTACTTGCTATTGTGTTTGCTTTTGACAAATTTAGATCCTACCTTGTTGGGTCTAAAGTCATTGTTTACACTAATCACTCTGCCTTGAGGTATTTGTTTGCTAAGCAGGACTCTAAGCCACGATTGATTAGGTGGATATTGCTTCTCCAAGAATTTGATTTGGAGATAAGATACAAGCAAGGAAAGCAAAATGATGTGGCAGATCATCTTTCTAGACTTGTCCAAATTGAGGGGGACAAGGACATTCCTTCCATTTCGGAGGAGTTTCCTTATAAAAATTGATGATGGTAAATTCTTTCCCTTGGTTTGTTGATTTTGCAAATTATAAGGCTGCAGGTATTGTCCCTTTTGATTTAAGTTGGGAGCAAAAGAAAAAGTTTTTTCATGATGCTAAATTTTATGAGTGGGATGAACCGTTGTTGTTTAAAAGATGAGCTGATGGGATCATTAGGAGATGTGTCCCTGATGATGAATTTGAAAAAAAAAATTGTGGCACTGTCATGGGTCTGAATATGGTGGCAAAAGAATTGTCGCTAAGGTCTTGCAATGTGGCTTTTACTGGCCTACTTTGTTTAAAGATGCCCACAATTTTGTTGAAAAATGTGATAGATGTTAAAGAGTAGGGAACATTTCTAAGAGGAATGAAATGCCTCTAAAATCCATCTTGGAGGTTGAAATTTTTGATGTTTGGGGGATTGACTTCATGGAACCATTCCCACCGTCTTTTTCATATAAATATATTTTGGTTGCTGTAGACTATGTCTCCAAGTGGGTAGAGGCTGTGGCATTACCAACCAATGATGCCAAGGTTGTGGTAAGAAACACATTTTTACAAGGTTTGGGGTGCCTAGAGTTGTGATAAGTGATGGGGGTCACACTTTTGTAATAAAAAATTTGAATCATTGCTAAATAAATATGGTGTGAAATATAGGATAGCTACCCCTTACCATCCACAAACTAGTGGGCAGGTTGAAATTTCAAATAGAGAGCTGAAGAGGATCCTAGAAAATGTGGTAGGTTCCTCAAGAAAAGATTGGGCTAAAAAATTGGATGATGTGCTTTGGGAATATAGGACAGTTTTCAAAAATCCAATTGGAATGTCCCCATATCAGTTAGTGTATGGCAAATCATGTCATCTCCAGTTGAGTTGGAACATAAAGCTTATTGGGCAGTGAAGCTGCTTAATTTTAACTTGAAAGCTACAGGTGAGAAAAGGTTGTTGCAGTTAGGTGAGATGAAAGAGTTTAGGTTGCAAGCCTATAAGAGTTCTAAAATTTACAAAGAAAGAACCAAAAGATGGCATGATAAAAAAATAATTGTGAAAGAATTTGAACCAAGACAACAAGTGTTATTGTATAATTCTAAACTAAGACTTTTCCCTGAAAAGTTAAAGTCTAGATTGTTAGGTCCTTTTGTTGTTAAGGAAGTGAGTCCCTATGGTGCAATTGAGATTGCAGAGCCAGCCAAATGATGGAAGAAGTTTAAAAGTTAATGGCCAAATGTTGAAATTGTACTTTGGGGGTGATTTGAATAGGAACAGGGTTAACATTACCCTTCACTCGCCTTCTAAGGAGGGTGAGCAATCTCACTAAGTCCTATAACATGAATTTTTCTTGGGAGACATCCCAAGTGGTAGTTTAGTTTAGTTTAGTTTAGTTTTTCTTTTCTTTTTTAAATTTTTATTTTAGTTGTTTTTTATAAAAAAGAAAAATACAAAAATAACTTTTTTTTGTTTGTTTTTAGTTTTGTTAACTTGTTAGTTTCTGTTGGAAAAAAAAAAGAAGAAAAAATTTGAAAATTTAGAAAATAGAAAAAAAATTGATTCGGATATATATTTAGTTGCTTTTTCTTGTATGACTTGCCTATCTTGTGCTAATGTTTTCTCTGTTTTGAGATATATATTTAGTTGTGCTTCATGGTATCTCATGACAAAAAGGAAGGATAAGAGGCACTAATGATGCTAACCTCAAGTTTGGACCAAATTTTGGAAGCGCAAGATAGGGGAGTTTTCTTTTCTTTTGCTTTATTTTGTTTTTATTTTTTTTTGTTTGTGTGCTGTTTTATTTTTGAGTGTTTTTTCTTAGTGTTTGCAAGTTAATGTCAGTACTCCTCTTTGAAAAAGAAAAAATAATAAGCATGCTTGTGTGGAACCCCATTCTTGGCAATTTCATTGTATTGTGCACCCACCATGTTTGTTTTCCTTTGATGTGAAGATGACACTTGTGGTTTAGTTTGTCATTTGAGTTTGTTCTTCACTGGATTTCATAACTTTGGTGCATTGTGTTAAACCTTGTTGATTAAAGTTCATGGCGATAAAATTTTGGTGAGAATTAATTGGATTGCTTAACTTTACCATTGTGAGTCATTTGGGCCTATAATTGTCAAATTCTTTCTTGTGAGTGCACCATTGAAATTCATGCTCTTGAGTTTGCTTGGATCTTGTTTAAAGTTCATGATTCACATGCATGTTATAAAAATGATTTGGGCCGTTTTTCATATAGCCACTTTGACCAAATAACCAACCTTGAATTTTTCCCTTTGCTTAGCCTATTTGAGCTTTCAATGTAAATCTTTGTTTGTTTTACCCATGAGCCTTAACTTGAAAAACAATGTTTCTACCCAAACCTTAGTGGATAGGAGAGCATTGAATTATTGTGTGTGGGTTTGGCATAAGTGTGGGGGAGAATATTTTGTGCTTATATGTTGGTGAAAGGAATGGGTGGAAAAGCAAAAAGAAAAAAAAATGCAAAAAGAAGGAATATGAAAAATAGTATGAAATACTTGAAAAAATAAAGTGGTGCTTTGAAAGAAAAGAAGGTGAAGGAAGTCAAAAAGAAAGAGGTGGGAAAATGGTTGTATGTAAAGCATGGTTCTTTAAAAGTAATTGTTGCTCTCCTATTTCCTTTGGTGCTAGCTTGTTTATCCTTTCTTATCCTTCCCATTTACCTTTGTCACATTACATCATAAATAAAGTCCCTTTGATTTATGGATGTTGTAAATTGTGGATGAATGATTGAGATGAAAATCAAACTTGAAGTTGCATGGTTTTTATGTGTGAAGTTGAGTGATACACTTGCAATTATTACCCACATAAATTTGAGTGATTGAGTGAAATTGCACTTCCTGTGAGTAGTTGGGTGTCCAATAGCTCTTCCTTAATTGAATTAGCCATGTTCTTTAATTTTTCAAGTGTGGAAATATTGGTGCACCATTTTTATGATTTCTTCTTTGGAATATTCTTGGGTGTGAACTTGTTATAAGGTGATTATTTTGTTTTAGGATTTCTTACATGGTTGGGTGGTGCATTGCTTTGTTATTGTTACGTTGTGGGTATCCCTTGAGTCAATGTTTGCTTGGTCTGTTGTCCTTAGTGTTTTGTGTGTTAGTTTGGGTTACTTTTGTGGACAAACAAAGTCTTAGGTATGGGGGTGTAATAATCTTCTAGATTATGTGATTTTTATATGCTTATTAGGTGAATTTTTACTCCTAAATGTATTAATTGATTGAGTTTAGTTCCTAAGTTTAGGTAATTTAGTTTTTTAATAGTGTTTTAAGTATTTTATTTTAATTTCATGTTTTTAGAGTTAATATAATAATATTTTTACTTTTTTTATATTTTTAGAAAAAAAAATAAAGAGAAATTATGTTGTCAAGAATTATGAAATTTGAGCCTTGCAACCTTGAACAATGGGCCAAAGAAATTGACGAAGGCTACATAAAGCTATTTATGTTGCTGCTTCTGGATACATTGAAAATCAATCAATTAGGATTGACATTAAAGAAAAAGGCCTGACAAAGTGCTTTACGTGAAGCTACTGATGGAAGGTTGCAAAAATTGCCAGGGGCCCACATGCAAGGAGTCTTTCATCTTAATAGCTAATTGAAATTGCAACGTAACAAAAGGAAAACCATTGGAAGCTGAATAAAGAGGGGGCAGCAAAAATAAAAGAGGAAGTAACGCACAGGAGAGAAAAGTAACGGATACTTGGAAAGGAAAAAAACGTAACTTGGGCGACTTTTTGGGCAGACAGTTATAGACGGATTTTTCAGACAGTTGAGGGGAGATACAGAGGGTTACAGAGTGGAAAGGGAGAAAAAACAGGAAGTTCAGAAAAAGTTGAAGTTGCAAAACAGAGACTCAAGATAGTCTGTTTGTCTTCCTCTTCTTCATTTGGTTTTTTCCTTTTAATTATGTCTGACTAATTTTATTTTGTTAGAGGTAGATGAAATTGCCTAAATAACTTGTGTTGATTCTGGATATTGACTTGTTCTAATTTGCTTAATTTCAAGAATTTATTCACTGTTTTCGTATTTATCTACTGTATGGATTTTGCAATTGGGAAATTCGAATTCATAGTTGTTGTTTGTGAATGAACGATTTGTGCGTGTTACTTAGGAATAAGAACACAATCAGATTAACATTATTGAGTTGTAACATTTCTCATTGCTCTCGTTAACTTGCCAATACTCAAGGAATTGAATTAGTAATCTAGGCAGGAAGGTTTATCAACCTAAGGAATTAGGGGGTAAATAATAAAAACTCAGCTTCTTGAAATTGAATAAACTGTTTGAATTAGTTTCCAGGATTGAACAAGTAGGAAAAGTAGGGAAATCGATCCTCTAACAATTTCTTCTTGATTGTTAAAACCCAAATTTTTTGTTGCTTAATATTTCTCATTTGAAAAAAATACCAGAAATATTTTCTTTTCTTTGTTAAATTTCTATTCTTACTTAGTGGCGAAAGCCAATTTCAAACCATTCGGTCGTTCAAACGAAATTGAGTTGGCACGTTAGTAGTTAACAGTTCAATCCCTGAGGACGATATTTTTATTATTACAAAGCGATTTGGTGCACTTTCCAATTTTTCTTAACAAAGTACTGGGTACTTGGTCGAGTACTGGGTAAGTACTCTTGGCCGAGTAGACTACGGACTGGGTACTTGGCCGAGTACTGGGTAAGTATTCGAGAAGCTTGGCCAAGTACTGGGTAAGTACTCGAGAAGACTCAGTAAGCAGTGTTCTCGCTTAGGGAGTGGGTAGAGTCGGCCAGGACTCAGAGCCGAGTAAGTAGAGTACTCGATCAAGGAGTTCTCATTCTCGGGCAAGTGCCTTCCTTCCCATTATGGCCGAGTAAGTGGGTTATTTTGTCTCTGGTATCCATTAAGTCGGGTCTGTTATAACCCTCATGTCTGGTTTGTGCTTGAACCAGCCCTTGGTCAATGTTGGGCCGTTGTCCTAGATTGTATGGGTCGCTTGTCTAACCCGATAGTAAAGTGAGCCGGGTGCAAACTCGTGATAGGATCAGTATGCAATAATATAGTTATCCAATTCTTGACTTAACAATAATGATGTCATTATTTTATCGTTTACGAATATATATATATATATATATATATATATATATATATATATTATAAAAATAATGTTATAAAATACTTGTAGAAATCTTGCCCCCACTAATCATAATTTATGATTCCATCCCTGCCGAAGTTGATCATTTTCTGCAGCACTCTTAAAAGTGCTTCTGCATAACCCGCACAACACAAGCCCACATTTTTTTTTATTTGTTTTGTCTCTGAAAATAGGAGCATACCGTAGATTTCCAATTCTTCAGGTGTGGGTACGTATTGTGCCTCTTGGGGCGATATTGTCATATATGGGTATCGAAGATTTGTGTAAATGAAAAGAAATAATGGCATTTTGACAGTTTGGTTGTTTGCTTTAATAATAGTAATAATGGAATTGAATTTGGGTCCTGTAACTTTCAGATTTGGAATTGGTGTGGTTGTAACAATGTGGTATTGGTTTAATAGTATAAATAAAAGTAAAGTGAAACCGTTTAAAATAAGAATGACATGAGAAATTGGAAGCTCAACATTTAAACTGAAGGGGCAAAACAAAGGAGAGAATGTTGGTAGATGGTTAGTGTTGAAGAGAATGCATTTTAGAGAGTGACACATCAGATTATTTCTGATGTGACAAACTTAGACTTACATGGTAAATAGAGGGTTTAAGTGCTTAAGTAATCATATTAGCCGTGAACCGTATAAATATTAAACTAGTGAGTATCACATACATGCATATTGTTTTGTTTTAATAAATTAAGCTGAAGTATAAATTCAAAGAAAAACATAAAGGGAGGATATCTATTTATATGTACTACTTTAAAAGGGATTGTCTACTATGTGTCTAAATTTTTCAGGAAGCATGTAAGTGATGACAAAACATATTTAGAAGACTCGTGTTGGTTAGTGAGGATAATAGTCAATTTGGAAAGTAGCCCAGGTAGTTACAAGCTTTTCTCAACTGTACAGTCTCAGGATTTCTTCAAGTGTATAGTCTCATGCCTACATAGTATTTTGGGTTCCTCTTATTTCGATGTGGAATCAATTCATTCATGTGCCCCTCTACCTAGCTAGAAGCATACTGGGAACTTGTCCGCCCTTCATCTTTAGCACCGACAACCATTCACCTCGTCATTAGTGTGACATAGCTAATAGGCATGGCCTTGATTCTAGTATCACTGTATCTGGAACTGAAATGGGGTGGGTTCTGTTTTTAGTGAAATATTAGGATGTAATTGTTTAAATACTTCTTGTACTTCTTTATATAATACAAATATTTACTTTGCTGATAAAAAAAAAACATTGTTTAGGTATGAGGTATATGATCTAGAATATATGTAGGAGTACCCAAGTCTTGGTGTGTAGAATGCTTGTTGATCTTTACACCATGAGAGTGACTTTATAGTCATGGTAGAGGCATGAGGGCATGATTCGATTGCCTTTGGTGTGTTTGATTCGGTTGCTAAGATCCACAATTGTGTTACCTCTCTCGTCACATGCTGCACGTGTCTTCACCTTATTCACAAGTAACCTTTCTAGAACCTTTCCTCACTCCATGTGACTCTGTTCCTATCTCGAGTTGAATTAGGGCAAAGAGCTCGGGACAAGAGCTCGAACCAGAGAGCTCGAGTGAAAGAGATTGGTCCAAAGAGCTCAGACCAGAGGTCTCGAGTGAAAGAGCTCGACCCTAAGGTTCATGGACCTCGGTGCTTATGAACTGCGAGATCATTGAGTGCTGGAGTTGTTGGCCTTTAATGTTATTGGTCTTGTCTAATTTTGGCCTTTAATGTTATTGATCTTGCCTAATTTCGATGGGAACAAACATGATAACTGATAAAATAGATAAAGAAAAATGTTAGCATCATACTCTTTATCTACACTCGTCCTCAATACACTCTTTATTATTGGGTGGATTTCATGTGAGACCCACTAAAACATATGGTCCCACATGAAATCCACCCAACAATAGAGGGTGTGTTAAGAGGAGTGTGTTTAAGAGTGTAATGCTAACATTACTCATAGATAAACTATCCTTTCAGATAAGATGATAATATCTGACTAACAAAGGTCCAATACAGTTGACAGATAGCTGAGTTCCTTAAGCATATTGTTAGGGGTTCGACTTATGTCGTGTATATTAAAAAAGACTTTATTAAAAGAGACAAAACCCAGTTCGATGATCTCTACACCTCGAACGGAATTAGTATATGTCTATCCACAAAAGGATATACAATAATATTATTTGTAGTGAAACTCAATTAGACATCATAAACTCAATAAAGTTAAGATCAAAATTATCCCTACAAGATCATCAAAAAAAAGAAAAATAAAAATATCCCTACAATAAACATGTTTTTCAACACGGTTGCAAGCTAGGTGGAACTGGAAGCAAACTGTGCACGAAGTTAAGATCCTGAGCTCACAGAATCATCCAATAATAACGTATTTGGAAAATTGGAGGAAATAGGTCCTCAATTAAACAGCAAAGTTGAATGCTTTGAAGCAAAAGAGTGATAACAATGGATGAGGGGATTGTGAAGAGGGTCGCCCAAGTGGAAGTGGTGAAGCAGAGATGCAAGTGCGTCATTGATGCCATTCACGGGTTGCCTGGTTCAACCAAGATCACTGATTCATGCAGGCGAACCCTTCTCAAATTCGCACGTGCCGAGCTTGCTTTCCTCTCTCGCCCCTCTTCTTCTTCTGGGCCTCTCAGGTCAGCTATTTCATCTTGAGTAAATTATTGGGTGAATTCAAACTCAAAAATTCCATAATTTTTCTTTTTTCTTTTTTTTTTCATGTTTTTTCAATCCATAAATATATTGTTGTTATGGAATAAATGAGAAAATGTGCCGGTTTACTTTGTTTTCATTTCATATTTTCAAAAATAATTACAAAAATGCTACCTTTTTTTCATTTTATTTCTTAGTTTCAAAAAAATTGTACAGAAATCATTCTTCGTAAACACGAAACAAAATGAAAATAAACTGACATATTTGCAATAAATTTTGAAAACTGAGAATGAAAACATGAGTATATGGAGAGAAGGCAAACATGCCCATAAAATTTAAGAAGCGGTGTTGATTTCCCTTGAACCCCTTTCCCCTTTTGTGAATGAATGCTTAGAAGGTAATGTAATAGTCTATCTGAATGCATGGAATTCCCTTTTGGTTTTGTGAGTTGTGGAATTCCATTGAAGTTCATTTGAATTTGTAGAAGGTTAAATGTTAGTTGAGGCCATTGAAATTCAGGGAGTGCTTCCTGTATTCACTCTTTTTAGTTTTCAAATATAGGAAAGTAGAACTAAGTTCTCAGTTGTAGGCTTGCAACCCTTGCCAAGATCATCCTTTATAGAAGATCATGTCATATTATATACTTAAAGTTAAAAGAACTTCATTTCGTGTCCGGAATGAATATAATAAAAGGCTATGGATGTGATCGTGCAGTCATGCCACTTTCATGGCTTGAATTGCAAGTTATAGGAATCTTGCAGGCTCACCCTTAATGGCTAATGAAGCATTTTCTAGTGTCAATTACATTGTCTATGACTTTATAGATTTATTTTGGCTTTGCTCAGATGCAGTGGCTTCTATTTTCTTTATTTTACTATTGTTTTCGGGGATAAAATTAGGAAAGAGCATAGATGTGTGTCTTATTTTGTTTGGATTAGATTTTCATCTGTAATATAATAATATAAGTACTCTAGATCAATGGTAACTATAGATGCTTTCATGGTTACTTCACAATTTATGAGTATTACTATGTGATAACAGTGTGAACATTGGGCACCTTGAGGCAGTTGTACATATTCTTCAGCAGCCTTTCATAACTGGAGTTTCTCGAGTTTGCAAGTCAATTCCGCTCTTACCTTCAGTTAGAAATGCGGAGAGACGTGGTTCTTCTCTCAAAGACATCCATGTTGATGTAGTGTGTACCCTCAACAGGAAGCCAGTCTGGATTATAGTGTCTGACAGAAATCCAAAGTACGTCTCTTGGAATATATGTCATAGAAATAAGGGTTTAAAACTACGCATTCAAGAAGTCATTGCTGCTGCCAAGTCTACCTTAACCTTAAGACCTTCCTCAGTTATTCTTTTCTTTGCCAATGGGCTTGCAAACCATGTTCACTATAAACTTCAACATGAATTTGGGGCATCTGAAATTGGGTTGGAGTTTTCAATCTTCAGTTATGATACGTTAGAAGAAACAGAAGGTGACTGGATAAATGTTATTGCAAGATCTTATAGAGATGTATGTGTCCTTGAAATCAACCTTGCTGACAAGAAAGATGTCGTTTCAAATTCAGTATGTAATGTCCAGGGTTCAAGTGTGGACTCTTCTCAACTAGAGCTTTCAGTACCAAAACCTGAAACTCGATTGCAGCTTTTAGAAGGGAATGCCAAAAGTAAGGGCTCTTCTCAACCAGGGCTTTCAGTAGAAAAAGCTGAAGCTTGTGCACAGCCTTCAGAAGAGAATGCCAAAACAAACTTGGATGAAATTGTTATGGGAATGAAACTAAGCTCCTTGAACACTAAAAATTCTGAATCCACTGAACCTGGGAACCTCTTAGATGAAAGTGATCTGGTAAATTTTGATACAACAGCTTTGATAGCTCTTGTATCAGGAATTAGTAATGGTGGTACAAAGAAACTTTTGGCCACTCCAGAGAGTGAGCTGAGGCAGCGGTTTAAGGGAAACTTTGACTTTGTGGTTGGTCAAGTGAGTCATCTCATCAAGATTTTTTCCGCATGCTTCTTTGTTATCCAATTATCGGGGACATACAACACTATATATATATATATATATAAATCGAGTAATCATGCAGTGTGATTTTGGTGTTTCTGACTTATTGCATGCTTGTTATATTTGGTAAAATATTCAATGAACAAACATTTTGTTATCATGCAGAATTAACTTGAACATCTAATCTTTCAAAATTCGAAGGAACCATTGGTCTAGGTTGGAAATGATGACAGTAGCATTTGATTCTACTTTAAGCATTGGGATGTTCCCTTTTTTATATTATTTTCATATATTGAATTCTGTTTCATTACCTGATGCCAGAGAAGGGGGTAACCTGAGGCAAGTATGCCCTTTTAAGAAAGAGAAAAGTTTGTGCCTTTTAATTAACTGTTTGCGAAATTTGTTATTTATCAATATCATTTCCTTGCAATGCTGCAATGTCTGTTGATTCCTCCTTTTGTTACTAAATTTATTTTCACTTCCTTCGTTTCTTTTTTCACCAAAATCATTAAATTAACTCTTGATCACAAATTTTACTTATCATCTCCATCCAATAATATATCATATTCTGTAGATTACCAATTACTAACTTTATTGATTTTTGATTACTTGTCCTTCCTATGGAGTAGTTTTCTAACCAAAAGCTATTTGGTTGTATAATGTACAGTGCAGAATTCAATATGTGCATTTTAGTTTATAACTTTTTTTACTTTTTTTTTTTATCAGCATCAAGCGAATTGACTAAAGAATTCCTCATTTTTTTTGTGCTAGATAATGTCTGAACTTCAAAACCCAATCCATGTGGAATTTGGTAGAATCTTATGTGGGAAGAAAGGCATAATTTGTGAGAGTGTTCATAGGGAGTTTAAGGAGTTGATATCGATGTGCGGAGGGCCCAATGAGAAAATGAGAGCTGACAAGTTAATAAATTGCCTCAGGTGAGTTTGCTTCGTTACTTCTATCTCTATTTGAACCACTTCGGTCTATCTACAAAACAAAAGCAAAAAAAATGCAAAGGAAAACTATTTTGATAGTATTAGTTTGTCAACTGTTGTTAAAGAATCAGTTTTAGGACCAAACTTATGTAGTTGCACTTAACAAATATTTTTTACCTAACCTTATCTCTATGTAGTTCAAAATAGGCATCAAGTTTCTTTGTTGATGTTATTTTTTCCTGTTCCCAATGTTTAAAATGATTTTTGAAACATTTTTCACTGACAAGTTGGGGGATCACCCCAGGGTTGTTCCTGATACTCCCTCGGAACGCATGATGGGCCTCCCAATTACTAGGAAGCTGGCATTGAAAAACAAGGTTGTCTTTGGCACTGGTGACCATTGGCGTGCTCCAACTTTAACTGCAAATATGGCATTTGTCAGAGCCGTTTCGCAGACGGGGATGTCCCTTTCTACTATTGAGCATAGACCAAGGGCCTTAACTGGTGATTAGTTACAGTGTTACTTACATTCTTGACAAGTCTAGAGGCATTCATTCACATACAACAAAATCAGGTAATAGAATCTATTTGTAATTAAATATGTTTTCCATGTCTATCCATCGTAAGTCTATTGAATAAAGAGATGAGCAAAACTGCAAACTGTTGGGTGTCGTCTTAGTTAAATGAAGGTGTGATAGCAATTTGGGGGAAGATTTCTCAGTAGAATAAGTGCTTGTTTATGATAATGTATGTAGAAGAGTCAATATGATGGGCTACAAAAAGTCCCTATATGTACAAAAAGTCCCCATTTGGTCCCTGCCGTATAAAATTTTAGGAACTGATTTAATAATGTTTTGCTCGTATTGGGACTAAACGGGTAATGTATAGGGGACCAAATGGAGACTTTTTGTACGTATAGGGACCATTTTAATAATTTTTTATGTATAGGAATCAAATCGAGAATTCGTGTCACGTATAGGGACTAAAGTATTACTTTAACCTATCTTTTTTTACCTTAGAGCTTTAGTTCTGTCGGTGTAACTTGCTAAATGGAATTGGAATTGGAATTGGAATTGGAATTCAAAAGGATTTGTGATATTTAATTCATGAAGCAGCCAGGTGGCCCATGTCTAATTCAATTCCTCCTCTGCATTATTGATACTTCATTTGTAAAATGGACAACAGGAAAGAAACCAAAAAATATCCTTTTCTCAACTCCTTCCCTCCCTTTTACTTTGAGAAACCATTATCAAATGTTTCTTTTGAAATAGATTTCTCTTGAAAAGTACTTCTCAATGTTTAGTATAAACAATCTTGATTCTGGCAATAAACTCTATGCTGGCTTATTTGTAGGATATGGATAAAGTTCCTGATTAGATCTTATTCTAAACCAATACACGAAAATTAAGATAACAAATGCTTAGGCTTAACCCACCTTGTTAAAGTACATATTTGGGTAGGGGCCTTGAGCTCAAGTTATTTTAAGTAATAATTTTTTTTAAGGTGCATTCATAACTACTCTGTAATGACCAGAATAAAATACGAGCATGCCATCAATGCATGGTTTCCTAAATTGCATAATGAAAGGCTATTTTATTATAAATTAGAAACAAATATTTATGAAAACAGAAAGTACAAAAATATTGTTAGGCATTCCATCCCCCATAAAATTGACATGAAAGTCCACAACTAAATGGTAATTTACACAGCATTAGGTAAACCCACCCATCATGAAAATTAAGGCTTCAATTTGAACTTACAGTTGCTAGCCTTTATGCTTATCAGGTTATTAGATAACAAGCTATCTACCACCAACAGACATTTACCTAAGATTCAAACTTTCCTCAGCTTCAACCTCCCAGACCTTCATATCCAACTTAATGCATACTGTCTGCTGTTGTTCCTGCTGTGCCATCAAGGTACTTCCAGACTGCACTTGGCTAGTCAAGAACACATTGAGCACTGTCTTGTTCTGATGACCTTGGTAGAAAACTGGGCGAGTGACCCTTCACAAAGCTCAGTGTTTGTGTACCACACACTCAACCTGCCCCCTTCGTCATGGCTCGTAGCTGTTATCTTCACACAACAAACTTTGCATACAGAGTCATGTCGAAGTTAAGCCACAGATCACTTATCCTCAGACTGTCAATTGAGTAATTGGGAAGTTTTGGCTGGAAGACTAGGTAAAGCATTCCAGCAATGGCGGCCAATATAATGAACAGGAGGACAAGCAAGCTCAATGTCCAACATGTGCACTTGCAAAAGCAGCCTCTTTTTCGTGGTGTTGAGTGTAGTGCTGGCATAGCACTTAGTAGCTGGAATGATTAAATGTTTGGGGTATCATTGCTTGCTAGTGTTAGAGGAATAGGCTTTACACTGCCTCTTCAGTTTAAAACAATTGCATAAGTATGTCCAGATTTATTATAATATGAACATGAATGCTTATGCTTTCCTTTCTTTAACAAAGAAATTTGAGATATTTCTGATTAGCATTGCAATTATATCCTAAGCCAGCTTTATCAAAGAACCCTTTCTGTATACCTAGCTAGCATTTTATCAAAATTATCCGTGTTGTTAACAAATTTTGCTAGCATTTTATTTATTTTTTATATAAAAAATTTAGGATGAGAGGATGGTGCTTCAGTTCAAGGTAAGGAAAACCTTTGGGCTCTAAGAGTACTTACAAAGATATTTACATTTACCTTACTTCAAGGAGACTAGTATGGGCTCGAATTTGCTCTACTAGATCAACCCCTTGGGGTTTTTATTTTTTTTATTTTTTAAAAAAATAAAATACTCATATAATATGCGGAGATCTTGCCAATTTACTATTATAAAATTAAACCAACCTTCCGTTCACGAGAACTACATACATGACTTGGCTTCCAATGGAAAGATTCTTTGTTGGTTAGTAATTTGAAATCTCAATACTCCCAGGATAATTAGAATCTTTCCTCACTCTAAACCTAAACTTTCATAAACCAATGGAAAGTTATTCCCCAATTCTGGCTATGAATATAAAGAATAAGTGATTTGTGATCCCACATAATTTTTGTGAGGGTGTGTTAGGGGTGAAATTTCTTATTATTGACGGATGCATTTCGACAGGCTGACAAAGGAATCAGAGTAATGACTAATATTTTTAAGTATTGAGAATATTTAGTTGACAAGAAAATACTAGTCGATAGAAAGGATAGATTGACGATCAAGTTTTTTGACAAAGTATTAAGAAGAGTTGTCAAACGTATAGAGAAGTGTGAAAATGGCTAAGTCCTCAAGACTTACAAGGCATTGACAAGATAAGTTGTCAAGCAGCCAGACCGTCGAAAACAATCAAGTTGATGCAGAGCGGTTCAAGAAATTGAGCAGTTATTAGAGTTGTTTGACAAGCAGTTTAAATTTGAAATTTAGAGAACTGCTAAGATACGTGGCAGTTATTTAGATAGAAAGTTATTACTAGGTAGTTATTTTACTTTTCTATAAATACTAGTTATTACAATGTAATACGGGTTGGAACTTGAAACATCCTATACGTTTCGATCTCACAGTAGACTGACGAATTAACTCAAGTACTCCTTCCACC
The DNA here is from genome assembly GCA_030762895.1 of Sophora flavescens. Lineage (NCBI taxonomy): Eukaryota > Viridiplantae > Streptophyta > Magnoliopsida > Fabales > Fabaceae > Sophora > Sophora flavescens. Next base: position 40,008,990 of record CM061066.1, read on the forward strand.
ATGTTATCATCAATACAATGTCCAATTTCAATACAATATTGGTTCATTTCCTTCAAGTTCTTCATATACTTTTCAGTTTATTCATCATGTTCTTCATATTGTTCTTACACTTCTTTATTTTACTGCCTTCAATATTGTGATGACGTATTCATATTATTTCTTTGTTATTTTTTATTAACTTTTAATATTTCTTCAATAGTTCTTCATGCATTTTCTGTAACTTTCGTTACTTTTCTGCACTTCATACTTATTTAATCCAGTTTTCCTTTACTATAATCATTACTATTATGCATTTAGTATTTGTTTAATCAAGTTTCCCTTTACTTTAGCATTTTTAAGTAGTTTCTTGTTTAGTATCTTTAAATCCAAACCAACATTTTTCACTCGTTCTCTAGTTTATTTTCCAGAAAGTATTACTTTAATAAATAACCACTTTTTACGTTGTTCTTACTTTTTAAGTCTAAATTATACTTCTTGTCAAGTATTTCATAGTCAATTATTTCAATTCCAGAAACTGTTTTTTTATCATCTTCATTGAATAACCATACTTTCTACATATAAGCATATGTTTCTTATTTTAAAGTTAGATAGCATTATCTGTCTAATATTCGTATCCAATTGATTACCTGTCAACGTGCATTGTCAATTTGCTCACTTGTCAAATCTAGACTATTAGTCTTTGCCGGTATATTACCAAATTTGACTAAGTTGTCAAACGTTACTTGGCAGACATTATCATCAAATAGCATATTCTTGACGAGATTACCGTATAACTCGTAGGTCTCATACTCGTTTGATCTATAATTATTTGTCGCAAAGGAATTTTTGGACACAGTCAAAAAACCAACGTTAACAAATTGGCACGCCCAATGGGACGAGTTTAGAGTAACTCGTACAGTGTCACGAATTTGACATACAAATTTATTTGTATGCGTCTACGGAATGGAAAGGTGGTTCAAACATCATCTATTTCCCAAAACTCTGAATATGAGTAGTGCAATTGATGCAGGCGTGGTAGGCACTAACGCCGCTGCGTCAACGGTGGATGCTATTGCACCAGTTGATAATATTCCTGCAACTAGGGCTAACGCTACTAATGCAGGGAATAATAGCACTCATAGTTTAGGTGAGAGAAGAGGTGTTTCTTACGCTCAAGTTGTCAATAGATTTGACGAAGTTGGCCAAGGAACACTCCCGTCACCAACTTCCCCGGTTTTACAACAAATAAATCCACCAACTACCGGATTGTCTCCACGAAGCGTTGTGAATTCAAACCCGAGATGGACTACGCAACCTTTGTCACAACCTTTGTATGGGATGCCTTATGGTTCGACTGCTGTCAATCCAAATACCCCATTTGCATACATACCATATCCAAATGGAATGACGATGGTTGCCCATGCATCTGGACAGGCAGGACCATCGATTGGGGGGCAAATTCACAGCCATGCGAATGGGATAACAGGGTCAATGGTAGTAACCCATTCTCAACAAGAGCAACCAATAGTAAGGCCACATATATCCCCACTAAGACAACCCCCGCAAAATATTGTTGGTCTGTCAGAGGCTACATTAGCCAATGTTCAACAACAAATTGACTCTAGTAATCATGACATGGTGAATACATTTACTCAACAAATGAGTACAGTGATTACGCCATTAATGGAAAACACGAATAATGCATGCTTGACATTGGCAAATGAGATACGTAGGTTAAATAGAGCCGTGGGCGTTGTAGCCCCAGATGATAACCAAAATACCAATAGAAATCTCAATATAAATGTCAATAGGAATAATCAACCACAGGTTGAACAACCACAAGTTATACAACTTGACGGATCTGAACAAGATGACGAACTGCCACAGCCCCATCATCGGATTCCTTTGAGACGTGGAAATGTACATATTCTACAACCAGAGGAAGATGAAGATTTTGTCATAAACCAAGGTGCTTTTGGAGCGTTTTGTCAAAACTATCTAAATCAAAACGTCAATAAAGTCGTCGAGCAAGCATTGAATAGGCTTGGTTTTAACATAGGTTATGCCAATCAACCATTTTTTACGTCGTCATTTCCTGATTGGGTCCAACAGGCGGAAATACCTCGAGGATACAAAATACCCAAGTTGTCAAAATTCTCAGGAGCAAGTGGAGAGTCGACAGTCGAGCACATTGCCCGATATACAATCGAGTTTGGAGATTTGGCTTTAGAGGAGGGATTAAAGATGAAGTTCTTTCCGAGTTCATTGACTAAGAATGTTTTTTCTTGGTTTTCAACTCTAAGGCCTAATTCAATTCATTCCTAGAATCAATTAGAGAGGAGTTTTCATGATCAATTCTTCAGGAGTGACTTGAAAATAGGATTGACAGATTTATTTGGCATTAAAAGAATGAATAATGAGTCTATCGATGATTACCTTGCCTGGTTCCGTCAAATGAGGAGTCGTTGCTTCACCCCTATCCCTGAGGCAGAAATAGTAAAGATTGCTGCTGGGGGTCTAGATTATCATTAGGAAGAAATTGGTCAACCAACACCTGATTGATCTTGCCTAGTTAGGAGATAAAGTCCGACAAATTGAACAATTGAAAGCCGAAAAAGTTTTCAAGCAGAAGAAATTCCTCAAAAGAGAAAATATTAACTTTGTCGGATGTAGTGAATCCGACAAAGAGGGCAACGATTCTGAGGAATATGAGGTAGATTACGTTGAATTAAAAAATGGTCCACCTTATACCTTATATATGCCAAGCTTTGAAGCCTGCGAGGGCCAAAGAAAGGATTCCTTTCATCAATAAGAAAGTGTATACATTTGATGTGACCAAGGCCGATCAAATATTTGACATATTACTCAAAGATAAGCAGTTAAAATTGTCAGATGACCATAGGCTTTTGAAAGCCCATGAGTTAAGGATCGGAAGTATTGTAAGTATCATAACACTTTTGGTCATGTAACTAATGATTGTATGCATTTCAGGGACATTATTCAGAAAGGTTTGGCAGAAGGAAGACTAAAATTTTCAGACAAGAAACCAGACATTAAGGTTGATACGGAACCGTTTGGTCCTGAAGTTAACAAGGCTGACCGTCGAGTCCCTATGGGAATAGGCATGGTCAATATCAAAGCTAGGTAAAATATCCAGATGGATCTGTCGGATTCATTTTATATGTATCCAAAGTTGGGAGAACCTCTTGTCGATTTCATGACACGCAAGAAATCTAGTGGCATAGTTAAAGTTTGCCCAAGATGCGAAACATTTTATGACGAAGTGGCTGCTGAGAAAGCCAGGGGGCAGAAAACGCCATCATATCACCCACAAGACAGAACTGAGTCTTGTAATGGTGGTAACCAAGGCAGGTTTTCGCATTTGAGCAGTCATGCTGGGTCTAACGGTGTACACAGAAGTGTTGCACATGTTGTTAACAGGCAGGCAAATAGCCGTCAACAACACATGCATCAGACAAGACCTAGACAGCACCACACTAGAGGTTGGCTTGAAGAGCCGGTCAGAGGATCAGTGGGAAGTAACAATTTTATCAGTGGTAGATTCAATTCTGTCAAGACTAGGAAACCCCCGTTCAATGTAATGGTGGAACAATGGGTAAAGAACTTTGCCACGGCTCGTTATCCAGAGTTAGGAGAACAGAAATGGGTCGGAAAAAACAAGTTAAATGACCACAATCCACCCTTTTGGAATGAGGATTACCGAAAGGGCCAACTAGCTCAGAATGCTCAAATGACAGGACCTGACTTGTCAGGACCATCAACTCAGCCGGCCATCTCTAAGAGCCAAAAGAGGAGGTTGCAAAGGCTCCGACAGGCTCAAAAGAAGAAGCTTGCCAGGCAAGGAGGTGTCACCATAAAAGAGATGCCTTCGCGGAATACTGGTTGTTTGGTAGCAATGGCTGACAACGTAGCTGACAAGAGTGGAGATGTCAAAATAAAGAGCGTGATAGAGGCTCACCCAATGGAGATTGACATGAGGGTGTCTGTTACTCAAAATAGGTCAAATAAGTCCATACCCCGGGTCTGTGTAGCAGAGAAAAAGAAGGCCTTAGAAATGTCGTCACCGCCAACAAAATCCACAGGTAAATGGCCGGTTGGATTGGTAGACGTGGAAAAGGTAGCAGGGTTTGAGAAGAAGTTCGAGGCGAGGATGCAAGATCATCAGTTGGCAACATTCAAACCTGAATGTGATTTGACCAATGAGGAATTGTCTTTTGGTGCTGTCATTGAAGCATTGAACGATCCAAATGATGATATTAACATCAGCAGAGGCATGGACATGGATAGCCAAAATGAAGATCTAGCTGACATCATCGAGGCACTGGATAACTGTGGTGCAGGGATAGCCCGGCCTTTGTCAGAAAGGTCAGGATCAGACGATGTTAATGATTTGAAGAGAAATCATGGAAGAACTGTAGGAGGTGCATTCTTAGATGAGGATCCAGAGAATAAAATCATCCTGGAACCAGGCGTGAGAATGAATATAGGATTTGATTTCCGTCATCCCAGCGGAGTATAAAGGATATCTTGAAGTGGATTTTTCCGACGATGAAGATATGGTCGACAATGACAGAAATCCAGATGATTTTTGGATGTATGTCCAAGAGAATTTGGTCACCATGTTCGATAATATAGCCCAGTTGGAGAAGCCCACTGATGAACAAAGAAATCATTTAAGGCCATTGCACGTAAATGCCATAATTGATGGGAGGCCCACTAATAAAGTTCTGATTGATGGAGGAGCTGCTGTCAATTTGATGCCGAGGGCAATGTTTAAAAAGCTAGGAAAAGATCAGTCGGACCTAATTCCGACAGACATGGTCGTCACTGATTTCAGTGGCAAAACATCTCCATCAGATGGTGTTGTACTTCTCAATATCCAGGTTGGCACTGTCGAGAGAATGACATTGTTCGTGATAAATCCAGCCAAATCAAGTTACAACTTATTACTAGGCAGGGATTGGATTCACGCTGTGGGAGCAATTCCTTCGACAGTACATCAGAAAATAATCTTATGGAATGCGCAAGATCAAGTGGAGATCGTCGAAGCAGACGATAGCACGTGTTATGCCCAGCAGTCACACGTGGATCAGACCTGTGACTGCCAACGAAGGAGTTATTGACAAAGATGCGCTAGAAGCAAGTCTTCTCGGTCAGTTTGACGTGAAGATAAAGGAGGAGGCCGACAAGTCTCGGTCCAGTTCCGACAATGAGCCTTGAAACACACTTGAGAAGATTGTCGGCCTATCTGGCCGACAGAGAAGTACACACTGCAAAAAGTGTGTTGGCAGATTGTATCATTGCCGACGGCCCTTTGGGTTTTGAGAAAGGAGCCGAGGTTAAGCAAAACGTTGAAGTAGAAGATCATCTGGAAGAAATAAATTTAGGAACGGAAGAAAAGAAAAGGCCCATTTTTGTCAGTGCTTTTCTACCAGAGGATTACAAACAAAAACTTGTCAGGTTAATTGCAGAGTATAAAGATTGCTTTGCATGGGACTACGATGAAATGCCTGGTTTAAGCAGAGATCTTGTTGAACACCGGCTGCCACTTAGGGAGGATTGCAAGCCTGTCAAACAGGCAAGTAGAAGGTTTGCTCCAGAGGTAGTGCATAAAATCAAAGAGGAAGTGCAAATACTGCTTAAAGCAAAGTTCATTCGAACAACCAGATATGTCGATTGACTTTCTAATATAGTTCCTGTCATTAAAAAGAATGGCAAAATGAGGGTATGCATAGACTTTAGAAATTTAAATATGGCTACCCCCAAAGATGAGTATCCGATGCCAATAGCAGACATGCTTGTCGACTCAGCATCAGGAAATGAAATTTTAAGTTGTATGGATGGCCATGTAGGTTATAATCAAATCTTTATAGCCGAAGAAGATGTGTCAAAGACTGCCTTCAAGTGTCCAGGAGCAATTGGGACATATGAATGGATTGTCATGCCTTTCGGTTTAAAGAATGCAGGAGCCACCTATCAACGAGCAATGAATACTATTTTCCATGATGTGATTGGAAAGTTCGTAGAAGTATATATTGATGACGTGGCAGTCAAATCCAAAACCAAAGATGACCATTTGGAGCACTTGAAGCAAGGGTTTGAAAGGATGAGAAGACACAACCTCAAAATGAACCCAGAGAAGTGTAGCTTCGGAGTGTCAGCTGCCAAATTCTTAGGCTTTCTAGTTCACAAAAAAGGAATTGAGGTGGACAAAAATAAAGCTAAAGCGGTCATGGAAGCCTCAGTGCCGACAGATAAAAAGGAACTACAATCCTTCCTAGGAAAGGTTGACTTTCTAAGAAGGTTTATATCAAATCTGTCGGGAAGAACAAGAGTATTTGCACCATTGGTCAAGTTGAAAGCAGAGCAAAGCTTCATATGGGAGCCTTGTCACCAAGAGGGTTTTGACCAGATCAAGCAATACCTAGTCAATCCACCGGTCATGATGCCAGCAGTGCCTTGTCGACCGTTGAAGTTGTACATATGAGCATCTGAAGACACTATAGGATGTCTATTGGCCCAGGAGGATGATGACAATGTTGAAAGGACTGTATATTATCTAAGCAGAGTCCTCTATGATGCTGAAAGAAGATATAGTGCAATAGAGAATTTATGTCTAGCATTGTATTTTTCTTGTACAAAACTTAAATATTATATGATGCCATGTAATGTATTCGTTTTTTCCAAAACTGATGTTATAAAGTATATGTTGTCAAAACCAGTCCTTAATGGACGTATTGGTAAATGGACCATTGCTTTGTCAGAATATTCTTTACAATACGTACCATCTAAAGCTTCCAAAGGACGGGCAGTAGCTGACTTCTTGGTAGAACATCCAGGATTGGGCGTGCCAGAAATAAATGTTGTCAGTTTACAACCCTGGAAACTTTACTTTGATGGATCAAGGCATCAAGGAGGTAGTGGAGTAGGAATCTTAATCGTAACTCCACAAGGAACTCCTACTAAGTTCATGTTTGAACTTAAGTATCCATGTTCCAACAATGAAGCTGAATATGAAGCTTTGATTGTCGGATTAGAGATACAAATAGAAATGAAAGCACGAAATGTGCATGTCTTTGGGGATTCTCAATTGGTTATCAAACAACTTACTCAAGAATATAAGTGTGTCAACTGCAACTTGACAAAATATTGTATCATAGCTAGTAAGTTAATGAAGAAATTCGACGACGTAATTGTCAAATATATTCCCAGAAATTTAAATCAAGAGGCTAATGAGTTGGCTCAAATAGCCTCAGGATACAAGATGTCTCAAAAGACTTTGTCAGGACTAATGGAAATCAGAGAATTATTATATCCATTAGAAGAAAGAGATATTTTGGTTAATGATGTAATTCTACCTAATGACTGGAGGTTGCCAATAATTGAATATTTGGAAAATCCAAGTCAGAATGTAGATAGAAAAATGAAATACAAATCATTGAATTACACAATGCAAGGAGGACTGTTATATAGAATGTATGTTGACGGGACTCTACACAAGTTCATGAGTGAGCAAGATGCTTATTTGGCTCTGCCAGAAGTCCATGAGGACATATGTGGAGCCCATCTGGCAGAAGACAAAATGAAATGGGTTTTTCGATGAAGTTTGTATTATTGGCCAACTATGATTAAAGATTGCATTTTGTTTGCCAAGTCTTGTGAATAATGTCAGAAACATGGCCATATACAAAATGTACCGGCCAGTGAATTGCATTCTATTGTCAAGCCCTGGCCATTCAGAGGATGGGTTTTGGATTTGATTGGTCAAATACATCCTACTTCATCAAAAGGACATCAATTCATTCTAGTTGGAGTAGACTATTTTACCAAATGGATAAAAGCAGTTTGCCTTAAAGCAGCTACCCAGCAAGATGTAATCGATTTTATTGAAAATCATATAGTTTGTCGGTTTGGAATTCCACAAACGTTGACAACTGATCAATGGTCGGTTTTTACTGGGAAGAAAATTATAGAATATGCCAGCTCTAGACAGATAAAGATGCTTACATCTACTCCCTACTATGCACAAGCCAATGCCCAAGTTGAGGCCATAAATAAGATCATTATTAGTCTTATTAAAAAGCATGTGGGCCGACAACCTAAGAATTAGCATAATACTCTTGATCAAATATTATGGGCATATAGAAATTCACCCAGGCAGTCGACAGGAACCTCACCATATCGGCTAACTTATGGACACGATCTTGTGTTACCTGTTGAAATCAATCTTCAATCTATTCGCATTCAAAGGCAAAATGACTTGCCTACCAACCAATATTGGAATGCAATGTTGGAGGAATTAGATTAGTTAAATGATGAAAGGTTGGTTGCTTCAGAAAACTTGATTCGACAGAAAGAAAGAATTGCCAAATTTTATGATGGACGAGTCAAGCTTAAGGCATTTAAAGTTGATGATCAAGTGTGGAAAGTCATTTTGCCCATGGACAAAAGCTGTCGAGAATATGGCAAATGGTCCCCAAAATGGGAAGGACTATTTAAAATTACTAAAGTTTTTACTGGGAATGCTTATGCATCCATCGACATTAATACTGGCTTAAGAAAAAAGTCAATTAATGGCAAGTATTTGAAAAAGTATAAGCCAACGATGCTAGAAGTAAAAATTGACAGTAAATGAGATAGAACATAAGTTTTATTCATTGATTTGGCAATACAATTTTACATTGCCAAAAATACATCCTGTCAGTTTAAGCTAACTTATTCCTAAGAGAGAAGGCTGGAAAGTGAGGGTTGGCATACACAGATGTGTGTCGAATTATGAGTATTCAAAAAAGATAAGTTAAAAAGATGTTCAGTTGACATACACATAAAAAAAAAATTGCCAACTAAACTAAGATTGAGAATTTCTGATTTCTTCCTAAGCCTTCTGTTGATGTCACCGGCAAGTGTACCGGGTCGTCGCAAGTAATAAAATAACACGGTAAGAAATTACCGAGGTCGAACTCAGGGATTGGGCTACCAATTTCACTAATCCGTGGGAAATTAGATATGTTGGTCAAGTGACAGAAAGTGGTTGAGAGAGAGAGAGATTATTATCGCAATTCAATAACAAATCAAATAAAGCTAAGGTTTTAAAATCAGAAATTAAAATATCCAAGGTCTCAAATCCACCTACCCAATCATGTATAGTACCCAAGTGATGATGAATTCCTCCCTAAGTTCAATTACAATGTCAACCGGGACCCCCAATTTCTCCTATATCCACTGTCGTGCTCAATAGGACGTATTCGACGATTGGATTAATTACTTACTAGGTCTCATAATCCTAATCTCGAATTCTATTAATTTGTGTTCCCTATAAGGTTGTACTAATCTCCTAAATCCACTGTCGTGCTCATTATTCGATTAGTGATTCCAATCCAAGTTCTAAAACGCGAATCGTCGATCAGCCTCAACACGTTTAACTAGTCAATCACGCAACACATATGATCAACACAATCAAATCAGAATTGGAAAACATAAATTGATACAAGGGAGAAAGACATACATCACATGAACACTATACCGCCATGGGCGGCTTCATTGATCCCTCGGACGAGGGGATTAGTTCCTCATGCCCGTGACGACGCACAAACAATCTGACATAATCTCCATAATAAAATAAAATAAGAAAAAGGGAGACGCAGCTCCAGAAGAAAACAAGGATTCGTAACTAAACTGATCTAAACAAGTGGAAAAACTTGGATCCCCTAATCTGATCTGAAACAGCCTATAAATAGGGATTCTGGTTCTCGACCTCTCGCGGGGCGAACCATCTTTCGCGAGGCGAACATCAGTTTTGGCACGCTTTCAATTTTGGATTCTCGCGAGGCGAGAGTGTATTCGCGGGGCGAGTCTTCCAACTTCAATCTGTCACAGCCGTGACCTTCATCACGGCTAGGCCGTGATGGTCTCTGTCTTCCAGGGTCTTCAAACTCTCGCGAGGCGAGCTTCCCTTCGCGGGGCGAGACTTCAAACCTTAATCTGTCACAGTCGTTACCTTCATCACGGCTAGGACGTGATGGTCTCTGTCTTTAAGGTCTTCATCATTCGCGAGGTGAGAATATTCTCGCGGGGCGAGACAGAATTGATGACGTTGCTGCTTAGCTGATCTTCAGACTCGCGAGGCGAGCATCCACTCGCGGGGCGAGCATCTCCAGAATGGCAATTTCCACTATTTCTTGACTTTCCTTGACTCCCGGAGCTTCACTTCTAACCTGAAACAATAAAAAGACACAAAAAGCGTAATTCTATTCAAAATAGACTAAAAACTACTAAAAATGCCTAGAACGAGTAAAAGTCTACTTAGGAACAAAACAAGGCCAAATTTGGGCGAAAACGAGATTGAACTCGAATAATTTGCACAAAAACCACAGTCCATCTAGTTATAAAACTAGATAAGCCAAAGGCTTATCAAAACACCCCAAACTTAAACCTTGCTTGTCCCCAAGCAAGCTAAAACTCAAAAAACGACTCAAGACTTGGCAAGCTTAAGGGAATCAATCGATTTCGCACAAATTTCATGCACTCAAAACAGTTTTTCTCCAATGATTTCCCCCCCTACATCAATGTAATCCCCACATTCATTTACTTTAAACAATTGAGAACTTCATCATTCATGCAGTCATTAATCTAAGTTGAGGATCAGGGTCACACACAAAAGGAAGATCACCAATTTCAAACAACTGTCTTCCTCACAAGGGTATGTAAAATTTCACTCATTCGCTCAATTGTGTCTAGGCTTTTAACTTTTCACTCAATTTCACATATTAAGGGCACTTCCCATGAATTTGATTTTCATCTCAAAAATGGTTCCCACGAAAACATGCATGCAACATCAGAAGGTCTTATAAAGGTTGTAATGGGGCCTGGCTGAGGGTAGGATATTCACGGATACTAGGCTTAAGTCCATAGGAACTAAGAGAGCATGAGCATTTGACGCATATTCTACTCACATTCCTTTTTCCATTTTTTTTTTTTGCCTCGGGTGACTACAGCCTTTTCCTTGCTATTTTTTTTTTCCTGTTTTGCCCCTTTTCCTTTGGCGATTTTTTTTTTCATTGCCTTGGGTTTCAACCTTTATTTTTCTTTTTCTCAACCCAAAATGACATACCACCTTGTAGCCACCCCAAACTTAGTTCCTCACAACCCTTCTCTTGCTAGCGTCCATGCTCTCCTAATCCTAAGATTGGGTTAACATGGTTTTTCAGATTTTTGGCTTATAATATAGGGTCATCAAGAAACAATAGGCTAATCAGGCTCAACGGGGCTAACTAGGGGACATGCATTAGGGATGGTTCTTTTCAGGCCAAGTAGTTATTCAAAGAAAATTGCCTAAATCATTTTATGCAACACATAAACATGCAAACCATAAAGAGATTCAAGCAAATTTGGGAAAGTGCAACTTAACAGTGATTCACACAATCAAAAACAAAATTGGAGGCTATAATCCTCACCTGGACATTTTTGCAAATTATTTGACCGAGATACAATTCCTAGTGTGTGCACCCCCTCACCCCAAACTTATCATAAATCAAGTAATCACAATAAAATTTTCAAAGTTCAGTTTTCAATTTTTCACATGGGGATCAATTTTTCTAATTTCAGAACCTAGGGGGAAAATCATCAATGGTCAAAATAATTCATGCAATCAATCTATGCTCAATTTAATTAAAATCCAACAAACTTGCCGACACACTATTCATACACAAACTCTTGATCTTCTCAAATTATTCAAGAGTGACAAACAAAAATAAACACAAAAACAAAAACAAAAGTGAGGAGAGGAGAGGGTGCTCCCTGACCAAGTTTCCATGGTTGCCTCCTCATCCAATTGGTCTCATGGGCTCCCTTCTGTTGCATAGCATCCTGGAAGAACTCCTGCAAATTAAAACCTTAAGTGCAGATTCGCGAGGCGAGATACCACTCGCGAGGCGAATCTGGAAAATTGTTATTCACACTTTCCAGAATAGCGAGGCGAGTAGTATCTCGCGAGGCAAATCTGGAATTCCAACAGATGATGATGCCCAGAATCACGAGGCGAAAGTAGACCTCGCGACGCGAGACAGAAACGTGAGCAAGCCTCTGGGATTCAGGGCTTCTGTCTCGCGCGGCCACTGCGGATTCGCGTGGCGAATCAGGTTTTTTTTTTTTTAAAAAAATCATATAAATGAAAATGACAGAAACTAAAAATAAAGGATACCTATCTTGGGTTGCCTCCCAAGTAGCGCTTGTTTAATGTCCCGAGCTTGACTTATTAAGAAGCATCCACCTGGATCCCATAGCCTGTGGTACAAGGGCCAAGAGACGCTCATCATATCAAATCATCCACCCGGATCCCATGGTTTGTGAAGTGGCCCTTGCAGGAGCAATACGACTCTATCATTGATTCCATCTGGCCCGTGTGTGGAAACTCCATTGACCTCTGTAATTATGAACTCACTTCCTCTCGGGTCAAATGGTGTTTTCTCGAGGAAGTGTGCCAGACGAGTGGGAGGGTCTAACTTACCAATGTCCACACATGCATGCAAGCCAACATATTTATCCAATGCAGCAAAATCAGATTGCTCGGCAAAATCAGATTGATTGGTTAAGTTGATTTTATTTTTATTTTTCTGTTATTTCCTTATTATCTCTCTCTACTTCTTTGATTACACTTGGTCTTGCCTTGTTTTGTATGCGAGGTACACGAGGGAATGCTTCCGGGTTGCGAATATTGTAATGGAGACCATGACACTTGGAGCTGTCCTTTCTACTACTCTCAAGAATATGTGGACCCATGCCATAATTTCTATGACAGCGTGCCCCAGAACAACTATCAGAGTCAGAATCAATATTGGGGTGATATGAGGGGAGACCATTCGGGTTTCTCTTGGAATGATGATGGCGGTGATCTAGCCTGGCAACCACAACCTCAACAGAATTGGCAACCACAACCTTGGGAGTTGGCTATTGAGAAGATGAACACAGCTCTTGAGAGAACAAATGCGGCAATTGATAAGATGGACACATCATTTGAGAAGGCAAATGCGGCAGTAGAGAAGCTGGGCCAGCTCGCAAAGCGACTAGAAGAGCGTCTCCCAGGCACTTTCCCAGGTGATACTGAGAACCACCCTAAGAACCAATGCGAAGCCATAACAACTAGAAGCGGTAGGGTGTTGGGATCTGACTGGGATGCAACTAGTTCTCAGAAAGTTGAGGAAGAACCACCACATGTTGAGGAAGAGGAGTGGACAAGTGACATGGCCCCGGAACAACTACATGTTGAGGAAGAGAAATATGAGGAAGAGGAGTTGACAAGTGACAAGGCACCGGAGCAAGGGGGTAGAGCTCAACTTTAAGATAAAGTGGTAGTGGACTCCACCATGCTTGCCGAGCAATCTGATTTTGGGATTCTGGTTCTCGGCCTCTCGCGGGGCGAACCATCTTTCGCGAGGCGAACATTAGTTTTGGCGCGCTTTCAATTTTGGATTCTCGCGAGGCGAGAGTGTATTCGCGGGGCGAGTCTTCCAACTTCAATCTGTCACAGCCGTGACCTTCATCACGGCTAGGCCGTGATGGTCTCTGTCTTCCAGGGTCTTCAAACTCTCGTGGGGCGAGCTTCCCTTCGCGGGGCGAGACTTCAAACCTTAATCTGTCACAGTCGTTACCTTCATCACGGCTAGGACGTGATGGTCTCTGTCTTTAAGGTCTTCATGATTCGCGAGGCGAGAATATTCTCGCGGGGCGAGACAGAATTGATGACGTTGCTGCTTAGCTGATCTTCAGACTCGCGAGGCGAGCATCCACTCGCGGGGCGAGCATCTCCAGAATGGCAATTTCCACTATTTCTTGACTTTCCTTGACTCCCGGAGCTTCACTTCTAACCTGAAACAATAAAAAGACACAAAAAGCGTAATTCTATTCAAAATAGACTAAAAACTACTAAAAATGCCTAGAACGAGTAAAAGTCTACTTAGGAACAAAACAAGGCCAAATTTGGGCGAAAAAGAGATTGAACTCGAATAATTTGCACAAAAACCACAGTCCATCTAGTTATAAAACTAGATAAGCCAAAGGCTTATCACCTTCTCCAGAGCCTCTCTGTCAGCCTTGGCTGCCAGATATTCAGATTGCATGGCTATTAGAATGTTGACAATAGTCCTGGAAGTCACCCCTAACTTTTTAGATTCATCGTCAATTTGATTGACCTTTTCTTTGCTGGCCGACAGAGTTTGTGCAAGTTGAGGTTTTTTCTCTTTAGTTTGAGTTAAAACAACTTCTAAGTCAGCAATCTCTTTGTCTACTGCCAATTTAGCTTTGACGTTGTCAGCAATGACATGAATCTCTTGTTCTCTTGTGGCCTTCATGGTGCGTAGAGTCCCCAACATATTGTCCCTGCTGGTTTCTTCGACTTCAAAAGGGGACATAACATCATTGATGGTTGACAATTTGTCTGTCAGACCATCAAAGTAGTCTTTGACTGAAGCCAAAGTGCCCCTGCTTGAAGTTGGCAGATTGTTCTTAATTGGATTAAGTTGTTGGAGAAGATTGGCCGTGGTCGAACGGACAAACGAATCTGAACATAGGATGTCAAGTGGATGCTTGAAAAGGGACTTCAGCTCTTGCATAAACTTAACAGGACAGCTTGATAATCACTCGAATCTTGCCCTGTCAAATTTGAAAAATGGGCAGATCTTGATGAATTCTGATGACCAGCCTCTAACAAAAAATCAATTAAGTCTTCAAGTTTAGAGGCAGGAACTTTCACTGGTTTGATGACAGTAGACAAGGTGTCTGTCGGAAGAGGTGGAAGATGTGACTAACAATTAGAGTTTGTTGAGGAGTTGGTGAAGGATGAATTGGTTGTTCAGGAGGATTAATGGCATCAAGATTGGTGATTGTTGAAGTTTTGCCTCTCTCCCTAAGCCGTCGAAAGACAAAACTTGGGGGGGGGGGGGGCATCTGTTAGGGTAAAATTTCTGATTATTGACGGATGCATTTCGACAGGCTGACAAAGGAATCAGAGTAATGACTAATATTTTTAAGTATTGAGAATATTTAGTTGACAAGAAAATACTAGTCAACAGAAAGGATAAATTGACGACCAAGTTTTTTGACAAAGTATTAAGAAGAGTTGTCAAACGAACAGAGAAGTGTGAAAATGACGAAGTCCTCAAAACTGACAAGGCATTAACAAGATAAGCTGTCAAGCAGCCAGACCGTCGAAGACAATCAAGTTGACGCGGAGCGGTTCAAGAAATTGAGCAATTATTAGAGTTGTTTGACAAGCAGTTTAAATTTGAAATTTAGAGAACTGCCAAGATACGTGGCAGTCATTTAGATAGGAAGTTACTACTAGGTAGTTATTTTATTTTCCTATAAATACTAGTTATTACAATGTAATAAGGGTTGGAACTTGAAACATCCTACACGTCTCGATCACACAGCAGACTGACGGATTAACTCAAGTACTCCTTCCACCATGTTATCATCAATACAATGTCCAATTTTAATACAATATTGGTTCATTTCCTTCAATTTCTTCAAATACTTTCCAGTTTATTCATCATGTTCTTCATAGTGTTCTTACACTTCGTTATTTTACTGCCATCAATATTGTGATGGCGGATTCATCTTATTTCTTTGTTAATTTTTATTAATTTTTAATATTTCTTCAATAGTTCTTCATGCATTTTCCGGTTTATTTATAATCATCTTCAAGTTATTTCTTTAAACTTCATTATTTTCTCTACGAATTAATACTTGTTTAATCCAGTTTTCCTTTACTCTAATATTATAAGTAATTCTTAGTTTTTGACATCTTTTACTTAAATTAACATTTTCATTTGTTTCTATTCAATTTCCCATAAATTGTTCTTCATCAACTTTAATAAATAACTACCTTTTCTATATTAATTCATTTGTAGTGTTCTTACATTTCAAATCTAAGTTTTACTTCCTGTCAAGTATTCATATTTAATTACTTAGTATTTCAGAAACTATTTCTATTATCTAGGTGGGGAGGTTACTTGATATACATCCTACACATCTCGATCACACAACAGATTGACGGATAATTCTCAAGTATTCCTTCCACCCTTCTCATTTCAATTCAATAGTAAAAAACCCAGTACAATACTGGTTATGCCTTTCAAGTTTCTTTACTTGTTCTACATTATTTCCAGCATTTCGTTTATGTTCTTTATTCAAGTTCATTTACTTCGCGTAAATAGTGTTACTAGGAAGTTATTTGTTACAATAGGAACTGATTTCTTCTTTTAAATTTCAAACTTATCTTTTAAAACATAAATCGTTTTATTGTCAAAACTCATGATTGACAATGCTTTGTACCTCTTTGACAAATTTACATATTTGTTTGACACCAAGTCTTTGCCAGTATTTCCTAATTTGGCTTTAATTGTCAAATTTGTACTTGGCAGACAATTCATATACACATTTTGACGAGATTACCGCATAACTCGTAGGTCTCACACTCGTTTGATCTTTAATTATTTGTCACGAATGAATTTTGATCAGAAACCAAAACCTAACGTTAACAGGGTGATAAATGGTCGAACTTAAAAATGATAACTATCTCCTACTTTAAGCCTAAACTTTCATAAACCGATGGAAAAGAAAAAGAAATCAACACAAGTTCTGAAGAAAATTATTATAGTCCCTGTTTTAAAGAGGCCTCAACACATAGGGCTTGTCCCTGTGTTTTGATAAGAGGCGTATATAGGGGTGTTCATCAACCGATTCAAACCGATTCAAACCGTAAAAATCGAATCGAAAAACCGAAAATTCGAAAACCGAAAAAATCGAAAACCGAAAAAACCGTAATTTTTTATTGGATTGGATCGGATTTTGGATCCTATAGTGAAATCCAATCCAATCTAAACCGATCTATTATATACATATACTATTATTTTTGAAATTATAATATTACTCATACTTAAACATTATTCTTCATACTTTTATGTCCCTCATTCTCTTTAATATTTTTGTTGGAATGACATATATATAAGGCTATTTAGAATAAATATTAATGTGTTGAAGTTATATTTTACTAAAAGTTTTGATGCATAGCATATATATATTTGATTGAGTAATCATGAAAAATAGGAAAACAATTAAGTAAATTTGAAAAATAATCAACTACAATTTATTTGTAGCCGATTCAAGGGAAAAAAAAATAGGATAAGTAAGAGTAGATATAGAAAATTAATATAAAAGAACGTTTTAAAAAATATCAATAATTTTGTTCTTCTCAAACTCCCAAATTAAAACGAAGATTATATTTTATCCACTATTAAATAAGTAGAAAGGACACTTGACATTAGAAAAAAAATAAAGTATGACAAAAATCGAATTATCCAATCCAATCCACACCGCATTTGATTGGATTGGATCGGATTTTTTTAAGGAAGCAAACCGATCCAATCCAAACCGCACGATATTTTCATCATTGGATCGAATGACTTTTAAGCTCAAAACCGATCCAATCCAATCCGTGAACACCCCTAGGCATACATATGAAAACCACAAAGTGACCCTGTTGCGAACTTTTAATCTTGGTTTTTTCATGGCCCAAAAAATAAAGGCATCTATGATATTTAAATATTTTCAAAAGAAATTGCCACAAAAAGACGTCTACATATATCAATATTTAAATCTTTAACAATTTGCAAAAAGTTTTTAGGAAGTTCAATAATAAATTTGAGGAAATGAGGCATTTGATAACTGGAATTTGGAACACTCGTTCATGTTATTACAAGAACTGTTACTACAAGAGTTCCAAGTAATCAAGATTGACTGATAGCTTAGTATAGAAGTTAGTAAGTTACCACATGATGAGCTTCCTTTAAGTTCAAAGGCTTCAAATAAATCCTAGATGATTCTTTTTCTTTGGCATATGTAAAATTTTCATAATTGAGCAAAGACCAACAAAAGCACAGCATGAACAATATTGTCCTTTACAAGTGAAAGTTCTCACCAATGTGCAACGTTAATCAGGTAAAGTAGCTTCTACATAATCCGGGATATTAATCTCTTTGCAATATCCCCCACCCCCCCTTTTTTGGAAGAAACAATAAGCTAGAAGAATTATCTCGGCATGTGGATAACACAACGGAGACACCTTCCTTCCCTCATGAGATTGAAAGCTTTGTTAATATCATCAAATGGCATGTTGTGTGTTATGTAGTCATCAATATGGATTTCCTGCATATTAATCATAACATTAGTGCATATTTCTTGCTAAAACCACTGCTTAAAGGAATGAGTCTCTACTCTCAAACTAAAATAAGCAATAAAATGAATCGATAAGGTGAAAAGCATGCAAAACAAGAATAACTTCCTTATAAGCATTTGGAGCTGCAATTCCATCCCCTTCCTGATATAGATGATACTGCAACTCAACCAACCCTCTTACCTCATACAAGCCACCATTGTTGACATTGATAGCAACTTGTAGTTAGTTCATTTAAAGCTCCTTCCTCCCAACTGTTTTTCTTCATTTCTTTTAGGACAGAAATAGCCCTCAAGAATAGTATAAAAGGGACTCATTGTAATGCATTTGAGTCAATGAATTAGTGAAATTTCCCTCGAGTATTTGAGAGAGTTCTCATTAGGCTTTTGAGCCATATTGGTCTCTAGTTTTGAAAGCAATCTTCCATCCATCTCCTGGCCTAAGCCTGATCTGATGGTATCCAATACGAAGATCAATCTTGGAAAAGATTGCGGCACCATGCAGTTGATCTAGCAAATCATCGAGTCTGGGTATCAGAAACAGATACTTGATGGTAATTTTGTTAACAGCCCGACTGTCAACACACATTCTCCAGCTTCCGTCCTTCTTGGGTACTAAGATCGCATGAACAACACAAGGGCTAACGCTTTCCTGTATCAACCCTTTCTTCAACAGTTATTCTACTTGATGCTGAATTTCAGTATGCTCCTCGTTCTGTATGCTGGTTTGTTGGGAATGACAACACCAGGAATGAAGTCAATAGCGTGCTGCATGTCTCGCATTGGTGGCAATCCATGCAGAACTTCTTCTGGTACAACATTTGGGAATTCACTGAGCAATTACCCAACTTCTTTTGGAAGAACGCTTTCTTCATTTGATTCGAACAATAGAATAAAGCTCATGGTTGGGACTTCTTCTGCAGTCACTTTGAAGTGTTCCTTTGTGACTAAAGACACCAATGGCCTGGATCCCTTCTTGCTTTCATCAAGTTCACTCAGTGGTAAGGGAGTTAACTTGACCTTTACTCCATCTTTGACAAAGGAGTAGGTGTTGGCATAACCGTCATATAAGGCACGACAATCATATTGCCAGGGTCTTCCAAGGAGAAGGTGGCATGCATCCATGGGAATAACATCACACCACACCTTATCTAGGTACTTTTGATCGATGGAAAATGTCACAAGGCAACGTTTAGTAACCTTCACTTCACTGCCCTTGTTGAGCCACTGTAGCTTGTAAGGATGTGGATGATTGTGTTGGCAGCTCCAATTTCTCCACCATGTAGTCAGATACCACATTTTCGCAGCTTCCACTGTCTATAATAACATCACAAACTTTTACGGCATAGGTGCAACGGGTGTGGAAAATATTGTGCCTCGGCCAAGGCTCTTCCTTTGCTGACATTGTGTGTAAGCTTCGCCTGATCACCAAGGATTCACCATGATCAGCAGCAGTGAGCTCTTCATCATACACTGGCTCTCCCTCCTCTTTTTCTTCTTGCTCTTCTCGAGTTTCTTCTTCTTCAGAGACTTCATAAGCTTCTCCTTTGATAATGGTTATAGTTCTCCAAGTTGGACAATTGGAGGCTATATGACCAAAACCTTGACATTTGAAACATTTGGTGGCTCGAGGTTTACTTTCTGTGGTGGTTTTAGAAGGAGGTTTTCCTGACGTACTGGGTTGATCTGTGACTGTCTTGCTGGGATAAGAATTTTCGGTGGAGGAAAAACTTCTATAAATAGACTTCTTGGGTAACTGTTTCTCCACTCGCATGGCCAGACGGATAACATTTTCTAAAGACCAATATTGTTGGAGTTGAACTGGATTGGCAATATCAGTGCTCAATCCACCAAAGGTAACGAGCTATTGTCTGCTCCTCCTTTTCATGAATGTCACACTTCATAATCAACTTCTCAAATTCTCTGGTGTATTTTTCTACAGACAAGTTCTTCTAGCGAAGATTGTGCAGTCGAATAAAATTGTCTTGATAATATTGAGAAGGTAAGAACTTTCGGGTTAGTTCTCGCCACATGATGGATTTTTATTCAAAGGGAAGGCTTTATGTATTCCTCAGTGCTCACTGCGAGAAGCCATCATTTAGGAAGCCCACGATGGAGGATTAGCAGGTCATTTTGGATGAGACAAAACTATGGCTTTAGTGAAAGAGAATTTCTATTGGCCAAGGCTTGAAAGAGATGTCAACAAACATGTTCAAAGATGTCGAATCTGTCACTTGGCCAAAACCAAAAGCCATAACACATGGTTATATATGCCACTTCCCGTTCCAGAAGCACCTTAGGAAGATGTCAACATGGACTGTCCTTGGACTACCCTAGACCCAACGTCAGAAGGACTCCATAATGGTAGTGGTAGATAGATTTTCAAAGATGGCCCATTTTATTCCATGTCAGAAGACCAATGATGTTGTACAAGTGGTAGATATGTATTCCAAAGAAATTGTTCGTCTTCATGGAATTCCTAAAACCATTACTTCTGATCGAGATGTCAAGTTCTTAAGCCACTTTTGGAGAACCTTGTGGAAGAAGATGGGTACCAAGCTTCAATTCAGTAGTGCCAGTCATCCTCAGACAAATGGACAAGCTGAAGGAGTTAACAGACTTTTAGGAAATCTACTTCGAAGCTTTGTAGGCAAAAATCTGAAACAATGGGATCTTGTCCTTGCACAGGTTGAATTTGCTTACAACAATTCAACTAATCAAGCCATTGGAAGATGCCCTTTTGAAGAGGTATACGGCACTCGCCCTCATAGTCCGCTAGACTTAATGCCTTCATCTGATAAGCAACGGTTTAGTGCAGATGCCGAACGCAGAGCGAAAGAAATCAAGAAGCAGCATGAACAGGTTCGAGAGTGAATTAAGAAGCAGAATTCAAGATATAAAGCTCAGCGTGACAAACACCGGAGGAAACAAGATTTTAAAGTGGGAGATTTGGTATGGATACATCTGCAGAAGGAAAGATTTCCAAATCAACCAAATGTAAAGTTGTCCCCTCAAGCTGATGGACCATTCGGAATCGTCCAGAAGATCAACGACAATGCTTACAAGGTCGAGCTACCAGGAACATACGATGTCTCTGCAACCTTCAATGTTGCAAATCTTTCACCATACTTTGAGGATGAAGCAGAACTTGACTCGAGGATGAGTTTTTTCCAACCCGGGGAGAATGATACAGGTACTACTGCAACTCACCCAACCCTATGACAAAGTTGCATCATCTCTTACCTCCTGCAAGCCACCACTGTTGACATTGATAGCAACTTGTAGCTAGTTCATTTAAAGCTCCTTCTTCCCAACTGTTTTTCTTGATTTCTTTTAGGACAGAAATATCCCTCAAGAGTAGTATAAAAGGGGCTCATTGTAATGCATTTGAATCAATGAATTAGTGAAATTTCCCTTGAGTATTTGAGAGAGTTCTCTCTAGGCTTTTGAGCCACTTCCCCCCACCCCACCCCCCAAAAAAAGAATTATCTTTCACAAACTTCGTAATAAAAAAATAATAAATTAGGTCACAAATACATGTAGTAATGAAAACATGTACATCACATCCCAAGCTAAAACCAAGAATTATGTCATGTAGTGATGATACATGAAATCGTGCTCCACGGCAATGGAAAAAAAACAATGCAACTGTAAGAGATTGAGGTAAAAAGGGGCTTACATAAGCAAAAGCTAACAGCCTAAAATGCCCAGCCTACCAGGAAATGGTTAGACAAGTATGTATCCAACATGAAAGGGGGAATGATATGTTGGTCAAGAACAACTAGGCATTGCTTTGTTTCACATTAAAATAAAGCTGTCATCCTGAGATAAAAGGAAATTTCTGGGTACTGCTACTTTTACCTTTTTCACATACTTCTCTACTAATGAAGGAAGATCGGATTTAGGTTTCCATCCTCCAAATAGAGATCCTTTCAATGTTCTTCCCATTAGGAATAGTGCATAATGAGCTGACATCTCAGGCTTCACCTTTGGCACACCAAGTGTAACAGTCAAACCCCATCCCTATGAGAAACAATGAAAGGTAGAATGAAATTCAAGTCTATTGAATAAAATCTTTTAAATATCAAAACATGAGTTTTGAGCATATTACATCACAGCATGACTGCAATGCAGTGGTTATCATATCAGTGTCACCTACACATTCAAAAGAGAAATCTGCCCCACCATCAGTAATGCGCTTAATAACCTGAAAATTTTCAACATATAAAAATGATTGTTATAACTTCGATACTTTTTAGCATGTGCTCAAATTTTATGAGCTGGCCAAAACCATATTTGACCAAATTAAGATAAAAAATATATATATTTAAATGTGTTTGGGGCATGCAATTCGTGATCTAGCAGCATACATTACATTTGATAGTCTCATCTATTATAGTTATATATCATCTTCTCCATAACTACGAAAGGTTAAATTGGATATCTTCTGGTGAGATGAACAACCACCTGAGCAATAGGTTCTTTGTAGGAATTTGGGTCAACAACTTCTGTAATCCCAAAAGCTTTAGCTGTGGTCGAAACCAACAAGACAACAAATAGTAAACCAAGATATTATGATAGGTCTAAATCTAAACTCAGAGTAATTTTGGGAACTGCATATGGTACCTTTTTCACACTTCTGTGGATTGTTGTCCACACCAATTATTCTAGATGCACCCCTTAGTTTGGCACCTTGTGCGACCTAATTATAAGGAAAGCCATAAAATGATCTAGTTACATTTTTTAAAAGATCATCACTAATCTATTGGGAATCTTAGATACAGTTGCTGAGTTCCTGTACTTACAGAAAGACCAACAGTTCCAAGACCAAATATTACCACTGTTGATCCTTTTGACACATCTGCAACATTCCATGCTGCACCAAGACCTAATGTGGTAATGCCATGAGTAACATTATCAACCAACAACAAAGAGTTTATCAATGGCATAAAGAGTTATAATACTCTCCATAGAGACAGAACTTATTGGGAACTATGGCCCTGATAGTGCCAATAAATACATTAGTAAATAATGTTACTCTCTTTTTGCAAATAGTAATGAAGGTTCATATTAAATTATGTGTGAGGCATAAGAAAGATAAGGGAAATAAGTCCAGCTTTGATTGATAATCCGGAATTCCTGTATTGCGTTTGGGATCCTTATATAATGAGTTCTAATTGTAACTAGCTTCAAGTTTTTCCAGAAGTTCAGATGCAATAACAAATTATTTAGTAACATTTCTAAACTAGCTATCATTTCAAGAGCATATATTCAGTCCTAAGAAACTCATTAAAAGTCAACTTTTCACTAAATTATTGGGCTCAAAGTCATTCATTGGTCTTAAACTTCATCCTCATTCAAAATTTTAGTTTACATCCAATTACATGATATTAAAACAAACAACATAGCACAAAATTGATGAGGATGTTTTGCAGCGTAAAACCAGAAAATATGTGGCATCTACGACCTAGGTGATGGAACACTGATATGCCCTAAAATCAATTTAAACCATAAACTAGACATCTGACAATCCAGTGTCGGGCAAGTAACAGGACTTGTCAAAAGGCAAAACAAAATAAAAGGAAATGGTAGCTTTTAAACTAATATAAGAGAAGCAAACTAATTCACTTGGTGACCTTCAATTCAGAGGATCACTTGTGATGATGTTACAATTATATTTATTCATTAGAAATTATTGTGATTTAGTATACACTGTTTTTGTTTATTTGCAGAGGCAGGGGTGGAACCTCACAGTTTGAAGGGAAACATGAAAACGCAGTTTCAAGTTTTTAATGTTAATTACTTGGCCTTACACCTTCCACTCCTTGGAATTAATATACTTGAAACATTTACCTGCAGCAACTCCACAGCTCAGAAGGCATATTTTCTCAAGAGGTACATGTGGGCTGACTTTCACTGCACATCCAGAATGGACTACTGTATATTCACTGAAACTTGAAACAGCACAATAATGATAAACAGGCTTCCCTTTTATTGAGAAACGTGTCTTCTGATCACTATGCATTAGACCCTTTCTTTCCAATCCCAAAACTTGACAAATGTTACTTTTCCCTGATGTGCACTGCCTGCATGCCATGCATTCTCCAATGAACACTGTTAGCACATGGTCCCCCTCCTTGAATTCAGTCACTCCCAGCCCCACACTCTCAACAATCCTGCAAAACTATACTAAATATTCAATATCTATTGTAGAAATAACACATGTTGCAATAATATATTTCCAAATCTGATCTCCATGATGTAACAATGTATCCCATTTCCATTCATACCACAAGAAATTGTCATACTAGCCAACTGTGTAACTAGTAAAAAAATAAAATTATCTTATGTCATTCCAAGAAAATAACCTAAGTATCAGTAGTGATTCAATGTTGAATTAATCCAATATATATATATATATATATATATATATATATATATATTCAGGAGTAGATTACCCTGATGCTTCATGTCCAAAAATTCGAGGAAATATGGCCTGCAAAAATAAGCACCTTATGTAAATGTTTAACCCCAAATAATTATTATAACAAAAAGTAGAATTCTTAAGACAAAAGAAATATTCAAGAGAGGACTAATCTACATGACTCTGACATGATAAATTGGCAATGGCAACATAAGAATTAGGATTTTATTCAATTACATCTTTTTAAAGAATGGTTTCTTCTGGGCACTTGTAGTTGTTATTCAACAACACTTACATGAGATTCCCAAGCAGATAGATCACTGCGACAGAGAGAGGTGGAGACAACCTTAATCCTAATCTCCATTGGTTGGGGAGGACTCACTCCCACTTCCTCCATTACCAATGCTTCTCCAGCTCCCCATGCTACTGCAGCTGTTCCACCACATCAATGGATACAGACATTAAAGTGAGTGAATTTATTCATTTATTCATCCCAAAAACACATTACAGAGTTTACCTTTGCAGGTTATGACTTGAGGGGTTGATGATGACATGCGGCAGGTTGTTGAAGAATAAGAAGAAGTAATGGGTCAAGTGAAGTAATAAATTGTTGTTGTTGTTGCTGCTGCTGGTGGTAGGTGAAGACATACATAGAAATTGGACACTGCAACGTTTCTCTCTCTTAACATGTTTCTTTTTCTTCTTTTGTTTTATAGCATCACGTATAAGCAATTTTCTTTATCTTTTTAACTAACTTAAATAATTTTCACTCTAATAATAGTTATAACAAGTTGCTTAACTCATCCTCTTTCTTTAACATTCTATATTCTCTCTTCTATATTTATATACAAAAATTTTAAACAACCTATAAGGAACGATTGTTTATAAAAATAACTCTCTACAATTTTAAGCAACTCAAAATCATATATAAGTTATCAAAATAATATTTTATTATTAAGCAAAACTCTAATTAGAGATGCTCTTAGTGAATGGTTGGTTGGGTCACTGGTTGTTGGGGCAATGGATAAAAGAGAAGGGAAACAAAACAATGCATCCATTTATAACGGCTTTTTTTTAACCGTTGTTAATTATAATTAGGTATTCTTATTGATTGTTAAAGTTTTTTTTTTTAAAAAAACAAAAGCTTGTTGCATATCATTCATAATCAAAGTTGAAATACATGAAGGTGCTAAAAGATAAATAATGGGACTAGCAGTAGAATGCGTCGCCTTAGCCAAGATAGGAACTACGATATTCGCTTGGCGCCTAACAAAACTCACACTAGAGTTTGGTAAAACAAAAAGTAAATCACTACAAGATTTAACAATAGATGAGATATCATCCTTTTGCTTCATAACCCGAACAGCCACTTGTTGACAGTCCAAAGAGAACATTCTACAACTCCAAACTATGAACCCATTGGATAGCAATGAGGAGCCCTGTAGCTTCTCCATCAAGAACTGGGAGAAATTTTTTATTTTTATGCAATATAATTTTTATAGATGCAACCAATCATAATTACCTATTATATATGTTACATGGAAATATCGGTAAAAATTTATAAACTTCATGCTCGCTCCTTCTATCTAAAAAGTAAAGATGGACCAATAAGATTCAACATAGTTGATAGATAACTATATTCCTTAAGTTTATGATAAAGGGTTAAATTCACATCGGGTATATGAAAAATACTTTGTTGGAAAAAATAAAACTCACTTCGACGATATTTACACCCAGAAAAGAGGGACCCTTGGTTAAAAAAAAAAGTAACTAAAGATGGTATAAGCTAATATGGCAGCTTCAAATTCATGTTTATGATTTAATACATTTAACAAAAAGGTGGTATTACAACAAGTTACTAAAAACTGTGACATCACATGAAAGAGTCGAATGTATCCTAAACAGCCATTATCACAAGAAGCTAAGTTGAAAAGGCCAAATAGTGTTCCAATTCCAATTCCCAACTAAGCAGTTTCTTGGGCAAAGCCACAACCTGAGTTAAAATGAGAAAATAAAAGATAACCAAATTCAAAGGAAAGTCCCAAAAACTATGTAGTCTAGTCTTACCGAAATCTTCGGCATTTCATCACATTAAAATGTCACAATATCGAAAACCTTTATTTGGTATTTATCAAACCAAACCAAACTCACATTGAATAGAAAATTGAAAATAATAGAACACTTGGAATGAAGAAACAGAAAAAGAAAAGAACAAGAATAATAAATATTAAATAGTGCTCAAAATGTTAAGCTGTTGATGTATTAATTACAGTTTGGACGTTATATTATCAGCTTCACACAAGACAACTAACTAAACATCATCCTTAACTTTCATTTCTTCACTAGAACATAAAGAACAACGCGATTGCTGCAATAATCAGGATGCCAGAGTGTTTGATCCACACGGCCAATTGTGAAATTGCTCATTGCAGCTTCTATGAAGTACTCGAGAATGGCATCTGAAATCAGAAAACACTATTCAGAACTATCACTGGTAAGGACTGGTGTCCAAAAAAGAAGAAACGAGGAATGAGTTCTTTACCATTTCGGAGTTCCCCGGCCAAAAAGATTGTTGTATTTGGCCCCGAGAGCTGCCCTAGGGTCTCTAGCAGATCCACAACAGCACTCTCACTGTACACAACATCAGATCCTAGCACTGGAAACAATGAATCAAATAAGTATGGAATCAATAAGCCATTCATATAGTCACTCAAAAGCTCAATCTATCTTGTGCATTCTTTTTCATTCAATTCACATGAGGCCAAAGATATCAAAATGGACCTTTTTTACACATAACAAAAGCCATAAACCAGCATAAGGCAAAATTATTTCTTAGAATTTGGATTTGGGCCTAACTCAACCCAAAAAACTAGCTTGTAAGGTGAGGATTGTCCAAACTTTATAAGTACTACTTAGGCCGTATCTCTAGGTGATGTGGGACTATACACACCCCTCATACCCAGCACAATGAAGGTGCTGGTGGCTACAATGAAGGCAGCACACAAAATTGTCGCAATTAAGGCGACTAGGGGAAGACGATTGGGGTTGCTAAGGAGCAGGGCGGATTATATTGTCTACATGGAACTCGAGATAGTACCACACAAAAGATATCCACTTCTTGTCATCAGACTAGTTCCGACTCTGCTGTCTCTGAGGTATGGCTTCAACACATGACGTCTTTCTTTCCTTCCGCTCCCACCATGACCAGTCTCTCATGTCGTGTTTTTGGTTGTAATGCCTTTGTGCACATTCATAGGCAGCATCGTGGTAAGTTGGATCCTCGGACTGTTAAATGTATCTTCATAGTATATGCTCCCGACAAAACAACAACAACAACAACAACAACAACCAAACCTTATCCCACTAGGTGGGGTCGACTACATGGATCATACGGTGCCATAATGTTCTATCATGAATCATGTTAATAGTTAAATCATTGGCCTCCGAATCTCTCTTAATAGTTTCTCCTATAGTTTTTCTTGGCCTACCTCTGCCTCTAGCTATTGGATTGTCCTCCACCTAGTTCACTCTCCTTACTACAAAATCTAGAGGTCTCCTTACATGCCCAAACCACCTAAGTCGAGATTCAACCATCTTTTCTACAATAGGTGCTACCCCAACTCTCTCTAATGCTTTTATTCCTAATCCTATCACATCTAGTTTTTTCGCTCATCCAGCGCAACATTCTCATCTCCGCTACATTGATTTTACTCTTGTGTTGATTTTTTACCGCCCAACACTCCATCCCATACAACATCGCGAGTCTAATAGATGTACGGTAAAATTTTCCCTTTAGCTTAAGAGGTACCTTTTTATCACACAAAAAACCCGAAGCCTTCCTCCATTTCGACCACCCTGATTGAATCCGATGGTTTACATCTCCCTCAATTTCTCCATCATTTTGTATAAAAGACCCAAGATATTTAAACCGTGTGACTTGTGGTATGTTGTTGTCTCCAACTTTCACCTCTAAGCTAGAGGTGTTTCACCTTTTGCTAAACTTACATTCCATATACTCCCTCTTGCTTCTACTCAAACGGAAGCCATGTGCTTCTAAAGCTTGTCTCCAACCTTCCATTTATATCATCTCTCGACTCTCCAACTAGAACATATCACCTGTGAAAAGCATGCATCGCGGTGCTGGCTCTTGAATGTGCTCCGTAAGTACATCCAAGACCAAGGTAAAAAGATAGGGGCTTAAAGCTGACCCTTGGTGCAGAACTATGGTTATTGGGAAATCTTCTGTGGCTCCACCCTGCGTTCTCACAGTAGTCGTGGCCCCCTCATATATATCCTTGATAGCTCGAATATAAGCAATCCGAACACCTTTCTTTTCTAGGGCTTTCCACAAAACCTCTCTTGGCACCATATCATACGCTTTCTCCAAATCAATGAAGGCCATGTGCAAATCTTTTTTATCCCTTCGATATTGTTCCATCACTCGTCGTAGCAAGTGAATTGCTTCCATGGTCGGCCTCCCGGGCATAAAACCAAATTGGTTGTCGGTGATTTTGGTTTCTTTTCTTAGTCTCCGTTCAAGCACCCTTTCCCATAGCTTCATAGTATGACTCATAAGCTTAATCCCCCTATAATTTGCGCAATTTTGTATATCTCTCTTATTCTTGTAAATCGAAACTAAAGTGCTTCTCCTCCATTCGTCCGGCATTTTCTTTGACCTCATAATCTCATTAAAAAACTTTGTGAGCCAACTAATGCCTCTACTTCCGAGACTCTTCCATACCTCCACAGGTATATTGTCCGGTCCAACTGCCTTGCCATTATCCATCCTTCTCAAAGCTTCTTTTACCTCGTGTTCTTGAATTCTACGATAAAAAGTGTAATTTTGGTCCTCCTCTCTGATGTCAAGCACCCGTGAGCATGATAAAACTTCCAATCCTTCATTAAATAACTTGTGGAAATAATTCTTCCATCTATCTTTAATATCTTGTTCCTTCATTAAATAACTTGCTCTCGACAAAAAAGGGTACAAATGTTATCATCCCAAGACTCGTCATGTCTATGTCTCCATGGATGTTACTTTTCATGAAACCGAGTCGTTTTACCGGGGGAGAGTGGTTTAGAAGCTGAGTCATCAGTTGTTCCTCATATGACCGAAAATCTTGAGTCATCTCCTCTTATGGCTGAACCTCTCGAGTCATCTGGTTTTCCTCTCATGAAAGAGGTGGCATCACCTTCCGGTACGGTTTCTGAGCAAAATACAGAATCAGTATCAAATGCAAATGATGAAGATTGCCCAAGCTTTATAAGTATTACTTAGGTCATATCTCTAGGCGATGTGGGACTATACACACCCCTCATACCCAGCACAATGAAGGTGCTGGTGGCTGCAATGAAGGCAGCACACAAAGTTGTCGCAATTAAGGTGACTAGGGGCAGACCACAATTAAGGTGGATTTCCAACATTATTGTTCTACTGTGATTGTGGAGTTATAAATTGTAATGACGCCATCTGATGATATTAATCTCATAAAGGTCATATTTGCAAAGATCACACAGACAGAGAATTTTATTAAAATATGAATATGAATGGTACTATTTGAAAAAACTATGATAGTAAAGTATGATACGAGACAGAAAATTCAAATATCGAACAAGAACGGACACCAATCAGGTGAAAAAAAAAAGATAAAATTAACTACGATTAGAATGATGATAATCAAAGCCACAGCTACAACTCACAACATAAGTTTTCTGGTGCCAATAGTTTAAGAGGAGTGCTAGCAACACATTCTCTACCACACTCTTTGCAACATACTCATCCCTATTGGTTGAGATGCATGTGGGTCCTACAAAATTTAAGTGGGACCCACACAAATTAGTGTGACCCACATGAATTTCAACCAATAGGAGGAAGTGTGTTGGAAAGAGTGTGTTAGAGAGTGCGATGCCAGCATTTCTCGTAGTTTAATATTGTTTATTCCTTGTTAGTTGTTATGAAGGATTGAAGGAGGATTATTACCGTAATCAGGTGTGGGTTCAATGAGTTCTCGGTCAGGATCTTCTCCCCATGTGAGTTCTGTTGCTGTTACAGAACCCCGTCTAGAACCATGTTTCATATTGGTTTCAATGTTCTTTCTAAGTAGCCTCAGCCTATCAGGCAGATCAGTAAGAATGACTTCCCCACCCAAAAGGGCTGCAATGCAACTAAGGAAGAATAAATAAAAATATTGCATTATACACTGAATAAGAGCAAGCTAAAAAATAATTCTTCACCAGTTGCTAGACAACTTAATCATGAAAAACAATGCAAAAGCTCAAAGCTTCACTTTTCTAGTTCATTAAATCTAAGTGAAACAGGTTAAAAGCTAATACAAAAATATTGACAAACTATAGCCATTTGGTACAAACTGATCAACAAATAAGATGGAGATTGTGATTGTAATTACCCAACCAACCCGCAACCAGATCCCAATTCAACAATCTTCTTGCCCTGCAGAACAAGCATCCCTGAGTCAACAGAATGCTCTAGAAACTTCCCCAATACAACTCCACTGTCCCACATTACTGCTCCAGTTACTCCAGGCGTGCCCTAAAATCAAAAGTTTAAAAAGCCATAACTGTGAACTGAATTCAACAAAAGGCAAATCATGGTACAGCAACTTCACCATCAAAACTAGTAATTAGTAGTTTGAAAATACACAGGATGAAGCAGCTGTTTGAGCAATGCATGTGTTAATCATGGCATGCCGGGTATTAGTTTTATGAAGAGTAACAGTTATAAAAAGCTTCATGCAAAAAGGAGCCAAGGATGTATGCAAGTCCTTTGATATTTCTCTCCTGTTCGACTAAGTCACAGTGGGTATGAGATCACTTACCATAAGACAGTAATGGTATTAGACTATTAGCATAACATGTATGCTTGAGAAAAGCTTCAATCTTTCTTTGGGAGGGGGCATTTATTATAGGTACACTGCACAGTTATCCCCAACTAGTCTCCCAATCCCCCAAATAGCTTCATGCACCCAACAGTTCATTAAATAGAGATTAATCACAACCATCCCAATGCGCAAATAGAGATATGGGGAAAAAAAAACTTGCATTAGAAGCAAAGCAATCATAATTAGCTGGTTTTTCAGGTCATCACCACCCGCCAGAGTGGTAGGGAGTAGAATTTCCACCCACAAATAAAAACTTGAACCCTTGTGTTATACTTGCATACAGTTTAGAAGCACCTATTTAGCGAACTCCTTGCCATGGAATATTTGGCAACTATAAATTTAACTCAACTTAATCACATAATTAAGTCTATTACCTGATGAATCAGACAACTTTATTCTTAACATTATATAATCTAAAACTTCCTCAACTTAAACTATTATCTATAAGTTACAATATAGCATGGCTAGACTAATGTTGATCATCCATGTGAACATAACCCTTATACATAATAAAACATCAAAAATGAAGTTCACAATCACACAAGTCTCTATCCCTCAACTATAACATTATATGTTATCAAGGGCTAATTGCAGATCACAAGTTTATAACTTTAAGAAGAAATACTATTATGGAGCATAATTTATGAAATGGGTCATCATATTCGGGATAAAAAAAAGAAAAGGGTGATCAAACTAGAACCCATATCGATATAAAAATCCAACTTTTAAGCAAATAATGTTTAATTACATGGATTGAAGAATATGAAGAGAGGGAGAGAGAGACGAACCAAGGAAGAAGGGGATTGAAGAATGGAGAGAGAGTGG
This sequence comes from Sophora flavescens, assembly GCA_030762895.1. NCBI lineage: Eukaryota > Viridiplantae > Streptophyta > Magnoliopsida > Fabales > Fabaceae > Sophora > Sophora flavescens. Next base: position 40,041,366 of record CM061066.1, read on the forward strand.
CCACAAGAGTCAAGGGAGAGTTGCAAGGAGGTTTGAGAAACAAAAGCGTTGGGTTTGGAGAGTGTAGGCTGCTGGATTCCCCAAAGAAGCATGGTCTCTTCCGCAGCTGATTCCTCCCCATCAACCACTAACCTTACTTCGCCTCCGTACGAACCCAACTTCGTTATTCGCGCTTCTTCTTCTACCTCTTGCCTCGCCATCACTGATCCCACTCACACGGTCACACAAACATTTTCTTTTCTTTTCTTTTTTCTATTCAGTGTTATGTCCATTCAAACGAGGCCTTGGTGTTACCAAACAACAAAAGCCCAATTTGACTCCAAGGATAATTGCAGTTAATCAAATGGGTAATTTATTAATCCTTGAGCATTACTAGTATCACATCATTCATCACACTCCTCTTAATATAACGTCTTGTTGTTGGATGGATTTCATGTAGAGGTATGTTTTGGTGAGTCTAACGTAAAATCCACAAAATAATAAAAAGTGTATTAAAGAAGATTGTGATAAAAAAATGTGCTCTTAACATTTTCTTGATCCTTCGTGTGTGTAGGTATGTATGTGTGGAATAAGAGTTTTAACATAAAATCATTCTCACATAAAATTAAATATGTCAGGAATAAACATAAAACTTGTGAATAATAAACTTCAATCTCATTCGCAAAGGTTAGAAAGAAATGTTTTCGACAATAAGATTCTCAAAAATATGGTTTACTTGCAAAATGTTGGTTGCCACGAGACGAAACATGACGAATTTGTTGTTTGCTTTTAATTGGTTATAAACCAATTCCATCTTGAATTTAGGGAATTGCTTTTATTAGAGTTTCGTCCCTTTCGTATCACGGCCCACTTCGTACCATTTAGCATAGCTCTTCCAAGAGAGAAATACTAGTTGTCACGAGACGAAACATGACGAATGTGTTGTTTGCTTTTAATTAGTTTTAAATCAATTCCACATCAATTCCACCTTGAATTTATGACATTGTTTTTATTCCAGATTCTCTTTTATTAGAGTCTCGTACCTTTCGTATCATGACTCACCTCGTATCATTTAGCATAGCGCTTCCAAAAGAGAAATGTCGGTTGTCACGAGACGAAACATGATGAATGTGCTGTTTGTTTTTAATTGGTTATAAATCAATTCCATATTAATTCCACCTTGAATTTAGGGAATTGTTTTTATTTCAGTTCCCCTTTTATTATTGTCTCGTACCTTTCGTATCATGATCCACTTCATACCATTTAGCATAGATCTTCCAAAAGAGAAATGCCAGTTGTCACGAGACGAAACATGAAGAATGTGTTGTTTGCTTTTAATTGGTTATAAATCAATTCCACATCAATTCCACTTTGAATTCAGGGAATTGCTTTTATTTCAGTTTCCCTTTTATTAGAGTCTCGTACATTTCGTAGTTATCACGAGACGAAACATGATGAATATGTTATTTGCTTTTAATTGATTATAAATCAATTCCACGTCAATTCCATCTTGAATTTAGGAATTGCTTTTATTTTTTATATTTTAGTTTCTCTTTTATTAGAATCTCGAACCTCTTTCGTATCATGACCCACTTTGTATCATTTGATATAGCCCTTTCCAAAAACAATGCCACACTGTAAAAAACAACAATGCTATACCAAATGCCCAAATTCTATATTTTTATCCGAGATAAGGTTCAACTCATACGCATCTGTTCACTCAAATGAAACTACTACCGTTAACATGTTTTTTTGTTTTTAACTATTTTAGATAGCGCATCTTTTTAGGAACCAAGATCAACCTTTATTCAAAGAAAAGCATTTTCCTATTAAACAATACATTCAGATTACAGCACGATAAAACAAAACTCGCACATTACCATTTAAGATTCAGTGGACGCATACAAAATTGTATCATTTATCTAGTTGTACAATAATGGCCTAACACTTCATTTTTATCCTTTTCCACCTTCAAACTACTGTTTCATACATGAAACTTTTGATGCCATCTTCACTAGACAATTTTAAATCATACTAGCTCTTAAGAAATAACGCATTGTGTACTAAGCTACAAAAACAATGACTGAACCTAACGTCTATTATCATTCATTCTTCATCATCATCAGAACTAGCATATGCCAAACCCAATAATCCCCCACCAGAGTTATCAATCTTAGGCTTAACTTCTGATTCCTGTGCAGCGGATGAAGGATGTTCCTCTACTTTCTTTGATCCAGACAAAGATTGCTCCTCAACTTTCTTTGGTCCTGACAAAAACTGCTCCTTCTCTTTCAAATGATCATGGTCAGGCTTACGATTTGTAGCCGGAACATTACTAGAAAGTGGGGTTGATTGATTGCCGTCGATCCTAGGCCGCTTAGGTTTGATCTCCACAACTTTTTTCAGCAGATCTTGCTGCCTGTATATCACAAAAATATAAACAGTATGAACAACAATGGAACCAAGAATCAACATGAAATGCATGTAGGGCGAAGTAGGAGTGAGAGAAGATCTACCTGATTCCACTCTTTGGCTTTGGTTCAACCCGAAATGCTAAGGGTACTGATGCAGGTGATGAATCTGCTAAGCTTGCAGCTTGGTATTCATTGGTGAAGGAAACAAAAGAATACATACAACTTAAAAGCACAAGCAATTTTATCAGAGAAATCAAGTTTACCAGTATCATTAAATATAGCTTTCACAAATTAAGGGAAAAGTCAAATGAATGAATCTTAAAAATGCTTAGATTGCATTTGGACAAATCAATTCAATAGAACAATCATATTCAAAATGCAACCCTTGTGGTTTTAATTCACTGAATCGAAATTCAAGACTATAAACGGTATTACAATCATATAGCTTGTCTTGAAATATGTATTTCAGTAATTCAAATTCCTAATTAAGATTTCTTCAAGATCAAGAAGCCTACACTCTGTCAATTTTATTTGACCAAGTAACAAATATAGTCAGTTGAAGTATCAACGCGGTCTTTTAAAAAAATATATATACAAAAAACCGAGACGAAGTTGAATTTCAAATATAATTATCAACAAAGTGAAAAGGTTTCCGGGATTTGAACGCATGACCTCGAGGTCACAAGGCAACAACCTTATCGTTGCGCCAAGGCTCACCCTACGAACTTCAAATATAATTATTAACAAAATAAAAATGCATAAAACCGATTCAAAGCTCAAAATTAAAGATTAATAGAATTTGAATTGTCCATTTCAGGCACCTACAAAACATTCATTTTAGCCATTAATCATATAACAAGGAACGGAGTATCAGCACTGCTGCATGCAACTAAACTCAAGTGACCATATATCTTAGATCCATTAATTTAGGCCTTAGTGAAAAGGAAAACAAATAGGATGGGAAGGAGAGAAATCATAAATTAGCTGGCAAGGATGGGAGAGACAATATATTCCTTCCTTCCAAAGTAAATGATTCCCAATGGTAAAGTACTCCTACATATTTTCTTCAACAGTGCACTTCCATGGACATCTAGGTCTCAAAAGGTAAGATTCACAGTTTTCAAGCAGCATTAAGAAAGTATAATAACTTTGATCAAACATTAAGAACTCTACATGCACTAGAGTAAACAAAGATACATGTAGTCTTAGGACATAAAAATCAGTTTGAACCCAAGAAGGAGAAGAAAACAAAGCTCCAATATGTACAACAGGATATCTTAAATGCAGCAAATGCCCGTTTTTCAGTGCGACGCAGGAGGCGTTCTGCATCCTCCTCAGCTTCCATTTGCTCCTTTAGATAGAGTAGATCGTCACTGTCCAAGGCTGCATATCTAAACTTTAAAAAGGGACTAAAGAAACTAAACATAATATAAGAGCAGCAGACGAAAGCAAAGCACAACTGCACAAGCAACACATAAAAAAATAAGCAAGAAAAAAAGAGTGGTACCGCCACGTCCATGAAGGTAACCACCACGCTCCCCGGCAACCTCTTGCATCTGATTGCATCATCCACCCAGTACAGGAAGCCAAGATCCCTGCCGGGGCAAGTTATCAGCAAAATCCCTCAAATCTATAGAAATTACTTCAAATTTTGAAACAACATAGACATGCATTACACAACTAAAAGCAAAACAAACATAGAAGAGCAGAATTCCCTTGTTATATATTTTCTTTTTGTCTCCTCATGAGCATTAAGTTAGAAGTTTCTTTTTCCTTCTTCTTCTGAAGTAGATAACTAGAATGTGGGAGTCGAGATTCGTAAGTATCCAACAACAAATCTACTTCTTATCACTTCGGTGATCGCACAAAATTCTTGCACAGTGGCAACACTTATCAAGGGATAGGGTTTGGCACCTCACCTTGGCATGAGAATTTACAGTTCTCTAAACTCTTGGAGGGCTCAAGACAATCAAGTTAAAAACAGCAGACAACATGTCTTAGGTTTTAGATAAAATCTCCCTTCACTCCATTCCTCAATCAGGGATGGTGATTATCTACCTACAATGCTTATTCTAAAGCTGCTTTGTCATGTTTAATTTTCAATACAACAATTAAATAAAGGCATCTAAAAACAATAGAAGATCAAGAAGTAGGCTCATACGATTTGTGGCTATACTGCAAAATCATAAAAAGTAATTCCAAAAATATAAGGGTTCCTTCTGCTAAGAATCAAATATTAGTAAACTTGCAAATGGGTACCCAATTATATGTTTTTTGTTTTTTGTTTTTTTAAAAAGAATACACATGAAAAAGGGGATTACAGAGAAGAGAAGAGAACGGAGGGTGATTAAATGCGCTAACCTTTGCAACCATACGTTGGAAAGTAACGTCTTCATCGTCAATCTTATCTTTCCCTTTACCCCATTTCTTATCTGCCAAATTAACACATACCCAGTAACTCAAAATCAGAAAAAGATCAAAACTTTGAAAAGAAAAAAACATTAACAAAAAGGAATGAAAATTGAATACCTTTGGGGTCGCTGAGGTTGGTGTATTCTCGAACTTCTCTCCCAGCCATCTCCAACACTTTCTCTCTCTGTAGAAATTATCTTCCCTTTGTTGATTGGTAAGAAAAAGATATTGCGCTGCAATTTGAAATTCCCAGGAATTGCAATTTGCGAAGCAGATTAGTGATTTCTTTCCAGCGATAGACTCTGAAAGGGGGAGGTAGAGGACCTTCCCGAACATCACAAAGCAGGGGCGTTCCCAGATTGGATTGGATCGGTTTTGAGGTAAAAAATCACCTGCGGTTTGGATTGGATTGGTTTTCTTTCTTGAAAAAATCTGATCCGATCAAATCCAATCAAATGCGGTTTGATTGGATTGGATAATTCGGTTTTTGTCATTTTTTTTTTCCGAATGTCAAGTGTCCTTTATACTTATTTAATAGTGAATAACAGATGATAATCGTTTTATTTGGGAGTTTGAGAAGAAAAAAATTATTGATATTTTTTAATACGTTCTTTTATATTAATTATCTATATCTACTGTGAACACCCCATTTTGACCAGGTCTCTTAGTCTTCACTAAAAATTTCAAAAAATAATAAAATAAAAAATTTGCAAAGAAAATAAAAATAATAAAAAGATTTTTAATTGGGTCAGGCCAGTTAAACCCATTTCATCCTCTCCAACAAACCCTAACAACCACTTTATTTTGAATTTGAATCTAGTTGGCAAATCCCTTAATTTCTGTAGATGAGGCTCGGCAGTTCTATTTCAAATCAGAGATAAAAATCTTAATCTAGGCTGTTTTTTAGGATTTTTAGGATCAAGGTCAAATAAAGATCTTAATCTTGGCAGATTTTTTAGGATCAAGATCAGAGAAATTCGCATTATAAAAATCACAACAAGAACGCAGAGAGGGAGGTAGGGATTTCCGAACAGAAACGGGAGCAAAAAAAAAAGAAGAAGAAAGAAAGGAACCAGAGAAAAATTTCAGAAAAAAGAGTGAGAGCGGTGAATAAAGAAAAACTTCAAAATGTCTCTCAGAGTGTTATGAACAACATAAGAGAGGGAGAGAAGAAATTGCTCAACAAAACATACACAAACAAAATACTCATAATCAAAAGGAGATACCCAAAAGCCATCCTCACCCCTTATGGTTGTGAACTCCTTCTAGTCGCTGCCGCACCAGAACACATCCGCCTTGCGCAACGCCTCAGTTTGTCGTGCAGCACCGCCTTGCGTCCTTCAGCTCGGATCTTCCACCATCCTTCCTCGTCTTGGCGCCTCAGATCTCCGCGAAGCCATCGCAGGACCTTCACCCTAAACTGTCGTCATCGTTTTGAGTCGTGACCGCCGTGTTACGAGCCGGACCCAAGCCGCCACCGCCTCCCCTCCTTCGTTCTTGTGTGTGCAGGTAAATGGCAAATGAGCTTTTGTTTGCCTCTATCAATGTAACGTTATAAAATAACCACTGACCGGATACCTTGCATACTATTTTGTTTTATTTGTTTTCTTTTAGTACTTTATTTATTTATTTCTAAAAAGTTTTTTTTTTGCTAGTGGGTAATTTATTGGTCCAGACGAGATAGATATCACTAAAATTAAGAAGGTTAGGGCTGATGAATAAAAGGTCATTTGTATTTTTATTCTTGAAATACTCATAAGTTAAAGTAAAAAAATATATATAAATAGAAAAATGAAAAAAAATATAAAACATTTGAAAAATAATTTTGGGATTGCTTTGTGAGAGGTTTCACACTCAATTCCTTAGATGTGGGATAGCTCTGTGGACTTGTCTGCCATGTTCTATCTCGCTTAAGAGTTTTCGATAAAAAAATAAAATGAAATATATCAAAATCTTTTTTTTATATAAATAAATAACCTTTTTTTAAAAAAAGAATATATAAAAACATTTTCATAAAAAATAAAATCAACCAACAAGTAAAATATTTTTTACAAGAACTACGTGGCTTTGAGTTTCCCATCGAAGCAAGGAATACGTAAGAGCGGGATCAATCATCTCGTCAAGCCAAAACTAATTTTTCCTTTATTTTTGTGTTCTATTTAATTTATTTAATGTGGATAATTAATTAATAATTTACTTAATGTTTTTTGGGTTGCTCTATGACAAGTGTCATGCTCAATCCCCTAGATTTGAGGTTGTCCTATGGACTTACGTGCCATGTTCGACCTCTTTTAGGATTTATCAATAATATTTTTTTTAAAAAAAATTTAAATGTAAAAAAAAACCAATAAAGAATCATAAAAATAAAGAAAATATTAATAAATAAATAAATCCTTCCTTGTAAATATTTTTGGGGTAAAAAAATAAATAATTTTACACGATTAATTCAAGGTACCATTCGTAGGATGGGTGACGCAGGGTGCTTAACACCTTCCCTACTCGTAACCAACTCCCGAACTCAATTTGGTTTCAAAGACCATTTTTTTAAAGGTTTTCCAATTTTTCCTAAATTAAATAAAATTGGTGGCGACTCTACTTTTCCTTAAAACCTCTTTTTATCGTCGTCCCTGCCGTAATTTTTGGTTGCGACCGATGGCAACTCCACTGAAGACTTTTCGAGAGTCAAGCCTAAGTAATGAGTTGCGCATTTTGATATTTATTGTTTATCCCTTTTATTGTTTTCTTTTATTTTATTTTTTTATATATTGGATTCCTTTTTGCTTTAATAATTATTTTTACACTAGGATAGAAGACCATGGTATTTGTTGTTTGATTGTCTTTCAGGTTCAAGTAGTTTTGTTTTAGGATTGTACAGGTTTGTATGCCTCCAGCACACATAACACCGACACTCATTTTCACACACTTTCAGCTCTATACCCGAGCTTGTGGGACCTTAAGGATTAGGCGGTGACTCAGCATTGTCATTGAAGGCCTAGTGCCTCTCTGATATTTGTTGACTCACCACTCGGATTGTTACTAGTGTCATGTACTAATCATCCTGGAGGGTTTATCCCTACTTGTGATTAGGTTTATGAACTAGGTCCTTGACAAGGGCAATCTGGGGACCATGACCTTTAGAAGTCTAGACACGTCCTAAAGTTTATACTCCTAAATTGACTCACTGGCCGCCCGACTTAGAAGTTGCCATCATAGGTACCCTTAATTAGGCCCTACCTCTTAAGACAATTGGAGGCGTATCATATCTCCCTTGTGTCTTTCCATCCATTTACTTATTTATTTATTTTTACTTCATTTCCCTTTGTATTTTAACAAATGAATAATGAATAAATAAAATACATATTATATATATATATATATATATTCTATTTTTTTATTTTTATTTTTATTTTTGTAAAATAACATTTTTATTTTTTTAGGTGATTCTCTTTTGTGGAGGAAAGACACTATCTGTGTAGAAAGAAACGGAATTGTCTAACTCTAGCAATGCAATTGGCCTGAAGAAGAATATTAGAGTTGACGTGAAAATCAATGATGTGAAGACTTTAATGGAAATCAGTCGCTTGATGCCAAAATAAGTATGTTCTGAGTTTGCAAGCAAGTATGGGAAGATTTTGGACTTATTACACATACATGTAGATGCTTTGGGCTTGAGTGCTTTGGCCCAATATTGGAACCCGAATTTGAGGTGTTTCGAGTTGCCCGAATTCGTGTTTATTTCTATTATGGTCAGCATGTTAGTGATGGGAAGGTAGCAGAGCTGTTGGGAGTTCTACCGAAGCCATCAGACAAAATGGAAAAAGGAGCTGTCAGAGGTTTGAGGCGAAGATTCCTTGAAGTTTATCTCCAGGAACTGGCACGACAGAATAATTGGGTTATCTTCAAGCGGGTGTTAGCTTTAACCATTTATGGGCTGGTGCTTTTCCCCTTTATACCAGACATGGTGGATTACGCAGCCTTGGATGTTTACTACAAGGTCGAAGAATATACTATGAACCCTGTTCTCACAATTTTGGCAGAAACATTCCTATCATTGCAAGTTTGCCATGAAAATCAACAAGGCAAATTACGATGTTGTGCACAAATGTTGTATGTTTGGATCGTGACTCACATGTATGCTCGAAATTATGTTAGTGGGATTGATGACCCTTTGAGGAGACTCCATCACATTCCGATAAAGCCGCATAAACCCAACGAATGGAGACAAGAATTTGATGAGGTTGATTCGAAAGCTTTTTGCTGGATGTGTCCTTGGTATAAAGGAAATACAGTCATCTTCAGTTGTGGGAATTTCTCGAATATTCCTTTGATGGGACCAAGGGGCTGCGTGTCATATTCTCCGGCACTTGTGATTCGATAATTGAAATGGACTCAACAGGAATCACTTGAAGAAGTGTTAGGTGGAATTTCGTTCTTATATCAAGAATGCGAGGTTGTCAAGAATACAACAATAGTTGTTAGATCCGCCTGGAGCAACATCAAGGTACTAGGATCAAATGAATTGGGGAGACAAATTATTTCTCGTACTAAAAACTACGAGGCATGGAGGAAAGCAAGGAAAGACAACCTTGTTATTTCGAAACCAATCCCGCATGAAGATGAAAATCCGCAAATGGAAGCAGAAATGTTAAAGAAGATCGAGATTATGATGGCCCAGATGGGAGTGTTAGAGGAAAAGAATGAAACAGATCAAATCACCATCGTCACACTCCAACACCAAATCCAGAAGTTAAACATGAGGATAAAACATTTGAAAGATGAATGTGCCGATGCATATGAAGCCGCAGCTCCAGCAAAGAGAGCAAGGAAGGGGAATATGAAAGAATCGGAAGTTCGAGGATTACTAGCAAGGATAGAAGATAAAAAAAAAAACAGTTGGCACAAATCTTCAAAGAAAAAGAAGACTTGGGGGCAAAAATCGAAGTGCACGTTCAGACAATCCGGATGTTGGAGGAAAGCATAGGATCTCTACAAGAAGCCTTAACTCATGCTGAGCGCTACTCTGATGAAGGTTGGAATGCAGCTGCAACTATACGCGAATCATTGAAAAAATCACAAGAGAAAGAGCAACAGTTATGGATGAGGGTCCGGATGTTCGAAAGGGAGAAAAAACAGTATGAGGGTGAGATCAGACAACAGGAAGAATGGATAGAGAACTGGGAATCCGTGGCAAAAGATTTGAAGTCTGACAGAGATGCTTGGAAAAAAATATATGAACACCTCTCAGGAAGTTTGCAATACCATACCTATCAATTTGTGGGTCACCTCGAGGAAGCATTAGTCCAAACTCGCATGAATGACGGATCTACAATACCTCCAAAAATAGCTCGCTTCATGAAGTATTGTAGGGGTCTTGCTAGCGGATTCAAAAGGAAGACTTTAAAAGTTTTGATGTAATTATGTTAGATGGAAGACATTGTATTTTCTCTTCAAAGAAATAAAAGCCATTTTTTAGGGTTACATCCATTAATGAATTCTGCTCTATCTTATGGTGTGTTACAAGTAGGCCTGTATGATTGCATTGCTAGTGAATGATGCTGTCTATTGAGGGACACATGTTCCCATGGATTTATCATCAACCACGCATTAACCTAAGGGGGATGTGCCCCTAGAGTTATGTGTCGGGATGAAGTTGCTTGCTACAAAAAATGGTCTTTCCTTTGCAAAAGAAAGAATTCATGGTCCTTTCAAAGCATACTTTTATCTTTCTTAATAATAAATAATAATGACAAAAAATTGTATATATATATAAAGGGGGTTACTGATTAGAATAATTGACGATTTTTCGAGCAGAACTAAAAACACGAATTTGAGGATTCGAGAATCATTGTGCGACCTAAGAAAGACGATACCAATCAAACCTGAGTTCATAACACAAGATCTCAGACCAGGATGGCTGCCGACGATCTTGAAACAGGAAGAAACTTGAGTTTAGAAGTAGACGAAGTGAAGGGAATGGTGACTGAAATCTCTGAAACTCAAGCAAGGTTGGAGGCTATACTACAAGATATGAGGGAATCTATTAGCAGGCTTGGTGCAAGTAGAATTGGAAATGAAGATGACCCACGTGTAAGCATACAGTCGGCCCTCTCCATGGTAACTACGCCAATGTTTTCAAATATAAGCCATAGCCTTACTCAGGGAATGTCGGGTTACACAGAACCCATAGTGATCCCCATCGGGGAAGGATATCGCCTATCGAGAATGTGTATCATAAGGCTGCCGGCTATGCAGGACTTACATGGGAAAAACCCCATGCATCCATTCCTGAACAATCAAGGGGAATTCAGTTTGGACCCGATAAGATGAAGGAAGAGTGGATGGAGAAGGTAGAAGAACAAATAAAAGAGATCAAGGGCTCAAATACTTATGGCCTTCTCAAGATTGAAGAACTTTGTCCTGCCACAAATGTCGTGATTCCTAAGGATTTCAACATTCCTGATTTTTCCAAATATGACGGAAGTGGGAACCCACGATTCCATTTGATTAGTTATGCCACCAAAATGGCCATCTGGTCTAAGGATGACAAGTTCCTTATTGGTTTTTTCCATGAAAGTTTGGCTGGAATCGCACTAGAGTGGTACCTTCAGTTAGACCATTCTAAGATCTCTCGGTGGACAGAATTAGCCGATTTGTTCATGGATCAATACAAATTTAATTTGGACGTAGCTCCGACCCGTGAACAGTTGACTACAATGCAGAAGAAGAATGATGAATCCTTCAAACAGTATGCACAAAGGTGGAGGAGTTTGGCTGCTCAGGTTCAGCCGCCGCTGATGTTGTCCGAAATGTGCTCATACTTTTTGGGAACCCTGGGATCCCCCTTTATCGGAGCAATGGCAGGAGTAGCTTATAGGGATTTCTCTGACTTGATTGTTGCAGGGGAAAGAATTGAAATCCTAGCTAGAGCCGGGAAGTTGCCAACTGACATGGAAGGCAGTGTATCCAAGAAGGGGTTCCAGCCCAAGAAGAAGGAACCAGAAGCAAATTATGTGCAACACCAGCAAAACTTTGGACCTCGACATGCCCCTTCATACCCAAGGTACCAAGTACCATATCAGACCCAAACACCATTTTACCCACCTCAACAGGCCTCGCCAACCATCACCCAGCTACAAAACCAAATAAATAACATCCCTACCCCTCAACCATATAACCCCACTCGCCCAACATATACTCATTATCCACCTGCACCTCAACAAAACCATCCAAGCTACCCTCGAACTCGCCCAAATTTTCCAAATCAGGGACGTTCCCAATATCAAAATCTGCCTCCTTTCCCAAGACTGTCTATCTCCAATGCAGATTTGTTCAAACAACTATTTGATCGTCACCTAATCGCTGGAAACCCTGTACGGCCTATGGAACCACCTTTCCCTGCTTGGTACAATCCAAACTTGACTTGCAAGTATCACATGGATGCCCTGGGGCATTCCATTAAAGAATGTGAGGCCTTCAAGACAGCAGTAAGAAAATTGATTGCTTGTGGAAGATTGGGTTTCGAAGAAGATTCTGGGCCTAGCATTGTTAATAACCCAATCCCAAACCATAATGCGAGAAATAGTGTGAATAACTTGGAAGTGAAAGGGCCTCAAGTTAAGAAGGTTTTGGAATTGCGAACCCCGATGCAAGAAGTATTTGCTGGGCTCAAGAAAGCAGGATATGATATTGTTGCACCGGTGAAGCTGATTGGGGAAAAAGAGAAGTATGATGGTGATTTAAGTTGTGATTATCATCATGGGCAGGTAGGGCATGATATTGAAACTTGTTGGGACTTTAAGGTCCGAGTCCAAGGATTACTTACCTTGGGGGTGATCCAAGCTAGGCGAGGTACGACTAAAGAAGTTAATGTGGTTGAAAATGTTGTGCTCCGGATACCACCTATGAATGATGCGTCGGCGCCAGAAAAAGTGATTGTAAAGGTGAAAAAGCCAACTCCTTTTGCTACACACGCTGTACCATGGAATTATGAACAGAAAGTTGAGCTAGTAGGAGGGGCAGGAGAAACTTCGAAGACCTAGGTTACTAATGTTGTGAGAATCGGAGGCATCACAAAGAGTGGGCGATACTATGACCCGGTAGAAGAAGAAGCAAGTAAGAATACCAAAGATGAAGGAAAAGAGAAGGAAGAAGAAGAAGAAGAGTTCCTGAAGATCATGAAGCAGAGTGAATACGATGTGATGGAGCAGTTGAAGAAAACACCGGCAAGAATATCCCTTTTGTCGCTTGTCCTCACATCAGAGATGCATCGTAAGGAATTATTGAAGGTGTTGAATGAAGCTTATGTTAATCGCGACGTCACGCCAGAGAATGTAGTAAACATGTTGGATCCGGTGAGACGAATCAACATGATCAATTTCTCGGAAGATGATGTGTTTTTGAAGTTTAGAGGTAGTCCTAAGGCACTCCACATTACCCTAAGGTGCAAAGGATTTGTGATTGCGAAGGTGCTTATAGATGGTGGCTCGGCATTGAATGTGATTCCGTTGTCCACTCTAGAGCAGCTAAACATAGGCTTGACGAATTTGACACCCCAAGAGATGATTGTGCGAGCCTTTGATGGGACATCAAGAGGGATCTTAGGGGAAATAACTCCGCCCCTCGAAGTAGGGCCTAGTTGTTTTCGTGTTCTCTTTCAAGTCATGGAGATCCAGCCAGCTTATACTATGCTCCTAGGAAGGCCTTGGATTCATGAAGCTGGTGTTGTTCCATCAACATTGCATCAGTGTCTGAAATATATTCAGGATGGGGCTGTAATTACCATCCGTGGTGAAGAGGAAATCATGATTTCAAAGCCTGTTTCGGTACCTTACGTATAAAGTACAAAGCAAGAGAGCAAGAAGGAGGAGCTGCCAATGCAGAATGTGAATGAAGTGGCTGACCGTATAATGGAAAAGAATGGGTATCAGAAAGGAAGAGGCCTAGGGGCAAGCCTCCAAGGGATCCCTCAACCGATTGTAGTAGCTACAAGAGATGGAAGACATGGACTAGGATACAATCCTTTTCTAGCGGAAAATATGAAGTACCTGACTCTCAGAGGCAAGAAAGAAGAAAGAAAGGAATTTAATTATATCCCTCACTTCACAGATACTTTCTCAGCACCAACTAAAGTGATCTCGCCAAAAAAGTTGACTTCCCCACATTTTACTATCAGTGCACTTGAAGAGGAGCAAGCAAGAAACCATGTTATTTATCTCTCTGCTGACAATGAGGTCCTTGGCAATTGGCAGTCTGAACCACTTGTTGATGTTATTTCCATGAAGTAATTGCCTTTTTGTATCTCGTATAAACTGATGTTTACTTTAGTTGAGAAATGAATAAAATGAGTTAGTATGATTTTTCAGCATTTTTCTTGGTGTCTTCCTTTCCCTACCCTTTATCTTATATCAATTGAGCTTCATTTCTTGAATAATATCCTTGCCTATATTTCTCTTGTTTCAAACATCTTCTTTCAGGAACCTCACCACCGTCGAAGGTTTGTCTCACAAAAGGAACCTTGAAACCTCATTTACTGATTCCCTTGCAGCTGTTGACGAAGACGATTATGGGATTAGTGAGGAAGAAGAAGCCATTGAGGAATCTACAAAGTCGATAGAGCGCTCAGAAAATGGGTTCACTTCAAATGATGAAGTTATAGAAGTGATTAATATGGGGACCGAGGAAGACAAGAAGGAGTTGAAAATAGTCGATAATCCAGAACGTGCAGAAATGGTCGCGCTATTTAAGGAGTACCTTGATGTGTTTGCATGGTCCTACAAAGATATGCCAGGATTGGATCCAGAGATAGCATCACATAAAATCCCACTGTACCCAGATACGGTGGTGAAGAAACAAAGGTTGAGGAGGATGCATCCAGATATGTCACTAAAGATCAAAGAAGAGGTAACTAAGCAGTTAGAAGCTGGGTTTGTGGAAGTGTCGAGACACCCAGAGTGGGTTGCTAATGTCGTACCAGTACCAAAGAAGGATGGAAAAGTAAGAATGTGTGTGGATTACAGAGATATGAACAAAGCAAGTCCGAAGGATGACTTCCCATTGCCTCATATTGATGTCCTCGTAGACAGCACAGCAAGGAACCACAGATTCTCCTTCATGGATGGGTATTCGGGATACATTCAGATTCTCATGGACGTCGATGACAGAGAGAAGACGACTTTCATCACCCCTTGGGGAAATTTTTGTTATAGAGTAATGCCTTTTGGGCTGAAGAATGCCGGAGCTACCTACCAGCGTGCGATGGTAACATTGTTCCATGATATGATGCACAAGGAAATAGAGGTATACGTGGATGACATAGTGGCTAAGTCTAAGGAGGGGGAAAGTCATGTAGCAGTTTTGTATAAGTTATTTGAGAGATTGAGGAAGTACAATCTGAGACTCAATCCCACAAAATGTGTGTTTGGAGCCTCAACTGGGAAATTGTTGGGTTTTGTGGTCAACAGGAAAGGAATACAAGTGCAGCCCGAAAAGGCAAAGAAGATCAGGGACATGCCAACTCCCAAGAATGAACGAGAAGTAAGGGGTTTTCTAGGGAGATTAAATTACATTGCCCGATTCATTGCTAACTTGACAAGCACATGTGCTCCTATTTTTAAGCTATTAAAGAAGAATAATCCGGGAGATGGAATGAGGAATGTCAGGAAGCCTTTGACAAAATAAAGGCATACCTGTTAAGCCCACCAGTGTTGGTGCCGCCCACTCAAGGTCGTCCTTTGATACTGTATCTCACTATCCTACCAACCTCAATGGGGGCAATGCTGGGGCAACAGGATGAGTCTGGCAAGAGAGAACATGCAATTTACTATCTGAGCAAGAAATTTAATGACTGCGAAGCCCGATACATGGCAGTTGAGAAGACTTGTTGTGCATTGGTATGGACCTCCAAGAGACTCAGGCAATACATGTTATACTACACCACTTGGTTAATCTCTCGAATGGACCCTTTGAAGTACATCTTTGAAAGTCCTCACATATCATTAAGGGTCTCAAAGTGGCAAATGATTTTATCAGAATTCGATATTAAGTATGTGACCCAGAAATCTGTTAAGGGAAGTGTAATTGTTGATCACTTAGCTGAAAACCCTCTTGAGGAAGGACAACCAATTATATCCGAGTTCCCTGATGGAGAGATATTGTCATTGGAAGAAGGTGAAACAGAGGAAGATGATATGTGGAAGATGTATTTTGATGGAGCAGTTAATATGCATGGAAGCGGCATAGGAGCGGTGGTTGTCTCTCTGGAGGGCAAGCAATACCCAGTGGCTGTTAAGCTCGAATTTGAATGCACCAACAATATTGCTGAGTATGAAGCATGTGCAAGTGGATTACAAGCAGCAATTGATCTTGGAATAAAACAGCTAAAGGTCTTTGGAGATGCAGCCTTAATCATTTATCAAGTCAACGGCGAATGGCAAACGAAAGATCCCAAGCTTATCCCGTATCAGAAATACTTGACTCAGTTAGTCGCGAAGTTTGATGAGATTACTTTCTCGCACTTGACTCGAGACAAGAATCAATTTGCGGATGCTTTAGCCACATTAGCCGCTATGACCAAGCTGGGTATCCATACCAACGTCCAGCCTATTCAAGTGAAGGTACAAGATGAGCCAGCATACTGTGCACATGTGGAAGAAGAGCTCGATGGTAATCCTTGGTATTATGACGTCAAGCAATATATGAAGAGTAGAACGTACCCAGCTGGAGCAAATGAAGTAAATAAGAGGACGATTCGTAGATTATCAATGTCCTTTTACTTAGATGGTGAAATTCTATATAAGAGGAATTATGATGGGGTCCTCATAAGATGTGTTGATGCTCGTGAAGCTCGGACTATCATGACAGAAGTTCATGAAGGGATATGTGGAACACATGCCAATGGTCACATGATGGCACGTAAGATCCTACGAAATGGTCACTATTGGCTAACAATGGAAGCCGATTGTCTGGAGTATGTCCGAAAATGCCGTAAATGCCAAATATATGCAGATCAGATCAAAGCTCCACCATTCCAACTACACAATCTGGTGTCTCCATGGCCATTTTCTATGTGGGGAATAGACGTCATTGGACCAATCAATCCCAAGGATTCAAACGGACATCGCTTCATCCTGGTTGCAATAGATTACCTCACTAAGTGGGTATAAGCAGCATCATATGCCAATATAACTCAAAAGGTGTTTACCAAGTTCCTAAAAAGGGATATTATTTGTCGCTATGGAATACCAGAAAGAATCATTACAGATAATGCTGCCAACCTTAATGGGGCGGATATAAAGAAGTTATTAGAGACTTTTAAAATCAAGCACCATAATTCCACCCCGTATAGACCTCAGAAGAACGGGGCGGTAGAAGCGGCCAACAAGAATGTCAAGAAAATTGTTGCTAAAATGGTCGTAAATTATAAGGATTGGCATGAAATGTTGCCATACGCTTTGCACGCGTATCGTACCAATATACGATCAAGTATTGGGGCAACGCCTTTCTCATTGGTGTTTGGAATGGAAGCTGTTTCTCTTATAGAAGTTGAAATCCGTTCATCAAGAGTGCTGATGGAAGCTGACTTGGAAGAATCAGAATGGGTGAAAGCTCGATATGATCAGTTAAACATGATTGAGGAAAAAAGACTGGTGGCCCTTTGTCATGGAAAACTATATGAGAGAAGAATGGCTAAAGCCTTTAATAAGAAAGTCTGTCATAGAGAGTTTCAACCAGGTGATTTGGTGTTAAAGAAAATACTTCCCAACCAAGAAGATGCCCGAGGAAAATGGGCACCCAATTATGAAGGGCCATATATAGTAAAGCAGGCATACTCAGGCGGAGCCTTGGTCCTGACAGATGAAAACGGACGAGAGCTACTGAGACCTGTAAACTCTGATGCTGTGAAAAAGTTATATGTCTGATAAAAAAGAAAGAAAAAGAAAGGGGGAGCCCGTTAGGTTGAAAACCCGCAAGGGCGACCTAAGCAAAAGTTAGGGCATAAATAAAATAAAATAAAAAGAAGTCCGTTAGGTCGAAAACCCGCGAGGGCAGCCTAAGCAAAAGTTAGGGCATTAAAAGAGGGAGAGAGAGAGAGAGAGAGAGAGAGCGAGAGAGAAGTCCGTTAGGTTGAAAACCCGAAAGGGCGACCTAAGCAAAAAATAGGACAAAGAAACTGAATCTTAGTCTGAAAACCCACAAGGGCAGTTTAAGAGATATCTTAATATTCACCACACTGGGACAATTTTGCTCATGACTTGCTACACTGGGGCAATTTTGTTTGTGACTGGCTACAATAGGGCAAAGAAAATCTTTGAAATGTTAATGAAAGGATGTATGTGGAAGCTGAGACCAGGATTTGCGACGTCAAACAGTTGTTGGGAATCAGTTAAGAGGATCAAGGAACCAATACTGGGGCAAATTTTTATGCGGTTTTCTTTCGTTCCATCATCCCTTTTCATACAATTCCCATAAACCCCTTTGTATGTCCCTCTTTCTTTCCAATTTCCTTGTGTGCAATATAAATTCTCATATTAAGGCAAGGATTTTATCCATCCATTTTTCCCTATTGTGCTTAAATCATGCTTGCGCATTAAAATCATGTCTCAGTTTAAGTAAATTTAAGTTTAATAGTATGATTGGATAATTCTAATGGTTACTTCAATGAATGGTTTGAACCAAAGAAAGCCCAGCATTTCAAAGTCAATAAGGGAGATAACGGTGCAGAATGGGGAGAAAAGAAAAGCAATAATGAAAGTCTCCACGAGTCCTAGTCTTGAAGGAAATAATCACTCTATGTGTCTCCACCGTTTTGAAAAGAAGCCCCTCTAATCGAAGGACCTTGACTCAGAGCTGTTGATAAACAAGGGTTTGATTGGTCGAAGTCTTTTAATGGAGCGTGTGGTTCAGTTGTAATTGAGACAAAGGTAAAGAAAAGTTTCTTAAGAGAAAGCAAATTACCATCATTTTATTTGGGATCTGAGGCCCACTGCAATTTATTTTCCGAGCTCTAAGGCTCACTGCAAATTTACTTTTGGGATCTGAGGCCCGCTGCAAATTTATTTTTCGAGCTCCGAGGCTCACTACTAATTTTATATTTGGGATCTGAGGCCCACTGCAATCTATTTTTCGAGCTCTAAGGCTCACTGCAAATTTACTTTTGGGATCTGAGGCCCGTTGCAAATTTATTTTTCGAGCTCTAAGGCTCACTACTAATTATGTATTTGGGATCTGAGGCCCACTTCAATTTATTTTTCGAGCTCTGAGGCTCACTGCAAATTTATTTTTGGGATCCGAGTCCCACTGCAAATTTATCTTCGAGCTCTGAGGCTCAATGTTAATTTGGGATCCGAGGCCCACTGCATTTCGGGATCTGAGGCCCACTATCGTTTTTATTTTCCAAGCTCTAAAACTTAATTTTATCCAGCCTGTTTCCCATCCCGGCTAAAATGTGAGTTCATTTTCTTTACTAGTTCCTTACTACTATCAGATGAAAAATCGTTCTTTCTTCATGTATTCTAGTAATGAACAAGTAAAGAGGGGCAATTGTGAACACCCCATTTTGACCAGGTCTTTTAATCTTCACTAAAAATTTCAAAAAAATAATAAAATAAAAAATTTGCAAAGAAAATAAAACTAATAAAAAGATTTTTAATTGGGTCAGGCCAGTTAAAACCATTTCATCCTCCTCCAACAAACTCTAGCAACCACTTTTATTTTGAATTTGAATCTAGTTGGCAAATCCCTTAATTTCTATAGATGACGCTCGACAATTCTATTTCAAATCAGAGATAGAAATCTTAATCTAGGCTGTTTTTTAGGATTTTTAGGATCAAGATCAGATAGAGATCTTAATCTTGACAGATTTTTTAGGATCAAGATCAGAGAAATTCGCATTATAAAAATCACAAGAAGAACGCAGAGGGGGAGGTAGGGATTTCTGAACAGAAACGGGAGCAAAAAATAAAAATAAAAAAGAAAGAAAGGAACCACAGAAAAATTTCAGAAAAAAGAGTGAGAGCGGTGAATAAAGAAAAACTTCAAAATGTCTCTCAGAGTGTTATGAACAACATAAGAGAGGGAGAGAAGAAATTGCTCAACAAAACATACACAAACAAAATACTCATAATCAAAAGGAGAGACCCAAAAGCCATCCTCACCCCTTATGGTTGTGAACTCCTTCTAGTCGCTGCCGCACCAGAACCCATCCGCCCCGCGCAGCGCCTCATTCTGTCGTGCAGCACCGCCTTGCGTCCTTCAGCTCGGATCTTCCGCCGTCCTTCCTCGTCTGCGTGCCTCAAATCTCCGCGAAGCCATCGCAGGACCTTCACCCTAAACTGTCGTCATCGTTTTGAGTCGTCACCGCCGTGTAACGAGCCGGATCCAAGCCGCCACTGCCTCCCCTCCTTCGTTCTTGTGTGTGCAGGTAAATGGCAAATGAGCTTTTGTTTGCCTCTATCACTGTAACGTTATAAAATAACCACTGACCAGATACCTTGCATACTATTTTGTTTTATTTGTTTTCTTTTAGCATTTTATTTATTTATTTCTAAAAAGTTTTTTTTTGCTAGTGGGTAATTTATTGGCCCAGACGAGATAGATATCACTAAAATTAAGAAGGTTAGGGCTGATGAATAAAAGGTCATTTGTATTTTTATTCTTGAAATACTCATAAGTTAAAGTAAAAAAAAATATAAATAGAAAAATGAAAAAAATATAAAACATTTGAAAAATAATCTTGGGATTGCTTAGTGAGAGGTTTCACACTCAATTCCTTAGATGTGGGATAGCTCTGTGGACGTGTCTGTCATGTTCTATCTCGCTTAAGAGTTTTCGATAAAAAAAATAAAATGAAATATATCAAAATCTTTTTTTATAAATAAATAACCTTTTTTTAAAAAAAGAAATATAAAAACATTTTCATAAAAAATAAAATCAACCAACAAGTAAAATATTTTTTACAAGAACTACGTGGCTTTGAGTTTCTCATCGAAGCAAGGAATACGTAGGAGCGGGATCAATCATCTCGTCAAGCCAAAACTAATTTTTCCTTTATTTTTGTGTTATTTTTAATTTATTTAATGTGGATAATTAATTAATAATTTATTTAATGTTTTTTGGGTTGCTCTATGACAAGTGTCATGCTCAATCCCCTAGCTTTGAGGTTGCCCTATGGACTTACGTGCCATGTTCAACCTCATTAAGGATTTATCAATAATATTTTTTTTTTAAAATTTAAATGTAAAAAAAAAAACCAATAAAGAAACATAAAAATAAAGAAAATATTAATAAATAAATAAATAAATCCTTCCTTGTAAATATTTTTGAGGTAAAAAAATAAATAATTTTGCACGATTAATTCAAGGTACCATTCGTAGGATGGGTGACGTAGGGTGCTTAACACCTTCCCTACTCGTAACCGACTCCCGAACTCAACTTGGTTTCAAAGACCATTTTTTAAAGGTTTTCCATTTTTCCTAAATTAAATAAAATTGGTGGCGACTCTACTTTTCCTTAAAATTTCTTTTATCGACATGCTCGTCCTTTATACTTATTTAATAGTGAATAAAAGATAATCTTCGTTTTAATTTGGGAGTTTGAGAAGAAAAAAATTATTGATATTTTTTAATACGTTCTTTTATATTAATTATCTATATCTACTTTCACTTATCCTATTTTTTTCCCTTGAATCGGCTACAAATAAATTGTAGCTAGTTGTTTTTCCAATTTACATAATTGATTTCCTATTTTTTATGTTTACTCAATCAAATATATATATATATGCTTTGCATCAAAACTTTTAGCAAAATATAACTTCAAGACATTAATATTTATTCTAAATAGTCTCATATATGTCATTCCAACAAAAATATTAAAGAGAATGAGGGACGTAGAAGTATGAAGAATAATGTTTAAGTATGAGTAATACTATAATTTCAAAAAAAAATAGTATATGTATATAATAGATCAGTTTGGATTGGATTTCACTAGAGTATCCGAAATCCGATCTAATCCAATAAAAATTTGCGGTTTTTTTGGTTTTCGATTTTCGGTTTGTTCGGTTTTCGGTTTTTCGGTTCGGTTTTTGCGGTTTGAATCGGTTTGGATCGGTTGATGAACACCCCTATCACAAACTATGTTATTTAATTGAGCTATGTTATTTGTATAACTACGATGGATGCCCAAGTGATATGACACTTACAATTATATATTGAATATCTACTCTATTTTGGGATACAATACACCATCATCTCAGTCACACTCACATTAATCTAAAATGTCTATACAGGTATTCAAAAAACATTAGTGTATTTAATCTCACAAAATTTGTAACATTATTTTATAACTATGGTATATAGTATATCTACTCTATTTTGGAATATAATACACCATCATCTCACCCACACTTACATCAATCTAGAGTATCTATACAGGTATTCAAAAAACATTAGTGTATTTAATCTCACAAAATTTGTAACATTATTTTATGACTTAACTATGGTCCTCAAAGTATTGTAATTTGGATTCATCATGTTCTAATGGCGTCAATTAGGTCCCCTAAATATCACGATTATGTAATTTTGGTCCTCGAGATTCCAATTGGGTTCCCAAGGTATTGCGATTGTGCAATTTTAGTCTCACAAATATCACGATTGTGTAATTTTTAACGACACTGGTGTACATGGCACACGTAGAACTGATTTAGGTCAGATCTTCAAAAATGTCTTTTACATAGAAACATTATTGGTCTCTATACTCACATGATGCATGCTTAACCATTAAAATGTCTAAGGTGTCAATAATGCCATATAAGCTACTAAGTTGGCCTCACTGAGTATCAAATCAGTCCCACAATTGTCATGTCGGCTACTAGGACTAAAAATTGCACAATCGTAATATTTGAGGGACTAAAATTGTACAATCATAATAGTTGGGACCAAAATTGCACAATCGTGATACCTCAAGGACCAAAAATGCAATTAATCCTTATTTTAATACATGTCTTGCTAACAATCGTTTAAAGGCTTTATTTTAACCACGCCCAAAAGTTTTTTTAAGGATTCAATAAACAGAAACTCAAATGAAAAATCTAAATTTAATATCTTTTAAGATGCATTAATTTCTGTACAAAGTTAATTTTTTTATTTCTTAACCAATGTGCTACCTTTTAATTTTATGATGAAATTTGACAAAATATAATTGAATATGGATTTTTTTTTTATCTAAAGGTTAAGGCATGCAAAAGCATATATGTATATTTGTCAAAAGCATAATCAATTATATTTTGCCGGAAGCATAAAAAAATTGATTATGGATTTAATTTTAATCTATATGTATTTTCGGTTTAAAAATCTTTTATATTGTCAACAATTTTAAATTATCACATCATTAAAAAAATTTGACTCTTAACATAACTAACTTAAAAGTCATATATTTTTTTTACGAAACTTAAAAGTCGTATATAGGATTATTTTGATTAATTGACCTTGTAAAAATATCAAACTTAAGCTTACTAACTGGGGTTGGGTGAGCTTTGGTCACATAAATGGACATTTATGACTCAACTCAGATTCCAGTGTGATTTCCGGATATTCAGAATGTCAAGCAAAAAGTCACTAATTAATTGTTGATTTTGGGCCAAAATTACTTAAGTGTTTTTTTTTTTTTGGGTCCAACTTAAATTCAAGTTAAAAATAGTGTACATAAATGTTTGGGTTGGCTCAATTGATCATGTTCATTTTTTTAAGGAATAAACAAAACAGAAACTAGAGTAGAGGAAGAAAAATAGAGGAAGAGAGAGGATCAATTTCTTGTAACTGTATTTCTTAGTTAGTTACTTGAAGAATTACAAAGAAAGCTATGTATTTATAGCTTTGAGATTCTAACAGCTTTTGAATGAATTGGCAGCTATAGCTAACTGCCATAACTAACTGTCATAACCGAATACTGCTGACTCAACATATTCGGTCATGTTTACATGGATTCTATGCTAGCGTAGGCCTATACTCTATTAAGGAAGAACTATAGGCCTAGAATAATCATAGGCAAAAGGCCCAAAAGGTTAATACAATTTTTTTCTCTAACAAGGCTCACAGTCATAGATATGACAAGGCTATATTCGTGGCCATTGGCGAAGAAGAAAGTTTGAGAGAGAGAGAAAAAATAGGCTAAATTGCAGTTTTGGTCCCCCTATTTTTTCAATTTGACAAAAATGATTCCCCAACTTTTTTTTTTTGCTAATTTGGTGCTCTTAAAATTCAAAAGTTGCGAAAATAGTCCCTTCGTCAGGATTCCGTCCAAACAGTAATGGAGGTTGGTAACGTGTACTGCCAACTAATATTTTAAAAATATTTATTTAATTAATATTGAATATTATTTTTAAAAAATTAGAAATAAAAAAATAAAAAGGTAACTTTGGTCTTTGGATAAAGAACCACAGAAGTCTGATAGCGTTCCCATATGGGTTTCCTCCCTTCATCGTCTTCAAGCTTCTTCCTTGCAGGGCCACAATCGCGTCTTCTTTGTGTTTCTTCCTCCATTACCAACGCCTTCGAGCTTCAACCACCATGGATGGAAAACCCATACTGGCAGAGACGGAGAAACCCATGCCTGCCGAGAAGCAGAAACCCATGTCGGCGGAGACGCAGAAACCCAGGCCGGTGCAGCGGAGATGCAGAAACCTAGCTTCCACCACCATCGTGGTTCCTTGATTTCTGGTACAGATTGACGGAGCAGAGAAGAATGAGGGAGCATTTTGACAAAAAACAAACGCACATACACAAGGAGGGGCATAGAAGAATGGGGATCAATGCTTAGAGATATCAATGAGCTTGATTTTTATCTGTATGGTGAGGGGTCTTATTGGTTTGTAATTTTCTAAGAATTATAGGGGTTATGTAGTTCAAAAATTAGATAATGTGTAAGTGTTGTTTGGGGTTCTGTTGTTAGGGGTTCTGGTTTCAACAAATTGAGAATGTGTAGGTGGTGTCCTCTCCTAAGTTTCGCAGACAGAGAATCAAAGACGAAGTGAAGAACCCTAGCCCCACACATAGTCACGATCGAAGAAGAAGAACCCTAGGTTTTGCTCCAAGTTTAAAAATAGCTTTTCTCCAAGAATAACCCACATAAAACAGTCCTGACCCCGACGTCACCAACCTCCGTTACTGTTTGGACGGAATCCTGGCGGAGGAACCATTTTCGCAATAATTGAATTTTAAGAGGATCAAATTCGCAAAAAAAAAACAGTCGGGAGATCATTTTCACCAAATTGAAAAAATCGGGGGACCAAAACTGCAAATTATTTTTGCATGATAAGATTTACTTTTCAATTTGTGGAATGTCATATGAAAATATTTATATGTTAATTTTCATGCAGTTTAATAACTTTTCACACTTCAAATATAAGGACTACCCATTTATCAATTTCCTTTAACACTGGTCAAACAGAATTATACATTTATAATGGCAAACAGATTTAAATCCTCTAATTTTTTTTTTTTTGAAATGCACTCATATATAGCACTAGCCAAAGGAAACAGAAGGGATACAACAAGAAACAGAGTCTAGGGAAGGGACATGCCCCAACCAAGACTTTGATCCTACAACTTTTGCTATGCCTACCAAATTGTGAGCTTCCATATTAAGTTGCCTACCTATGTGAGACACTGAAACAGAGCCTATCATGTTCATCAACATTTTACAGTCCTCAATAACTAAGTCAAGAGTGGCTATAAAAGACTTACCATTAATACAGTTTACCACCATCAAAGCATCAGTTAAGATAATCACCTCTTCCAGCTGTTGTTCCATGGCCAGTCGAAGGCCCCATCTAACACCCAGAGCTTCAGCTAGCAGAGGATCAGTTGTTGTGACTTCTTTTCTACTGGCTGCAAGGATGACCCTGCCCTCCTTATCCTTTGTAACACAGCCCCACCCAGTACTGCCATCCGCAAAGCAGCCAGCATCCACTTGAATCGTGAAGCGGACAGGACTAGAGGCTTGCTGACTTCGCTAGAGAATCTGGTTTCCTTGGTTGGAAAGACTCGGGTTGGCCTGGTTGTACTCAGAGACAAAAGCCCTGGCTTCCTTGGACACCATCTCTGGCCTAGCATCTTTTTTCTTGAAGACCACTTGGTTGCGAGCCTGCCAGATTTTCCAGAGTGTTGTACTAAACAGCTGGGAGCCTAGAGTGTCCCTGCAAGTCAGCCATTTCAGCAGCCACATATTTAAGTCCATATGGTTTGGGGTATGGATCCCAAGAAGGGATGAGAACCAGACCAGTTTTGCAAATTGACAATGCATGAAGAGGTGGTCATTAGTCTCGGCCGATTCATTGCACAAGGGGCAGCAGGTATCAATGTTCATACCTTTCTTACGTAAGTTGCTGCGAGTGGGGAGAATGAGTTTCACCAATCTCCACAGGAAGTTCCTGATTCTGTTGGGGACAGGGGAATGCCAAATCTCCTTCCAGAGGGGATCGACCGGATCAGTTGAGGGGCCAGGAAGGAGTCTTTTCCGAGCCTCGCACAGCAGATGGTATGCTGATCTCATAGAATACTCACCATCTTTCTCCCAATGCCACACAAGCTTATCTTCAGGCAGCCTAAAGGAAATAGGGATACTCATGATTTGCTTCGCTTCAAACAGGTTGAAGCAAGATAGGATTGTTTCCCTATTCCATTGCTTTGTCTGGCTGTCAATCAGCTCACTAACTAGTGCATCCGGGCTCAAGTTTTTCACCGGGCTTAAGGCCTTGAAACCAGCTTGTGATGGTATCCAATTGTCCTGCCAGATTTTCACCCTTCCACCATTGCCAATCACCCACCTGACCCCCTGCCCAAGCATACTCCTTGCACACAGAATACTCCTCCAGGCATAACTGGGAAGGTGGCCTTCAGTTGCATCCATGAAGGAGCATCTTGGGTGGTATTGGCTCTTAAAAACTCTTCCAACCAAAGACTCTTCCCCCACCAGAAGTCTCCAACAGTGTTTTCCTAAAAGGGCTTTGTTGAAATCACTAAAGCCTCTAAAACCCATGCCTCCCTTCTTCTTTGCCTTTGATAGTGACTCCCAGCTCAACCAGTGGAGCTTCCTCTCTCCCTCTTTTGATCCCCACCAGAATTTTGCTAGCATAGCTTCTATCTCTCTGCAGTAGCCTTCGGGAAGCTTGTAGCAGCTCATGATGTAGCTGGGAATAGCCTGGGCTACAGCTTTAATAATAATATCTTTCCCGGCTCTTAACAAGCATTTTTCCTTCCAGCCTTTTAGTTTCTTCCAGACACGATCAATGACAAAGGAGAAAATCTCCTTCTTG
Source organism: Sophora flavescens (assembly GCA_030762895.1). Lineage (NCBI taxonomy): Eukaryota > Viridiplantae > Streptophyta > Magnoliopsida > Fabales > Fabaceae > Sophora > Sophora flavescens. Next base: position 40,068,477 of record CM061066.1, read on the forward strand.
GATCTGCTAAAAACAACTGGGAGCCCCAGGTATTTGGTATGAGACATAACAGTCTTTATTCCCATCTGATTACATATCATTTCTTTATCCTTATCTAGCACATTTCGACTAAACGATGCCTCTGACTGGTCCAAATTGACCAGTTTTCCAGAAGCTGTCTGGTAGGTTGAAAGAACTCTCATTATACTTGCTGCTTCAGTCAGATTAGCCCGAGAGAGCAGAAGACTATCATCTGCAAAAAACAGATGTGAGATCTCAGGTGCTCTCCTAGCAACTTTAATACCATGTATCATATTCTTCTTGGCTTCTTGAGACAATAGTCCTGATAGCACATCCGCACATAGGATAAACAGGTAAGGGGATATGGGGTCCCCTTGCCTTAACCCTCTTTCGGGGGAGAAAAGTTTGGATGGCTTTCCGTTGATGAGGATCTGGTAGGAGACAGAAGATATACATCTCATAATTAGGCTAATGAACTGACCTGGGAAACCCATTGCACTAAGGACACCCTTGACAAAGTCCCATTCAATCCTGTCATAGGCCTTGGCCATGTCCAGCTTCAGAGCCATCATTCCTTTTTTCCCTTTCTTCTTTTTCTTCATCCAATGAAAGCATTCCATGGCTATCAAAGCGTTGTCCGTAATCAGCCTCCCTTTAACAAAGGCACTCTGCTCTTCGTCAATGATGTCTGGAAGGATGGCTTTAAGCCTATTAGCTATCACCTTGGTTACCATCTTCATCACCACATTGCACAAGCTAATTGGCCTAAAATCCTTTGGGGATGCTGGGTTCTTGATTTTTGGGATTAAAACAAGGAAGGTTTTGTTTATCTCGTCCGGGGCTTTCTCTTGGTTCAGTATTCCCAGAACCAGCTGCTTTACATCTTCCCCCACAATGTGCCAGTACTTCTGAAAGAAGAGGGCTGGTAGGCCATCAGGGCCCGGAGACTTCAGAGGATGCATCTGATTGATTGCTTCAATAATTTCTCCCTCCGTGAAAACCCTAGCACACCAAGCTCTATGATTATCCGAGAGTTTCCCTTTGACCACCTCACAGGTCCTCTCAATATCCTTTGGGAAAGAAGTGGAGAGAAGCTCAGAGAAGTAGCCAGTGAGAAGCCTCTCAATATTTCCTTCTCCATGCCACCACACTCCATTAGGGTCCTTCAATTTTTTAATCATATTGGTTTGTCTCCTTTGGCTTGCCTTATCATGAAAGAACTTTGTATTTCTGTCTCCCTCTTTCAGCCAAGTTGCCCTGCTCCTTTGCCTCCAAATGATTTCATCAGTTTTGAGAAGCTCGGCATATTGACTTTCCAGATCCTTGTACATTTCTACATTTTCCTTCGAGCTGGACCACATACTATTATCCTTCAGCTTCTTCTCAATCCTTCTGATCTCCTTTCTGATTTCCCCTCCTCTATACTCAGCAAAAACCCTATCCAGAGATTTCATAGCTCCCAGTTTTCCGAGACAGTGAGGCCCCCCACTCGTCCAATAGCTCTGGACCACTTCTTCGCACCTCTCATCACGGGACCAGCAATCTTCAAACCTGAAGATTCTGTCTTTTTTCGACCAGCCACTATTGGGAGAAGCTTCTAGCTCAATTAAAATGGGTGCATGATCTGAACCACATCTTGGAAGGTGGAGCACATTTATAGGGGAGAATCTGTTTACAAAAGATTGGGAGCTCAAACCTCTGTCTAACCTGCATTGGATGTTCTCAGCTCCTTGTCTTCCGTTTGTCCAAGTGTAGGGGTGACCTGAAAAGCCAAGATCAATCAGGCCACATAGCTCCAAAGCCTGTCTACCAATGGAGAGTTGTGAAAAACTTTTGGCAAGACCTCCCCTCTTATCGTTTGCGGATGTAATGTCATTGAGATCCCCGAAGCACACCCACTTCTCCCCCACTTGGGAAGCAATTAGCTGAATGAGGTGCCAAGTCTTCCACTTGTTTTGTTCCTCTGGGTGGCCGTAGATTCCAGAAAAGTAGCATTGCTCTCCTTCTTGATCATCCTCAAAAGATCCCATGATGTGGTTAAGGGAGAAGCCTAACACATTAACCTTCATCTGATCCTTCCATAATAAAGAAATGCCACCCGCTCTTTCCCTACCATTTCCTTTACATTCTACAGTGAGACAAGAGTTGAAGTCACACTTGATTCTGATTCTTTCCATTTCAGTCTCCTTTAATCTAGTCTCCATCAGGAAGACTATTTGGGGATTTTCCAAACGGATGAGCCTTGACAAGGCTCGAACTGCACGGGGATTCCCCAACCCCCTGCAATTCCAGCTAAGGATCTTCATTGATCTAGGCGGTGTTGGTTTTCCAACACCACCTCTGGATTTGAAGCATTACCCTCCGCCATCACAACATCCTGTCTTCTCTTCTTCTCTCCTCCCAAGGGGTCTTCGGTTCTGCCTTCTAAGATGACCACATCAATGAGATGTCTTTTTCCCAATTCCTTTTCAAGAATTGGGGTTTTATGGACCTTTGTTTTCCTGGGGTTTTTCTGCCTAACCCATTTCTTCTTTCTCCCAGCTGACTCCTTCTCCTTGCTCCCTTTCTCGACCTCAACCAGTTTTGAGAGAACCACCGCTCCCAGGGATTCAGCCACACTCTCAATATCATCATTATTCTTGCCCCCTTCCACATTGGTCTCCTTTGGTGGACCTAGAGTTCTCCCTCAGTAGCTGTTGCTTTCCTCTGCTCAACTTCAGAGTCCATCTCTTTCCCTTTAGTCGAGGATTCACACTTGTTGTGGCTGGAGTTGGCAAATAGGCTTCTACTGCAAGATCCCGAACTATTTTCCTTCCTTTGTTCCCCAGTCACTTTCGGTAGAGGGGATGCCCTTAACCAGGGCCCGAAAGCCAGTTCTTTTTCATCCAGATCTTCATACCCATCTTCATCATTATTCTCTATTTCTTCACAATCTTTTAGTTGGTGCCCTATTCTCCCACATACAAAACAGAAAGTAGGGAGTCTTTCATATTTGAAATAAACCCTCAAACTCCTACCCTGGTACCTGATGACGGTGCCCCGTTTGAGGGGCTTCCTGAAGTCGATGGAGACCTTGACTCGAAGAAAACGACCCAGCCGGTTTCCTTCCTTTGGATCAGTTTCTGCATGGGATCCAATGACATCCCCTAATTTTTTCGCCATGGATTCCGACCTCAACTTCAAAGGGAGGTCATAGATCCGAACCTAGAAATTGCCATAGGTCATTGCCAATTCAGAGGGTTGCTCTTCCCCTGATACCCTTTCGAGAATGAGAAGGTTCCTGTCAAAACTCCACGGGCCCTCTTTTAGGACATTATCGGCATCCTTCTTCGATGAGAAGCGAAACAGGTAGAGATTTTTGTTCAAATCTTGAATCTCAACTGGGTTTTTGAGACGCCAGGCTTGGACGATTGTGGTTTTGAAAGCTCTAACGTTGTAGGGATTATCCGACCAAAGTTTCCCGGCTAGGGTGCGTCGAAAAACCTCCTCACCATAGCCTTCGTTTTCTTCCACAGTGATGCCTTCTGCTTCCTCCTTTGAGAGATTAACATCCTTCCACTGATCCATGATACAGCGCCAAAGAAACAAAAGACAAGGGGAAAAGGGTAAAAGAGACCGGGAGAGGCTGGGATGAGAGCACTAGGATGACCTAGGGAGAGCCCACACAAGTTGGGATGGTACCAGAAAGATCTGGAGGGGGGCCGCCACTAACCCTAGCAGAGCTCGGATTGGGGGAGAGGGTAGGCAAATATATCTTTGTGATAATAGTATACGGTGAGTCACTCGATTTAAATCCTCTAAATTGCTTCATTAGAAGAGGAAAAAAAAATTAAGTTCTAAAATTCAAAACAAATAAGTTCTACCATTAGAGTGTTTGCATTCTACATTATTCATTAGTTCATAAGTAACATTTGTCTAAAGGAGAATAAAAAACTATGAGAAATTGGCCTTAAACACTATTACATTTGTTATTTATAGATAGGATTTAGTAGATCGGTCAAATGACGGAACATAATATATGGATTATATTCTATGTTTGGTATATTTTATAAATAGAACCTAACAGGACACGAAATTAAAAAGTAGAACATTTTTGGTTTCACTAGAAATAGTGGAACCAAATAAAACGGAAGAAACACCTTGTTTCATCCTTTTCTATTAGCACCCCAAACACTACCATATTAATGTGTTGGATAATAGATAACACTTGTATTTGAATGAAAAAACCCTTGGCTCAATGCTAACTATTGTGACCTATATAGTAATCTCCAATACTGAATAATATACCTTCTGCATGTGAATATTCATCCTGTTTATAAGGGTCACTCACATATCAACTCAAGACCAAACTGCTGACATCCTCAACAAAACTTTTGCCACAACAAAGTTCATTCGAATACATAACACTTGTATTTGAATATTAAACTTGTATCTGTGTTGTATCTCTATCTGAATATCTTGGCTCAATGTTAAATATTATGGCCTATATATTGTAGTTTGTAATCTCTAATACTGTATAATATACCTTCTGCATCAGATTATACTAAACAATATAAGTGTAGATTACATTGGATTATCAAGGGAAAATATGAAGAAAAAAGAAACACCCCAATATTTGGCTGTTGTATACTATACAACCTTTATCTGTAATAAACATACTACACTATAAAAAATATTCTATACATTTTTATACATGACAAGGGAATTTAAACTCTGAAACACATTATTGTTGAGAGAACTGAGATCGTACCTCAGCAAAAAAAAAGTAGCCAGAGAAAACAATGACTAAAAAATAATGAACTGAAGGAATTTGAGATGAACAGACACATCTTTCAATTTGTTTCATGATCATGTCGTCTCGTTAGGCGGATTTCGAAGCCATTAACTAATCGAGCAGAGGGAAAGAAGGACATCCTATCTTCCTTCATTTGTGTCCATCTGTAGAAAGCATCCAATACATTAGGTATGATTAAATTTGATAAATTATGCTTCAGCTGAAAATTATGACATGTCCATCTGTAGAATCTATAAGCTAATACATTTTATGGAATTTTTTGGGTCATAAAATGTGTATATTGTATGGTATGAACTATAGAAAGAGAAGGAGAGAAGCATTGCCTGTAGGTTGTTACAAAGTAATGAAGAAAAAGAGCAATCTGAAGGCGAGCCACCTCTGCTCCTGGACAGAATCTAGCACCTCCTCCAAAGGGTGCATAGAATGGACTAGTTCTCCAGTTTCTCTTTTCCTTCATTGAGAGCATAGGAGTTAAGAAAGGAGAAATGAAATGAAACGAATGATATGCAAGTACAAAATTATATGCAGTATGCACTAATTATAGGGTATGTGGACTAACCTCATTTTCAGGTTCCATCCATCTCCAAGGATTGAAGTTTAGAGCTCCATTGTACACATTCTCATCCAAATGGACTGCTGAAAGAAATGGAACTACAAAGCATCCTTTGGGAATAACAAAATCTACTCAAAAGCAGATAAGCTAGTGTTAGTAGCCTATTATAAAAATTTTACATGCATATCATATATGCAATAGAAAAAAAAAGTTAATACTAACCAATAGTTAGCAAGAAATATTTTATACCTTGGTATTGAATGTCTTCTTTAGCTTCTCTCATTAACCATATTGCAATGCCCCCAAGTCTAAGTGTTTCATCAATAACCTGTTTGTCCAAAGACAACATGAAACCTTAAGGCAGTGTTTTCTCTATTGAATATGCTAACTACAAATTTACTTAGTAGTATCTTTGAGTAGAAAATATTTATGAGATGAATTATCTCATCAAAATTGAATTCAAGACAATCTGATGTGAATAATAGTGAATCACATACGCATTGAGTGAACGGCATTGCTTTGTAATCCTGCCATGTAAGCAATTCTTCTCCTGAATTACTCCTTAGAGAATCCTGCTCATCCTGATCAAGAGAACAGTTTGCAAAAATTTTGAATATTAAAATCTAAGAAACTTAGCTAAATTAACATAGTTTTGTACCAAATAACAAATAGGGGGAAACAATTGCAAGATTAGTTCTGTTATATATACCAGCAGTTGCTTCATGGCTCTAGGACATTGAGTAAGGAAATAGACAGCAAAAAGCATTGTTTTGGTAGTTGTTTCATTCCCTGCAAAGAGAAGATTGATGATGAAGTCTGCAACAGCATCATCTGGCAAATTTGCTTCCTCTAGGAGTCTTCCAAGCACACCATTACATACCATGGGAGCACTATTTTGTCTGTGTACCTCTATAGTCCTGTTTATCTTGCTTATGATTTTCTCCCTTGCCTGATATCCAAAGAATGTCACTTCAATATCATTTGACTAGATAACTCCATCTAATAAGATTACCCTTAGAATTATACTTTGAAAAGTAATTTCATTACAAGATTAATGACTGAACAATCTTAATGGGACATATTGGGGCCCTATGATATATCATATCTTACATTTCTATTTAAATATTAATGTAACTTTGAGAAGCTAAAATTGAGTATTTCAAGTTTCATTATTTCATGTAAGAGGGTTCTTGAGTCACTCAATGAAGAAGGTGAATCTGAGAATACAAATTTATTTCTTTGAAACTGTTGAAGATTATATAGCTAAACAATGACTGCTTAAATAAAATGCTATTCTTTATTAATTTTGTTCTTCTGCATCCTTCTGTCCTTTTGTTCTTTTTATATAAAAGTGGTATTAGAAGTTTTCTAGTGGTATACCTTCATAGCAGTGTGGTATGCAAAGCCTGGGATGTTGATGGGAATGGATAGACAACCATCAACAAAGTCAGAAAATGACTGAGCCATTTCATTGATTTGAGACTCACTTGAAACCCCCAATAGTTGATTAACCATTAAATTAATAGCTACCTGCAGTAAATAATGATGTTATTAGTTGAAAATAAGAGTCACTGGCAGTAAATATTGAAGATAAACATAAGCTTACATACACAAACAGATCATTGTTTGCAACTTGCAACTTGCAATTACTTACCTTTCTGCAAACATCCTGAAGAAGAATGACTTGGTTGTTGTTAAAATTGCTCAAAGTTTGGAGCATGACCTTTTGTATGTCATTCAAGAAATGGAACTTAAGCTTCTCTAGGCGCATCATATTGGAGGCAATCCCATGTAGCTTCCTTTGTTGCTCTCCTTGAACTGTGATCACACCATTTTTACCAACCAAATCCCTGAAAGATTTGGGGTAACTTGACCTGAATAATTTGTTTTCATTTTGCATTACAAAGCGGTTGAAGCTTGGATCTGCAGACACCACTGCCCATTTCCCAAATAGGCTGCAAGAAAATATTTTACCATACCTATGCCAAATGAACATTTCATCTATTAGGATGGTTTTACAAGCCATTCAATTGGATTTTGAGCTATTGCAAAATTATTGTCTTGCATAATTTTATCTCGTGAGTAGCTTATATTCCTAATTGAGTGAATTCAAAAGAACAATCTTGTAACTCTTGTTCAAAGGGTTTTTCATAAGCCTTATGATTGGATTCTCAGCTCTTGTAAATTGAGACATTCACCTTTCATCAATAAATTATTTACTTGCATGCCTATTTCTCAATAGCAACTAAGTTTCCAACTTAACCAAACTAAAAAATATTTCAAAATCTATAATATATTGCATTTTCTTGCTTTGGTAGTAAGTACCTCTGCACCATTTCTTCAACAAACTGAGGAGGATGAGAACTTGCAACAGCATTATACCAATTGATGCTATCCCCAATCAAAGGCCAGCCTCTCCTTCCTGGTGGCAATCTGTATTTGCTTTTGTCTTCCTTCCTCAACTTGACTTGAATTAGTTTTGCAAATATTGCAGTGGCTAATATCACAGTGATCATGACTAGCCATGTTTCTGAAATATTTTCTCTCATTTTCTGTGTGAAACAAAATGGACAGAAAAGCTAATCACACACACTACCTGCCAGAGAAAATTGAGTATTTATAATGAGCCAGACATGGTTGTCACTTGTCAATGCCAATGTGAACCTATCATAATGAAAAGGAAGAATTTATAACTGGTGAACATGCTTAGTTGAACTTACTAAGAAGATCTGGTAGGGCCATGTTGACTTGGTATTATACATGAATAAATCATTAACAGAATCTTTAAAAAAATAAAAAAAACAAGTTTGAATATGTAAATATGTGACAATAATTAAGAAGAAAAATTGAATACAAAAGTGGGAACAAGATCACAGGCTGACGCCACTATTTAGTAAATATGAATCCAATTTTTTGTCTAATAGATAAAAAATTTACTATATAGAAGATTCTCTGACTCTTTCATAATCTTATAGGAAAAAAAATATACCTCACATGTCACATCCTAACAACTGAATGAAAGATATTATGAATCTTTCTGGTTTGTGAGATACTAACAAAAAAGTGATGATGAAAACTATAGCAAAAGTGGTTGATATACCTTGCCAGAAAGAATTCCAACTTCCAAGTGCATAAGTTGTCTAACACCTTATGATTCTCTTGATAAGTGACATAAACAGCATTGGAAGAACCAGCTATATGTTAATGTCACTTATAAACTTATAAGCTTAGCTATATTTGAAGAGAGGTATACATAGAGAAGGAGAGGAAAGAAGCTGTGCCTTGTAGTGACTTCATAATTAGAAATATATAAGAGAAAGGGTCTCTTAACTGGTCCAAAGTAGAGCTTTTGAGTGCATTTAATAGTATCATAACTCGTTTGTCCAAATTCTCTTGAGCACAAAATAAGGTGCATAATCATCAACTTGTAGAGGTTGTCATCAAGAAAAGTTAGCTAGAGTTTGACTTGTCCATTTTAAGTAAGCTAGTTATGCGGCAATGCATTAATCAATTTGTTATATTCCACAACGAACATACCTTTTTATAATATAAAAGATTAGCAACACGGTCTCTTTATAATACTTTATATATTTTCAATAAATTTTATATGAAACCCGCTTTATAGGTATTCCTAATAATCAGTAACATATATGATTGACTAGGAGTGTCGATACGTCTAGGTAGACCCACGAACCGACCAACCCAACCCAACCCAACTCAACCCTGATTTTGTGGGTTAGGTTGGGTGATTGGGTTGGGTTGAGTAAAAACAAAAGATGGCACATGGAGTATTGGTTGGGTAAGGGGTTTGCAAACCCACTCAACCCAGTCAAAACATAGAAAGTTAAAAAACCTAATTTATTTTTTATCTTGGTCAAACTCTTCTTCTCACGTTGCACGACTCTTCTTCCCTCACGCACGACCCTTTTCTTCTCTCGCGCACGACACACTCAAGTCTTGCTCATGCAGCCACCATTCACTTAATGGATGATTTTTTTACTTAGTTTTGTGTTGAAGACTTTTACTTTCTCATTATAATACTTTAGACTTTTAATTGATGGTTGTTGATGATTTTAGACTTTTTAATAGATAGTTTAGAGTTTAGACTTTCAGTTTTCAATTATTTTTATCATAACATGATCTTCTTTTTAGTCGTGGATGATGGTTTGGACTTTTAGATCATATTATCATAACTTGTTGATATAATTTAAAGTTTTAAATATTTTTATTTGTGATTTTCGGCACTTTTTCACGATTTTTGTCCTCACAAACCAGTAGACCCGAACCAACACGACCCAAAGGTAAAAATATGTGTGTTTCTTGTCAAACCCAACCCATGAGTGGTCGGGTCGGGTTTCATGAATTTTTTGCAAACCCAACCCATCCTACTCACTTTTGACTGGGTTGGATCCTAAAACTCACTGAACCCAACCCAAACCGACCCATAGACATCCCTATGATTGACAAGCATCGACGTAGGTAGCTAGTAAGAGTAATGTTATTTGTACACCTAGATTTTGGACACCTGGACGACACCTGCAATATCTGGTTAATGCAATTCAAATATGTGGTTAATTACGTTTAGTGAATGGTTAATGGATGTAACAATGTGTCACAACTCATTAATCGTCCACTGAACGTGATTAACCACATATTTGAACTGCATTAACCACGATTTTTTAGGTGTTCAAATATACATGACCTCATGTATATTTGAATACCTGAAAAATCGTGGTTAATGTAGTTCAAATATGTGGTTAATCATATTCAGTGGATCGTAATTAACCACATATTTGAACCGTGTTAACCAAATATCACAGGTATCGTCAATGTGTCCAGAATACAAGTCTACAAATAACATTACTCAGCTAGAAATAGGAGCCACAATTCTGCACAACAGTACAAAACTCTCCAGAGCAACGCTAAACATGTGCATTAGTTACTCATACATCTTATATTATATAATTTTTATCATCTATTTATCACTAATTTTATTTTACTTTCTACACATTTACACTTCATTTACACCAATATGATGCACTAAGCCGCTAAGCACTATCTTTAAATCTAATGAGTGAAAATTTACGGCAACTGATTGGTTATATAGAGGAAACTAATCTATTGTACTCTATAACAGCTAAATTTTTAAAAATCATTTTATAATAAAACATTTTTTAACAACTAATATAAATATAATTCTAGCTACATATATATATTTTAACTTATATAGCATTTTACATATACAGTTTTCATCAGTTGATATCACATCTTATTTTTTACACACTTCCATTCTAATTCTACCACAATACTTCAAAGAATTTGTATCTATTTATTTATTTCAATTGTACACAATTCTAAAATAATTAAAAAAGGAGACATTATAAAATATTTTTGACTTATTATGTTGGGTATAGTTTTATGACTTTATTTACAGCTAAATTAATTTATGAAAAATGCTAACGAATATTCAAAGGACATTGTTCAATAAGTTTAAAAAAGTAAGTTTTTATGGGAAGTTATGTATTTAATACATTAGGAGGGGATATACTTCGATTGTCAATGAATAATTACTTTATTTGAAATCCTTAAACAATATCTTTAGACACTTATTAGCATGACTCTTAATTTATTAGTTTATAGTTAACTGCGTCTTTTCACATTTTTAACTTCTAGTCAATTATAATTCACTTGGTGCACCTGGTTCAAAAAGTGGATGAAAGGAATAACATATTGTTCACAATAATGAGTCTATAGGAAATGATGACTTGGATTATTATGGAGCCACTAAATGGACTAGTCAATGTAGCAAAGGCTTTGAATCCCATTTTTCAGGCCAATTTCCAGGAACCAGCACCCTAAAGTTATGCAGTAACTTATTGAAGCATATAAATGTTGAGGGCTTATTGGCTGATTGATATACACATGCACAATTATTATATATGCCAGCATGAACCAGCCAAGTAAACAATGCCTCTTATGTCAGCAAACCAGGGGTAGTTTGCTTCAATGGAATACAAAATAATCAGAGGCCAATACCTTGAGGTTATTTTGTAGATAGATACAGACACCACTATCCAGTTCATTCATGAGAAAATTCATCCAATCCATTCATTTATAAAAAAATAATATAAATGGATTGGATTATTTTTTTAGTGGATGGTTTATGATCCATCCAATATTTTTTAAAATCCATTGGACCAACAATAAAAAATATAATGCATCAACTTTTATCCATTCCAAAACCAATTTATTTTTTCATATTATTTTTCACCAAATAAAAAAAAGCATCCATTTGTAACAAAAAAAAACACTTCATCTAATTTTCTCTTCCGTTCCCTATTATTTTTTCTTCACTATTTTTTATTTTATTTATCTGTTTTTTTTTCTTTTTTTGTTATATTAAGTATTAACTAATTAATCCGTTCATGGAACGTTGTGGCAAAACAACCTCTATAGATGCACATAATCAATAACTCCCATATAATAATAGAAAATGATTGTGATACAAAATGGTCGTGAGATAGAGTGGAGAGAGAGTAAAGATATAGAGAGGAGAAAAAAAAGGAGAGAGAGAAAGGGTAGAGAGAGGAAGAAAGATGAGAGAGGGTGAGATAGAGATAATATTTTAAATTTTTTTACAAATTTTTTTTAAAAAAAATATTTTATGGATGGATAAAAGAGATATAAAATTATTTAATTTCTTAAAATAAATTTTAGTGGATGGATTGGATATCCATCCATAAAAAGTTGTTAATGAATGGATTGGATGGATTTTATTTAATGGATCATGGATGGATTTGATTTTTTTTAATGAATTTTTAGTGGATTATAATGGATTAATGAATTGTTTTTAATCCATCCGTTAAGATCCGAATAAAAATTTATCCGATCCATCCATTTGCCACCCTTATCTGAGTGCTAGCTTCTTCATCATTTATAAATTGCTCCAACAAAGTAATTAAGAAACATTATCCACTCCATTTCCCTCCCGTTTTGTGCTTATGTATAAATTATAGTCTAATCTGTTTTTTTTTCCCTCCAAAGGGAGGCTCATAATGAGGAGAGGAAGGGGAAAAAGAAAATGAAAAAGAGACGGAAAGCATTATAACCACGGGAGTATAAATTCACCCACGCATTCACAATTCATGTCCCGTAACTTCAACAACTTAGGTGACTCAAGGGACTATAATATAATCTTTAACCCATGAATATGGGATATTAAAGTACCACAGTACAGAGGCAAATTGATATTTGCTAGATTGCAAGGCATATAAGCATCAATAGCAATTACAACATAACTTGAGAGCTACTCTTACACATCAACCCCACATCCCTCCTTTTTTGTAGTATCTGGAAAATAACGTCAGTTTGACCTATTATTTATTAAGAATTTTCTTTACACAGTTTATTTATAAAAATATAAGAGTTCAACATGACTTAAAAATCTATTTAAAGGTTTATATTATACGAAGATTTTTCTACAAAACAAAAAAAAAATAAAATTTTTAAATTGATATAACTCAACAAAATCTATTTATGTAGATAGCCGGCAGCATTTTAATATTTCACCTTTACGTATTACAAATTTTCTATTAACAAAATAAACAAGTGTTAAATTATTTTTCTGATAGCTAATATGAAATGTTGATTACTAAAATAAACTGAGATACCAGAACCAGATATTAAATTGTTTGTTGCTTTTCATTTTACTAAACAGTTGAGGATTGGCACGTTTCTTGTTTGCAAAAGCGACAACATTATTTATCAAACAAGCATCTCGCAGAGTTAAAGTATACAAAATACATGAGTTAGAATTGTCTTGCAGAATCAGCTAAGAGCTGTCATTCCTCAATTTTATACTACGTACCATGCTATTCCAATGGTTCAGCAACTTGACAATACATAGCAGTCATGCATATTGTCACGGGCCTCACATCCTTGTTTGCAACAAAAGAAATGTATATAGGAGCATCCTACAAGATCTAAACAAATACTATTCAATTCAAGCAGCCAATTCATATTAATTTTTCTATCAAAAATTTTCATATTAATTTGCATTTTTTGTCCACATGTACTTCTACATTTTGATTATTTTGGCCGGTATGATAAATAATAAGGATTTTATGCAAAAAACAGCATTGCATTGCCTTGATGCATTCAAACTCTAGTGCTATTAAGATAACCCAAATGCAAGCTTTTCACGTGCTCCTTTCAACTCAACCCTACTGCTATTTTCCCATTTGCATGCTTTAAAAATAGAACTGATATTCTATTCTATGGAGAATTCTAATAAGGACACTCTTTAAGGAACCAAGAAAAGAAAGTTTTCATAGAGAATTGATATATTTAATGTTTGAAAAGATGAAATGGTTAGTTTTCCAATAAAAACTTGTTTTTCCAATAAAAACTTGTTTTTCTTGGTTCCTTAAAGAATGCTCCAAGGACACTCATTAGCAACACCCTTGTTCTATTTATACAGTTCAGACATTGGACCTTGCTACTTGAGGATATTAATCTTTTTCTTCTGGAAGGTCAAATACAAATTAACTGGATATATGAATGTAACAAACTCTTCATAAACTGATACCTGACCTGGAGCCATTACATTATCCACGTTCAAATCCCAATGCTACTAATGAATATTACTATACAACGCGTACAGTTGCAGATATAATTCTGTTGAACTGTCATTTGTGTATGGGATGGCAGAGAACAAATTAAACAATTGCCCTGCTTGACATGTCATTTATAACCTGAATTGTTGTTCTCTCTGCCAGATATATACATTATATAAGGAAAAAGAATGTTTCCATATTATGTACACACCTCCCTGCATTCAGTAATAAGTGAGAGTGGAACATATGGTAGACATTCCTAACATAAATGTTGGACATAACTTCCTAACATAAATGTTGGGTATCAAGATAACATTACTCTGTTTGAAAATAGTTCGGAGATAGGAGATAGCAGATAGATGACAAATTACTTTAGACGTTCTAATGTGAATGCTCAAATATAACTAGATATCAGCATTTCTGTTGACTTCTGATTTAACACCAAATAACATTAGCTTCTAACCAAAGCAATTAGCGCTCGTGTTTAAGTTTGGACAAAATATTGCATATAATTTAGAAGGGGTAATGACTATACACAATGCTTGAAGAAGAAAATAAAATTACAAAAAATCCTACGAACTCCTCTATGTGAGTCTTATGTCTATGGGGGAAAAACTGCATCCTACAAAACCAATTATTCTCAAGTTGGATATTCTCCAAAATGCAAAAGCCTCATCATTATAAATAGATGAGAGGACTGACCTTGGCCCTCTGCTGCTCAAATTCATACATAAACATTGTAATCCATAAACACAATTTGAGTAGGGGAGTCAATTCCATTTTGTCCTAGATGATGCCAATGGACAAATATCTTCCATTTAAAAATGTTCAGCCATCTAGAACATTGACGAAACTTGGCTGCAAAACCTCTGGTAAAGTTTAAGTATAGCAAGAAAGGATAACAGAATTTGCAAGGATGCCAGGAAATGGCAGGTCAAAAAGAGCCAGGTCAAAAAGAGCCGTGCACCTCATGTCATGAAGATTGATTTCTCGCAAGTTGCACCATGTACCTTCAAAAAAGCTTTATCATCTTCTCCAGAAATTTATGATACCATCTGCAAATGACTTCAGATTTCCCCACAAAGTTGATTTCACTGGAACCAATGAACCACTGGCCTCTCTACTATTAGAGTTGTCACTGGATATTGAAAGAATGTAAGCAACCTAAAAATCCTACATAATATTACTGGAAAGAAACACGTGAACAGAAAAAAAAAAAAAAAAAACTAATGTAAGGAAAAGAAGAAGAAAAACTGGAAGACGTGCATAAGATAACATTATTTGCAAGTATGCAACCATCCAATAATTCATATTTCAGGTAGAATACACACATTAGTTCCATATCTCAATAACTACAATCTATAAGTGTATAAAGTAGATGTACCAATACCTGGTACTTGTCATTCTCAGATGACTACCATAAGTACCAGATACTTCAATTTTTATTTTGGGTATGATTTCATTATAATGCAGGTATATTTTGGGCATGAAAGTGGTATTGACGCATCATCAACACAAGACCTTTTGTTTTTGTCTTTGCCTCCTTTTAAATTTTAGGACTACGTGTTTCACTTCATTAGTTTATGTTGAATTGAAGGGTTTTTTTGGTAGAGAAGGAAAAGAGAGAAATAAACTAACAAATAATAAGACAAATTAATTTGATGTGATAATAATGTGATACAAAAAACAAATCCAATAGTCTTGTGCATACTAGTACTAGACTGATTATCATTACTATAGAAGGAAATAAATCATAAGAGATCATCTTAGATGCTCTAAAATATTCTAAGATACAATAACATGATATTATGAGATATTTTTCAGATATTCACACAATATAACATGATAATTTCGTGCAACCTTACCTTTTATTGACTTTGATTAAGAGTATGCAGTAACATGCTCTTTTTTTTTTTCATGTTAGGCACTGTTTGGTTTACCAAATCCGCTAGCGTTTAGCGGATAGCGTATAGCATATGGAAAAGTAGCCCCGTTTGGTGGTCATTTTTAAAATTAGCATACAAGGTTTTTCCCAGAAGTAGCGTTTGAACTTATAGCGTATATCTTATCATTTTTTTCTTCCATTTTTATCCTTACTATCATAACTAAATTCCTCACTTATCCTCAATTATAAAATAAAATATTAATCATTTAACATAATATATAAATAAGAATTAATTTCACTATTTATATTTATATTTAAGATAAAAAAGTAGAAAATCTATTTTTATCTATAAAAAATAAAATTTATATAAAAATCAAATCAATATATAATTTTATTTTTATTATTCCATTTTATTTATTAAAAATAATTAAAACTAAATTAATATTTAAATTTTTTAAACAATAAATAATTTAAAATAAATTAAATTATTAAATGTGATAATTTTTTTAAAATAAATAATATAAGTAATATATATATATCCACATATAATTTATATAAAAAAATTGCTAACATATCCTTTTATGCCATTTTACATTTATCAGCTAGTTCAACCGCTAGTTTTACCAAACACTTCAAATCGAATCCGCTAGCTAATCTGCTATCCGCTATCTGCTAGTTTTTACCAAACAGAGCCTTATTCTCTCTAGCATTCTTTTGAGTATAAAACAGTGGGTGTGTATGTTGTGTGAATGTTTGACTGTGTTTGTTTGTATTGTATTATTGCATATTAATACACATCAATTTCAAATTTTCCAGAAGCATGTTCTTTTGTGCTACTCTAAATTATTTAAACTTTCAATTTAATTTAGAAATTTTTTTATCATTACTTTTATGTACAAACACACTCTGGAGCCCACATGGAATATTTGATTGTTCAACTTAATGTATCCCCACCACACTCAACTCTATATCATTACAATCCCAAATACTACATTAGTGCTGGTATTTTCAAGTGATAATGAAAATAATAATAATATTATTAATTAAATATTATACTAACTCTAACAATAAAGCTATATATCTAAAGAGATATGGGAGGACTCACATTTTGGACTCATCCAATTCTAGAGATCCTTGAGATTGCTCCATTTTATGCTTTGGACCATCCCCACCAGGAAGGTCTTCTAAAGTATCTTGCTCTTTTCTCTCATATCCTGCTTTCTCAAAGCTTTTTTCCTCAATTATTGGATGTTTTTCCATATCCACAAACTTAGAATCATGGCTCTGAGCCTCACTGCGGTTACTGGCAGATTTTTCAATGAACGAAGCAGAAACATGGTCTATTTCTTCTTTTATCAGGCGCTTGTCTGGTGCAACAGAATCAGAAGAATGACTAGACGCATCTTCCCCAGTCTTCACATCGTTTGGCACCTGGAGACTTGAATGAGAAGGCTCTTCAGACAGTTCTTCCAAGGCAGCTTGCTCCCTTCTCTCATAAGCTGCTTTCTCAATGCTTTTTTCCTCCATTATGCGATGATTTTCCATATCAACAATTTCAGTTTCATGGCCCTGAGCTTTGCCATAATCGGTGCCATAGGTTTCACCAAATGGAGAAGAAAGACGTTCTTTTTCCTCGTGTAACAGGTGCCTTTCTGGTATAACATAATCGGAATAACTAGAGACAGCTTCCTCAGTCTTAACATCAATAGGCATCTGGAGATTTGATGGGTAAGGTTCCTCAGAACACTTTTCAGATGCAATACCCTGACATTTAAAAGGAAGGCAAATTTAAAGTAATACAAGAAAGTCCCCCTCTTGTTTCATATTTCATATAATAAAACATATGATTCAATTAATAATATTAAAAATAAAAATGAATAAAAACAACAGTGAGGAATATAGGAAGCCAGAACTGTCAAAGGTGTAACAAACAACACAAAAGAATGTGATGCAATTTTGACCATTTATCACTCCTCTGCATTCGTTTGCATGTGAGTTCCTAATAGAATGTATTTATTATTAATAAAGTTTTTAACAATTTATGCAAGTGCACTCCCTATCTTGATATCAAGTTGAGGATGACGATAAGGTTATGCAGATATGGTAGTGGCTTTTGGTCTGAACACTGAAGCTTTACAAATTTATATTATAAAGTAGAACAAAAAAATGCACCAAATTTCAAATCAGGAATTAGACATCAAAGCAGTAATAGCCGCATCTTTTGTTTCAGTTGGGAGGAAACAAAGGTGCAAAAATATGAAGTATTAATGATTTTACTTTTTCTTTTTTGGCCTTTGACCTGTATTCATGAGATTTATACCTAGACAAGAATGTCCAATATCCCTTTTAAAACATAACAAGCATGACACTCTGATCAGGTTGGACCATTGCTTATCCATAACAACTATATTCAATATAAGAAGTGTGTTAAAAGTGGTATTTATTTTCGATGCTTACTGGTCTGGGGATAATTTCAACTTCGTTAGTCAACATCCTTTCCGAAGAGGAAGTCTGTGGCTCTCTCTTTCCTTCAAGATGCTCATAAACAGTGTTAACAGTTTCTTTGTCATCTGAAACTACCAACTGAAAATCATCTTTGCTAGGCCTATCTTTTGCAGTCTTGGTATTACCAGATGAGACCTTCACAGCTTCAGGGGTTAAAAGTTTACTCTCATGAATTGGCTCCTTTTTAACCAAGTTCCCATCCCTGTTGTCTGCAGAAATCATTTTAGTCTTGTATTCTAGTTCCTGAATGATTGCCCGAACAACATAATAACTGCCACCAACTTGTTTCTTGGTAAAAGATGTTGTTGGGAACTTCCCAGCATTCATTTCTCTGTACCTGCAGATAGAGCAGAAAATTTAATATCCATCCATTCCTTAATGGCTAATAAAAAATAAGGGCACACCATTCTACTATAATAGTAGTCCACATAGACCATTCTCTCGTTAACCAGAATCCATACATAATGACAACATTTGTCATGTTGACATTATTTCAAGGTGGAAAAGAAGGGAGCTTTAAGGAATGTCTAACTTTTTCCCTACCACTTTTGGTAAATTAGAAAATCCAGTTTTCACCACAGAAATGGGACAACACCCAAAAACAAAATGAAGGTCATGAGTATTCTCCTTTTCTATCCTCTAAGAACCCGTTGTTGCATCCAAGGGATAAAGCCAACACACAGAATAAGGGAATAAGTACAGAGATTGGTTACTTCAGCATAAACTTAACCAGTAAATGGTCAGAATACCAAACACATGATTGTATTGTTGACCTGACACGAAATTTAGTAATAAGCAGGGCATGTCATCAAATTGAACTAAAAACAAACATTTCGTTCATGCGTAGCCATAAACAAAAGTTCAATAGGTCTTCTTATTTTTCCTTTTCCTGCAACCCATAATTTATCCTATCCCCCCTTATAATCTGATCGGAAGCAATAAAAATGTGGAGTTCATTTCATTTAAACATGAAATTGCATCATTTATTTTTGAAATGCTGATGCTAGGATCAATGTTATATGGTTCCATAAAGAAGGTCTCTAAGATGACAAATCTAATTTAGTTCTAACTTATTAATGGCAGGTATGCTGCGATGCATGCATCCCTAATATACTGAAATACTTGACTTACACGCCAGAGGGTGACCCTTGGTGCAATGGAAAGGTTGATGCCTTGTGACCAGAAGGTCACTCACAGGTTCAAATTCTGAAAACAGTCTCTCCGTATGCGAGGGTAATACTGCTTACATTACATCTACCCTCTCAAGACCCCACCAAGTGGAAGTCTTGTATACTTGATCTACATGCCAGGTCCAAGGTTTTAATGCGATGGCAATTTAAAACCTTGGGCCTGGGATGAAGCAAAATGCAGGAAACCTCATAAAATGTAAAATAAAGCTTCAACTTCAAAAGAAACGAAGAAATACTTGTTGACAAAAGCCTCCACCATGGCTCCTCGTTCCTGTCTGGAAACCCTCTTTCGCCCTTTCGATTCATCCGGCGTGTCATTGTCAGAGGGGACAGAAGCAGCAGCATAGGACCATCCACGCTTCTGGACATTTAACGGACCAACAGAATCGGTTACCACCTCCAAGGACACTGTGAAACAACATAGTAAACATACATCGATACATATGATCACATGATAATTCAACAGAAACAATATCTCATTACATTTCAACCTTCAATTCTTTGCAAGACAGTATCAGATAGTAACGAACAGAACCTAAAAAAAACAATAAATAATGAGAACGGAGAAAGAGCATAGAAGAAATGTTACGAACGAGGTTTGGGATTGGAGAAACGGAAAGAGAAGCCTCGTCCTTTGGGTGAGATGAGAAGCAGAAGCTTTTTCCTCATCGTATCATTCAACTTCAACTTCAACTTCAACTTCCATCTATGAATGTGTGATTGATTCTTCTATGCGAGATTCTTATTATTATTATTTGTTACAGAGAGAGATGAGAAAAAGAGAGAGGGTTAGGGTTAGGGTTTTGCAGCTGAGCTTCGCTATTCTCAATGATTCAGATTTCAAAATGCTTTCATTTTCAGTCTTCACGATCACAAAATTGGAGTCAGGGAAAGGGTTTAAGGCTTTAAGCGTTTCGTTCGCCATTTCCTACAGACACCATTTCGATTAGGATAACCTATCGAAACGCCATTTTCTACAAAATGTTAATTCGTTTTTTTTTTTTTTTGTTAAAATAAAATTAACCAATAATAATAAATTATGTTTTGTATTAATTTCTAAGACTTTTTTTATTAAAAAAAATTCTAAGAATTGAAATAAATAATAAGATACCTAACACTGGTCGGTCATAAGGATGACAATGAGGCCGGACGGACATGGATACTTGCCACCCGTCTCGTCGGATGAAAATTCGTCTCGTACTCATTTCATATTCGTGTAAGTATTCGTGAAACGAATTTTAATAGATTTTATGACTATGTATAGGTATTTAGTATATTAATAAAATACAAAAAATACTATATATTTTAAAAATTAAAAAATGAAGATAATAAGTCATTCTCTTCTATGTAATAAGGCCCCGTTTGTGAGAGCTTAAATAAGCTCCTTATGACTTATCTTCTGTCATAAGCTCTTATGACACGTGTTTGTCAGAACTTATCAAAAGAACTTATGGCATTTCATAAGTTGTTTTTACCTTATTCTCATAAGTCAGGGAAACTAGCTTATGAAAAAATAAAAAGCTCCTTATGCGGAGCAACGAGCGAACATTTCACCCTTCGAATCCCTCCTCCTTCGTTTTTCTTTCTTTTTTCCTTTTCTTCTTCTGCTTCGATGAGCTCCTTCTTCTTCTGCTTCGACGCTGCTTCGACGAGCTCCTTCTTCTTCTGCTTCGACGAGCTCCTCGCCCCTCGCCCCTCGCCTCCTTCTTCGTTTTTTCCTTTTCTTCTTCTGCTTCGACCAGAGCTCCTCGCCTCCTCCTTCGTTTTTCTTTTTTCTTCTTCTACTTCGATCTGAGCTCCTCCTTCCTTTTTCTTTCTTTTTTCCTTTTCTTCTTCTACTTCGATCAGAGACCCATTGCGACTTCGACTTTGCACCAGCGATCGCGGCCTTCCTCCGAGCGCCGCCTTCGCCGAGAGCGCCTTCCTCCGAGCGCCGCCTTCCTCCGAGCTCCGCCTTCCGCCAACGAGATCTGTTGAGCAACGCCATCCACGAAGGTATCTCTCTCTCCCTTTCCCTTCTCCCTTCTCCCTTCTCCCTTTCCCTGAATCTGAACTCCTCCTTCTCCCTTCTCTCTTTCCCTTTCTCGCCCTTTCCCTTCACCCTTCCCTGTTGATCTGTTGATCTGTTGATGTTGATGTTTTGCTGTTTATCAGAGAGATTAGATGATCTCGTTGATGTTTTCTTTGTTGATCTGTTTATGTTGATGTTTTCTTTGTTTTTTGTTTTATCGTGAGATCTATTGATCTGTTGATGTTGATGTTTTGCTGTTTATCAGAGAGATTAGATGATATGTTGATGTTTTGCTGTTGATCTGTTTATGTTGATGTTTTGCTGTTTATCAGAGAGATTAGATGATCTGTTGATGTTTTGCTGAGATTAGATGATCTGTTGATGTTTTTCTTTGTTGATCCTTTTATGTTACATAATTTGAAATTACTTCCATTTATTGTCATTCGACTCGTTCATGCTGTTTTTTCTCCTTGATTCTCTTGAATTTGTTCATTCTTTCTTGCTACAACATGTGTATCTTTGTTACCTAGAAGAGTTTACTATTTATGTTAACTTTGAAACTACCCCTCCCTTTGAGTGCACGTCTTCTTTGTCCAGTATTATCTTTCCTCATATATTAAGCATCTCTGGAAAGAGCACTGTTCTTAAAGACATTCTTGAAGAGTAATAATCTACCTATCCCTACTCTTATGCAATGTCTAGAAATTCTAGAGCAGCCAAATTTTTCAGAAGGGTCTAATATATTGTAAATGTCAATACACATTTCATTCTTTTGAGATGCACAATCATTTTTTTTTTTATGTAGTTAAATAATTTTAATATTTTACTCCGATAGATATATGACTAGTTCATTTCATCTATCTTGTAATATAGTTGATCTCACATAAGATTTTAAGTGATTTTAATTTTGAAGAACTTCTTTCAGTAATAAAAATAATCATATCTATTGTCAATAATATTTTTTAAGTAATGCATGTATTTGTCATTAATGGTATAAAGTGATAGTGTAAGTGATCTAAACATGACTCAACTCACAATTATCATTCTTCAACTCAAATAGTTTTACAAAATTTATGTTAGTGCAAATGATACGAATGTGGAACCAAGATAAGAAAAGTGAGTAAAATATATGGATATATGGTTCTTCTTTTTGCACAAACTCTACAAACTAATGCTAGTTGTTATTACATTCACAATTCTAAATAGTACTATAAATAAATTATTTCATCTAAGCCAATGAGCTTGTAGTCAATGTTTAAGTATGAGGGGAACTATATTCCAGCTTAGTTTGCAATTTCACTTCTCATTCTTTCTTATTTTATGTAGTTTACGAAATTAGATGATCTTCTTAATCTTGTGTATTTATATTGTGTTAGAATTGCCTCTAAGATGTCTTCAAACCCAGTTGAAGGGAATGGAAATGGTAGTGGTAATGGAAAACGACCCAAGGCAGATTGGAATG
Source organism: Sophora flavescens (assembly GCA_030762895.1). Classification (NCBI taxonomy): domain Eukaryota; kingdom Viridiplantae; phylum Streptophyta; class Magnoliopsida; order Fabales; family Fabaceae; genus Sophora; species Sophora flavescens. Next base: position 40,091,493 of record CM061066.1, read on the forward strand.
AAAAAAATAATGAATTATTTCTTAAGTGTTGTATTGAACAAGTACGGGTGGGAATAGGCCACACGCTCACTTTAACAAAGCGGGGTGGGCAAACTTGATCAAGAGTTTTAATGAACAATCAGGGTTATGTTATGAGCAAAAGCAAATGAAAAATAAATGGGATATTTTGAGAAAAGAGTGGCAGACGTGGGAAAAACTCAGAACATTGGAGACTGGTCTTGGAATGGATCACAGTAAGGGGACAATTGCTGCTACTGATTCTTGGTGGGATGAAAAGATTAAGGTAATTTGATATCCTTGATGTAATTATATATTTATATATTTGTTTATATGTTTAAAGTATTTACTGATTTGATGTACTTTTATCTTAGGTTTATCCCGAGTTTGCAAAATTCAGAAAGGAAGGTCTAAGAAATTTGAATGAAATGGAGATCCTTTTTAAGGATACTGTGGCTATTGGTACTGGTGCATATGCACCATCTCAAGACCCAGAGGAAGAAGCAAGAAAAAATAGTAGCGAAAGGTATGCACCAATGACCGAGGAGTGTGGTGTTCAGGAAGAATATGAGGGGATTGAAGACCTCACAATTGATCCAAGTCCTTCTAGTCAAAGGTCCAAGAGGAAAAGGGGTGGGAGGGATAACAAGAGAGGTAGTGTCGGGCATCGAATGTGTGAGCAATTCGATCGCATAATTGAAAGTTTGAACACTGAAAATTCCGCTACTAGTGCCGAGTGTTAGCAATGTTAGCAATGTTCCTACACCGGCTGAATGCATGGATATGCTTAAACTCTTGCCGGGGTTGGAGTATGGCGGGGAGACTCATATAATAGGTATTAGACTAATGAACCGCAAGTCAAATAGGGAGGCCTTTGTTCTAATGAATGACCCCGTCCTTCAGCTTAATTGGATCAAGAGCCACACTTTGGCTGATGTTGCTCGTCTTTGAATTATCAATTATGTACTAGCTTTGACTTTGTAGTTGTTTCCCGGTCTGTTTAACTTCTATTTGAAGCCTTGACTTGTTTTATTTTTATTTGATTTGGATTTGCTATGTGTTGTTAGGTGAACTTATGTGTGTAAAAATTACTTATCAAGTTATTAAATGTTGTTAATCGTTTATATGCATTTCTTTTTATGATTATGATGTTATCTTTATATTTGGAAACTGCACAGGATGTCTACAACTAGTACAAATGATACTGATTCTGGGTTAGATAGTGATGATTCATGTGATTGTAGTCATTTATCACGAAGCAGGAAGAAAAGAAAGGTATTGTTGTCGATGGTAATTCATGTTGCACAGTGGTTCTTGAATCATGTGGAAAAGAGGCCATGTAGGACTTCTGCATTGACAGGTCATTTATGGGTTCAAGAGATTCTCAATGGACATGGGGTTCGTTGTTATCAACAATTCAGGATGAAAAAAAATGTGTTTTTTCACTTGTGTAATGTTTTGCAGACTTATGGTCTAAAACCAACAAGGGGCATGGGTATTCATGAACAAGTTGGTCTTTTCTTATATGTGTTGGGACAACCAGGTTCAATTCGTAATGCGGAGGAGAGATTTCAACATTCTGGAGAGACTATTTCCAGACAATTCCATCGGGTTCTGAAGGCGGTACTTGCACTTTCCAGGGATATTGTAAAGCCTGTTGACCCAACCTTTAGAGACATTCCTCATCATATTAGCAACGATGACCGATATAATCCTTACTTTAAGAATTGCATTGGTGCTATAGATGGCACTCATGTGAAGCTTATAGTCCCTGTTGAAAATCAAATTCCGTACACTTGCAGAAAGGGGTATACAACAACTAATGTAATGGCTGCTTGTGATTTCGATATGTGCTTTACTTTTGTGCTAGCAGGATGGGAGGGTTCAGCACATGATACTAGAATCTTTATGGAAGCTTTACGCAAGCCTGAGTTACATTTTCCACATCCTCCTACAGGTTCATGAATTGTATACATATTTTTTTTAAGTTTTTTCACCATTATGAATACATATTAAATTATTGTATACTTTATTTTCAGGTAAATATTATCTTGTTGATGCTGGTTATCCTAACTTTATGGGCTACTTGGGACCATACAAAACTACTAGGTATCATCTCCCTCATTTTAGAATAGGGCCGAGAGCTAGAGGAAGAAATGAAGTGTTCAATTATTTACATTCTAGCCTCCGGAGCACGATCGAACGATCATTTGGGTGTTGCAAAGCTAGATGGAAGATACTAGGCAACATGCCTCCGTTCCCAGTGAAAACTGCGACTCACATAATTGTTGCTTGTATGGCTTTGCACAACTTCATAAGAAGGAATGACATAGGTGATGAAGAATTTCTTTTATTTGATGAGAATGTTGAATTAGAGTATAATATGGATGTACATGAAACTACATCAGAAGAAGTCACATGGGAGGAACCAAATCAACAAAGTGTTAGGCAAATGGAGCAAGTCAGAGACACCATTAGAAACCAGATGCCTGGATTTATCTAGTTTAATTATGTTGCAACTTGTTTGGTATTTTTTAACAATATTCTAGTTTGATGGTTGTAACTCTAACTTATGGTACTAATGCAACTGATGGTATTTTTGAACAATATTCTAGTTTGATGGTAGTGCCTCAAACTTATGGTAGTAATGCAACTTGTTTGGTGTTATTGAACAATATTCTATTTTCTATCAAAATGAGACAATATTACATTTTAAATTAACATCTAAAAATTTTATCATAAATATGTTTTGAGATTAACTTAAAAAAAAACCAATACTTCAAATTATTTGATTTTTTTTGTTGAAGCAATCAAATTGTTTGTTAAAATTACTTTTTTATTGTAATTTTATAAAATAATTTCCATAAGCACTTATATAGTAATGTATCCAAACGCCTTAATTTTGTATAAGTGCTTTTGGAAATATGCATCCAAACGCACATGACTTATTGAATTCAAGCTCTTATGGCATAAGCTCTTGTACCATAAGGCCTTATGCTATAAGTGCTTAGTTAAGTCATTTACCCAAACGCACCCTAAGAACATCCAGAAAATATGCCGCAAAAAAAATTCTAGAAAATATGAAATCAATATCATACTTGTTGTTTTGTGTATGTAGTAATAATGATAATACCTACCAACCTATATGTTTACTATACGATTCTAACAAATGATATTTTTTTTAAATAACAAACAAATGATCATTTTTAAAGCATCTTTGACAACGCTTAATTTTTTAGATTATAGTTGTTTTATCCTCAAAAAGTTGTTTTAAAAACAATCTAACATATTTGGTATTTTGTTTAAATTTATAAAAAAACTATTTTCAGGAGAAAAAAACTGATTTATGCCATCTAGTTTTTTTTATTAAAAAATATATTCATTCATTCAAATTGGTAAAATACATCGAAAACAACACAAATTCAATATCGCTAAAAACTGAAAATGACGAATCTGCAAAAAAACTCACAGCACCCAGGTTAATAGTATAACACGGCAAAATGCCTACAAATGTGATAAAAGCAAAGTGGCCGGAATACCCTTGCCTCCGGATCTGTAACGTTGACGCCTAAGTCTTGATTGAATCTGGAATGAGTCGACTCTGATCTGCCAATCTGAACCAAACGAACACCGCAACAAGACGGGAAACCAAACGACGCTACAACAAGATGACTAACAAAACACCACCGCATGCAGAAGTCGAAAAACACGAAAGTAAAACCAGATCCATGTGGAAAAACCACTATTTAGATAAGAGGAGAGAAAAAACAATGTAGAGGGGTGATTCCGGGCCAAAAAAATTGATCCAAAACCACCCGCTTCTGATGGATGAGGAAGAAGGAAAAGAGGAGTAGAGGGAAGGTGGCATCTAGTTTTTTTTTTTTTTTTTGTTACAAAAAGTTTAGATTAGGGTAAGGACCGATCCCATGCAAGGTCAGAATCAACCACCAACCTCTATGAGCATGTTTGGGATAGCTTTTTTTTTTTTTTCATTTCAACTGTTTTTACACTAAAAACTGTTTAATGATTAATCCATCATGTTTGGACAACCTGATTAGTTTTTTAAAACAGTTTATTTTCAATAAAAAAAAAAACTGTTTCCAAAACATCTCCAAGATAGGACTGTTTTCAAAAAAAGTTGTTTCCACTGTGCATCACTGTACGCTTGCTACTTTTCCCCCAAAGTACCAAATGGCCCTCTACGCTTGCTACTTTTCATCACGGTACGTTTTGAAATTTGTCAAAACGGTACTTTTCACCGAATGAAATTTGTCAAAAAATTAAAGATTAAAATATTAATACTTACTAATAATAATAATAATATTATTATTATTATGTTAGAATGTTTATGGTTGATATTAAAGTTAAGTGATTAAAATGAGTAAAAAAATATATTAGCAAGAAATAGTGATTTATTTTTTAAAAAAAAGAGACATTATTCAAAAGGATATTATTCAAATAGTTTCATACCTTTTTTTCATAATTTACTATATAAAAGTGATTATTTTTGTACCGCCCAAACGAAATAGATTATCTTAAAATAGTTTTTCAGCAAACATACCCAAACAAAAACGGACTCTAATTATAATCGATTATCTGAAAACAGATTATCAGCATAATCTTTTTTTTCCAACTTTCCCAAACACACTCTATGAGGATTTTCGATGGAATTTACGGGTTGTCTGTCCCAGCCCACATCACAAATTCGCTTTGGATAGGCTATAAATCGAGAGGAAGTGGGTATCGAACCCGTGACCTGGCTAGCAGGGCAACGGAAACTTTACCAACTGGTCCACCCCAAGGGGACACCATTTAGTTTTCTAGTTTAAAATTGTTGTGATTTGATTATTTTTCATTCTCAAAAGTTTTTTCCATGTTTACCCCTGCAAAAGTAACTTCTACAAAAATATTATTAAATTATACAAATAGTTTCATACCTTTTTTTTTTGTAATTTACTACATAAAAGTGAAATTTTTTTTGCACCACTCAAACGAAATAGATTATCTTAAAGTCGCTTTTCAACAAATAGATCTAAACAAAAATAGATTCTCATTATAATAGATTATCACAATAACCGATTATATAAAAATCGATTATTAGCATAATTATTTTTTTCCAGTTTTCCCAAATACACTCTTAAATCTCAAACCATTAAACAAAAATTTCAAAGAGTGTGTTTGGGAAGGATTATTTTTTCCCATTTCAGCTGTTTTATAGCTTAAAAGTTGTTTCATATATAATCTATCATGTTTGGCATTTTGCTTAAATTAAAAAAAAAGGCTTTTTTTTCCCATCAAGTTTTTTCTAGCTTAAGATTATTGTGATTTGATTATTTTTCATTCTCAAAACTCTCTTCCATGTTTACCCCTACAAAACTAACTTCTAAACAAATATTATTAAATTATACAAATAACTTCATACCCTTTTACGTAATTTATTATATAAAATGATTCTTTTTGCACCACCCAAACGAAATAAATTATCTTAAAATTGTTTTTCAGCAAACAAACCCAAACAAAAACAGATTCTTACTATAATCGATTATCACAATAATCAATTATACAAAAATTGATTATCAGCATAATCTTTTTTTTTCCAGCTTTCCCAAACACACTCTAACTGTAGAGTATTTGAGTAATTTCAATATCGGGTACGGGTACGGGTACATATGATACATATACTTCAACATCTGTCCCGCCCCATTAATAAAAGGGTACAAAAAGCACTCATTTATTTTACTCGCGGGTACCCATTAAGCTACATGCCTCGTGCTCATTATGGGTTTTATTCGCAGATATCTGCGGTACGAATAAAATTGTCATCCCTAGTTGGTAACAAATAACAATGGGATTGAACCGTGCCCCAGACAAACTTTACCTACAAAGTTAGGGATTCAAATCTTGGAATTATCATTTTGATGAGGGTTTTACCTAACAACCACTGTCGACTCGAGGATTAGCCTCATAGCTACGTCGGTGGAGATACCGTTGAAAGACATAATAATAATAATAATAATAATAATAATAATAATAATAATAATAATAATAATAAAACCTTCTCAACATAATAATAATAATATGTATTTATGATATTAGTTGTTTATTTAACTTTGGATTTTTAATCAATAATCAGATTTAATTATAATTTTATCTTGTTAAATATTTATAATTGATTTCTTAAATTAACAATTAACAGTGATAAATTAAAATTGAAAAACAAAGATTGTGCCACAAAGTGAGGAAATCCATTTATATATAACTAGTAAGAATCTCGTGCACTATTTTTTCTCTCGAGTCTTTTTCTGGGAGCTAGCTTTTCTCTCTTTCTCTAAGAGTTAATTTTCCTCAAGACCAGTTTGGTGGTGGTTTGTGAGGGTTCGAAGTTTGTTTTTGCTTCAGTTTTCCTATTCTTTGAGTTATTTCTTTTCTAAGCGTTTTCTTTTCTCTTGGAGTAATGGAAAGGGGGATGGTGGGGCTGTTTTTGGGTATTTTTTGCTTTGCTTGTGGCCTTCTTGGTCATACAGAGCAATATTGTGAAAAACTATTGGCTATGGAGAATGATGATGGTGCTAGGGGTGGGGACCAGACTTAAGGGCGGATGTCAAGAAGCCGGGAAGCGACGGCAGTAACAACCCCTGGTTTAGGGAGGCTGGAGGAAGCAGCAGCGAAACAAAATCTCCTAACCTAGGAGATCAATGCGGATTGGGTGGCGCAAGATCAGGAGATGCGGTTAATATGGGAAATCAAAATTCAAATTATGTTGATGCTGATTTGATGGTTACAAATAATCCTGGTCAAAGAGTCAACACAATTGATGGAGATAAGGGTAAAACAATTTCAATTGCACCAGAATTGACAATTAAGGATCACGTGGGGACAAATGCTTTAACTCCTGGTGCTCAAAATAATCAATATGATTATATACAATTAATGGATCTTGAACGTGCAAGTGGAGATTTTGTAGATAAAGGCAAAACGGTGGTTTCACATGCTGCTTTAATGATTGATTCTTCAATTGTGGTGCCAATTAATTTGGAAAATCCCACGTTGTATGGTTCTGCTGATATGGTATATGATATGCATATTGACCGTTTGAAGAGGAGGAGAGAGAATATTGGCAGTAGCGACCAAAGTGAGGCTGAGGTAGTGATTGGTGTTGATCATTTTTTATCGGTAGGCCCTGGGTCCCAGGCCTACCGGAATATATTTCTGAATTTGGTGCTATTATTTCCTCTTGCAAGGAGTTACTTAGGTTTTTTTTGTCAAAACTCTCATGTGGAGTTCACTGGGAGGCTAGCTAACATGATTGCTCATAACTTAGTTAGGATGACCATTCTTTATACTAATCCTCATTTCTTTTATGATATTTTTACATGTATTGACGTCTTGATTATTAATGAAATACAGTAGTTTTTTCTTGTAAAAAAAAAGAATCTCGTGCACTGTATGGGTATTCTTAAATTAAAAAATATAAATTAAATATAATAATAAAATAAAAAATACTTAAAAATAAGGATATATATATATATATATATATATATATATATGATTAATTAATGCAAATAGAATCTAAAAATTACAAATAAAAGAGGAATATGCATCATAAAATGAGTTTACTTTTTATGGACCGTCGGTGTAATGAATTTTTATATTGATATTCAATAATATCTTAAAAAATCAACATATTGAATGAAAATTAGTAAATCATATATGAATTTGGTAGTAATAATTATTAATTGATTGATTTAAAAATATATTAAAAACAATTTTTTTAAAAAAAAATTACTCAACTTAGATGTGGCTCACTAAGAAAGAGAATTCGTGAAGAATTACTAGGTTCAAAATGATTTCTCCAATTTAATATATAGGGGTTCATTAGTAGTAAACAATCATAGTAGTTAAAAATCTAAAGATTACCAATGAGGTGTTTGTCAAGTGGAAGCAACTTGCCCTCATAAGAAGGAGGACCTAGGGAACCCGAGTTCGGATACTTGTGGGGTCAGCCCAATGTGAGGCTAAGAATCGAGGGTAAAACCTTGCTCAACCTGCCAAATCAGAAATTAATCCCACAACGAGTCCAATGGACTAATTAGGATGAGTTAAAAAAAAATTTAAAATTAGGATGAGACAATTAGTTGATAGATAGATGTCCAAGACTCCCAAATTGGACACTATGGTTTGAAACAAAGTCACTGCAATTGGTTTGTTTAACAAGTCAGCTGATTGGTGCTGCGATTTTACATGAATAAGCTTGAGAAATCTTGAATTGACGCTTCCTAACAAGGTGACAAACTACTTCCACGTGTTTGGACCTTTTATGGAATAAATTTGTGAAAGAATATTTGAAAGAGAGAAAAAGAATTGTTTTTCCTTCTGTTGATTTCATATATGATGGATACAAGTATATATACACAATGGAAGCTTCAACAAACTACAACAAACTATTAAGATAAAAACTATCTATATCTATCTTAATCCTTTATCTAACAATCAGATTCAAGTTTATGATAACAAACTTGATCCTAGTTTATGATAACAAACTTGATCCTAAACATCAGCCTTGATCCTAAATATCAGCTCAGCATCTCTATCACATTATCCCCCCTCAAGTTGGGAGTACGCATTTCGAATACCCAACTTGGATAGCAACAATTGAAACTTCTTTGTGCCAAGTGATTTGGTAAACAAATTGACTGGTTGATGTCCTGTTGGAATGTAAGCAGCGGAAATGACCCCGGACTGGATATGCTCACGAATGAAATGACAATCCACTTCGATGTGCTTGGTTCCCTCGTGAAAGACTGGGTTGGATGCTAAGTGCATAGCTGACTGGTTCTCACAAAAGAGTGTTGTTGGCTCTTCGATCTTAACTTGCAAAGAAGAAAGTAGGCTCCTTACCCATATTATTTCACTAGTAGCATGCGACATAGCTCTATACTCCACCTCAGTTGATGACTTGGAGATAGTGCTTTGCTTCTTTGTCTTCCATGAAATGGGCACCGATCCGAGCTTCATGAGATATCCAGTTATGGATCTACGAGTTATTGGACATGTTGCCCAATCTGAATCACTATACCCCACAAGAGTAAGATCATTATGTTTCGGTATCCAAATTCCTTGACCTGGAGAGGATTTAATGTACCGAAGGACCCTCATAGCTGCATTCCAATGATCTAATTGTGGTGCTTGCATAAACTAGCTCAAGATATGAACCGAATAAGACAATTCTGGTCTAGTAATAGTTAAATAAATAAGACGACCAACCAACCTTCTATATTGAGCTGGATTTGAATAATGTGCACTGGAAGCTGTGGATAAACGATGATGTTGCTCCATGGGAAATGTGCATGGTTTGCTATCTTGCATACCACACTCATGAAGAATATCAAGTGCATATTTTCGTTGACATAGAAACAGCCCATTCGGACTTGTGGCTAGCTCTAAGCCTAGAAAATACTTCAAGGCTCCCAAATCCTTCATGTGAAAACATGTGTGGAGATATTCCTTGAATTTTGCACATGCCCCTTGATCATTTCCAGCTATCACAAGATCATCAACATAGACCAGAACTGCTATAAAATTTTGAGGTGAACTGTACGTGAACAAGCTGTGGTCCGCTGCACTCTGTTGGAAGCCATAACCAGTCAATGCTTCCGAAAGTTTGGCGTACCAGTTGCGTGATGCTTGTCTTAACCCATAGAGTGACTTATGTAGAGGCGACACACGAGGCCTTTGTGTTGCGTATCATAACCTGGTGGCAAATCCATGTAGACCTCTTCATGAAGATCTCCATGGAGAAATGCATTACTTACATCCATTTGATGTAAAGACCAACCTTTTGCTACTGCCACTGTGAGTAAACATCGAACACTGGTCATTTTAGCGACCGGAGCGAATGTCTCTGTGAAATCCTCTCCTTCCACTTGAGTGTAACCTTTCGCTACGAGTCTTGCCTTGTACTTGTCCACTTCTCCATTGGGTTTATATTTGACACGATAAACCCATCGACATCCCACAAGGTTCTTGCCTTCGGGTAGTGGCTCAAGGGTCCAGGTTCTATTTGTTTCAAGTGCTGCAATTTCTTGTGCCATGGCCTCACGCCATGCAGCATGTTTCACTGCCTGTGAGTAATATTTTGGCTCATCATTTGTAGAGATGGCCGCCATGAAAGCTTGATGAATAGTAGAAAATGATTATAATGCACATAGTTTGCAATAGGATAGGACTTACCCGAGGAACATAGTGACTCACGAGATTTGTGTGATAAAGCATCTCTAGCAGAGTGGCAATAATAATCACGTAAATAAGAAGGTGGTTGACGTGTTCGAGTACCTAGAGGAACATCATTGTTGTTGGCTACAAGTGGCACCTCATTTTCATCAAGTGCGCTGCTAAGCATTTCCCGCACCTCCTCATTTTCATTTCCTAAACCTGTAAAATCCGCTTCATCAAGTGACAGTACCTCATGTGAGCATTGCATTTCTGGTTCCTTATCCATTTCAGCATCTTGGTGCACTTCATTCAAGAACACATTGGTTGTAGCATCTTGCTTTGAAAGCTTGTCTTCCACGTGCCCTGCAAAAGGAAACCTGTCCTCATTGAAGATTACATCCCTGGACACCAGGAATTCTTTACTCTCTAGGTCATAGACCCTCCATCCTTTTTGTCCTTGAGGATAGCCAATAAAAATGCATTTCCCGACCCTTGCATCAAATTTATCATGAGTTTTATTCTTCACATAACATAAACAACCCAACACACGCAAATGATTGTATGTGGAAGGCTTGCCAAAGAGCATTTCATGTGGAGTTGTCCCTTTGTTAGCTATGGTTGGAGTTCTGTTGATAAGATGCACTGCTGCCGGCACACATTCTCCCCAAAAGGAGATAGGCAAATTTGCTTGAAATCGAAGTGCTCTAGCCACATTAAGTATGTGTCTATGCTTCCTTTCCACTCTACCATTCTGCTCCGGAGTTCCCACACATGAGGTTTCATGTAATATCCCTTCTTTGTGAAAAAATGTTTGGACCGTGTTGTTAGTGAATTCTGTTCCATTGTCACTACATACAACCTGCACCTTAATTTGCATTAAATTGTGTTTGAACCATTGAGCAAAAATTCATCAAAATACGTGGCACATCAGATTTTTCTTTTAGGAGATATACCCAAACTGCTCGAGTATAATCATCCACTATAGTGATAAAATAAGATGCCCCATTATGAGTCACAGTTCCATATTTGCCCCAAAGATCACAATGTATTAACTTAAAAGCAAATTCTGCTTTATTATTGCTCAAAGGAAAAGGTTGTCTACATTGTTTGGAACGATGACAAATGTCACAACACTCGACTTTATTCTTATCAAAATGAAAACTCAAAAAACTAGATAACTTAAGCAAATTCTGACTTGAAGGATGTCCCATTCTTGCATGCCACAAGGTGGTTTCATTCACTGTGTTAGCTGCCAGAGATGATCCTTGCATTGCCACTCTTCTAAGGATGTAAACTCCATCACACAAGTCATCCAAGCCAATCATGCTCCTCGTTTGTTGGTCCTGTATCATGCAACCATGAGAGGAATAAGTAGTGATGCAATTTAAATAATCACCAACTTGTTAATAGAAAGTAAATTGCAACTAAATTGTGGTATGTATAACACATCTCGCAGCTTTATGTTGTTGTTAAGCACAATAGTTCCCATTTTGTCCACTATCACAGTGTTACCCGTTGGCACAGTGATATGCAATGGGTTATCAAGAGACTTTATTTCCACAAAAAGAGATCTTAGTGGAGTCATATGATGAGATGCTCCACTATCTAGGATCCAATTTTCGTTACCAGCCATGTAATCAGCATGCTTTGTATGGAATGCAAATAGTGCATGTCCCTTGGAATCTCCTTCTGTATTGGTTGCATTGCCTTGCTCATTTTCTGATATGGCCATGCGAGTAAATCCTCCTTCTGTCCTCGCTTTGTTTGGATTTCTGTTTGACCTCTTGACATTCCAGTTGAGCTGGATAACCAATCAATTCGTAGCATTTTACCTTCTCATGCCCAATCTTTCCACAGTGTTCACATTTTGGTCGTGGACCCTCACTGCTTCCTCCTTCCTTTTGCATGAAAAGTCTGTTCTAGCATCCATTCTTGGCTCTCTGTCTTTTTCTGCAGTGAGTCGTGCTTCCTCTCTCAACACATGATTGAAAACACGACGAAGTGAGGGTAGTGGATCAATGTTCAACAATTTCCTTTCACATTACCAAACCTCTCATTATCAAGACTGCCAATAAACAAGTGCACTTATTGATCCTGCTCCCTTTGTGCCAATTCTCTGGATGCACCACAATTGCATTGAGGTAAAGGTTGAAGCTCTCCTAGTTCATCAATGAGTGCCTTGAAGTTGGTGTAGAAATTTGTGACACTCATGTGTGGCTCTTGCTGAGTCATGCAAACCGTGCGCCAAAGCTGGTGAATGTGGGGCACATTGGTTTGAGCAAACCTTTCTTCCAAGTCAAGCCACACATCCCTAGCCGTGGTTGCATGAGATATGCTGTTGTGCAGGTTTGGGTCTGTTGAGTTGATTATCCATGCAGAGACCATGGAATCCGCCTTCTCCCAATCATTGAATTCGGGTGAACCAACCTACAGTCTTATGATGCTTCCATCGATGAAGCCTAGTTTTTTTTTTTGCACGCAGGGCCATCTTCATGGATCTAGCCTAGTTTCGATAATTCTCCCCTTTTAATGGAACTGCTACCAATGGTGTACCTGGATTATCTGATGATCCCAAATAATATGGAGAGGAATGAGTGATGATAGGCTGAATGATATCAGCTTTGGAGGCATTCTTCTTCTCCTGTTCACCACTTCCAGAGGCATTTTTCTTCTCTGGATCCCCATCGACCTTCTCTGATGCCATAATAAATTTGTGAAAGAATATTTGAAAGAGACAAAAAGAATTGTTTTTCCTTCTGTTGTTTCATATCTGATGGATACAAGTATACATACACAATGGAAGCTTCAACAAACTACAACAAACTATTAAGATAAAAACTGTCTATATCTATCTTAATCCTTTATCTAACAATCAGATTCAAGTTTATGATAACAAACTTGATCCTAAACATCAGCCTTGATCCTAAATATCAGCTCAGCATCTCTATCACATTAGTGGGGTTGGAGACTAGGTATATTCTGCTTGATTGTCACAGAAAAGCATAACAATTGGAGCAGTAATTTTAAAGGATTTGAGATAGATTCTACAACCATATACTACTACTGAGGGTAATACTAACCCCAGAAAGAGAAAAAAAAAACAATGATAGCAACAAATAAAATAAGTGGTGACATGATCAGATTAATTAATATAGCCAACCTGCGTGCCCATCAATCCATGGCGACTAATCAGTGTTCTAGTTTATCTTCCACGAAACCCTTTTTTCCTTATTTTTTTTCCAATTACATAAAATCACTACAATTATTGGTACATTAATCAGATAACTCATTGAGCAAGTTTTAAAAAGCTCCTAACTGATCAAAAAGAATGTGCAGCATTGTTGTAACCAAGAGATCCTCCAAATTGGTTTAAAAAAAACAGAGAGGTCCTCCAAATAATTATTTTCTTGGGGTTACTTGCTTACCACCGCAACCAACCTTTGTTGCTAATCCCACAATTGACTTAATATTCTTTAATTAGTTTGTTTATTTAGAGTAATGTTTTTTTTTAAAGCTGATAGCATATTTTCATCAATTCAAATATACTGATGTTACACCAGTCTCTCTCACAAAACTCTATGGGTTTGTTCGCAGATTCATGTTTTTTCAGTTTTTAATGACGTTGAATTTGTGTTGTTTTCGATGTATTTTAACAATTTGAATGAATGAATATCTTTTTAGTAAAAATAAATAAATTTTAATTCTGATATACCGTAAATAATGTATATATAAGTATGTCTCCAAAATTATATTGCTGTAATTATCATGTTACTACCAACCAAAAAATTTGGGACACCTTCCCCAACCCCCAATAATATAATGTGCATCTAGAGGGTTGAAATAAGAAATTGGACAAAATAAGGTCGACATCATAAGCAACCACGAAACATGTTCAAATTAGTGACCATTGACATTCCATGCTTCCCACGACGTCACATATTTTAGATAACAAACATATTTCTTATTCATGAACAACTCAATTGTCAAATAACAATAAGGAACAATATATCATGTAGTATCTTATATGAAAGCTGTCATGTTGTGTCACCAATATAATATAGTCGTCACAAAGAAAGTAAACAAACTTCCTTGTTCAAACCGTTTGTATCCAACACTACAATTAGCATCATGGCACAACTTTGCCTTGTCAACTTCGTCAGATTGTGAAAACATCAGGGGAAAAAAATAAATAGGGTATGACTTTATTCACACTGCTTGCAGCATGTTTGGTATTGCGGTGAAAGAGCCATCAGACGTGTGTTTTCACTGCATAAACTACTATTAGAAGCTTCTCAAACGCGCGGTGAAGTGGGAGGGGATGCGCAACCAAAGATTGGTATGTGAAACTGGTTTCTGCAATTTTATCTACCATCATGAGCATGCCCTTTAACATAAGCTTTTGCTATGTGTTAATGTTGTTCCTTTTCTTGAGCATGGTCTTGTGTATTGAGCTGAAGCTGAAGGATTTCCATCCAGAAGAAAGAGATGCTTTGTTGCTTATAAGAGATTCTTTAAATTCTTCTTCCAATTTGCATGGGAATTGGACAGGTCCTCCTTGTATAGACAATAGGAGTAGATGGTTTGGTATCACTTGTTCCAATTGGCATGTTGTTCACATTGTACTTGAAGGAATTAACCTTGGTGGCACTTTACCTCCTACATTTCTTCACAACATAACTTTCTTGAGCATGCTTAACTTGAGAAACAATGCAATTTTTGGGCCACTGCCAAACCTCACCAATTTGGTGTTTTTGGAACAAGTGCTACTTTCAACTAATCATTTCTCAGGGTCAATTCCTGTGGAGTATGTTGAACTGCCTAGTCTACAAGTGTTGGAGCTGCAAGAAAATTACTTAGATCATCAAATTCCACCCTTTGATCAACCATCACTGACAAGTTTCAATGTGTCATACAATCATCTTGTAGGGCCAATTCCAGAATCTTCTGTGCTCCAAAGGTTCCCAAAGAGTTCATTTGATAACAACTCAGATATTTGTGGAAAGCCATTGGATAAGTTATGTCCTGCTGCTCCATCTCCTGCTCCAAGCCCATCAGTGGAGAAAAATAACAAGAGACTCCAAGTTTGGATCATTGCTTTGATTGCTGCTGCAGCTGCACTGTGTCTTTTTCTGATCATCATTGCTTTCTTGTATTGTAAGAAAAAACGATCGAGTGAAAAAGAAACAAGAAGAAATGATTCAGCAGGTAAGATATACCTTATGTCAATCCTACCATTGGTTTTATGAACATTTTAGTACAGTGCTATTTATGTAAACTTTCTAAGAAAAAATGTAAAAGACAAAAAAAACATTTGTCTGATAAATTTAGAATGTTGTAAAGTAAAATGTTGTCTCATATTGTATTTCTCTTATAGGGTATGTTTTTGGAGCATGGGCAAAGAAGATGGTGACTTATACTGGGAACAGTGAAGATTCTGAAAGATTAGGCAGATTGGAATTTAGCAACAAGAAATTGCCAGTTTTTGACATGGATGATTTACTAAGGGCATCAGCAGAAGTGCTAGGAAGGGGGGATTTAGGCATTACATACAAAGCAACACTTGAAACTGGTGCAGCTGTTGCAGTAAAGAGACTTAGTTATATGAATGAATTGAGCAAGAAGGATTTTCTCCAGCAGATGCAATTGCTAGGAAAGATGAAGCATGAAAATTTAGTAGAAATTGTGTCCTTTTATTATTCTGAAGAGCAAAAGTTGGTCATTTATGAACTTATCTCTGATGGCACATTGTTTGATCTCTTGCATGGTTAGTTTGATTCTTTCTTTCCTTCCTTAAATTCCAAGTCAATTAATAAAGATAACACAAAATGACTAAATTAAGACACTGATATTCATAATTTGCTGGTGTTAGAGGTTAGGGAGTTGGAAGAATACCTCTTGATTGGACCACAAGACTAGCTATTATCAAAGGTATAGCAAAGGGTCTTGATTTCCTTCATCATTCTTTGTCTTCTCACAAGGTCCCTCATGCCAACCTCAAGTCATCAAATGTTCTAATCCATCAAGATAACCAAGGTTACCATTCCAAGCTCACAAACTATGGCTTCTTGCCACTACTTCAAGCTAAAAACTTGCAGCCAGTCTAGCCATCAGCGAGTCACCAGAATTTGTTCAAGGGAAGAAGCTGACACACAAAGCTGATGTCTATTGCTTTGGTATCACTATGCTAGAGGTTATAACTGGCAAAATTCCTGGTCAAATATTAGGTGAAATTGAAGAAACAACCAATGATCTTTCAGATTGGGTAAGAACTGTGGTGAACAATGATTGGTCCACAGATATACTTGATCTAGAAATACTAGCAGACAAAGAAGGGCATGATGCAATGTTGATGCTGACAGAGTTAGCTCTTGAGTGTACAGATATGACACCAGAGAAAAGGCCTAAAATGAGTGTAGTTTTGAGGAGAATAGAAGAGATAGAGCAAATGAAATCAGAGAATGACTGAAACAAATTTAATTCATTGATGATGAAGAACAACACCCCAGGAAATTTTCATACTTCATAACTTCATCAGAACATTCAAATCAGATGACACATCATCCAATGCAGAAATGGCTTAACAACTGCATATAACATTGTATATGTATGGAGAACTATTTATTGTTTAGAAGAAATACATATTTCTTTCATTTTGAGAAATTATTATTTCCAATTATTTTCTTTTTCTTTTTCCTTTTCCTTTTTACTTTAGAAAATACACTAGTAAGGATTAGAAGATTTTTTATACAATTTATACCGAACAGAAACTTTAGTTCTACTAACATTTTATCTGTCCTTAAGCTTCAAGCTCAACTATATATTGATTTATGGACCTCAGAAAATCAGAGTTAAGCTATTTATTGAATGAAAGGTGTTAGGATCAAATGCATTCCAAAAGCTACATCTGTTAATTATGATACAACTTTTTAGGGTTTGAGAGAGGCCTGTTGGTGCACACAGCACACATGACACATTGGCAAGCTGGGCTGTCAAGTACATTTACGTCCATGCACCTATATGGTGATTGCTAGTCTCCTTTAAAATCATCAATCTTGTGGCAACTTTATTTCCATATTGGGGCCATGCATAGGGTCTGAGGGGCTTTGTAGTGTACACATAATGCATCGACTATAGGCACTATAAGCCTAAGGGTGATTGCTAAAATCCCATAAAACCAATAAAAATGAAATTTATCTTCTGCATTGAACAAATTCATCTGAGAGAAAAACATAGACAGTCAGATAAGGACTTGAAGGGGCTAGTAAAAATGTGATGTGGTCACCAAATTATTATTTATATAATAACTGAATTACTTAACCAAACCCAAGAACTTCACTTAAACCCAAGTACTTCTCAGAGAATGTGATGAACCTGAACTGGGCCAAAAAATTTGGGCTATTTAAGTTTGCCTTCACTTGGAGTTACAATGAAGGCAAAGTTAGGCTTGGACACATCCACCTTATCCCACCAATAATTTGCAGGCTTCGACAGATTGGGTATGACAGATCAGTTTAAAATTGAAGGGAAATATTAGACAGATTATTTTTTTTATGAAATATACAATTAATATGTAAAATTTATTAAATCCTATATGTATTTATTATTTAATTTTAAATACAAATAAAATATATTTTGTTGAAAGTCTCACATTCTGAGGTACGATTTATATACCTGTTGGATAACTCTACTTGGTTTTATGATAAAATTTAATATGGTATCAAAATTAGAGTCCATCTCTGTCAATGCCTATTCTTTCTGAGAAGCATATGTGGAGGAGGGATTATATTTGTTCTTGCATTATCTAAACATTAATAAAAATAACACATGCTTCCTAAAAAAAACACAGACTTCAATTCACAAATCAGGCAAAACTCTTAAACAAGACAAGCCTCTGAAACCGAAACCGCAAGGCAAAGCTAAACTTTGAATTTTGTCCTTGTTGAGAAAATTAGGATCAACATAACAGCTGCAACCAAACACATGCTATTTGTTGATATAGATGGATGGATGTGTAGAAAATACTCAAAATAAAGAGCAACTCAATTTGCATCGAGCAGCCAACACATATCACTAACACGTGCCGAGCATTTAGCATTTCTGAAAACCAGGTGTCTCACTACCACTCCACTTTTCAGCCATGCAAAGGACCCCTCTTTAACATCTTCTCCTCTAAAAGTTTTCAGCTTCATTTGCTGCAAAGAACAAGCTTTCTGTAGGATCAGGAACATTCATCTTCAAAGACAAGTTGGGTCTGTGAAACAATCATATTTGGTAGTTTGAGAAAAGAAAGCTGTGTTTGTGATGGCAACCCGTGGATATGCTTTTGGAAGGGTGGATGAGGCTACACACCCAGATTCCATGAGAGCCACCTTAGCTGAATTTGCATCTACTTTCATCTTTGTCTTTGCTGGAGAAGGCTCTGGCCTTGCTCTTGGTTTGTACTTTGTACATATTACTCAAAATCTCTTCTTGCATGTCTTGTTTCATTCTTCACTTAAATGGTTGGCATTTTTTATTTCTTTTTACATGATGCATAACTAGGCTCAACTTTATTTTAAAAGCATTCAATCTAATTTCATCCCAAAACTTATTCCAAATGGGAGGTTTGTCTTTATAATATTATTATAAATGATACCTCTCTTATATACTCATAACTTTCTGATCTTTCGGTCTGAGATTCTTGATATCCGAAAATCTTTTGGATTTCGATTAATTCGAGTCGATTTGATAAAACTCATTTAAGGGATAAAGTTCACTCAATGCTTATTTTTTTTTTCATTAAGACTCGAATTTGAGATCTTTCTTAAAAGAAACTAAGCTCATTGTCACCTAGGACCCCACTAATAACTTTCTTAGCTTTAATATTTAATTTTTGTGAAAGCTAATTGTATCTAATTCCTTTTAAAATTACTTCAAGGGGGAGGTTTATCTAAATTACTATAAAGGATATTTTTTCCTATATGAGTACTCACCCCAGTGGGACTTACAAAACTTAATGAATCTTTGTGGTCATGTTAATCTAGCAAATAATGTAACATATTATGGATGTACATGCACATGCATGCTTCTTGGTGCATACATGGAGCATGGTGATTTGTATGCTTTGTGTTTGTATGCAGATAAGATTTACAGGGATTCAGCTTCCTCAGCTGGTGAATTATTGGCAATTGCACTTGCACATGCCTTTGCTCTATTTGCTGCTGTATCTGCTAGCATGCATGTATCCGGTGGCCATGTCAACCCTGCTGTTACTTTTGGTGCTCTTGTTGGTGGCAGGATCTCTGTCGTCCGCGCCATCTACTACTGGATTGCTCAACTTCTTGGTGCTATAGTGGCTGCCCTTTTGCTTAGGCTTGTCACTAATAATATGGTAAACTTTTTTTTGTCTCAGAGATTTGTATGTAGTTCAGAATAAGGTTATTGATGTTCTCAATTATTTATTCAGATTCATTATTAACTAATGATAATTTTCTAAAATAAAAACTTAGAATAATAATTGGTTAACAGAAAGTGTGGATAAACACAATAGCATGACTCCTTAGAATATGTGCACTGCAATTTAGTGGTTGAGATTATTATTCTGAGCTCTTGAGTCTTGACCTCAGCTAACTTAACAATATAGTTTTTCAGAAAACAAAGTATACAAATCAAAGTTTATTTGATGCATTAAGGACGATGATAAACTATGTTATTGTAGTTGCTAGATCAATAAAGAAGTTAAAGATCCATCATTGTCATTGTCAAAACTCATTAACTAATGTTATGATAACTACAAGATTATTTCACATCTAAAAAAGTTTTGCAATGACAAAATTGAACTCTATTGAAAGTTGAGAACTGGTTTGATATGTTATTGAATGAAAACTAACATGCTGTTGTGGTGGCATATTATAGAGACCAAATTCCTTCCATGTATCAGTTGGTCTTGGTGCGGGCCACGGGCTTTTATTAGAGATCATCATGACATTTGGGTTGATGTACACAGTATATGCTACTGCTATTGATCCCAAAAGGGGTGCCATTGGAGCCATTGCACCCTTAGCAATTGGACTCATTGTTGGGGCAAACGTCCTTGTTGGTGGGCCATTTGATGGAGCTTGCATGAACCCTGCACGGGCTTTTGGGCCTGCATTGGTGGGCTGGAGATGGCAGTACCACTGGATCTACTGGGTGGGTCCATTGATTGGGGCTGCCCTGGCTGCACTCATATATGAATATGTTGTGATCCCAACAGAACCCCCTCATGCACACCAACCTTTGGCTCCTGAAGATTACTAGTTTGATGTGTTATCAAGATATATATTATGAAGTGCATGGTTGTATTTTCTTGTTTTTTTAACCACTTTTATGCTTTAACTGTCACTGAGCTCCTATTGTGCATTCATTTTTAATTTTCTCATGTTTTGGGGGTCTCGATTCCGTAAACTTTGTTGTTTAAGTGTGCAGCTGTTATCATTTAATAAAATGTTAAATCCTATTTTGTTTGGGTAATTAGTGTCATATTCAAGTTACACTTCTATACTAAATGCTAATAGTAACAAATAGAGCATGAAGTAAACATTTAACTAATAGAAGGGTGTAGGAAATGGTTATGATGTACACATGATCTTGAGTCTTCATGTGATGAAGAGATGATCTAATATCTAATATGACATGTATAATGGGTAACACTGAAGAATTTAGTTTTTCACACATACTTGGTTAAAAACCAATGAAGAATGTTATTTATTCCAATAAAAAACAACAAATGCAAGGTACATTCTTTCCTCTATATCTACCTACTAAAACAATTTTGGCTTTTTGACCACACTAGTACAATTTGGTTCGTAAATTACCGAAATGGTGCAACTTGAAAAATATTTACCTGATTGAGGTAAGTCGTATATATACATGTCGTATATGCTATGTACGACTTCTATTTGATTGTGTCTGTCATCCCACATGGAAGTCGTACGTACCATGTACGACTTTTATTATTTTATAATAAACCCTAAAGTGAAGTCGTACATGGCATATACGATTTTGAAGTAGTCATATACGACTTACCACAATCTAAAAACTAGTAAATACTTTCCAAGTTGCACCAGTAGGGTCAAAAAGCCACAATCAATCCACAAATGTTGTGGCTGGTGTTGCCAAACATATAAACATATATGATATATCCCAATAGGGCAATATAATGTCAATACTATGCATCTATACTTTCTGTTTTCTTGTAAAATCTGGCGACCCAAGGAGCAAGATCAGTATTATGAGGTGTCCTGGGGTTGGCAGAGTAATAATCAGACCAAAAGCAAGGGCTGAGTGTATCAGCAAATTTTTTGTCAGCATAAAGGCAAAACGGCAGCCAATTTTCACCTCCATTCATTCTTCTTTTCCTTTCCCTTGGGTAAGCCAAGGGTGATTGTACATACCTGCAATTGTGTCCACACTCAGCAGCATTAGCAATATTGCATCTGGAGTCTGGACCATATTTGAAGTAAAATGAGAATTTCAGTGATTCCTAGAGGCCCTTAAGAATAAGATTTTAATACCAACTAAACTGTTAAAAGTGTACAGAACAGCCAAAGAACCATGACAGTTTCTGTAATTTCCTATTGACCAAAAAATTTCTCTTTTTCACATCTTACTTTTATCTCTTTTAGATACCAAGGGTACATGATAGGCAAAGGTTAAGGCAAAACAACATAAAAAGCTACTCCATCATTTTCTTTATCAATTTTAATGGCAATACAGTATAACATGTAATGAAATTCCACAATTTCCAATCTAATCTGTAAGCTAAAAACAACAAAATACCTGATACCATTAAAGACAGCATCCCAGCAGAAGTGGGTGTGACCGAACACATGACAAGCAGATGCATCCCTCCTTCCCTCAGTCCCATGTATAGACCTTATTCGATCTTCAAGAGAGTCTGAACCAATTATTTTTGGGAGCTTGGGATAGAATAACATCCTTTTCTCTGGACAAAGTTCCTGCCTGTGAAAAAACTAACATTCTTCATTGCACGAACCATGAAGTAACATATTCTTCAATAACTACCTAGATTCCTTCAACTATCAACTAATTAAACACGCATATTAACTTAAGTTGTTGTATTGTAAATTAATTTCTTTTAAGTAATGAGTTTAATTGTTTTACACCAACAGTGTAAAGTTTTTTTACATTGTCAACTAATCACCAATATGTTATGGATGTCTTTTAAGATAGTTAGGATAAAGGTAAAAAAAACATTATTGACGTGACAATTTATGATTGGATATGTGTAAAAAAGCTTTACATTGTCAGTATATAGCAATTAAACTGTTAAGTAATTTCAATCAAGGGGGTAAAGGACTATTGCATTTTTTCCCATAAACAGTGATTAGATAGATTGTTAGACCTTGTCAATCTGCTTCAAATTCAAAGAGAACATCATCCAAGCTTGGAAGCCATACTGATAAATTATTTAACCAGTAAACCAATCATTCAAAATGACAGATAAATCACCTGGGTACAAAGTGGGAAAAGGTAATGATGTGATCACATGTCATCTGGATCTCCTTTATCACTTTCGTTTGTTTTTCATTCATGGCATCAAAATATAAAGCGAGGGAGGTATCTCCATTTGAAAGTCCCTTGGGCCACTTACATGCATAGAAGTCCTTACATGCCTAAGGAAAAAAAAAATATCATAGGTACAGATTTGCAGCAAGATTGGTCTAATTGGCAACATTTTATGGCAGCCTATTAGAGTCGATAGAAGATAAAGAAAAAGATAGAGAGACACAGAATTGGAAACAGAAATTGTAATCTTGATTGGTTATTTTTTTCAACTGAATACAATGCACTGTTACATATTGAAACATACCCTAGTATACTCTAATATACCCCCCTGAAACTCAAGGTGGGTTGACTAATGCATACATGTCAAACACCCTGAGTTTCCTGCACAACTCTTCAAACCTAAGCTGTGACAGTGGCTTGGTAAGGAGATCTGCAGGCTGATCTTGCCCAGGGATGTGTGTGACCATCAAAGTCTTGTTTAGCACTTTCTCTCTGACAAAAAAGAGGTCCAATTCCATGTGCTTTGCGCGGGAATGAAGCACTGGGTTGTGAGATAGAGCCACTGTGCTCAAATTGTCACAAAAGATCTCGGGTACAGTAGTGGGAAAATGCAGCTCTTTGAGCAGAGACTGTATCCAGATCAACTCAGATGCAGTGTTAGCCAGGCTTCTATATTCTGCCTCCGTGCTAGACCTTGCCACAAGTTGTTGTTTCTTTGACCACCATGAGACAATATTCGATCCAAGGAAGATGCAAGATCCTGAAACAGACCTGCGATCATCCGGGTCAGCTGCCCAATCTGCATCACAAAAAGCTCTCAGTGGCAGAGGTTTGTGAGGATTTGCAGGCTGCAGTAGCAAGCCATCAGTAATAATGCCCTGTAGATATCTGAGTATTCATTTTACAGCCTTCCAATGTTTCTCTAGTGGCTGAGATAGGAAATGACATGCTTTGTTTACACTGAAACTTATCTCAGGCCTTGTAATAGTTGCATATTGCAAGGCCCCAACAACTGATCTGTATAGAGAAGGGTCTTGCATATAGTTAGACCCATATTTGGTCAGCTTGCAGCTGCTAACCATTGGTGTGGGCAGAGGCTTAGCTTCTCCCATTTTGGATTTTTGCAAAAGATCCTTGGTATACTTAGTTTGAGAGAGAAGTAGGGAGCCATTGAGAACCTTCTTGACCTCTATTCCCAAGAAGTAATCCAAATTTCCCAGTTGTTTCAAAGAGAAGGTTGTGTTTAGCTTGGTGATCAGCTGTTGTATCAGCTGTGGAGAAGTCCATGTAATTATAATATCGTCCACATAAATCAGCACATATAACTTAGGAGATGCTGCTGATTGGATAAAGAGTGAGGGGTCGCATTTACTCTTTTTGAACCCAAAAGTGACAAGAGTGTTTGAGAGCCTGTCAAACCAGGCTCTAGGGGCTTGCTTGAGCCCATAAATTGCCTTTTGAAGCTTGCAAACTAGACTCTTATTAGGATTTTCAAACCCAGTTGGCTGCTGCATGTATACTTCTTCCTCCAAGTAGCCATTAAGGAAGACATTATTAACATCAAGTTGTTGGACAGCCCATTGATGAGTGAGTGCAATCGTGAGAATAAGCCTAACTGTGACAGGTTTGACAACGGGAGAAAATGTCTCAGTTCACAGCCATGTTGTTGATGGTATCCCTTGGCAACCAACCTTGCCTTGTACTTGTTGATTGAGCCGTCAGGATTTCCTTTCACCCTAAACACCCATTTGCACCCTATAGCTTGCCTATTTGGAGGCAACTCAACTAGTGTCCAGGTCTGGTTCTTGATTAGAGCAGAATATTCTGCATCCATTGCTGCCTTCCAACAAGGAATGGACAAGGCTTCCTTAACAGTATTTGGTTCAGCATGGGTAAGAAGAACTCTAGGGACAGTTCTGGACATGCAAATTCCAGACTTGGACCTAGTTTGCATAGGGTGTATATTTGTGTTTATAGTAGAAGAAGGAGAGACAGTATCCACATGGTCATTATTCTGAGAGGATTCAGCGAATGAGTAGAGTGTGTGCTGGAATTTTGAAGAGAAGACGGAGTGTTAGGAGAATGGATTGGAGGTGACTCAGTGGAATGAGGAGAGTGTGTGCTGGAATTTTGAAGAGAAGATGGAGTATTAGGAGAATGGATTGGAGGTGACACAGGCTGAGCATTAGGTATATGATTAGGTTCTTGAGGTAGAACAATGAGAGGTGCACTAGAAGAGGGTGAAGTGGTGGGAGAATTAGTGTTAGATGATGAAGAATCATGACCATGATTGTAAGGGAATCTATATTCATTGAAAAGCACATCCTTAGATATATAGATCCTTCCATCAGAGGACAAGCACTTATACCCTTTATGTGAAGTTGAATAGCCTAGGAAAGTGCACTCAGTTGACCGAAACTGCAACTTATTTGCATTATAGGGCCTCAAGCAGGGAAAGCAAGCATAACCAAACACTTTAAGAAATTGGTAATATGGTGCCTTCTTATAGAGAGCAGTAAAGGGTACTTTGTTATGTAAGGTGGAGGTGGGAAGCCTATTAATCAGGTAAACAACAGTAATAAAGGCATGATCCCAGAATTTGATGGGTAACGAGGCTTGAGCAAGCAAAGATAGGCCTGTGTCAACGATTTGCCTATGCTTCCTCTCAACACTACCATTTTGATGGTGAGTGTGAGGACAGATTACCCTATGAACAACACCTAACTCAGCCAAGAATTTACTGAAAGGGCGAAACTCACCACCCCAATCAGTTTGTACAGCTTTAATAGTGGCTTGGAATTGCACAGAAACCGTTTGCTGAAATTGTTTGAACAAGGTTAAAGCTGCTGACTTGTTTTTAAGTAGGTATAACCAAGTGAACCTAGTGCATGCATCAACTATAGCCATGTAATAAGAGAAACCAGAGAAGGATAATGTAGGGGCTGGACCCCACAAGTCTATGAAAACAAGTTCAAATGGTTCATTATAAGCAGTAGTAAACAAATGAGAGGGTAATCTGTGAGATTTGCCAACACAACAAGCTGAACAGAAATCAAGAGAAGATTTATTTATATTCAAAACATTACATTGTTTGAGTATATCAAGAACAATAGCTTCACTAGGATGTCCTAGGCGGCAGTGCCACAAACGATAAGTGGAGGGCACAGCTGTTACATTGTTTATTACAACAGAATTTACAGAGGAATGAGTAGGAATTACATCAGAGGTATATTGAGCACTAGGAATTACACAATCAGAATTACATGGAAGTAAACTAGAGTGTTGACAACTTGAGACAGCAAGAGCCAGCTTGGAAGGAGAGTCAGATACAGGAAAACTGTTGAAGACATAGAGGCCATCAGATCCTACTGTCCCTTTCAAGAGAACCTGATGATTAGCCTGAGATTTCACACAAGAGTTAGGATGAAACTCAAAATGAACAGAATTATCCCTAGCAAATTTGCTTACACTGACCAAGTTTTTAGTGATAGCAGGAACATGTAGTAAGTTCTTTAAGGAAAGAGTAACATTAGGATTAAAGGGAGAGGGAAAGGATGCTGAACCAATGGAGAGGATAGGCAAACCTTGGCCATTACCCATGAAAATTTGGTTGTCACCACACACATCAGTCCTCTGTCCCAAATTGTTTGCATCTGCAGTAAGGTGATGAGTGGCACCAGAATTCGGGTACCAAGTTCTAGCATCAAAGCCTGAGGATGCAGCTACCATAGCCATGGCTCCTTGGTGTGAAGGTGGACCTGTGGTGGAGTTTTGTGATCCTGGAGAAGGTGGAACAGGACCGCTGGGAGCCCATGGCAGAGAAGGTGTCTGAGAGTAGTTAGGTTGAAAGTTCATGGGAGAAGCATAAGGAACTCTTGGTGTATTACAACCATATGAAGGAGCACCAAAATTACCACCACCATATCCATTATTGTAACCAAAATTGGCCTAATAGTGGCCACCATAGTTGCTGTTGGTATTTCCATTGTAATAACCACCATAGCCATTGCCACCAAAGTTATTTGGATTTGGCTGAAACAAAAGATCAAACCTGTGATAGCAATTGAACACATCATGCCCATGCTTGAAGCAAAGATGACAGAAAAGACCATCTCGACCACCACTGCCACGGCCACGGCCGTATCTTCCACCACGTCCTCCACGAAAACTAAAATTGGAACCAAAATTAGGGTTATTCGATGAGGGATCTTGATAGGCAACTGGATTAGCAACATTCGAGGCAGAGAGATTCACTTGAGATTTTGGTGGGGGGGGTGGTGCTGAGGTTGAAGTCTGTCCTTGCGCAATGTTTACAGAAAGGGAATCGGTCATTGTCTTTTGCCTTGCACGCTCAAGACGACACTCGTGAGAGTGGTGAGAAGAGACTCGATCTCACTCAGCGAGTAAGAGTCGAGGCGACTCTCTATGGCAGTGACAATCGATTGGTACTCGTCAGGTAACCCTTCCAGAATCACATCCAAATGCTCCTGATGCGTGATTGGAGAGCCAATCGAGATGAGAGAGTCGACGATCGCCTTGATACGAAGTAGATATTCCGAAATCGTTCTTCCTCCCTTCACTGTGTGACGAAGTTCAGATCGGAGCTGACGACTATGAGCCGTGGTTTGCGAATTGAAGTGTGCGTGCACTTCGTCCCAAATCTGGAAAGAATGAACGCAACCAACCACTCGAGGAAGAACCGAGTCTGACAGCGTCGTAAGCAACCAAGAAAAGAGGTGTTGATCTTGTTGCTCCCAAGCGAGATACTCTGGGCTCACAAATGTCGAGTGCACGATCTACCTCCTGCGATAGCGAATAGGGACTTGAGGACAAAAGACAAAGCGTTCGAGGCGATTGGACTTGATTACTGCCTCAACGTGTTGTTTCCAAACAAGAAAGTTTTTATCGTTCAGCTTCGACGTGACGATGGCAGAGAGATTGGGCGGTGGGACCGCCGGAGCCGGTAGCGGCGGAGGAGGAGGAGCTTCGGCCATGATCAAACCTTAAGCTCTGGATACCATATTAGAGTCGATAGAAGATAAAGAAAAAGAGAGAGAGACACAGAATTGGAAACATAAATTGTAATCTTGATTGGTTATTTTTTTCAACTGAATACAGTGCGCTGTTACATATTGAAACATACCCAAAATCAGCTTTGTAACTGAGAACTATATATAAAGGTTAGATCAAAGCCAGAGCAATGCTAAAATGCCATTAAAGAAGAACATTCCTATAATAATCCGTGCACATAGTAACCCAGATCAAAAACAGGCACAAGGAACTGTATAAATTAAGTTCCCCAAATTCTACATATGGAGAACTAGTCACATCTCACATGTTACAGTGACAAGTCTAAAAATGAACTTTAGTTCCAGATGTCCCAATGTTTCTAGATTAGTCATCATTATCTTTTAGCTTAAAGTTCACAAGTAAAATGAAAATATGGGGTCATGTCCTAAGTCAAATACTTCATCACCTTAACTGAATTTAACTCATTGTTGGTTCCATTCCTTTAATATCTGAACTATATTGACGGGTACCCCCAGCCCTGAAAATGCAAGAACACATAATGGGACATGGACTGAATACATCAAGCTTAATAAAAACTAACCATTTCAGAACACTGTGATAACTATTTTAGCAGAAGCACTGTATTTTCATACAATAGTAGTCAACAACTTTTGGTATCATGACTATATTCTGCTTATAAAAACACAATATCCCAGTTGTCAAAATCACACAGATAATTAACGCACAAAACAGAAGTTGACACAGTTCTTATGCAGATAGTCCTTAATCAAGCACCAAGGAAACTAAGTGGTAAGTGCATGATCAGACCATCAATCAACTTTTTAAATGGCTTACTAGGAGTTAAGAGAATAGTCACCATCTCCAAAGACGGGATCCGAAATCCTGTTATGTCCTTCTCTTTGTCAAAGCTCTGTTAAACAAGCAGGTTGAGCATTTAAGCAAATTGCCCTGAAGCAACACTTTGGACCCAACATATCATCATGGTATGAAAGAGTGAGGAGCTAAATTTGACAATACAAAAGTAATCACCTCATGGTACCAAGAGAACAAAGGAATGATTCCTAATTTATCTACAACCATTGGATTTGTCTCAACTCCAAGTCTCTTACATGCATCAAGCAATTCATTCAGCTTTTCAAGAGAATCAACCTGGAGAAGAATCAGTGAAAACTTTATCAGAATAGAAGTATTCAAATAAAGACTAAAAGGATTCAAGAACAAGTATCAACAGCAATAAAGTCTAGGTGATAGGAAGTCACCAAAATTAAAGGAAATGGGATCACAGCAATTATGATTTCTAATATCATATCTGAAAAGACAGATATGCATCAACTCAACTGCAATTTCAGATCAAAATAAACCCCACAGCAAATCTGGGTGCAGTAAAGTATGTGGAAAATATGCCAGAACTAAGGTTCACGAATTCCAAAAATAACATCCCAGAACACATCTTTTCCTTTTATTTTCTTTTGTTGGGGGTAGCTCAGATAGGAACCATGGCCTACTGACACAGATAATATAAATGAAGTCCCTTGTCTAGAACTCAGGTTTAGACCTTCAGAGAAACTTAAGACTGCAAGGATGCTCTTGTTTAGTGAATAATCAAGTAAGAAGGGGATAACAGCTCATATTTCAGGATAAACTGCGGACAAGTCGAAATTTAACAAACAAGCTAGAATACACAGGCTTTGACAATGCCAAATTAAAAGTATCTATTTTTAAACAAAGGTTTCAAAGCTAAATAAGTCGACGAATAAGTTACAATAGAACTAGGCCACAATTCTCTCCAATTGTGAGCCATATACATCCATGGCGTCTCAAACTGTAAAGACAGTCATGAACCATGAGAAAAGAGTTACAAACACAATTCTATATGCAATAGATATTGTCAATAACAAATATCCTAAAAGCTTTAACAGTCAGGCAGAGACACAATAAGAGGTTTTTTTAAAAAAATCAGAAAAAGATTAAACATTCTATATAATAATGCAAGAACATGAACCTCATTATCAGGGTACAATGACCTTACATATTTTTGCCCCTCACGACGGCACCAAAGGTCATGGTTTCCAGGCACATAGAAGGCATGCTCAAATCTTTCTTTCAATAGAGACATTGTTACAACAAACATGTCATATGTCTCAGCCACATCACCTGCCACAAGAAGGACATCATTCTTGTTTTTGTCATTGACAGTAGACAAGCACTTCACCCAGTTCAAGTTCTCAGCATAGTCAGTATGCAAATCAGACACCACAAACACACGTAAACCATCAGTGTTCCCCAAAACAGAAGGTAATATCTGGGGCCTTCCAAGGTCAACACCCCTTTTCATGTTTCTCCCATAACTGCAGCTAAGTGTTACTTGTTTAGAGAAATATATTGCAGAGTGGTGAGGTTGTTGAGAAAGGGTGAGACAACAAGGGTTAAGCCTCACCACCATGAGCACCCAAATGCTGGCCAAAAACAAATCTTTGATCTACAATGATCCAAATTCACCATAAAAATATCACCAAGTTAAAGAGAAAAGGGTAGTTTGATAATTTAGATTTGAACAGCAAAACGGAGTTCAAATTTGGAACTACAAAGAACACATAGGAAACATCGAACAAAATGCCCAAACTTGATGCTGAATTGTTAATGGGTCACTAAAAAAAGGTGATTTTGAATGGAGTAATGTAATCAATTGCATTCAACCCTAAAAATTGAAATCTTGACTTTGAGTATTTTCATTTCATTGCTTTAGGTACCCTGCTGTTCTCGCAGGCACACAGATACAATCCTCCATTAACAATTTTTCTTTTTTCTCACTTGTGGATATTATTTTTCGGATTTACATTTTTCTTTTTTAGAATGTTCCCTATGTTATCATAAAAAAATATAAAAGAAATTTATTTTTTGTTCATGGAATCCATTCAAATTTACTTTTGTATATTTCTCTGATAATACGAGAAATAGAGTAAAGGATTTTTTTTTCCCTTCACGTATTTGCTAACCAAGATTAACTAATTGGGTTATTCAAAAAAAAAAAAAAAGACTAACTAAATGGGCTAGTCTGTCCATAAATCCTTTCATATATTTCTCAAACTCGATCTTTACACATCAACTAGGCATCGTTAATATTACTATTGACATGTTAATGGGTAACATTACGTAGTTTATTGATATTCATGGTTGATTGTTTGACTCCTGGTGGTGATACTTACCGTTAACTTTTTTTTTGAAATCATACTTACCCTTAACTTAATTGTCGTTAATTGTGACACTGCAGGTGACGTGTTACCTAAGACGTTGATAAGAATGAAACATTATTTTGAACGATTTTCTTTTCGATAATTGAAAAATATTATTCAAAAACATCTAACTCAAACATCAAAGTGACACTCTCCCCACCTTTTAGGAAGGGTTGGAGAGCTCACATACTATCATGTATCATGTGCTTAGAGTTAAACAAATAGCATAGTACATCAAAGTTTAATTAATCAAACAATCTCCTCTAATAAGAACAACACCCAAAGGCAATGCTCAAATGCCTCTGCTATCTATGTTCTTACATACAGTATATTGACCACAAGGTTAAAAAAAAACCCTCATTTCGCCCCTTCTACACATAGATACACCATTTAGCATAGATTGGAACCGACACCTTTAACTGCAGGTACCGGGCCAACTACTAGTTTTAGCATAACTGCACTTGTTGAGCCACTTTGTCAAAGCAACACCTCCTGTAGCTGTTTTTTAGCCTCAACTCTAGAAACAAGTCTCTTTGCAAGCAACAAATTTATCCCATTCTGGACCTAGTTGGCCGTCATAGATGTACTTTCTTTTTTCTTTTTTTTTGCAGGATATCTCACCAGCATTTCTGATTGAAGTAATTTGCATGAGTTCTTTCACTTGTTAATCTCTCTCCACCTGTATCAACATTCTTCATAGAAGCTTTTGCCTCCTATCATTACCTGCATTACCTGCATTATCTTCACAAGAAATCATATTTCCTGCATCCACATTACAATAATCACAGATCCTTTTTTCAAAATATCACCTAATACAAGTGCTTTAGCCTTATTTTATGCAATACACATCAACTAAATTTTATAGCCACATTAACCACCTGCCTTCCGATAGAGATCCCTCTTTTGCAAGAGAGTCAAGAGCCTCATTTGCCTCCATGTTAATATGAACAAATTCAACAGATTTGAATACATGCAAGATATTTCTGAGTTTATTGTAGTAGAACCGTAGACTCCAACATCATTTTGAACGATAATTGCAATGGTTAAATTAACATACAAATTTATTGACAGGTTGCCGGTTGTAGTAAGTCCGTTAGCAAATCTAAGGCAACTTCTAGGGTGGGAGATCCTATCATGTCTCCCACCATGAGAGACCATAAAGAGGGGCATTTAAGCAAAATATTAATTATTTTCAAATTCTTAATCTTTTCATATTTAAAAAATTGACCCATCTTCTCCTCTCTCCTCTCACTCCTCTGCCAACCTTCCCATTTCCCCAACCCCACAGCGAGCGACGAGGCCGACGAAGAAGCTGCGGGGAAAGAGGAATCGTCGTCGTCCGAGATAACCCAATCAACGCAATCAAAACAGATCGGAGAGCACAAATCAGATGGGATCGAGAAAATCGGAATCCAAATCATGACAGATCCGATCCCTGCAACAAACAGACCTTCGATTCGACGATCTCGCCATAGGGAGAGAAGGGTTTCTCGAGAGCATCGTTGTTGGTGGCCCAGGCTAGCTCACCGACGAAGCATCAACAACATTCGATTTCTGCAGAAGCCATTGTTATGGATAACAAGAAAGGCTAAGTTCCTTACAAAGAGGACACGAAGGGAGTGAAGGAAATAGTGAAGGAGGATTAACGAGAATCCCTTAAAAAGAGAGCACAGAGAGAATTTGAAGAAGTTTAAGGATGAGGGAGGAGCTGGACGGTGGTGGGTAGATGGCAAGGTTGAGGGAGGAGGTGAGAGAAAGGGAGTGAGAAAGAAGAACATGGGGTGGATTTTGTAAATTTGAAAAAGTATATGATTTTATAATAATAAAAAATTTATATTTGAGGGCTCTCTCGTGTGGTCTCTCACCCTAGCATTTCCCTTAAATCTAAATGAAACTCACGAGACTTATTTCCCCACAGGGACACTCACGAGGTCGATGAATGTCTTGAGTGGACAGGAGACTCCTTTTGGGATGCCCTATGTCGGCACTGTTTTAGTAAAGTATCAACCTGTGCAAAGACCTTTGTTAGAAAACGGTAAAGGCGGGCATATAGGTAGATCCATCGCCACTTTATTCATACCATAAAATGGTATGTTCACGAACTTCTTTCTTTGGGGTAGATTCTAGGGTGAAGTTGGTTGTTTATGGGTATACCCATATACCATTAAATACTCTTTTTTATGGGAAAACCCATTTCTACCCTTATCTTCAACATATTCTCTACTCTCCACCACCACCCCACACCACCTGAGCTCTTCACCCCCCCCCACCCCCCCCCCCACCCCACAGAGGCACCGACCACCCAACCCCCCACCTCAACAGCTCGCCGCCATTCGCACATGACCATTGTCCACTGCCTCACCTTGCACAGTCGCGTCAGGCCGCCACCTCTCGCCTCTTTGCCCACTGCCACCATCAATAATGGATTGTGACTTAGATCTGACTTGTATGGGGACAGGGTTGCGAACTAAGAACAGAGTTGCACTCATAAAGCGAAGGCGTACGACGGTTGCTCGCGAAGCGGAGCGGGGGACGGTGGCGGCGGTTGCTCGCGAAACGGAGCACCCGACGGCGACGACGTTCCTCTTCGACCTGAATTGGATCTAAATGTTCCTGTTCGGATTTTCGTCACGTTTCTACCCAAACCTTTCGGTCAACACACCAAACTCACCCATAGGAAGATTGGAAATGATTTTGTGAAGGTGGAAGAGGGTTAGGGATAAAGGTGGTGGTGCGGCTGGTTAGAAGGCTTTTGATGTTTCAGGGCTTGGACCCATCCCCAACACCCTCTCCTCGCTCATCCCCCTTTGCCACTTCCGGCGACTCGAACTCAAATCAGGCAGCGATGGATGCTGAGGTTGGGGAGAAGTTTGATAGAAAGGCATTTTCAGATAGAAGTTCAATCGATTGAATGATCTGGATAGGGCTTTGGTAAGGGTCGCAGATCAGGCGGCCAATTCATGCAAATGTTGGTAAGGGTTTGATGGAGTTGCGGGCAGAGGTTAAAGGTAGTGGTGGCAAGTGGTTAAAGGTGGCGGCACAGTGGTAGAAATTGTAGGGTTTGGACAGTAGGGTGGGATGGGTGAAGGGCAGATTAGTATTTTTCAAAAAAATTTGGTTTTCAAAATTTTTTTGGATCAATAAATCTGAACCATTCATTATTTAATTATTATATCCAATGGTCCAAAATCACTCCTGATGAAAACAATTTGGGGTATATGGGTATACCTATAAGCAACTTAGCTACTTCATGCTAGAATCCACCTTTTTTTGGTATTCGCTTTACTTTTGTTTGTTATATATTCTTATTGTTTAGCATCTAGCATGGATGAGCAAATAGGTGGTTCACTATAGAACCACCTGTTTGCACCATTACATATAGGTTTTTTTTATTCGACGAGCGAGATGAAACAAGTTGTCCGATCATGACAAACTATTCAAATTTGCAGTTTGGTCCTTTCTCGTGTGTTCATGGTAAAATAGAGCATTGTGACACCCTTAAGTGAATCGATTATTTTGTGTCGTGTGACTCGGTTATCATCAAAACATTACTTAAAAATGAACTGGTTACCTATGTCCTTAATGAATCGATTATTTGACCTCATGTATAAATGTGACAACCGTAAGTAGTAAATGTGGTCACGCGCATAGTCACAAACAAACACACAAGCATGTTAACTTATAAAATGTTCCATTTTTTACACTAGTCCCATACAAACACACAAAAGCAAACCACATTACAGGAAATCAAACACACAAAAGCAAACCACAATGCATGGAATGAAAATACACGGAATTCAAACAAAGCTTTCAAACAAGTTGAACCCTAATCACTAGCTTCATCATCATCTGCATATTCTTCTTCATAATAGTCTTTAATGCATGCAAGTCTGGTATCTATCTGATCAAAGCGAGTATCCATACGAGTATTAAGATGAGTGAATTTGTGAGACATGTCTAGCCTCATATCTCTAGGTGACATTTTGGTCCAAAATACCAAATTTCTCCTCAAGAATGTAAAATGCATGTCAAAATAGTCCTTTTTAGGACAATTTTTAGGGACATGGTGGTCCCAATCAGGGACTATTTTGACACGCATTTTACATTCTTGAGGACCAAATTGATACTTTCCATTTTTCAGTGCCCAAAATGTCACATTGTTTTTTTGTTAAGGACTAGTTTAGGCCTTTACTCAATTTTATAGTTTCATTTCATAGTAAAAATTATTTGTTATTAATAATATAATAAATAGTAAATCTAAAATTTTATATTAAATACGAAAAATATCATCTTGGTTGTGACGAAGTATGAGAACCAATAAAAATATTTTACTTCGGTTGTAAGCAATTTTCCAACAAAGCCCAATTTTAAAAATCAAAATAAATAAATTTTAAATTTATACAAGATGAAATTATAATAGATACTAAAATATAATCAATAATATGTATTAAAAAGATAGTAGTGAATATTAAAATTAATTTTAAATATTAAGATATAATGTTATGTTTGGTTTGATTGTCCTTAAACCCTAGAACTAAACCAATCATAATCGAGTTTTGTTAGGTTTGGTTGGGTTGGAATCAATTGGCAACAAATCTGAACCAAATAAGTTGGTTTGATTGAACAACGGTTCGGTTCGGTCACGAAAACTACTAAATATATTAAAAATATATAAATATTAAATCTAAAGAATATTAGAATATAATGAATAGTAAATACTAGAAAAATGTAAATAAATATAATGAATTGTAAATATTAATCTAAAAAATATTAGAATATAATAAATAGGCTTATTATGGCCTAGTTAGGTCACATTGGCCCAAGTTAGGGTGACAATTGTCTATACGAACAATTTAGTAATGTTGGGCTAACTAAGTCACAATGGGCTAGTTTAGTCATATTGGACAAAGTCGGCTAGGAGTGTAAGACCCGACCAATGCAATGATGCTCAACCTGAAAATACAGATCAAACCAAATAATTTGGTTCAAATTTTGTGGCGTTTAAAGTAGTGATTATAATGCTATGTAATGGATTCGTTAGGGTTAGGGTTAGGGTTATGGTTAGGGTTAGGGTTTAGAACATGAAATGCAATATTGGCCCAGGAATCGATTAATTGGTAGAAAATTAATTAGGCCAAGAAAGTAATATTGGCCCATGAAACGCACATTGAGCCGGATAAGTGATATTGGACCAACTAAGTTGAATCAGGTCAATATAGTCATGGTAGGGCCTAGTTAGGTCATATTGACCCAAGTTAGGTGGCAATTGTCTATACGAACAATTTAGTAGGGTTGGGCTAGCTAAGTCACATCGGGCTAGTTTAGTCATATTGGACAAAGTCGGCTAGGGGTGTAAGACCCGACCAATGACATGATAAACCTGAAAATACAGATCAAACCAAATAATTTGGTTCAGATTTTGTGGCGTTTAAAGAATCGATTAAAATGCTATTTAATGGATTCGTTAGGGTTAGGGTTTAGAACATGGAATGCAATATATTGGCCCCCGAATCGATTAAATTTTAGGAAATTAATTTTGCCAAGAAAACAATATTGGCCATGAAATGCATATTGAGCCGGATAAGTCATATTGATTGCCATTTGTTGTTTGTATGAAAATAAAAAATAAAAAAGTGAGTAGTGTGGGACCAAATGCGTACTTTTTTTTACATATGACGGGTTTAATAAATTTTTTTATGTATATGAAACAAATGGAGATTTGCCCAAAATATTACCTTAACCCTTTTTTATTTATCTATAAATATTATATTGGAAAACTTAAATTTGACTAAATATAAAGTACAATTTTAATGCACTTTATAGATAATAAATTATTTGTTTACATTTTATAGGTTAAATATATTATACTTATAAATACTCCAACTCACCTTCGATGCTAGGCTTGGAGTAAAAATAAGAAGTAAAAATAAGAATACAAACAAGACTTGATCCTTAAAAAAAATCGTGAAAGAACATAACAATCGTTGATGCGAATTGACCTTCAACAATCGAACGGTGAGAGGCATTTACATGTCAGCAATCCGTGTAGCAATTTGACCCTAAATATGAATGTGACAATAGCGAGAATAAAGTGTGATGACGCGCATTTGAATGTTGTGTCCAGAATGCGATTAGGGTAAAGGGTTTCCTGAATTGATTATTATGGTTACATGAATCGAGTATTCAATGGAATGGATTTAGTGAATTGGTTAACCTACCTTGGTGAACCGGTTAACTGAATAAATTACAAATAATAAATTATTATGGTAAATTATATCTGACCTTAAGTAAAAATGTGACAACGGTAAATATAAATTGTGACAACGCGCACTGAAATTTCATAGCCCGAACATGATTGGTTCATGCTTTCCTGAATCGATTTGTATGTTAAAATGAATCGAATATTTAGTAGATTTCCTGATTCGATTATTACGTCCATATGAATCAAATCATCAATATTTTGAAAAAAAATCATACGTTAAATATAGATGAAGTAAATTGATATTGCATAAGAAAGACTCTTATGCAATATTATGTGATGAAGTTAATCAACAAGGAAACTAATTTTCACCAAATTCAAACAAGACCTAATGGAATGAAGATTAAGCAGAAAAGAAAGAAAGAAAGAATTGGAAATTCCATTTCTGATATTCTCATTACACAAACCCATATATATAGGGTAATTACAAGAGGTGAAGTTAGTTGTAGGATAACTAACTTCTTAACAGAAATACATTTACAGCTAAACAAAGTCCAGATAATATATACATAACCTATACATGTGCTATACGTATGGTATACACTAATTAGACCAAACCCATTTTTAGCATAACTAATGATGAAAGATACTCAAATGTCACAGAACAAAGAAAATAAACAGGGCAAAGAATATTCCCAATATTTAACACCAACCATCTCCTAAATTTTCTTTCTATTATCAAGAACACAAGAATAATATTTAAATTTGAGTGACAAAGAAAAATCAAAGTGACAAATCTAAATATGGAGATGATAAATCAAAACAATGAGGGGATGGAGAACTCTAAATCTCGGATTTTGAATAGTGTTGAAGGAATCCTAAATGTTCATAGTTTCATACCCAAACCCCTAACCCGAAATAATCACATATCAAAGGAAATCAAAACCCAGAGGAAGGAAACATGGGTTGCAGATGATTTACCTGGAGCTCGTCGAAACCGCAGTTTTTGGTGCCACAACGGCCGCCGGATTTGAGCTTTTCTTCTTACTCGCACTCTGGCAGTAGAATATGGTCATTAGCATGTGTGAGTAGAGGTGACCAAGGTAAGAGAAGAGGGGGTGGGGGAGAGGACCAAGCAGCAAATAAGAGAAGTTAAAAAAATGGTTTATCTACAAAATAGAAAAACTGGCTACTATCGCATTTACCTACAATAGAAGGTCAAATTAATGTTTCACTCGTGAACCACTTGAGACACTATTCCACGGTAGAAGTCGCCTTATTTATAATTAATGCTTATGTTGTAGGAGAGAGTTCGATCAAGAGTCAAGAACCACATTTGGACGAGGTCTTTCGCAAAACCCACAATAAGAATCAGGAAGTAGACTAGCGAGTTTGTCAATGAGCGCTAAGGTAGGTTCAGAAAATGCACCATTAAATTGTTATTATAATAAACTGTCATTCTTATTCTTATTATCTACATGACTCTGGATTTACAATCCTGCACCTTCAAGGAGATGATGGGATCACAGAGAACTACGACCTGTTGATCCGTTTGGAGCCACGAAAGTCCATTAAAATTGGCAAGGGTTGGAAGAAGTTTTGTGCTCTATGTCGTTTTAAAAAGGGGGATGAAGTTGTTTTTACATTTCCTTATGACAATGCCAATATAGTCCATGTTAGAAATTAGTGTTTAGTGTTTTCTTATAATGAGAGGGACTCTCTTTTTTTGTACTCCTTTTTGAATTTGTTTAGTTATTGGACAGTCTGACCAAACAAATGTTATTGTATCTAATTATGGTTTATGGTATATGTTAATGGAATCAATTACTTTTTAATTTCAACCATTTTATTTTGGACATAAGGATTATTCTTAAATTTTATGCTTATTTCTTTAATTCAGTAATGCTTATGTTACTTATTTTATGCATTTAATCAGTGTGAATAGATTTATAACTGCAATAGAGGTCAATTAAATCAATTATAAAATTCATATGCCCAGATTAATGCATAAAATTTAATTAAATTAAAAGACTTCCATTTGGTGATTGATAATTAATAACTAATTATATTTGGTAATGAATATCCCACAATAAACGAAATGAAACAGGTCATGAAATCAAATTCAACAATCATACATTAGCCACATTCTATTGTCTGTAACAAATCTGAAAGATCAAATACTGAAGTTAATATATTGAGTATTAATATATTTTCGACAAATTTTGCCAATCAAAAAAAAAAATCTATTATAACTCTTCCCAAGATTATCTTTTCATGCATAGGACAGTGAGTCGACAAGAGTGATCAAGCCATCTAAAACAAATAAATTACAGCTATGGCAGCAACTGTACACAAAAAGGGAGACACTGTAGTCACATGCTTGGAGACAAGTCAACCCATTTCCTAAAATCCTCTAGAAGTTTTTTCACTACATGGACGTCTCTTTAGTTGCAATATCATTCTTGCAACACTAATTCATTCCAGCGGTATGGATCCTATGTGTACTGGCCGAAGAGTAAACCCGACCACCGAGCTCGAATACCCGGCCCAGTCCGGAAGCTAAAGATAATAAGTTAAAGATCACTTAATCAAGGGATAAGATATTAATATTAAATCCTGATATCATCTGAAATAACCTTATCTGGTTAGAAGAGATAATATCCCTTAAATTAAGGAATCACATCTCAAAAGATATTTAAGAGATAAATCAGATCTCTAAAAGATATTTAAGAGATAAATTAGATCTCTAAAAGATATTTAAGAGATAAATCAGATCTCTAAAAGAGAGGGGAATCCTATTATAAAAGGAGGAGTACCCATGAGAGAAGACTCACTTTTCACTGAACTCCGGTGACTCTCTCTTAAGCGTATTAGAGAAACTAGCGTCGACCAAGAGACTACCAGAGAGTCCTTGCTCCCTAGTATTCATCCGATACAAAATTAAGAGATCGAGATCACCCCGGCCAAGGGTTGAACCGAGAACTACGTCTGGCTTTGATTCCCATCGGGATACGTAGGACCGGAATATTGAATTCTGCCAAGCCATAGCCTAAAACAACCCTAATTATTCATCCCTGGTTTGACGTTCCCGGCGAGGTTCCGGTAAACCGGATCTCGGCAGGAACATTTGGCGTCCACCGTGGGGCCGAGGTGAAACTTTCCCCGGTTCCACAAGAAAAGCTTAATGGTGACCACACGGAATGGTCTGCGAGGAGGGGCGAGCAGCATGAATCATGAGGACCATGAGGCTTCGAACGCCCAGAACCACGACAATCATCTTTCCTCCCCCCTCCATGAAGACAACACTCTGTTGGAAGAAATTATGGAACAACTCAAGCAGCTTCGGAAGGAGAACGAGGAGATACGCGCACAAAATCAGAAGCTTTTGAAAGCCCGGAAAAGAGAAAGGTCCCTGACACCTTCAGACGGAGAGCAATCCTCACCCGAGGCTGGCCAGAGGGACCCTCCGGTGCACTCTCCTCGGGGCACTAACCGAGCATCCAAAACAAAACCTCCCCTGGGGGATTCAGAAGTCAAATCTCACGCAGAAAGGACTAGCCAAAAAGGAAGGACATCGGACCGACGTCCGAGGTTGCCCTTCACTGATGACATTAATGAGGTAATCGTGCCAACCCATTTTAAGCCCCTTAACATCGACAAATTCAATGGCACCACTGACCCAACCGAGCATGTGGAGTCCTTTATTTCCTCTATTTACTTGGGGACTGATTCGGAGGCTGTCATGTACAAAGTTTATCCAACTACTTTGCAAGGCCCTGCTCTGACCTGGATAACAAATCTACCACCTCGGTCGATTGATTCCTTTGATGTGCTCATGACAAGTTCACTGCACAATTTGCGGCAAGCCGAAGGCACAAAAGGCACTCAGTCTCACTGGTAAATTTCAAACAGGAGAGGAATGAATCGCTCAGAGATTACATGGCCCGCTTCAATGCTAAGCAGATCCTGATTCCCAACATGAGCTCGGAACTCTGCCTCCACACCGTCATGGCCGGTCTAAAGCCAGGACCATTCTTTGAGTACCTATCTCGGACGCCACCAAGAGATTTTGAAGAGCTGCAGGAAAAGGCTACAAGTTTCATGAACTCGGAAGAGATGCTGGAATTTAAAAGGAGAGAAAGAGGTTTCGAGGACAAGAGCTCAGCCTCGAACAAAGACAGAAACAGGGGGTCTGACTCACAAAGGATCCAAAAAACCAATGAAAGAGAATTCCCGCAGAGGCATCCCAGGTATCCATCTTATACTCCGTTGAACCGACCTTGGGCAGCCATCCTTCAGGAGGTATGCAGCGCCGAGTTGCTTACCTTACCTGAACCATCCAAAACACCGGACAATGGTGACAAGCAAAGAATGCATGTGGCATCAGAACTATGGACACTCCACTAAAGAGTGCAGAACACTCCAGAGAAAGATTGAGGAGTTGGTACAAGCAGGCCGTCTTGATCGTTTCATCCGCCGAGATGACAATAGAGGCAGACGACCCGGTCGAAGACAACAAAGACACGGTCATGATAACCGAGACCGAGATGCAAAATTGCGAAGAAATCATCAGGGCGGAGATCGACTGAATAACCAAAGGACCTCTATCGAAGAATCAGAGGGAGGAATCAGGGGGGTCATCAATACAATCTCGGGGGGATTTACAGGAGGAGGAACAACGAGCTCGGCTCGGAGGCGTCATGTCAAAGCCCTCCGATCTGTTAACACGGTGTCTGGAAGGCCTCCAAGAGCAAGACCCCCCATAACATTCACAGATGATGATTTCCAAGGGGTAAATCCAAATCAAGATGACCCAATGGTGATAACGGTCGAGCTGGCCAACTTCTCGGTCAGACGAACACTTATTGACCAGGGGAGCTCGGTCGATATTCTCTACCTGGCAATCTTCAAGAAGCTCGGAATCCCAGAAAAGCTGATAAAAGAGCAGGAGGACAAGCTGGTAGGGTTCGCCGAGGAACAAGTCAAGACCCGAGGTTATATAGATCTCTTAACAACGTTCGGAGAAGGCAGATTCTCCAAGTCCGTATTAGTCAGGTATGTTATTGTAGATGCCAGCACATCGTACAATATCCTTATCGGAAGACCGAAGTTGAATGAGCTCGGGGCAATTGTCTCTACCCCACACCTGACAATGAAATTCCTAGCCGACTCTGGGGAGATAATTGCGGTCTGAGCTGACCAAAAGCTAGCAAGGCAGTGCTATATGGACAGCCTGAAGGTTACCCATCACCAGGACGACCCAAAGAATACCGAGGATGGTAAAGTAGAGGTGGTAAGCTCTGTCAGCTCAGTAACTTCAGCCAGTTCGGTAAGCATGTTTGAGCTGGACCCAAGGGCGGAGATGTACGATTCCAGGGCCGAACCAAAAGAGTCTTTAGAAAGGTTCCAATTGCGAGCCCATCCTGAACAGTGCACCCACGTCGGTAGTCAGCTGGACCCCTCACTCAGAGAGAGGCTTCACACGGTCCTAAGAAAGAATGCTGACCTGTTTGCCTGGAAGACATCGGATATGCCGGGCATAGACCCCAACTTTATGTGCCATAAGCTGTCTATATATCCCGAAGCTAAACCTGTAACTCAGATAAAAAGGAAACTGGGTGAAGAAAGGCGTCGAGCAATGGCCGAGGAGACTTCTAAACTGCTCAAAGCAAATTTCATCCGAGAGGTGAAATACACCACTTGGCTAGCCAACGTGGTATTAGTCAAAAAGGCCAATGGTAAATGGCGGATGTGCACCGACTATACCGACCTCAACAAGGCATGCCCAAAGGATTCTTCTCCCTTGCCCAACATCGACAGACTGGTGGATGGGGCCTCGGGTTACAAGGTTCTGTCCTTTTTGGACGCATATTCAGGTTACAACCAGATCAGGATGTATCCACCCGACGAGGAAAAGACAGCATTTATGACTAATGGGGCAAACTATTGCTACCGAGTAATGCCCTTCGGCCTAAAAAATGCCGGGCCAACATATCAAAAGCTTATGGACAAGGTTTTCGCCAGTCAAATCGGAAAAAACTTAGAAGTATATGTTGATGACATGGTAGTAAAATTCGAGGATCCGAGCCAGCACCCTACCGACCTCGAAGAAATCTTTGGCCAGCTCAGAAAGTACAACATGAGGCTAAATCCAGAGAAGTGCTCTTTTGGTGTGCAAGGAGGAAAATTCTTGGGGTATATGCTAACACACCAAGGAATCGAAGCTAATCCAGATAAATGCAAAGCCGTCATGGAAATGCGAAGTCCTCGGAATGTGAAGGAAATTCAGAGGCTAGCCGGTCGATTAGCCTCCCTATCCTGCTTCCTCCCAAAGTCTGCAGAGAAGGCAAGACCTTTCTTCCAGCTCTTGAAAAAGCCAAAGGATTTCATTTGGACTGAAGAATGTGAGAAGGCCTTCGAAGATCTGAAACTCTTCTTAGCATCTCCCCCAATCCTCACTCGACCTCAGCTCGGCAAAGATCTGTACCTGTACCTCTCCGTCAATGATTATGCAATCAGTGTAGTGATCATCCAGGAAGAGGAGGAGCAACAGATGC
Organism: Sophora flavescens; assembly: GCA_030762895.1. NCBI lineage: Eukaryota > Viridiplantae > Streptophyta > Magnoliopsida > Fabales > Fabaceae > Sophora > Sophora flavescens. The sequence continues at coordinate 40,135,271 of CM061066.1, forward strand.
CGGTATACTATGTCAGTAGGATCCTGAAAGACGCGGAAACGCGATACCAAGTAATTGAAAAACTGGCTCTCGCCTTAGTTATGGCAGCTCGGAGGTTACGGCCCTATTTCCAATCTCACCAGGTCATCGTCAAAACTGATAATCCGATAAAGCAAGTACTCAGGAAACCTGATCTAGCCGGATGAATGATAGCTTGGTCAGTGGAATTGTCAGAGTTCGGTCTACGGTATGAACAGAGGGGCCCAATGAAAGCCCAATGCCTCTCTGATTTTATTGCCGAGCTTTATTCCAAACCGAGGTCAGAATCCTTCATCTGGCTCCTATATGTTGATGGATCATCTAACTTGAAAGGAAGAGGGCTGGAATAATTCTTGAGGGACCTGATGACCTAATCCTCGAGTAATTTTTGAAGTTTGGGTTCACTGCTTCAAACAACCAAGCAGAATATGAAGCCCTTATTGCCGGGCTATTGTTAGCTAAAGAAATCGGGGTCCGGGAGCTAAAATGCAGAAGTGACTCACATCTCGTAACGGGACAAGTCTCGGGCAATTATCAGACAAAAGACCCCCAACTAACCAGATATCTCTGCAAGGTTAATAGCCTCATTTTTGAATTTGAGCATTTCTCCATTGAGCACATACCTCGAGAAGAAAATTCCAGAGTAGATCTGCTGTCCAAATTGGCAAGCATCAAGAGGGCTGGCCAACTAAGAACTTTCATTCAAGAAAACCTCCTTGAGCCGAGCATAAAGAGTGCCGAGGTGACAGTAACCGAGCACTATGACCGGGGCTGGATGACTCCAATCTGGGAGTATCTAACCTCGGACAAACTACCTGATGACCAAAAGGAGGCGAGGCGAATCCGTCTAAAATCTTCTCACTACACCATCTTTGACGGTGAGTTGTACAAGAGGGGATTCTCCAGGCCGTTACTGAAGTGCCTCACAAAGGAGCAGTCCGAGTATGTAATGGATGAGATGCACCAAGGAATCTGCGGAATGCATTCAGGTGGCCGATCTCTGGCAGCTCGGATCCTACGAGCAGGGTTTTACTGGCCAACCATGAGACTCGATTGCTCTACCTGGACCAATAGGTGTGACCCTTGTCAGAAGTTCGCCAACATAGCTCGTGCCCCAGGAGAAGAGCTCCACTCCATGTTCTCACCATGGCCCTTTACTATGTGGGGGATGGACATAGTCGGTCCTTTCCCAGTGGCCAAGGGTCAAGTCAAGTTCCTCCTGGTAGGGGTAGACTACTTCACCAAATGGATTGAAGCAGAGCCATTGGCTATGATAACTGTGAAAAAGGTCCAGAATTTTGTATGGAAAAACATTATATGCAGGCATGGCCTTCCTTATGCAGTTGTGACAGACAACGGAAAGCAATTCACCGATAAGGAACTCGGAGAGTTTTACTCCAACCTCGAAATTAAACACAAAGTGACCTCGATTGAGCTTCCACAAACAAATGGCCAAGCAGAGGCAGCCAATAAAGTTATTCTAAATGAGCTCAAAAGAAGGTTGGGACAATCAAAAGGGGCTTGGGTTGAGCAGTTACCAAGCATTCTGTGGGCTTACCATTGCTCACCACAATCCTCGACGGGAGAAACACCGTTCAAACTAACCTATGGAACCGATGCGATGATTCCAGTTGAGCTCGGTGAGCTCTCCTTTCGAAGGCAGCATCACAATCAAAGTAAAAATGAATAAGAACTCCGAGTTGAGCTTGACATGGTCGAGGAAGTCCGAGATACAGCAAAAATCAGGGACGAGCTGTGCAAGCAAAAAGCAACTCGGAAGTACAACTCAAGGCTACGCCCAAGGGAATTTGTGCAGGGTGACTTAGTGCTGAGACTGCAAAGCGACGCGAGAAAAGACTCCAGAGAGGGTAAGCTAGCGGCAAACTGGTCAGGCCCATTCAGGATAGTAGAAAATCTAGGAAATGATGCCTACAGGCTAGAAGAATTGACAGGAAAGTCGGTTCCAAGAACATGGAACACTTCCCACCTTAAGTTTTATTTTAGCTAAGGTTAGAAAGTGATGCACTCTTTTTCCTATCTCGGTCTTTTTCCCATGAGGTTTTGGCCGAGAAGGTTTTAACGAGGCACACTAGGAAAAATAAATAAATAAAATTTTCTTCAGTTGAGCTATTATGCAAAAAATACGGCGTTAAAACTGCTTAAATCCTAAAGAGGCCATCCGAGCCTGTAAAGGTGCTTAAATCCTAAAGAGGCCGTCCGAGCCTATAAAGGTGCTTAAATCCTAAAGAGGCCATCCGAGCCTGTAAAGGTGCTTAAATCCTAAAAAGGTCGTCCGAGCCTATAAAGGTGCTTAAATCCTAAAGAGGCTGGCCGAGCCAAAATCGATCGATCAGGGTCGAAGTGCCGAGCCTATAAAGGTGTATCAGGTTAAAATTGACCAATCAAGGTCAACGTACCGAGCCTATAAAAACATCATAAAATTTTCCAAGTGCAAATAGATTCACAAGTAAAATAAGAAATTTCATTAAAATAAAGGGGCAAGTCCCCAAATACATAAAGGTTAAAAAAAAAGGACTGCACAAAAACAAGATGTTTCCTAAACTACTTATACAATTTCAGGAATCAAGGTCCTCCTCGGCATTGGGAGGGATGATGTCAATCTGGCCAGGTTGGCCCACTTCACCTTCGGGTCCCTCCTCGTCCACTTGATCCTCGCCCTCTTCTCCGTGAATTGCGACCTCCTCATCCTCATCCTCCAGCTCGGCCAATGGCACAAGGATTCCATCTCGGTTGAAATCCTTGTCCACATCGGCACTGGAGAAGTCAGCAGTCGGGTTGAAGTACTGGAGTTGCTTCACGGCTCGGGAAAAACCGTTAACATGCTTCCTCATGATTGAAGCCTCAACTTCAGCTAGATCATCACGGAGCCTCAGGTTCTCCTCCTTCTCGGTCTCCAGCAACTTCTGCAGCTCCTGACTGGCTTCCTTCTCGGCTTGCAGCCCTTTCACAACGTTCTGAAGGTTGAGTCGGTCGGCTCTTTCCGTTTCTAGCTCGGCCGTGAGGGTGGCATGGCCTTCTTCCAGCTGCGTCTTTTGAGCCTTCAGCTGACCGATGACCCGGCCTTGCTCCTCACACTTGGCCAGGGCCTGAGAAAGCTCGTCTCTCATCCTCAGGGCCCGGGCCGCATCCGCCCTCATCACCTCCATCTTCTTCACGTTATCAATTAGATGCTTTCTCCAGAAGCGGGTGATTGAGGCAATATGGAGAGCATAGGCGCCGGCCGCCTCCATACTTTCCTCAGGGCCCTGCTCCAACAACAGGCGGGCATCAGACGGTTTCAGCACTTGGCCATCGATCAGGCCTGCAGGGTCGAACTCATTCGCCCAGAGCGAGCTGTTCCCTGGATTACAGTTACCATTATACCATTTAGTGTCCGAGGTGAGATCGGTCACCATGGGAGCGTTGCTCGGTCGGTCAGCAGAAGGAGGAGTCTCTCCAATCATCAGCAAGGGAGGAGAGCTTCCAATCGGCACCTCTGGCCTTAGATCTGCCCGGGTCCTCTTCGGAGGACAAACATTCAAGTCAGAAGCTTTAGCAAACTTCTTCTTCTTCCCCTTAACATTTGAAGCGACAGCTGATCCGCCAGCAGCCGACTTCTTCATCAGTGCCTTGTAGTTGAATTTTCCCATTATCACTGCAAAAGGAGAAAAATCAGTCAAATACAAGTACGTGACTGGGCAAGTAAAACACTCATTAGAAAACTACTTACAATCAAAATCGGCTTGCGGAGTGGATGACTTGGGGAGCAATAAAAGTCTACCACAGGGCAATGGCCAAGGATAGAGTTTTAACAGCTCAACGTCGGTCCTCTCTTGGGATGTCATACAGCCGACGTCATAGCTGTGGAACTTAGTGGGGTGGGGTTGCCAGTAGAAGGGAAATCTGGAGACTCCATCCGAGTCATAGAATAAAGACTCGTTCCCTGCAGTAGGTCGGACTTTGAAAAAGTCCAACTTGAAAATTTTATATGAACTCTTATAGAGCCCAATAATACCCCCCGACTCGGCCCCACTAAGGGAAATCCAACCGACCCGGTCCCCGAACCTGACCTTATAAAAGTAAAGGAAGATAGGAGCAGTGGCCCCCACTCCTATCTCCTATCTGTTCACAAAGGATTTGGAACGCCTTTAAAAACGCCCAACTGTTTGGATGGAGCTGGGTTGGGGCAACATTCATGATTTTCAGTACATCACACTCGAACTGGGTAAAAGGAAGAGTAACTCTGATATGTTCAAATAAAGTCTTGTATACATATGTGAAGGAAGACTGCCCTGGAGCAGGATGAAGAAAAACGTGTTCATCCGCAGAACACGGCAAACATTCTACAATGCCCCCAAAGGCAGAAACTTCGTTTTTAAGGGATGAGAGGGATTCGAAATTCCTAAAGTTAGAATGAAAGGCCCCCACGTCTGGCCTCACCCAGAAATACCCAGGAATAGTAATATCTGGGTATGGGACCCTAGGCATTCTAGTGGTACGCCTGCGACGTTTAGGAATGGGTACTGCTTCAGGAGTGGCTGAGCTATTCCCGTCAGTGGAGGAAGAGGCACCAACGGCACCACCTCCCCCATGAGAGGAGGAAGGGGAAGAATGAGGAGAGCCCCCAATTAGATGGATTTCAGGCTCTACGACCTGAACCCCAGAAGAGACATCCTGAGATACCTCAAATGAAGACTCCATAGATGAGCAATCAAGAAAGTAAACCTCAGGGAGCTTGAAAGAAATGAATAGGGCGTACCTGGAGCAGAGAGGAAGTATGGATGCTCGGGCTAAAGAAAGGACACACGATAAAAAAGTCTAGAGTTCACGGAAGCACAAAGACCTATCCCAAGGTCTCGTCCCAATTTATGGAAAACAAGGGCAACATCCCCTCGTCGCATTGATGGGGGTTGTTGGGCGAGAGCAGGGAAACGTCCCCTCGCGTCTCTGACCAAATTCGCCAACCAATGGGAAATCCACACATGGCAGCGATGTCAGAGTATAAACCGCCATCACGGGAAACTAGGAGCACGCCACAATCCACAACTCTCGGGAACAATGCCACGGGGGCCACGCGTCACACAGGGTGACGTTTTGTTTCCATCTCAAGGCCCAAGAAAGTATGCCGTCAGCACAGAACAAGTAATCACCTCCACCTCGGTTGGCCTCGGCTCCCACGAAGAAGCTTCCACGCCGTTGGCTCAAAGCTTGGGGGGCTTGTGTATGAGCCGAGGTACAGAGCCCGGCACCCGAAAGCATCAAGCTCGATCACCCGAGATGCTCACCGAGTTGGAGGAGGTATATGCATAGAGTAAGAAGCTCGGCCAATCACCTCGTCGGAAATAAAGACGGAAAGATGAAACCGAGTTCATGAGCTCGGCTGACATCATGAAAGCTTTTACGCCTAATTGGTTCAAAGCTTAGGGGGCTTGTGTACTGGCCGAAGAGTAAACCCGGCCACCGAGCTCGAATACCCGGCCCAATCTGGAAGCTAAAGATAATGAGTTAAAGATCACTTAATCAAGGGATAAGATATTAATATTAAATCCTGATATTATCTGAAATAACCTTATCTGGTTAGAAGAGATAATATCCCTTAAATTAAGGAATCACATCTCAAAAGATATTTAAGAGATAAATCAGATCTCTAAAAGATATTTAAGAGATAAATCAGATCTCTAAAAGAGAGGGGAATCCTATTATAAAAGGAGGAGTACCCATGAGAGAAGACTCACTTTTCACTGAACTCCGGTGACTCTCTCTTAAGCGTATTAGAGAAACTAGTGTCGACCAAGAGACTACCAGAGAGTCCTTGCTCCCTAGTATTCATCCGATACAAAATTAAGAGATCGAGATCACCCCGGCCAAGGGTTGAACCGAGAACTACGTCTGGCTTTGATTCCCATTGGGATACATAGGACCGGAATATTGAATTCTGCCAAGCCATAGCCTAAAACAACCCCAATTATTCATCCCTGGTTTGACGTTCACGGTGAGGTTCCGGTCAACCGGATCTCGGCAGGAACACTATGTATTCTAAGATTGCAAGAATGAAGAGGAAGATGATCATTCAAGACAAGTCAATCAACAAACGTGCTACATATATCGGTATAACACATGTATAAGCATTTTTAACTCCATTTGGTATCCAACTTTCTCATTGGATTCTTAGAATTTTCATTTCACTTTTATTTTCCAGCTTAATAACATTTTAATTAAATACTTTAACAAATACAGATGAGAATACCTTACCAAGGAATTTGCTACATAGTGGTTCAAATTCATCCGAAAAGAAACAAACAAGAACCAGAAAGCCATTGTCACCTTTATCTCATGGTATGTAATTTATCTCTCTATATCTCAATATCTATATATATATAGATTAAGAGAGTTATACAAAATACGGATTGAATCCCATATCATTGATATAAATATAAAAAACATTTGTTTTTTATGTATCTTTTGTTGAAACAGGAAATATACCAAAACATAATGTTACATGAAGTTGTAACCCAATCTCGAATGTTACAAGAACCGGCAATAGTAAAAAACGAACTAACTCTGATGCATGTACTCCATCTCCTCTTTCCGAAGTTATTAACACTACAAACTCCAAGTCAAAAGTGATGAAGAAAAATACTGTATCAGTCACACCCCTATTTGTAGGTATATATATTTTTATGGTTTGAGGTATTTTTTTTTATTTCTATGTCACTAATGTAGGTGTTATTAATTCCAAATTTTTGTTTTCAAGAAGATAATGTTGCACTTGGTGATACTTTAGGAACTTCAAATTCAAGCTCAATTTGGAATGGATCAGCTGCTGATTTATCTACTAACTTATCAGAGGTAGTCAATACTTTGCCTCATTATATCCATGGGAAATCTGTCAATCAATCAGTCAATGTTCTACACTCTATTGGTAGAACTAGATTGAAATTCGACACAAATGAAGGAATCACCCAATACAAATAGTTATCAAAGTTATATTACTGCCTACACAATATAATTTAATTATCAAGTTTACATTCATTACTTTTAATTTCAGTCACTTTGGCTGAGGATGATACAACGTCTGCGTTTCTTTCTGATTTATATTCAAATGCTGAAACTGAAGGTGCAAATTATAATCACAGATTATTCTTTAGATTTCTTCTATTTTATAATCATCTCACTTATATCATATGTCATTCCTATGTTGCAGTTTTTGTCAATTTTGGACAACTTTCAATTCAATGTCAGTACTGTAGTGTTGATGTATGGTTTGAAGAGAGATATGAAAAGGCTAGAAAGCTCAAGCAAGCGGATTTATCAATCTGCTGTTTAAAGGACGTTGTACAACTTCCTTTTTTGAAAAAACCACTTGATTTACTGTTCAATCTAATACATGGTATAGATAATGGAAGTAATCATTTCAAGGAAAATATCAGCATACAATAGCATGTTTTCATTTACTTCATTGGGTGGTAAAGTACACAATTCAATCAATAATGGAGGTGGTCCTCCTCAGTTTATACTTAGCGGTCAAAATTACCATCGAATGGGGAGTCTGTTGCTAGAAGTGGGAGGTGTTCCAAAGTTTGCACAACTATATGTCTATGATACGCAAAATGAATTGGAAAATAGACTTAGGCATTTTGGGTATGTCTCAATAAGTTATTCATCAAATATAATTTCAACAGATCTTTATATTTTATCATTCTTATATATCCTTACAGGTCCAAAAAAGATTTGCAAGTATTTGATAAATCATTGGTTCAAGAGCTAACTAAAATGATTGATAGGTGGAATGAACTTGCAAAGTCATTCAGAAGAGTCAGATATCATATAGATAAGGATGGAACGACAAATGTTAGTTTGTGATTATTTCGAAATAGATCAAAGGATGCCAGGTTGTACAATCTTCCCACGTCAGATGAGTTGGCAATGGATGTTGGAAGAGATATTATTGTCAGGAACATCTCTGGTTATTTTGAGAGGCTTCACGAAACTCATACCTCTTTCATTCCATTGCAATATCCATTATTATTTCCTTATGGAGAAGATGGATATAAAGAAGACATCCCAATTCGAGATGTTGAAGATGAATCTAACACCCATAAAATAATTCGTGTTACATTCAGGGAGTGGATTGCTTTCAGAATTCAAGAAAGGGATTGTGAATTTGGTAATATTGTCAATGCAAGAAGATTGTTTCAACAATTTTTGGTGGATTGTTTCACAATGATAGAAGCATAGCGTCTCTCCTTCATAAGACACAATCAAAAGACAATAAGGTGTGAAGTTCTCAATGGGTTACAGGAAGCAGTTGACAGAGGAGAAAGTGATCCTTCTTCAATTGGAAAACGTATAATATTGCCAACTACTTTTATTGGTGGTATGAGATATATGTTCAACAACTGCCAAGAAGCCATGGCTATTTGTAAGAAATTTGGATATCCAGACCTATTTGTTACAATTACATGTAACACAAATTGGCCTGAAATTAAGGATTTTGTTTTTGAAAGGGGATTAACAGCAAGTGACAGACCTGATTGTCTGTAGAGTGTTCAAGATGAAACTTGATGAAATGATGACAGATTTCAAGAAGAGAAAGATATTTGGAATTATTAATGCAGGTAAGTACTCATATTATTTATATTTAATCTATATTGCATTCAGATTACTTTATTCATGCTTCTAATCATTATTTACGTTAAATTAGGGATGTATACTGTTGAGTTTCAAAAACGCGGGCTTCCACATGCACATATATTATTGTGGCTGGCTGGTGACAATAGATTGAGGAATGGAACTGATATTGACAAAGTTATCTCTGCTGAATTGCCTGACCCGAATTTGTATCCAAGATTGGCTGATGCAGTTCAGAAATATATGATACATGGTCCATGTGGAGTTGCAAACATGAAATCACCTTGCATGCAACAAAGAAAATGTTCAAAGTACTATCCAAAGAAATTCCAAGATTCAACAACAATTGATGAGGATGGTTACCCATGCTACATGCATAGAGATTCTAGAATACTTGTGGAGAAAAATGGAATAAAGATGGATAACAAGAGTGTTGTTCCTTATAGTCCTATTTTGTTGATGAGGTATCAAGGACATGTCAACACCGAGTCTTGCAATAAGTCTAATTCAATCAAATATTTGTTTAAATACGTGAACAAGGGTCCTGATCGAGCTACGATTGAGATAACCGGTGATGCTCAAAATTCTGAAAAGCCAACTGTTATTGATGAGATTAAACAATATTATGATTGCAGATATTTGTCACCATGTGAGGGAGCTTGGAGAATTTTTGCCTTCGATGTTCATGAAAGGTGGCCACCGGTTCAAAGATTAACATTCCACCTTCTCAATGAACAATCTGTTCTTTTTAATGAAGACAATATCGATACAGTTGTTAGCAACAATCAAAATCTTGACACCATGTTTATGGCTTGGTTTAAGGCTAATCAGATTGATCATGAGGGCAGGGATTTAACTTATGCAGAATTCCCAACCAAATTCATATATTTGAGTAAAGAGAGAAAGTGGCAACCAAGAAAGCAAGGTTTTTCTATTGGCAGGCTTACTTACGTGCCAGTTGGGATAGGGGAATTGTACTACATGAGAATATTGTTGACAATTCAAAGAGGTTGTGTTGACTATGAAAGTATTAGGATAGTCAATGGCAAAACATACAACAATTTCCAAGATGCATGTTATGCTTTGGGTTTACTAACAGATGACAAGGAGTTCATTGATGCAATTAATGAGGCCAGTCAAACAGCTTCAGGAAATCAGTTGAGGAAGTTATTTGTTACATTATTGGTCATGAACACGATGTCTAAGCCAGATGCTGTTTGGGAGTCAACATGGGAATTGTTATCAGATGGAATTATCTATCACAGGAGGAAGGTTTTGAAATTTCCAGGTATATGTTTTTTTTTACCAAGTAAGGCACTTTGTTTCAAGATCCTAATTATTCTATACACACATTATTTTAGGTCTTCAGATTGCAAATGATGAATTGAAGAACCTCTGCCTAATAGAATTGGATAAATTGCTAATATCCAATGGAAGATCTCTGAAATACTACAGTTGTCTCCCGACTCCACAATATTCAGAGAGGTTACATTTTGAAAACAAGTTTATTGTGGATCAATTGAACTATAATAGAGTTCAACAGACTCAGATACAAGAATCTCTTTTGCAATTACTCATAGAAGAACAACTCAGTGTCTATGATGAAATAATGCCTTCAGTCTTATCTCAGAGTGGAGGATTCTTCTTTTTATATGGATATGGTGGAACTGGTAAAACTTTCCTTTGGAAAACTTTGTCTGCTGCCCTTAGATCACAGGGAATGATTGTCCTCAACGTTGCTTCAAGCGGTATTGCTTCTCTGTTGCTTCCTGGAGGAAGAACTGCTCATTCCACCTTTTGTATTCCATTAGTTATCAACGAGGAATCAACCTGCAACATTAGCCAAGGTAGTCTTCGTGCAAAATTGCTGATAGAAACAAGATTAATAATCTGGGATGAAGCTCCAATGATGAATCGATTTTGTTTTGAGGCCTTTGATCTCACAATGAGGGATCTAATGAGATTTGAAACTGGAGATCACAATGACAAACCCTTCGGTGGAAAAGTTGTAGTTTTGGGAGGTGATTTTAGGCAGATATTGCCTGTTGTTAGAATAGGAACAAGAAAGGACATAATTGATACGTCAATAAATTCCTCTGAAATATGGAAAACTTGCAAAGTCTTGAAGCTCACAAGAAACATGAGGTTAACTACAGCAAACACTGATCAACCTGTTAATGAAATAAAAGAATTTGCTGATTGGATCCTTCAAATAGGAGATGGTGAGATGGATTTAGATGAGTATGGTGAAGGTAACATTGACATACCAAAAGATTTGCTAATTCCTGAATGTGAGGAACCTTTACTTTCATTGGTTGAATTTGTATATCCCGTTATAGTAGAAAATATGAAGAAAAACAATTTTTTTGAAGAAAGAGCAATTCTGGCTCCAACTATAGATTCTGTGCAGCAGGTTAATGACTTTGTTCTATCATTAATACCTGGAGATCAAAAGGACTATTATAGTTCTGACGCACCATGCCAGTCTGATCAAGATTATGACATTCAGGGTGATTGGTTTACCTCTGAATTTTTGAATGATATCAAATGTTCTGGGATTCCAAATCATAGGTTGACCCTAAAAATTGGAGTACCTGTCATGCTTCTTAGAAATATTGATCAAGCAAGTGGTCTGTGCAATGGAACAAGGCTTCAGGTCAATGATTTGGGAACTAATATAATACCAGCAACTGTTATGAGTGGCAAGAATGCTGGGGAGAGAATTCTAATTCCACGAATGGATATGGTACCTTCCGATCCTGGGTTTCCGTTCAAATTTCAGAGGAGGCAATTTCTCATATCTTTATGTTTTGCTATGACAATAAACAAAAGTCAAGGACAATCACTTTCCAAAGTAGGATTGTATCTTCCACGACCTGTGTTTACACACGGTCAGCTGTATGTTGCAATCTCAAGAGTAAAATCAAAAAAAGGGATTGAAGGTTTTGATTTTAGATGAAGATGGAAGTATATGCACATCAACAAAAAATGTGGTTTTCAGAGAAGTTTTTGAGAACCTGTAGCAGAGTCAGTATATCAGGTTCATGTTTTTTGGCATATCATTCAACTTTAATGCGTTTTTATATTATAGTTTGTTATCTAACTTTGTTATCTGTCATCACAGAATATTTTTGTACCACCATCTCATCAAATCCACCATGTCAATTCCAGATATACTTTGGTATGTCTATATGTAAGATATTTGATTAATTAATGAAGTTAAAGATTTTTTAATGATGATTATGGTATTGCAGGAATTTTTTTTTGCACCACAGACATTCACTCAACCTGTCAATGCTGCTCAAGTGAAGAACAACTTAACTTTTATAATGCTGCTACATAATCATTAGCTTAATCCATAGGTGATTTTCACAGCCCTTACATAATAGATTAATCTTTTTTGAAATCTTTATTGAAGTAAAGTAAACATATTTTCTCATATTTTTTTCCTGCATATCTGAAGTTACAGGTAAGGTCATTTTGGCATCAACATCAATAATCTCTACAAGTCAATATTGCAGCAACTTCCCAAATGCAATATCCCCATCTCAGCAGATTTTTGAATATCATTCTACAGGAATTCATAGCCTGCAAGTGTTGATGATCCATTATTGCTAAAAGATTGATAGCCTGTATAACTGCTGATGTACAATCAAACACTGCCTTTTTATGCTATTGACTCATTGAGTTATAGTTGATGATCCATTATTGCTGAAAGATTCATTTTATTTTATTTTCTTTCAAATTTATATGTTGGTTATTTCATCACCTACAACAGAAAAACGTTTTATAAACGTTGATCCAAAGTTGGCTTCGTGGTGCAAAGTTCTCGCAGGAAGTATTAACATAATTAGCCATCAATTGATGTTTGCAATTAACCATAACTTGCTTTTACTATTGACAAAAAAGTATGGATGCTATCATCATGTACAAACAATCCATGATCCAGGTTTGCCAAACTGTTCGGATAAGTTTACAAAAAAACAGGGACCATTCAAATACTAACCAAAAGTACCTACACCAAACCCCTAAACAAACATACACATTTTAAATATAATAATATATACTATAATTAACAACCATAACAAAAAAAACATCTCCTAATGTTGATGATCAATATGTAGCAACTGATCTTCTCCAACATCTTCATTGATCTACCCTTGCCTTTTCACTCTTGCATGAATGGTTGTCACATCTACTGCATCAACTCCCAACACAATGCAGCTTCCATGTTTAAAATGATTCTTCAAGCAGAATTTCTTCCACTTTTTTTCCAGCTTCACTTCAACATTTCTTCTTTTCCCCCAATTCAGGTTGCACTTGAATTCCTTCCCATTTTTATCAACCAGAGAAACATCAGTTGGCTTAGAATCTAGCAGCCCTTCCCTAACAAACCTTGCAGGCAAATTCTGCAACATTAAAATCAATTTGTCAAGTCTCATATTTGCATAATAAATAACAAATTTATATTAAATCAAAGAATTAATACAGTTAATCTCTAAAAGCAATTACCATTTTATCCGCTTTTGCTTGCTTGGCAGTGAGTATAATCTCACATTTGCTCCTGCATTCAACATTGTTCGGATTAGGATCATCATCATTCACTTATTCTATACCAGGGATGATGAAAGTTTCATAATCAGTGGTTCTTGATGGAGGGTGCATAATATTCTTCAGATTAAAATCTTTAATGTTGATGTAAAACTTATTTTCACCCAGATATAGCAGTCGCACCCAGTAGTCATCTGGCCTGTCATAGTGATACATTACATTCCTTATCCCAATAGTCAGATATCCTTTACAAAATTTCTTTTCAACACGGATGATGATCCAACTTCCACGAACGTCATTCAAATAAACTTTGTCACCCAACTCATTTTTGAAATGACGATAGAAATATTTAGGCAAGGCTATCTTCTCCTGTCGTATAGGAACAATTAATTAACTTATAAAAATTAGAATTAGATTAGATAACATCAATAAATCAATAATCTATCTATAAATTGATTTAAAATAGAAGACTCACAACTTGGGGTTCAATGAGAAGGTAAAATTGTTTACAGTTTTCTGCATTGGCAGTCATATCTGAAAACAAAATTAAATTAAAACAGATTTACACATGATGTTTATCTCAGTTCATAATTTCATACGAATTATTGTATTGACCACTATAATCTAACTAAATCCTTCTACGGATAGCAGTGTATACTGCAAAGTTAATAGCATTTGGAGTTTAATGAAACTTCAAACTGAGCATCCAACATTAGAGACATACCAAGTTACTAACTATAAAAATATAAAAATTTACTGTTGGGTGACATGCAAAGACAAACAAATCAAACTCACTAATGTTGAAACCAACATAAATGATACGTACAAATATATGAAATGTATATGTATACTATCCATTTTCAGAAAAGGTAAAAGTAAGGAATAATATCGAAGGTTATCAAGAAAGCAATATATCAGAGGGAAATACATTCAAATTCTAAAATGAACATAAGCACATCAAATGAAAAATTCAGAGACATACAATAAAAAAATCCAAACAGTCAACCTCAATCATTTTTTACTAATGTTAGCGAAACTAAAGAAAGGAAAACCTCAGAGGGACATGCATCCAAACACTTAAATCATCATATAACACCGGAAACGAAAACCTTAGACAAACATCATAAAAAAATCGAAACATTCAACTTCATCATTGTTTAGCAATGTTAATGAAACTGAGGAAACCAAAATGAGAAAGGGCTATACATTCAAACACCAAAATAATCATATAACACATGAATCAGTCTAAAATGAAAAAAATGTTGTAATCTAAGAACACAATGAATGAGAAAAGTATGAACAACTTGCCGTTTAGGATATTCAACGTCTTCAACGGATACTCTACAACCTCTCTGATGAGTGTGATTTCACCTCATTTTCCATGTACATTTCTGCATGCATTTGCATATAGTTAGGCCAATTTAGTGTTGATTTTGTATAGTTTTTCCTTTAGAACGGATGAGGTGGTTTCTGTGTGTTGTTTTGCAGGATTTAATGGAAAAATGCCCAGAAATTAGCCTTGATGGAGCTTGGATGAAAAAGAGCCTAAAAAGAGAAGAAATTGAGCCAAGTAGAATTCTGGTGATTCGCCCCGCGACCCTGAAAGCTGACTGTTGGAGAAAATGCAAGTCTTTCTGGTTCGCCTCGCGAACCCATGTCTCGCCTCGCGAGTCTGCAAACAGAAGCCATCACGCCCAGGCCCTGATGCTTCTCACGGGCGTATTGAAGAAAAACCTTTCGGTCTCGCGTCGCGAAGAAACTCTCGCCTCGCGAGAGATCAATTCTCTGAAGCAGATTTTTAATATTCGCCTCGCGAGACATGTCTCGCCTCGCGAACGCGCGCAGCACTGACTGGTATAAGTTGTTGTTTTAGGGCAGAAAAGAAAGAGCTTTTGGTGGAGAGAGCACTTGAGCACTTAGAGGCTGCGGCTGGACTAGGGTTCCAGCCCTAGAAGGGGAGATTTCCTTGCTCTGGGAATGGAGGAAGCTTGTCTATGAGTGTTCTCCATCCCTTTTCTCATTCTCTTTTGTATTTCCTTTTATCATGAGTAGTTAAATCCCCATTGTTGGGGTTAGATGTAGCTTTTCTGAACTTGTTGTATTTGATTTGGTGTTTTAATGCAAGTCTCTATTTCCTTATGAGTATGTGATTCTGTGCTTAATGCTTTCCTTGGATTAGCTACCCATAGGAATGATATGTTGCTTTGATAGATGACTGGAAGGTTGGTGTTAAGGCATGCTCATGAATCATATGGCAAGTAGTTCAAGAATCTAGACATAGGTGTTGAATGCTTGCAATCTTATAAGTCTTGACTTAATGCAAAATCACAGGTTAATCCACCTAAGGAATTAGGGTTTAATTTGGGGTTTTAGGCTCAATGCACCTAAGGAATTATGCTTGAGTATTTTAGAAAAGGCTTGATTGTCATAATTGAAGTAGGACCTGTGTTGATAACCATTTCATTGCAATTAAGGGAGGATTAGTGTAGTCTAACCCTAACAATCTTAGCCACATCTCTGTTTGCTTTCCAAGTGTTCGCTAAAATTCCCAAAAGACCAAAAACAGTTTATTTCTTTATTTTCTGTTTAATCCCTCATACTTTAGTTAAGTCTAGATAGTTGTTAAGTTTGCGAATTGGTAATTGACAACCGATCCCTGTGGATACGATAACTGGTCTCACCACCGTATTACTTGATTGCGACGAGGTGCACTTGCCTTTTTATCTTAAAAATCACGCATCACTCTCTTCTCAGTTTACAGAACTGGAGGAAAACAGGGGTTAGTGGATGGTTTGCTTCTTTAACAAGAGATAGGTTTTAAAAGTTGTCATCATTACTTTTGAAGTGTATTTGTACTCAAAATATCCTTTCAAATCCCGTCTCTTCGTTGGATTGCACACGTTCAGAAGAGAGACATGACTTTTTATTGAGAACCATGTACCATGCATGGTTGATTACAAATATAGGAGTAATGATAAATGAACACATTTTTGGGACATTAAGTACAGACACCATATCTTTTGAATTGTTTTCAAGTGCTAAATATAGATAATGAGATAGAAAAAATAATAACAAGTATAAACATGTATATATATGTGTGTGTGTGTGTGATGTTCGACACCAAAACTGTGTTCATTTATCATTATTCAAAATATATATACTCCTTCTGATCCATATTATAAGCAAAAAATTAATGCAACACACATTAAGGTGGTTAGTTAATTTCATTTAATTTGGTTAAAAAATTATGTTTTTACCTAAATTATCCTTTATGATAATGAGAAGTTACTTGTGTTGTGGAGAATAAAAGGAGTCATTGAAAAATAAAAATATTTATCAAATAAATAATATTTTAGGAATAATCTCATTACATTAGTCATTCAAACACAAAAGTTTCTTATCTTTTTGATCAAAAGATTTGTGAATTTTTTGTTATAATATGGATTGGAAGGAGTAGAAAATTTTGTAACCTGTACAATATTACATAATTTTCCAGCGTAACACTATATATATATATATACTAATACTAAAGTTTCATTTTTCTTAAATAATCAATAAATTATATAATCACTCTATATTAAATACATTAATATTCTTAAGTTTGTTTACATTATAAACCAATAAGAGAGAGATACAAATAAAACACCATATCCATTTATTAATCGACAAATTATACAAATAAATATTTAATCTTCTTTGACGAAACAAGTAAAAACTTAATCTATTTTTTACATAAATCATTTACTCATCTATTAAACTCAATTAATAAATATAAATTTGATTTCTTTAACCCCATGAACCAAGAACTTCTAAATCTAACACGGTCAAACTTAAAATCATCTGTCAAACAATAAATCAAATAACAAAACAGTTCATTAATATTTTTTTAGTATATGTACTACTTCGTTTGTCCAATCATATCATATAATTATTATCTATACCAAAAAATTATATTTTTTAAAATCAAATTGGCCCGTGCAACGCACGGGTTCAAAACTAGTTCTATATATAGTGGGGTGTGTAAAGTTGCGGAAACATCTTTGACACCTGTATGATACGAGTATTGAAGTGGGATCACTCCTCAATAGATATTAGGCTCATTCTTCTGAAGTAGTCATGAATCCAGGATGTAGTACAAAATCTGAAAGAATTAATTGTATTTTTGGTCCTTCAATTTTATTGTTTGGATGATTTGATCTCTCAAATTTTTTTTTCTCGATTTTAATCCCAATATTTTAAAAATATATAATTTTGGTCCATTTATATGTTAAGATTCAATAATCAACATTCACTTATGACACCACTTATTAGAAAACATAAGTATGGTTAAAATATCATAATCCATGTTAGATACACCATTAATTATTGAATGTTAACATACATATGAATCAAAATTATATATTTTTAAAATATGAAAACTAAAATAGGACAAAAAAAAATTAGGAAATCAAAATCGTCGTCGTAGTAAAACAGAGGAATCAAACTGAAATTAAGCCAATCTCAAATGTGTGAAGTTCGAGAGTTCATGATTGACACCGCCACTACTCGCTGCGGACCAATTCACTGGTGTTCCGTCCAAATATCTCAGATGGGAGATACTCGGCCGGAGAAAGTCTAGTGGAGTTGTTTTGCAATTTGCTTGACAGAATGTGAATTATGCTCCTACGTATCCAAATGGGAATCAAAGCAAACGTAGTTCTAAGTGAGGGGGCTGAACCCCTATTTATAGATATTTTCAGTGCAACCGTTTGAGTAAGACGGTTACCGAGATCCTATTTGTTAGGATCAGACTGTTATTGCAGTTAGATATTGATATGGATAAGGCTCCGAGTTATACGGAGAGATATTTGGACCAGCGAGATATTCGGCCCAATCAGTTGCGGCTGGATAGCTCGGGGCCGAGATATCTTCATTCGTGGCCTGGTGTGGAATTGGCCCGAGTAGTTATCCTCGGGTGTTAAGTGTATCAACAGGTCTTCGGCTTTACGGGAGTTCGAGTCACGGCCCACTTACGAGAGTGAGCTCGGTCGTGTTGACAATCCTCGGCCTTATATCCTTGGTCAGTACACAAGCCCCCCGAGCTCCGAGCTTAAATAAGCGAAAGAGCTGATAAGTATGACACCGAGCTTATTCTTCGGCCACACAAACTCCCGCATTCCCAGCTGTCATTTCAATCAAATCTTTCCTCTTTGTCAGAGAAGGCAATCATTCCCCCTAATACTTCTGCGGCACGCTTTAGGTAAGAAACCCTAGAGTTCCGTGCCCATTTAATGAGGGAAAAATTAAAAGTCGCGCCTTTTGGGCTTGATGGAACGTGGGTCGTTGATCGTGTCCTCAACCACAGCTACAAATATCCCCTCCAAGTCCAACTCCCTTCTACCTTGCCTATCCCCCTTCGCCCTTCACCTTCGTCTTCCAAGTTTCTGCCACCACTCTTCTGTCTGTCATTCTTCAGGTACGCCCCGTCCCCTTCTCTTCTTCGTGCTTTTAAATTTAATTTTTGCTTATCAAATGAGTTCGTCCATGTCTTCTGAGTCCAATACCTCGCCTCTAATTGAGCGCGAGGTTCCCCCATTGGGGGTTCTTTTTCTGCTTCTTCTGTTCCTTCACAGGAACTGAACGTCGGGGAGGCGGAACCGTCCTTC
This sequence comes from Sophora flavescens, assembly GCA_030762895.1. Classification (NCBI taxonomy): domain Eukaryota; kingdom Viridiplantae; phylum Streptophyta; class Magnoliopsida; order Fabales; family Fabaceae; genus Sophora; species Sophora flavescens. The sequence continues at coordinate 40,154,116 of CM061066.1, forward strand.
TCCCGGTCGTCTTCGACTGATTTTGATTCTTCTGAGTCCGATTCTCCTAGGTCTGGCTCTCCCTCTCCCCCAGTGTCCAAACCCGCCGCTCGCAAACAACGCCTAAGGGTTCCAAAAGACCCTGTTCCCGATATTATCCTTCCTGGGTATACCTGGGTTAAAGGCGAGGTTGGGACCTTTTTTTCTGACTTCCAGACTCCAGAGTCAATTGATCAACTTCGGTCCCATATTAATATCTCGGCGTCCGGGGACGAGTCCGAGTTCATTTGCTCCCCATTTTTGGGTACCGAGTGTGTCTTTCTCAGGGCTCGTCCTTCCGAGCCCCCCTTTACATACATGTACAAAACATTATTTGATAAGCTGCGTGTGTCTCTTCCTTTCACCGAGTTTGAGTGTGACGTTCTGAGAACCATGAACGTCGCACCTACTCAGCTCCATCCCAACAGTTGGGCTTTTATGAAAGCCTTTCAAATCCTGTGTAAATACCTCAGGATGGAGCCCACTACTCCAAAAATTTTATACTTTTACCAAACGAGGTTTAGTGAGAAAAAGGGATGGATTTCCCTTAATGGGCTGAACCGAAGGGGACTGCTTAGTCTATATACATCATCGTATAAAGATTTTAAAGTCGGCTTCTTCCGAGTTCGCCCCTCGGGCTCTCACTCCTCCCACTTTTTTGACGATGATAACTGCGCCAAGTTTCCTTTATACTAGCAATCCTCCCCCACAAAATTTGTTGGCTTTGAGTACCAATCCCTTCCGGCCGAGGATAGGCGGGATATAGACATACTAGAAAAACTTCCTCGGCCCCTCCATTGTGGACACCTTCTGAAACTCCCCTTCTCCTCTACTCCGAGAACTGACCTGAAAAGTAAGTGCTCGACTTTTTAGTTTTGAATCTTTTCTGTATGTGTTGCTGTACTAACAACTCTTTCTTTTTGGTAGTCATTATGGGGAAATTAGACTTCTCTAAGCTTGTAAAGGCTGCTGCAAAAGAGGGTCAGGGTCCCTCCTCAGCTGAGAAAAAGAAGAAAAGACCTCCTCCCACCAAGACTTCTGGGAAGGGAACTTCTGGGAAGGGAACTTCATCATCCGCCCCTCAAAAAAGAAAGAGGGTAGAGGTTGACACCGAAGATTCTCCCCCACCTCGCCCAAGTCCCCCACACCCTACTACTCAGGAGACCGGAACCGTGGGGCGAGAAGAACAAAACCCTCCTTCTACCGAGGTGAAGTGGTACAACACTTCCCTAAAAGCAGGGACCTCGTCCCTTTGGGGCGAAGACTTCAACCCCTTTCCTTCTTTCGACTCGAACTTCCTGAAGCCCGCAGATCTCCGATTAATGAGGCAGCAAGGGGCTTAATCTAGCATGGAGGCTCTCTCCACCTACTGCATCCGAGCTGCTGCCTTGGCCCGCTTTTGCAGCCGAGATTTAGTAGAGGCTGAAAGGAAGTCTCGGCAACTGGGAGCCGAACTGGCTTCTATCGAGAAGCTGAAGGGGGATTTTACCCGGACCTCAACGGAGCGTGACGAGATGGCCAAGGCTAATAATCTCCTGAACACTACCATCACTGAGTTGAATGGCCAGAACTCCGAGCTTGACACCAAAGCAAAATTTGCTGAGGAGAGTAAAGCTCGGGCTGAAGAAGGTAGAGCTCGTGCTGAAGAGGAGCTCAAAAAGGCTCAAGCTGAAATTGAGCAACTTAAAGCTGCCTTGGAGGCCGAGATCAAGTCCAGGATGGAGCTCTAGGAGGATGTAAAAGAGGCCACTAACTGCATTATCGTCGAGCATCGGAAATGCTTTGACAAGGCCATTGCTCAAGTTGAGGTTCTTGCCCCGGGGGTTGATCTTTAGGGAGTGGATGTTAATAAAGAGGTGGTGAACGGGGAACTCATTCCCATAATTCTCGAAGAGGAAGAAGAGGTGGAAGGATCTGAAGATTCCCCCGAGGACCATATTGAGGCCGAGGAGAGTCATAGGGACGAGTAACTTAGTTTTTTATTTTCTTCATCCCTTGTACTGGGCTTGTACCCTTGTAACTTTTGTTTTACTTAATGAAAACTGTTACCATTTTGACGACTTTCCCTTTTCTTGTAGCCTCTTGTTTATCTTCCGACGTTGTGTTCGGCCTGTTTAAACAAATCTTCGGTTAAGACCGAGGTATTCTACCGTCCAAATAAAAAATGGACGGTAGTTGTTACACGTGAAACACATGTTTCACGCCTTACGCATGCAGTCACGCATTATATGCCTTGGAAACCGCAGTGGGTTCATGCAATTACTGCTTTTTGCTGAGTTTCGAGATTTGTTTTTCCAACAAATCTTTTCCTAGCGTATATTTCTTCCTTTCCAACGCCCCTCACCCTCTATAAATAGGGCTGTTTCACGGCTCCACTTATTCATTCTTCATTCTTTCCCACCAGGCAAACTCGTCTTTCTTCAACCCGAGTAGTTCTATGATAGTGTTAGGGGTTTATGCTCCCCTCTCCCAGTTAACATCCTTTTTTGGGTTACACATCCGCCAAAAAGGATGTAAGTAGGAGACGGGATCCAGAATTCCTTTTATGATTCAATCCTCCAAGAAGGATGTTAACTGGGATCATGGCGTCTGTTCCATATGTCAGCCTGAAGGGTGTTTCTTGAGTAGTGGATTGAGGCGTGCAGTGGTAGGCCCAGAGGATACTCGGCAACTCTTCCGCCCAAGCTCCTTTGGCCTTTCCCACTCCCTTCTTCAGCTCTCCGAGGATGACCTTGTTGGCAGCCTCGGCTTGCCCATTGGTCTGGGCATGTTCTACCGATGTGACATGGTGTTTAACACCGAGATTGGCATAGAATTCTCGCAATGTCTTATCTATAAACTGTCTTCCGTTGTCTGTGACGATTGCAAAGGGAATTCCGAGCCTACAGATGAGGCTTTTCCACACAAATTTTTGTACCTTCTCGGCGGTAATTTTCGCCAAAGGCTCTGCTTCAATCCATTTTGTGAAGTAATCTACGGCCACCAAGAGAAATTTGACTTGACCCTTGGCTACAGGGAACGGCCCAAGTATATCCATTCCCCACATAGCAAAAGGCCAAGGGGAGTTTAGTGTGTGAAGTCCTTCGGGTGGGGTACGACTTATATTCGAAAATCTTTGGCACTCATCACATTGCTTCGTCCACTCGATGCAATCTGCTCGGATGGTAGGCCAATAGTACCCTGCTCGGACTACCTTGGAGGCCATTGATCTGCCTCCGCTGTGAAAACCACAGATCCCTTTGTGAACTTCTTCCATAATGTATTTTGACTGTGCCTTGGTCAGACATTTTAACAAGGGTACCGAGAATCCCCGTTTATACAATTCTCCGGAAATGATAGCAAAGTGACTCGTTCTGAGCCTGATCTTCCTGGCCTCGGCGTGATCTGGGGGCAGAATTTCCGAGGATAAATACTCCCATATGGGCGTCATCCATTCTCGGTCAACCGGCTCGTTGGCCATCACCTCACCAAACATGATACTCGGTTCGTTGAGGGTTTCTTGAATGACCGTTCTATGGTGGCCCGGCTTCTTTGTACTGGCTAATTTGGACAGCAGATCGGCCCGAGTATTTTCTTCTCGGGGAATGTGCTCAATAGCGAATTTCTCAAAGCCGGAAATTAATTGGTTGACCTTACATAAATACCTGGTAAGCTGAGGCTCTTTCGTTTGATACCCTCCGGATATTTGCCCTGTGACTAGCTGTGAATCACTCCGGCATCTCACAACCTTCGCCCCCATTTCCTTTGCCAGCATTAACCCTGCTATCAAGGCTTCATATTCGGCTTGGTTGTTTGAGGTTTTGAACTCAAACTTTAGTGACTGCTCCAGGATCAGATCTCCCGGGCCTTCCAGAATCACCCCGGCTCCACTTCCCCTGACATTTGAGGATCCATCCACATACAAATTCCACTAGATATCCTCGGTTATCAGCTGCGGATTGAGCTCGGCTACGAAGTCGGAGAGACATTGAGCTTTCAGAGGACCTCTCAACTTGTATTTCAGGTCGAACTCGGATAACTCCACCGACCAAGCAATCATTCGGCCTGCCAACTCGGGTTTTTTAAGAATCTACTTAATCGGGTGATCAGTTTTGACAATCACCTGGTGACTTTGGAAATACGGACGTAACCGCCGAGCTGCAGTTACCAGGGCCAAAACCAGCTTTTCTATGACTTGATACCGGGTTTCGGCATCATGAAGGACCCTGCTAATGAAGTACACCGGCATTTGAACTTTCTCTACTTCTTGCACAATAACTGCACTGATGGCGTACTCGGTGGCTGACAGGTATAAGTATAACTCTTTGCCAGGGATGGGCCGAGTTAATATCGGTGGTGCAGACAAAAAGGCCTTGAAATCGATAAAGGCCTTCTCACATTCCTCAGTCCACATGAAGGTTTGAGGCCTCTTTAATAATCTGAAGAAAGGCCTAGCTTTCTCTGCAGATCTAGGGAGAAACCGAGATAACGATGCCAGCCTCCCTGCAAGTCTTTGCACTTCTTTAATGTTTTGTGGGCTTCGCATCTCAATTACAGCCCGGCATTTATCAGGATTGGCCTCGATTCCTCGGTGTGTCAGCATGAAGCCGAGGAATTTTCCACCCTGAACACCGAAAACACACTTTTCCGGATTCAACCTCATACTATACTTCCTCAACTGCTGAAAAATTTCCTCCAAATCTTTTGGGTGGTTGTTGGGGTCATCGGATTTTACGACCATGTCATCCACATAAACCTCCATAGTCTTTCCAATCTGTTTTTCGAACACTCTGTCCATGAGCCTTTGGTATGTAGCTCCAGCATTTTTCAGCCCAAATGGCATCACCCGGTAACAATAATTCGAGCCTTCAGTTATGAAAGCTGTTTTCTCCTCATATGGGGGATACATTCGGATCTGATTGTACCCCGAGTACGCATCCAAAAAACTCAAAATTCTATATCCGGAGGCTCCATCCACCAGTCTATCAATACTCGGCAAAGGATAGGAATCCTTTGGGAAAGCTTTATTCAAATCTGTGTAATCAGTGCACATGCGCCACTTGCCTTTTGCTTTTTTGACCAGAACAACGTTGGTCATCCAGGTAGTGTATTCTACTTCTCGGATAAAGTTGGCTTTGATCAACTTCGCTGTTTCTTGTTCCACCACCTTTCTCCTCTCCTCACCAAGTCTCCTTTTCCTTTGGGCTACTGGTTTTGCCTCAGGACATATTGCCAGTTTATGGCATAAGAAATCGGGGTCAATCCCCGGCATATCAGATGTGGTCCAAGCGAACAAATCAGCGTTGCCGCGGAGCATTTCCTTTATTCTCTTTTTTAAATTCGGCTCGAGCTGCCCGCCGAGGTTGGTGCACTGATCGGGTTGTGATCCGATTTGGAACTTTTCTAACTTCTCAATGGGTTGTGGACGTTGTTCCTGCATGTCCATTCTCGGATCCAGTTCAATAGAGTTGACAGAATTCACCGACTTGTCTTTTCCCCTGTCTAGCGTTTCTGCAGGTGTAGGCTTAAGTTTGCTTACACGCAAACTATCAGCATAGCACTGTCTGGCCATTTTCTGATCAGCTCGGACAGCAACTATGTCTCCAGAGTTGGAGGGGAACTTCATTGTGAGGTGTGGAGTAGAGACCACAGCTCCTAACTCGTTCAAAGATGGTCTTCCGATTAGGATATTGTACGATGTTACTGCATTAACCAACACGTACCTGACCATGATAGTCTTAGATACTTTGTCATCCCCAAAAGTAGTCAGGAGGTCAATGTATCCTCGTGTATCCACTTGTTCCCCTGCAAAGCCGACGAGCTTACTGTCGTATGGCTGAATAGATTTGTCCGGGATCCCGAGCTTCTGAAATGTTGAGTAATATAAGATATCCGCCGAGCTCCCCTGGTCGACAAGAGTTCTTTTAACCGAGAAATTAGCCAGCTGCACTGTGATTACCATAGGGTCATCTTGATTAGGATCCACCCCCACGAAGTCTTCGTCGGAAAAGATAATAGGTGGGGAAATCCTCGGGGGTTTGCCGGATACCGAGTTGACAGCCCGAATAGCCCGCAGGTGCTTTCTCCGAGCTGAACTTGTTGTGTCTCCCCCTGCAAATCCACCCGAAATAGTGTTTATCACACCTCGGACAGTATTGTCCTCCTCTCGCCTTTCATTCTGACCTTCCCTGGTCTCTGTTCTTTCATTATTTTGTCGACCGCCGCCCCTTCTCGGGCTTTGGTCACCTCCTCTCCTTCTACTTCTGCCACGCCCCTCTCCATTGTTGTGATTTCTCCGAACAAAATTATTGAGATGGCCAGCTTACACCAACTCTTCAATCTTATCCCGCAGGACCCAGCACTCCTCGGTGGTATGCTCGTAATTACGATGGTACCGACAATGTTTCTGTCGATCAGCATTCTGGGGCGTGTGGCCACGGTTGGGGAGCTGCAAAAGTTCCGCGTTGTAGGCTTCCTCAAACACCCGAGCTCTGTTTGTGTTGAGTGGAGTATAGTGCTCATACTTCGGTCCCCTATGCAAATGCTCGGATGGGCCTTTGAATTTCGGCTTATCACCTTCAGCCCTCCTCTTCTCTCTCCCTTCACGTCTGTCAGCATCATCGGTTCTCTCCCTTTTCTTAGACTCCTCAACCTCCTCCATATTAATGAATCCCGCAGCTTTTCTCCTCAACTCATCCATACTGGTTGGTGGCTTCCGAGCTAAGTGTCTGGCGAAAGGGCCAGGCCTTAACCCGGTCAAAATGGTGTGTAGTGCAACATCGGCGCTGAGATTCCGGATGAGGACGGCCTCCTTGCTGAATCTGGCCAAGAAATCACGCAGGGACTCATTCTTTTCTTGACTAAAGTTTACCAACGAGGCCGAGGTTTTTTGATGAGCCCGGCTCGTGGCAAACTGAGCATTGAACTTAGTCATGAATGTGTCAAAGGAGTTGACTGACGCTGGCGGTAGCTGAGTGTACCAGGTCAACGCAGCATCCTTCAGAGTAGTTGGAAAGACTTTACACATGACAGCATCATCGTCGGTAAAGAGGTACATCTGGGTAGTGAAAGCGTCTAAGTGACGCTCCGGGTCTGAGGTGCCATCATACCTGTCAATGCTTATGGGTTTGTTGTTGGCTGGTAGGGGAACCTCCATGATGGCGTTTGTGAAGGGGTGCCTCGGCCTCCGCACGCTGGTCCTTTCATTAAGCCTGTTTGCCTGAAGTGAAAGTTCAGGGGCCTGCCTAGGAAATTCCTCCTCATCTACTCGGTCCATATGATGAGAAGCCCAGAGTTGTGGGCCTCCTTCTCTGCGCGAGTTTCTGGATCCTTCATTCTCAGCTGTCCGACGCTCTCTCTCAGGAGGAGAAGAGGCGGACCTCTCTCTGCTCTGTTCTCGTTCCCGACGGCTGTTCTGCCGCCGAAACTCCTAATTCTCCCTTCTCAGCATTGCCACTTGTGCGAGGAGTTCTTGGATAATGGGGTTATCGGTCGTCATAGCCGGGTTTATGGATCGTTCCCCATTATCTCCGTTGTTACCATTCTCTGGCTCCTCCCTCCTGCAGTTCCCGCTCCTTGTTCTCACCATGGTTGGTATGGGAAAGTTTTGCTTCGATTCCCACAGACGGCGCCAAATGTTCCGTCCAAATATCTCAGATGGGAGATACTCGGCCGGAGAAAGTCTAGTGGAGTTATTTTGGAATTTGCTTGACAGAATGTGAATTCTGCTCCTACGTATCCAAATGGGAATTAAAGCAAACGTAGTTCTAAGTGAGGGGGCTGAGCCCCTATTTATAGATATTTTCAGTGCAACCGTTTGAGTAAGACGGTTACCGAGATCCTATTTGTTAGGATCAGACTGTTATTGCAGTTAGATATTGATATGGATAAGGCTCCGAGTTATACGGAGAGATATTTGGACCAGCGAGATATTCGGCCCAGTCAGTTGCGGCTGGATAGCTCGGGGCCGAGATATCTTCATCCGTGACCTGGTGTGGAATTGGCCCGAGTGGTTATCCTCGGGTGTTAAGTGTATCAATAGGTCTTCGGCTTTACGGGAGTTCGGATCACGGCCCACTTACGAGAGTGAGCTCGGTCGTGTTGACAATCATCGGCCTTATAACCTTGGTCAGTACAACTGGTAAACGTTAGAATTGATCGTGAATTGGCCAATCCTTTCCGAAAGAATTCAGTGACAACAGTGACAAGGATTGATTCATGGTAATATTTGATAAGCCGAAAGAATTGATTTATTTCACGATCAATATTTGATTCGTTTACACGTGAAAAACTTAGTGAGTGAATTTGCCAATACATTAATCACCGGAGTCATAAGGTAAATATAGTTGGGTGAGAGAATTAAGGAATGAAGTGATAAGAAGATTGAAGATTTAATCTTCATTCATCGACAAAAATAGTAACATTAATCCACTTCAAAAAAAAAAAGATGATTAATTCATTCAATATTTGTCATCCCAATGTTATTTCAACATTAGTTTTCGACTATAGCTTTTATTGTACACTATTTTTAAGCATGACCGGCTCAAGTATAAAGCAACTAAAGGTAGGATTTTTTTTGACGCACTAAAACTAGGGAAGTCTCCAATTTATTTAACTATTTATGCTTCCAAATTTAGGTCTTTAACTTTTTTTTATTATTATTTGAGTTTAATAAGAAAAATAATTTAAAAGTAATCTTACATGTGGTTGTAGTACATACAAAAAAAAAATATATCAATCATAATAATTACACTTTAAAAATATAGAAATTTATAACAAAGGTAAATTTTTAAAAGTATATATATAATTTTTTAATAAATATTATTATTTATTTTAAAAAGACCTTGTTTCAAATCTTGTTTTAGACCTACAAATACGTTGGGCCGACCCTATTTTAATCACATTCTAATATGTAGTTTTTGTAATTTCTCCAACAACCATGAGTCCATGCTCCTCCTTTTCCTTGTTACGCTGAAGCAAGTCTGCTTCCTCTTGCCTCGCTGCTCTCCATTTTCAACTGAAATCATATTATATCAATAGCCAAAATAATCGAACAGGATATCTACAAAGTCAATTTGTATGCTTTGCAAAAATCATGAAGGTTCCTTAGCTTATATCATATCCAGCAAGTCCAAACTAAATCCAGAAAATGTGGGGAAGATATATACGAGAATGAATCAATTCTTTCGGCTATAGTATTTTGTCATAGCAAGAAAATTGGTCAAGGACAAGGTTCAGGTTGCAATGATCTCGTGTGCCGTTAAATTCTAGATCATATCACTGGTAAGTGTTTATCCTCTTTCGGTCAGTTGTCAAGTCTGAGACCTATCTAAAGTTTATCACACAAACTGGTCAATATTGTGCAGCTTATCTCAAATCATTCTTAAATGCTTATGATTTTGGTCCATGCAGCAGGTGTGAAACTAAGATCCAAGAAGGCCCTAATATAAATTTGTCACATACAGCTATACTAGTTGCTCTAACAAAAACTAGAAATTCCCGAGATGTTTCGGTAGATCTTAAGAGCTGAGAATTTGAGTATAGGATTATAATAGCTTGACAGAATGAGTGTATTTTGCTCCTACGTATCCCAAGTGGGAATCAAAGCAAATGTAATTCTAGGACAACGTCGAGGTATTACTCAACTTTTAGTGTATCATGAAGAAGATGATGTCATCTGAAGGTTAGGCCTAGTATATATATAATCAGGGTGGTTATGAGTCATTATGGGTGATTATGGACGTCATTGATGAGAGCGGTTACAGAGCCGTTAAGGATGATCGTTTTGCTTGAATGATGTTGTCTCTTAATGGCGTAAGATCCTGATATTAACTCGGTCTCTTGACAAGGATCCTATCTCTACCCCTTGGGCTCGAAGCGAGTTGGGTCGAGAACTCCCTGGTCCATGTCAGAACAGTTATTCCAGGAATAATTAAACCTTCATTTAAATTCATGGGATCGAAGGCGAATGGTCCAAATAGTGCTCGAACCATGTTTGAACACTAGTGAATATATTGTGCCTCTCCCCCGATCAGATTATCAATACCCTATATTTTTGGCCAATCCCAATTAGGGGTGGAAATATGCTAGATCAAGTTAGGTTCTAACAGGCTGGAGCCTGACCTACATTGCAATCTCGAGGCCTGAGTCCAACCTATTAGTTTGATATAGGTCAATTTTTAAGGTCTGAGTCTGACTTACTCCAAGGTCTGACCTGACCTGAAAGCTTATTTAAAAGCTTACTTATTAACAAGACATTTAAATATGTCTCCACATATAAATAGGTCATAGGCATTCACTTGTAAATAGGCTTATAGGCCTCTAATGATAAAGAGGTTGGTAGACCTATACTGATAAATAGGTCACTAGGCCTTCACAAATAAATAGGTAAGTATATATGCCATTACATTTGAATGGGTCAATAGCCTTTACTTTCAAATATTATAAATTTAATATAAATATTATAATAATATATTATATTATACATAAATATTTATGTGTGTGTATGTATTAAATAGGTCGGCCTAATAGATATAGTAAGCTTTTTTTAAAGCCTTGGACTTGGTCTCTTTAACTATATAGACTTTTTAAAAAGTCTTGACCTAGCCTTTTTACTAAATAGGTGAGGTCGGGCTGGACCTTAAATAGCCTAGATTATAGGCATCCACCGAGCGGTCTGATTTATTCACGGCCCTGATCCCAATCCGCCTACACAAAAGACAAATGTTAAAGAATAAAAAAAAAGTTTATATTGAAAAGAGAAGTCTAAAAAAGTAATTTTTTATGGAACTTCTGTGTTCAATACATTGTTAAGAGTTATACTTAGCCTTTTAATAAATACTTATTCGGTTCTTTTTCTATGGTAATTTAAGGTTTTTACACATAGATTAAAAAATAATTAATTTATTTATATTTGTACCAAAATACCCTTATTTATAGTATCATTAATTATTTACAAATTCTAACCACATTTACTCCAGACTCTACTAGCCATTTATGTACCTTGAAAAGAAGTATTTACAACATTAAATAAAAAGAGATATTTATAATTAGAGAAAATAAAGTGCATTGATATGTGCTACTTTTGTTTTGGAACATGCAGCATTTATGGCTGAATTTAAGTAGGGAATTTTAATGTATTTTCAAGGTATTTCAATTTAATTCTATGATAAGGATATATATGGAAAAAAAATTGACAAATATATCTTGGGTTTATAAAAGATACATTGTTTTGAAACAAAAACAAATAGTTAAAATTACCATAGAAAAAGAGGAGGGGGTAATTTTCTTGTTTAGAATCCTTAAGCAATACACTAGAGCACTCGTTAACAATATCCAATATTTAATTATTCTATCAAAGTCAGGCACGTCTATTAGAAGTGAACAATTTTCTTCTACTTAATTATTTCCTCCGGACTCAAATATAAACAAAATTACATAATTTCATACTTATTAAGAAAGTTAGTTAATTTAGTTTAATTGTCATGATTTATGTAAAAAAAATAATTATAATTACTAAATTATCCTTTAATTATCTCGATAATGTGTAATGTTATTGAAAAAGTAAAGGAAGAATTGATTTAATTGATTAATATTCTTGATTTTTAGAATACTTATATTAAATAGAGTTAAGTTTATTGAATTTTAATTATATTTGAGTTAAAAAATATAGATATTTTTTTTATAATTGAGCCGGGAGGGATATTTAATTTAAGGGGTCAAAGTCAGCCACGTACCTTGCCAGCTGCAACAAGAGTTTTGACCAAGAGCACTAAATATTGTGTGATGCTGCCAAATGTCAAACGACATGCAACTCAATTTACCGCGTACACACTCAATTAATGACACCAACATTCCAACTGGCGAGAAGAAAACTACCACTTCTAGTCACTTCATTCACAAAATTCTTTTAGGTTATCCTTTCCATTTGATAATGATGTGTTCTATTTTAGATTTTCTTTTTTAATTTGGCATCCATAAACATATATTTCATTATGATTCTATGGCATTTTGTTATGTTGTCATCGTCATTGGGATTCTTATATAGTAAGTGATTCTTTTATATTTGATTTCCTTTCTATTTTGATTGCAAAAGTATTTAACCAGAGAGAAGATTATTGGTCGATCTTAAAATTAGAGTTTAGGTTGAGTTATTAGAGTTAAGAACGATTTTTACATAGACCTATAATTAAAAATCGAGAAATTGAGTTCTTAGAACGATTCTTTTATAAGACCTCAATTCTTATGATTGAATAAGAAAAATCTCTCCTGAAAACCAACCAAAAGAATGGAGGAAAAAATAAATTAAGAACTCAAGTTGAATTTTATCATTGGAGTAAAAATTAATGAAAATTCTTAAATCCTATGTAACAATGTAGAGCCCACTAAGAGACTTAAGAACCCAACTAACATTGGAGATGCTTATATCTCTCAGTTAAAAACTAATTTGGATATCATCAACGAAAATAAAATTGAAAACAAAATGATGACACAACTTCTAACAACATACATGCCATTGTTACATAGGATTTAAGAACCCAACTAACATTGGAGATGCTTATATCTCTCAGTTAAAAATTAATATCATTAGCGAAAATAAAATTGAAAACAAAATGATGACACAACTTCTAACATCCCCCTCCCGCTGCGTGCTATATAGTTATATGCTTTTTGACACACAACAAAAACGCTCGAAAGAGCATTGCAAATGATTTTAATAAACACTTTTTAAATGTCTAACAACATGTTTGTTTAAAATTGTTCCTGATGCTAACAAAGAAACACGCGTTACGACCATCATACCTACAGGGAAGACCATCCTCAAAGAATTTGTGTGCGTTAAGTAGAATCATACCTACAGGGAAGCCAACTGTTGTGCGGATATTCTGGCCAATCATGGTCATTTGGTTGATTGGGGTGTTTATACTTTCAATCGTGTACCTTCTTTTCTTTCCATTGCTTTGTTTGTGGAATTAACTGGAACCCTATTTGAAAGGGTTATCTAGTTTCATTTTTGGTTTTGTTTTTTGGGCTTTAGCCCCGTCAATCCAAAAAAAACACGTTACGATGCACTTTTTTTCAAAGCTCAGCATCACAGCTTTCTTCTAAGAAAATTGGAAACAACATTTTGGGTGGTTCAACTTTAAAACAAAGAGGCTATAAATTTGTTTAAAAAATATGTATTTAATCATTTAATTTATTGAGGATTTTTTTTTTTACAAAAGCAAACTCACATCATATTATTGAAATAATCTGAAATACAAGACGGTAAAAACTCATAAACATGGGGACTAGACAAAGATGTGTCCACCCTAACAATAGAGTGAGCAACCACATTAGCTCCTCGTCTCCTAACAAACTTAGCCACAAAGTTTGGTTTAAAAGCAAGAAGCTAGCTCCCTACAATGTTGTCTCAAAATTTAGATTTTTTTTTCCTCTAAAAATCAACTTGAAATGAAGGCCAATGTCTCAAAATTTAAAATGGACAAAAATATTATGTGAATATTTTTGTTTTTCAATTTATTCAGTTAGTATATTGAGAGTTTACTTTTTACAACACTAAATAAGGATGTGACTTAATAATTAATCAAAATTTGAAGGTGATTGAGTTGGGCTCAAACATTAAAATTAAACCTTTTTGAGTGGGTTTGGGTAACATTTTTTACGGGGTCACCCAACCCATCATTGTCTGAATATTGTATAGAAATATTATATAAAAAATATTTATCCTTTGAATTTTTATGCAGCAGATTGGCATTTGGTAATTTTAAAAAAGTCATGTTAAGAGCGTCATGGATAAATATATTTTTAAAATTGAAAAAAATAGAATAATATTTTATGTATTTCAACACCAACCTATCATCTTACATATATGTATATAGCATAATTAAAATGCATATGTATAAAGGATAAAGTAAAATCAAATAATGAAAATTTTGAAGTAATTAATGTGTGGCTGGGTGCAAGTATATATGTGTTTAACATTACCAAAATATATATATATATATTGATAAGTTATAATTTAGGATGTTCATTGATTCGGATCGACCTGATGAACTCGAAAGTCCAAACTGAATCAATTTAGCTCGTTCATTTTTTTTTTATGTCAGGGTCCAAACCGAACCTAACCAAACCCAATTATATATAATTGGCTTGGTTCTCGGGTTCAAGGATTTTGGAATCAAACCAAATCGAGTCGAACCAATTACTATATTTAATATTTATTAATTTTAATATTTAATATATTTTAATGTTTTAATAGTTAATATTTTAATTATTTTTTAATATATTTTTTATTAATTTATATATTTTATATTTATATCTTAATATTTAATTTTTCGGGTCTGAACCGAACCATTGCATTCTCGAGTGATCTGGTTTGGTTCAGAATTCTTGACAAAAAATACAAATCCGGTCCGAATTGAACTAATTGATTTTGATTGGTTTGAATTTGTTTTTCATGCAAATTCAAACCAAACTGACTTACTAACACCCCTAAGATATATCATGATTGAAATAAGGTACACTACTACCAATACTGGTTGGGTGCAACATTGAGTAATCCACACTATTGAGAAAAGAATAGAGTTAAACCAAAGAGAAGACAATTATTGAGAGAGCCTCTTAATCATGATGAGAAACGTTTTTTGAACACCAAAATAAGGGACACTATAGTGTCCCTTTGTTTTTATGGTGTATTTTTGGAATGTGTATATATAAGAAGATAAAATGTAAGTGAGAGATAGAGATAAAAATATATGGTATCATATATGGTGTCCAAATTTTGATTTTCAAATAATATAACTGCCACTTCGATCATTTGGTGGCAGCTTACTCTGTTTTTTTTTCATTGTTTTTCTTATTTTGCAGTTATTTTTAGCAATTTTACAATAAATCTAAAGACGTGAGAATTTTGGCTAAATCTAAAATTTGACTCTGAATTTCGTGTGTCTAAAGAAGAGTTATGATATTTTAATACCAAAATTTGAAGAAAACAAAAATTTATTTTGAAACTTTAAAAGAATCTATTTGGAAGTTTCAAATGTTTTTAGAAAAACAAAATTTTTAAAATAAAATTGGATTTTTAAAAAGAATGGATTTTTCCATAACTTAAAGTTTTAAACAAAAGAATTTCAAAGGAAAAGTTTTCTTCAAAAGGTTTTATTCAAAAAGAAAATGTTTGATAACTTGGATAAGTTACGGAAAGTTTTGGTTTTGTATTTGTTTTTAACTGAACGAAAAATAACATTGAAAAGTGAACCTAGTAACCGAGACGTCGGGATACTAGAGTTCTTAAGGCACGCGGATCGATGATCCACCTCACAATGTTGTAGACTGTGTGTCCTATATATGCTGTTGTGGACTGTGTGTCCTACACACGTTGTTATGGATTGTGTGTCCTATATACGTTGTTGTGGACTATGTGTCCTATACACATTGTGGACTGTGTGTCCTATACACGTTGTTGTGGACTGTGTGTCCTATATACTTTGTTGTGGACTGTGTGTCCTACAGATATTGTGATTGGACACTCGGACTAAAACGTCCCGTGTTGATAATGAAGTTTTTTAAATGTCGAAAATCTATGGATGGTCATGAGCCTTGAGCCTCGACAGGGAAAGAATGAAACACAAAGAAAAGATGCGAAAATAAAATGTTTTTACATGTATTTGGCAGACGTGCCCAAATTGTTTTGTGTGAATGTCTTAAAGGGAAATGCATCTCATGCGACGGTGTATCATTGGTTCCTTGATGGACCATGATTTCTATAAGCCATGTTCATTGTGCCTTGTGTAGGACGGTGTGCTCTGGAACCCACATGCGTTGATGACGGTGCCTTGAGTTGGACAGTTGTTGTGGGAATTATGTTGTGCCATGTGTTGGCTATTTGAGCCTGATCAGCTTACTTTTTTTAAAAAAACTGTATGGAGTTGGGGTCTCCGGAGATTAGGATAGATTGTTGAAATATAGAAGTGCCATATGTTTTCAAGAACGACGATGATTTGCTTGATACTATGATTTTATTTAAAAAATTTATGTCTACGACACCCCTTCTAGAGTCATTACACAGTAACACGTTGCGGAAAATAAAATTTAATTATGCTGGTTGCTTTCAAAAAATAACGTTTTCTAATACTTCACTTAATACCAAAATTGGTGATAAATTTTTTTCCTTTTCTTGTTAACTTGACAACATCTAACAGCATACAACAACATAAGTAACACTATATATATATATATATGCATCATCATTTTTGTACAAGGTATAAACTATATAGGGCCTTTATCAGAACAGGCCATTCTTCAAGCTAAGAAAGAAAATAAAAACATAAGGACACATAGTGAAATGTTTAGGTCCATATACAAAAATCATGGCTCTCAGTAGCCAGAAAGACTGACGGAATCACTACCCTAAAAATGAAACTACCTACAGTTGGTCATAGACTAATGGTACCCATTGGAAAGACCAGGGTCAATCCCATTCCCCGTCGACGAGTCAGATGAAGACCCAAACATCCTCATCGGGTGAATCGTAATCATCATCCAAAGGTATGTAGTCAGGTACATCCTCCACGTACTCCACTGGATCCTCCTCGGGATCAATAATCATCTCCTTCGGTTCCACCACAATCTCCTCTGGAGCTAGCACAGGTGCTGCCTCAGCTAAGGGCAGAGCCTCAAGCTGTCCATGATAGATCAGATGCTGTACAAGTAGCCACAAAGGAGGTAGAGATACCTCAATCGTCTCCATAGACCTATGCTCCCTCTAGGGCCCTGTCTCAATCGTGCCCTCTATAGTGTGTACATGCCTAGTATAAAGAACGACATGGCCTCCCGAGTGGATCACCTACGCGTTTATGTTATCTGCATCCTTAAAATGCAGGCTTCGAACCCCCGTATGTGCTAACGGTATGGCCGGATCCATCTAAACTCAGATAATAACATACCCATACAGAAAGAAGACCAACAATAAAATATGCAAGGGTGAGAACCAATATATGGATCTTAAAACGATAACCACATGTACGACTCTCAATTACCACTTAACATATATATTCAAAGATAAACAATATATATTTATCAATGGGTTTCATACCCGACAGTCGTAACCGTTTTAAAAACCATGACATTTCAATATTCAACACTAACTTTGAGACCTAATCTCCGGAGCTCCAACCAACAATTAAATGAGATGATCAGGCTCCAATTGCCAAATAAGGCAGAATCAATGCCAGATATGGAAAAGTTCAAATAACCATTTCACAGTCCAAAACGAGGCAAAGTGGTGACTATGTATAGCACATGGTTTTCGTGGTCATATATCCATCAAGGCATAGTGATGCAAACGTCATGAATATTTGCCATCAAGCATTCAAGTCCTATGCAAAGGCACGTCTACCCTGTAATGCATGTAAAACGTTTTGTTCTCGTTGTTTTCTTTGTGTTCACTCTTTATGTGTCGGAGCTAAAAGTCTCACGACCAAATCACCATTTTAAACTTTCAAGTTTAATACCTCATTCCAAAATAACTGACTCCAAGTCAAAAGTGGGCAAATCACGAAATCCCGACCGATGCACCAGTCTTGGACACGTAGATTTTAGTGCACAAAATCAAATATACGGTTTTTAGTACATTAAGTCCATAACTTCACCTTTCGGACCCCGAGCCCATATCTTAGAACTCTAGACCCGACGTCTTGGTTGCTAGGTTCGTTTAAATCATTTTCATTCTGTGAAATACTAAACAAAACCAAAGTTTCCTCAACTTATCCAAGTTGATGGAAATAACTCGTTGTTTACCGAAAATCCTTTTACATTGGAAATTCGTTTTGTAAACTTGTCAAAATTCCTTAAAACTCATTTTTGTTCAAAAACCTATAATTTGAATTGGAAAACCTTATTTGAGACAAATTCTCAGTATTACTCAATATTACCCTTTTTAAGAATACTTTCGTAAATATTGACGGAATTGTCCGTCGTTTGCCGTTTTAAAACGCTTTTAGGTAAAAGCATGACTCTTTGTCGTAAATTAATTTTTCCAACACTGTAATAAAATTATTTTCGAAACGTTTTTGCTTAAAACATTATTTTCTAATATTTTTAAATTCCTTAGGTGAAAATTAGCAGTGCTAAAATATTTTCACGGTTATGTCCTCACTATGACTTATAAAACGCTCTTTCGCTGTTAAATGATTAAAATAATATTATTTTTCACTTTTTCCCATTTTTCATCATATAAATAACTAAGTAATATTATATTACTATTTCCATTGAATTAAACTCATTAATTTACAAAAAAACATTTTACTGCTTTTAACTATTATTTAATTGAGCTCTGACCACTGTCGGGCTTTCCAATCCACAATCCACATCAAATAATAATATCATGTCAAGAATATAACAATTAGCAATTAAAACACGAAATAAAATAAAACACATAATTAAATGCATTAAATGCAGATAATTAACAACAAATAATAACTAAACAATTAATGCTAATTACTTAAATATTACATACACCCAATGATTAACACAACCAATACAATTACACATGACTATCGAAAAAACACCTAAGGTAATCCCCTTACCTGAAAGTAAAATATATGAGAAATGGTTGGTCGGAAATACAAGTAACACCGATAACACGTGTACCCGATAACTTAGCTTATTCTTCATTAAACACAACAATCAATTAACAAACAAACAACTAAATCAAGCCTAAAATCCTACATGTTGGTTTTGGTCAAGGGCTGACTTTGGGGTTCAAAATCCTTAAAATTTCTAAACTCTTGGATTAGTGATTTATAATCACTTAAAACCCTAAATCAATGATCACGGCATAAAGATTGAAAATAAATCTTCCAATCCTCCAACAAATGATTTTCGGCCATGACCATTAAAATGGTTTAGAGACTCTAATTTAACTCAAACAACATAGATCCAATACCTATATAGCTTATAAGATTGAATCATGTAAAGAAAATGAACAAAATCCCCTCCCCCCCTCCCCCTCCCAAAAAAAAAAAAAGGTTTAGCCTCCTTAGGTTAAAGAGGTCAGAAATTTTTTTTGGATGCAAGGTTATAGATCTAGAATATAGGGATGATAATAGGATTATAGAAATTGGTTTCATGCTCATTGGATTTTCCTATGATTCTCTATGAATTTTTGAATCTACAAACACTAAAATGCATCATATTGAAAAGGACTTCAAAACAAAAAACTTATTGAAGAACATGATGCTAAACAAGGAAGATGAGCATGGTTTACCTCTTGGAATCAAGAAATGATCAAGAAATCTCCTACTTCCTTCACAAATCAAGCCTAGGTAACTTAGTGTTTCAATGGTGAAAAATGGCAAAGTTTGGATGAAGAAGATGAGTTAGCCTTTTATAGAAGTGAGAATTGCCTCTTGGGCTGGTTTGGGCCGTGGGGAAGCATGGGCATTTTTGTCCAAAGCACAAAAAGTCAAGGGTAAAATGGTAATCTTGTACAATGACAAACTAGTAAATAAAATCAACAAAAAGGGTAATT